>OX369268.1:17137410-18337410 GCA_947284805.1 Coleophora flavipennella
ATCTTGTCGCGAATGAACTTCATAAAGATGACCTAACTTAAATTGATTAGTCTATGACGAATCGGTAAACAGCAAAGAGTTTTTATCCTCTTAGTCATTTCACTCGTTTTATATTGGAGCGCCGGGCTCATAATTCATTTCATTTCGATTTCGCGTGTGCTTCGATCAACATCTCTTCGAGCCAACCACGAGGATGGAAGAAGACCTGGACCAGCTGCCACTGCTGCCGAGCCAAAGGACCCAAGTTGAGTATCATAGTTGATTTCATATCTTGTCGAAATCTCTCTTTGCTTCCAACTTGCTCATGTAACTATATCCGATGTAATCTTGATATTTACACAATGCCTGGTGCCGGTATCAGCCTGAAGGCTCCACAATCACCAAACCCCATCGACCTTGCACCATATTTCCACGACACATCATACACGCCACCACAGCTCGCACATAACCTATAATCATCGTGTCCTTTGACACATTGCTTTCCTAACACAGCTAGGTGGAGAGATGACAATTGGACGACGTGGTGCTGACGTGGCGAGCGCGCTGCAGATCCTGTCGAGTACACGGAACGGACAGGAACCCAATCACCTGAGACTGCTTATGGATATACGGAAGACGACATACTCGAGTATGATCTGTAAGTTACGGGAAGCCGCAGATCTTTCCGGAGTGCCGACTACCTAGATGTGGATCAATCGACGTGTGAGAATAGCGTGGTACCCGCTGATACTTCGGTGAACGTGGATAGCCAGATGTCGCCTGGCAATGGGAAATTAAACCTCTCCCCCGACTAGGGACATGGGGATGTGTTTCTCCTCCAACGTGGGACATGGGGAACGCTACCTACTCCCCCAACAGTTCTCAACGACTCGCCAGCCCGGACGCGGGTGGGACGAGGGGACGGATAGCCAGATGTCGCCTGGCAATGGGGAAATTAAACCTCTCCCCCGACGAGGGACATGGGGATGTGTTTCTCCTCCAACGTGGGACATGGGGAACGCTACCTACTCCCCCAACAGTCCCCAACGACTCGCCAGCCCGGACGCGGGTGGGACGAGGGGACGAGGAGATGTGGCTCCTCCAACGTGGGACATGGCAACGGTCCCTGACGACTCGCGGCCCAGGCATGGGGAAGACGAGGGGACGAGGAGAATGGCCCCTCCAACGTGGGACATGGCAACAGTCCCCAATGACTCGCCAGCCCGGACGCGGGTGGGACGAGGGGGCGAGGAGAGTGGCTCCTCCAACGTGGGACGTGGCAACGTGATCCCCTTCCCTTACCTTCCTTACCCCCGACCTATTAATGATTTATTTCTTTCAGCACTGTTGTTTGACGTGTGACTAACCATTGCCTTACTCATGCTACTGTGCTCATGTATTATGTGATATTCATTTGTATACACACCTGACATCAAACACACACTCATAGAAAGGCGCCTCTTGCAACACTGATTGCTTACTTTATGTGCATCCTCGTCCCGTAATTTAGCCATGGACGGCATGTCCATCCCAAGGTAGAACCCCACTCCTCACGACAGATTATGGGATCCGCTATCATACTCATGCCAGTTTAATTACAGGAGTTGGACAGAACACCTGGCAGCACGGGTAGTCGGGTGTACCCTGCGGTGGTGAAGGACGAGAATTGTTGTGCAGTACAGCGAGTCACACGTGAGTTTAATCATAAGTGTACGTGACATTCGCGGTGCAGATACAGACGTATACATCGCTCCGCGACATGATGGAGGCACAGCTGAGGATCCGAGGATCCAATAGAACCCACTAAAGCGAAGCAGTTTAACTAAATTAATCACCGAGTAAACACAGGAAGGATAAGAATATTAGTCTGGTTCGAATTTGGACTCACATGAACTAGTCTGGTTCAAACCCAGCTATAACACTTTTCTATGGTACTGCAAAGGAGCTGCAAGGCATATACATACTTCCTCTTATGATTAAGAAATTTATTTTATATCCAATTTATATCTAGAATAAGAAAACATCAATTTAATGAAATTAATGGTGTTTTATTACATTTATTTATAAAACTTTAAATTTATAAGTGAAGCCTTGTCTTCATATCCAAACTGCAAAGCGTTTATCGTTTAGTTACACAAGAGTGTATAGAACCTGTGTACATACCTACTTTAATATTTATAAAACTAATTTAATTCTACTCAGTTGAACTCTTTCAGTTTCCTATTTATATCTTCCCTTTGGATTGAATTCCTTGAACTGGAATCAAGTAAACCTAACATTACATATTAATACCCATTACTAGACAATTTATTTATTGTTGATTTGAAAGAATTTCAAAAATTACTTAAAATTAATAAGTTCAATTTGATAATGTATGGATGGTGGCGCCATCCATTAGTGAATAGTGGAACTAAATTTCTAGTAATCACTTTAATCAATTCGATTCTAATTAGAACTCATTATTTACAAGGTTTCATAACCCTCGTTGATTCCTGGTGTTTGAACAATAATATTGTAGTCCAATAGGTAAAATCAAAACTATTTTTGGTGCCTTACAAGCGATAAAATAAACTTGAATGAAATAATGATCTCATCTCCAATTAAAATTTTTACTGAGTTCTAAATCAAACATAGAAGTTTGACTTGTTTATTTGTCCTCCACAGAATTAAAATTTTATCCATGTTTGAGTGAAGTAATGAATGGAATACCAAATGAATAGAATTTAATCCAGTTCACTTTGCTGGTGAGTTGAAATTAAGATTGGATAGTTTTTAAACATAACTTCTGTACAACTTTACAAATAGTAAGCTTCAGTGAGATCCCTTATGTGTTATTTATTATGAACAATTCCTAATCTCTACCATATTTGACTAATCTGAATTCATTGTCAGACTCAATTCAATGTGAATAAGTGAGAAATAAAAGAAATTTTCCAATTCAGCCTTGTTATGACTTCAAGTAGCTTGGAGCATAAAATGTGTCGATTGTAGGCGGCTTGACCTAAAACAAAAAACAATTGATATAAAATTACAGTAAAATTCAATAAAATTACCTACTGTTGATTAAGGATGACCTACTCCAAAGCAATAAATGATTTAAATTTCAATTATTTAAACAAATTACAATTGCATTGAAGAATAATTAGTCGGCAATGGCCGTGAGGTCCCTTATTGCATCTAAACAATCAATTTAGTCAGTGAATATTAGCGGGTAGGGGCGAAGGCCTGATCAACCACTTGCCTCTGCCAGTTAATATAACCTAAACTTGAATGGAATTTAATTTTACACTTTAAACAATTAATGAGATATTTTGACGTTAAGGAAAATTATTCCTAGTGGAGCACGGCAGTGCCCCGACCAAGTTCAGTATTTTTGCATGAAACTTAAAAAACTTTCTTTCTTATTATAATTTGATGCAGCAAAGGACTTTATTCCCCTTCATTGAAGATTCGCTTGTCTTCGTCCTTCGTTGTTGAGTTTATGGGATTTGGATGTTATTGTCCCTCTTTGTCAAAACAATCTTATTGTTGAAATACATTATGTTTATGGAATGACCAAGTACTACTTGAGATCTAATATGATTCCAGAACAACATAACGAAAGATATTCTTGTGTTAAGGCTAGAAAGACAAGTGAAACAACTAGTCTTTTTGCGATACGGCTTCTGAGTTGTTGAGTGTATCAGAGCTTAGAGGGATTGATTTATGAAAGGCAGACATATCTGTAAAAATTGGAGATATTCCTCGAACGGTTCAACACCTAATTAACTATTCTGAAGTGAAACTTTTACATCGTCTCAAGTTTTTTCGTCTGTGTGTTGCGTGACGACCGGTGTGATCGTTTCGTCCTCTGTACCGTGGCTCCTAAGCGAGAACAGCCATGATCGTTTCGTCCTCTGTACCGTAGCTCCTGAACGAGAACAGCCATGATCGTTTCGTCCTCTGTACCGTAGCTCCTGAACGAGAGCAGCCATGATCGTTTCGTCCTCTGTACCGTAGCTCCTAAACGAGAGCATCCATGATCGTTCCGCGCTCTGTAAATGTCTGTAATGTGAAAGGTGATTTCACTTTTCCGTGGTTTCATAAAACCACACACCCTTTCTCAAATTAAGTACAAATCCATCTGCGGATAATGTCTCTCGATTTACTGGAATACAAATTCAAGCTGAGGAATTGAGGATTGAACTATTTCTTAGAGCAAAGGAAAGGACAAGCTCCACAAACCAGCGCACATCAAACCCTTATCTTTCTAGTAACTACCTAAGCTTCAATTACCCGAGTTCCATGGAGATATCCTCAAATAGCAAGAATTTGGGACCAGTACTCGTCTTATATACACAATAGAAGCCTACCCGAAATGGAAACGCTGTGAATCGTATAAGGATAAAGGGAATTCGGCCTATCCTTAAAACAACCTTTTAGTAAAGATCGCAGTAATCAACCTTTCTATCAACCGGATTATCGATTATAAAACGGGAGAAGAAACAGCAAGGTACTTCCAACAACATGAGCTACCTGGCTCGTCTCACAACGCTACAGGCTCGGCGAACAACTATCTTTTCACATCCAGTTACAACGGAAGAGAATTAATAGGAGTTGTATTCTCGTAAATTGAACTAGGATAAGATCCAAATATTTATGTGCTTTCTGCAGGGGAGATCACTACCCTGTACGATATCATACCTACAGAACTGTTTGTGAAAGAAAGGCTCATATTAGCATGCGTCGTTGTGGATGTTTAGAGACAGGACATTATGCAAGTAATTGTAGATCATTTACGCCCCACTGTCCTTGCACATCCACACCACCACTTAATGGGGTCTTATGCCCCAAACGGAACTTCTAAACGTCTAAATCTACCATGAACAAACACAGCCTTAGCATGTTACTACTCTACGTTACTGAGAAAGTAACCGAAGAATTGAATTTAGACACAGTTAAGGAGAACTGTTTGTCCCTTTATACCTTCGATACCGATATCCACTATTGAATGTAACGGTCCACTAATCAAGATGCACTTGACTTCAAGATCCAATAAATGTAGGGTTCCGCATACTCGTGCAGTATCTACTACTTTCAGTGGACAAACTTAATGGAGATGCCATTCTAGTCTATGATGGATCTCTAAACGACCAAATAGACATTCTATTAGGAAACAATTACTATTTCTCCTTACTATTAACCCGGAATTTGGAATTGAGAGAAAAATGCTTTCTTCTCGACTCCAATTTAGGATAGATACTCACAGGAAGACAGAATTCAAGTAATATCGAAACAAGTGTGACTGTACTTACGTAGTTCTACCGAAATCCCAATACATTATTTGCCACATCATGGAGTCAACAGTCCCGGTAAACCAATCGGAATCGTTTGCGATGCCTCTGCAAAGACGAAAGAGCTAGTTCTGAATCAATGCTTATATTGTAGACCTTCCATGGCGGAAGATCCCATCAGCATTCTTATTAGGTTCAGAACTAGAAGGATTGTAATATCTGCAGACGTTGAGGAAGCATTTTACACACTGCTGTACAGTCAACCGAGACAGACGTTACTCGTTTCTTGTCGCTCAAGGACATACAAAAACCCGCGACAGAAGATAATCTTCTACACATGAGGTTTACCAGAGTACCATTTGGAATAATCTTTAGCCCCTTTCTGCTGAACGCAACAATTAAGCATCACTTATCTAAATCAAAACACCCTCGCGTCAGAGACATGATAGACGACATTTATGTAGATAATTTAGTCACAGGCACAGATATACTCGAAGAAGCGGTAGACTTATATCATAACTCTAAGAAACCGTTCCAAGAAACGTCAATGAATTTAATAAGTCGGTACTCCAACTCAAAGCAATTCATGAAGTCCATTGAGGAGACGTCAGAGGAAATACACAAGGACCTTGATGACACTCCGAAGATATCTGTACCAGGACAGTGTATAGACCGCCCACAATGTGACTCAGTCCAATTACACTGTTTTACAGATGCTGCAACTAAGTCTTATGTCGAAGCCGAGTTTGCCGTGGCTTCCGGGGGTAGAGGATTTATCATGAGAAAGTCCAGAGTAGTTACCATCAAAGACAGTGATCAACTTTAAGATACCACGTCTAGAACCTCTGGGAGTACTCATAGGAATAAATATGCAAAGGAATCCCTTTGCCTTCGGAGATCTTTCTTTTCTCAAATAGATTGCGAGAGAACATGAATGTTCTATTATATGTAATCTATTAATTAGTATGTTGGTTAATATGTGTATTTAAGTTTGTAAAATTGACCTGCCTCTAAGCAATGTGCATTGTTTCCCTGGTGTATAAATTACTATAAATGATCACGCCAAATATCATGAACAGACAGTCTGATCGTGATTGATTAGTTCAATTCTGACAAGTTACTAACCTCTAATAGTCGACCTCTAATATGGTTGATGGGAGCGATGACTGGCTCTCGCATCGTACTTGTGACCGAGCGTTGTCTTCGTGAACTGGCCTGCTCTTGTCAAGGGCATTGGTGATATTCGATGTTTTGTGCGTAACTTTCGTGTCATATTGTTTTCGTGTTGTAGTGAGTGACATAGTTGCTAGGAGAATAGCTGAAATCAAGCAAATTATTAACTTGTGATACGGTACGTTCCAGTGGAGGTAGACCCAGCGGACGTAGCAACATAGCCTGATAGAAATAAAATTAGCCACATACGTTGGTTTTAAAGGGCTACAGTTTTGCTACTAGATCCCAAGAGCTAACCTACAAAAGGAACTTTTTTTCCCTTTTTCTTTGCCGGGAGTGTCTGTTACCCACAGAAAGAAAAGGGTACAGGACACAAGTTATTTACAGACGTAGATAGATTAACACGTTGTAGTGGAAACTTAGATAAAGTAGATTGGCTTTATGAGAGGAGTTATCCTATCATCATATCATATCAGCCGAAGGAAGTCCACTGCTGGACATAGGCCTCCCCCAAGGATCTCCACGACGACCGGTTCTGCGCGACCACGCACCGGAAAGCGTAGTGTAGGCAGGCCTCCCACTCGGTGGACCGATGACCTGGTGAAGGTCGCGGGAGTTATCCTATACTCCTACCAAAAACGATGTGATTTCACCAACTCTATTGGATCCCACAAGACAAAAACAATGTTTAAAACATCTTGAATGGATGCCCAAGTTGCGTGAAACACGGCAGAGGACCATATGTCTATTACTAACTCCTGCATTACCTATGGAAAGAGCAAACTACAGCACACCATTCACCTTTACGGGTTTGGATTATCTGGGACCACTTCTAGTGAAGTCAGAAAACGGTCAAAGCAAGAGATGGATTGCTCTTTTCACATGTTTGGCAGTCAGAGCCATACACTCAGAAATAGTTTAGGACATGTCAGCGGAAGAGGGTCTCCTCGCCTTGAGGAGGATGATAGCCGACCGAGGAATTCCCACCTTAATAGCGTCAGATAACGCTCAACAATTTAAACTTATACATTAAATACTGTCCAAACCGTTTTGTATTAAGAACTAAATAAACTGGAAATTCATCCCGCAACTAGCTCCATGGCATGGAGGCTTCTACGAACGTATGGTCGCATTGGTCAAACACTGCATGAAGAGGACATTACACAAACACCTGTTGAACGGCAGTCAACTACTTACCATAGTCAAAGAAATACAGGCGATATTGAACACCAGACCTCTTACCTATGTAGATACCGAAATTGAACATATATTGAGGCCTTCAGATTTTCTTACACTGGGTAAATGCATAACGACGGAACTCAATCCTAAGGGCTTAGCTTCTTCATGTACAACAACCAAGGCCAACTTGATACAGAGTTGGAGGAAAGGTTTAAAAATATTAGAAGAGTTTAAGGAAATGTTCCAGAATCGCTACTTAACCAGTCTACGAGAAAGAAAACATCATGCACCAAAAACACCAAGAGTCGTTTCAAAATTAACACCAAGAATAGGTCAAATAGTTATTCAGATAAAGGGAAACTCAACCAATCGAGAGAACTGGAAGGTAGGAAGATTAATAGCCATATCAGAAGGGAGAGACGGAGCTCAACGAGTAGTACAAGTCAAAGTAGAAGGAACAATACTTACGAGATCTATAGCTCATCTGTATCCGTTGGAAATCCCAGACGATTGTGAAGAAATGCCAAGTCCGTCAAGGGAACCGGAATCCCATCGTCTGGAATCTCCTGCTTCATTCGAAGCTGCTGCCGTTTCCGCCCCACCTGAAACAGAAGAAGAAAGAGAAGGATTATTAGACGAATTTGACGACAATTTGATAACGGATAATGACGAAACTAACGTTTCACTTACTCACCCTGACCTCCTTCCTGAGACCGGAGGAACCTTCACGCCTTCACACTGGAGACACTTGGAGCGTTGGATAGTATCACAGACAGGGAAGAAGGAGACGTACTGGATCCAGCTGACGAACCACCCCGAACGAAGAGGGCAGCCGCGACGAGGGCCATGGAGAAGATTCAAGAATGGACACACGACTTAAACACATTACTCTAAAGTTTGTAACCTTAACCTTTCTTTAGCATCTTTCTTTCTTTCCTGCTTTGCCGGGAGTGTCGCGAACACGATGGATTTAACATCTTGTCGCGAATGAACTTCATAAAGATGACCTAACTTAAATTGATTAGTCTATGACGAATCGGTAAACAGCAAAGAGTTTTTATCCTCTTAGTCATTTCACTCGTTTTATATTGGAGCGCCGGGCTCATAATTCATTTCATTTCGATTTCGCGTGTGCTTCGATCAACATCTCTTCGAGCCAACCACGAGGATGGAAGAAGACCTGGACCAGCTGCCACTGCTGCCGAGCCAAAGGACCCAAGTTGAGTATCATAGTTGATTTCATATCTTGTCGAAATCTCTCTTTGCTTCCAACTTGCTCATGTAACTATATCCGATGTAATCTTGATATTTACACAATGCCTGGTGCCGGTATCAGCCTGAAGGCTCCACAATCACCAAACCCCATCGACCTTGCACCATATTTCCACGACACATCATACACGCCACCACAGCTCGCACATAACCTATAATCATCGTGTCCTTTGACACATTGCTTTCCTAACACAGCTAGGTGGAGAGATGACAATTGGACGACGTGGTGCTGACGTGGCGAGCGCGCTGCAGATCCTGTCGAGTACACGGAACGGACAGGAACCCAATCACCTGAGACTGCTTATGGATATACGGAAGACGACATACTCGAGTATGATCTGTAAGTTACGGGAAGCCGCAGATCTTTCCGGAGTGCCGACTACCTAGATGTGGATCAATCGACGTGTGAGAATAGCGTGGTACCCGCTGATACTTCGGTGAACGTGGATAGCCAGATGTCGCCTGGCAATGGGAAATTAAACCTCTCCCCCGACGAGGGACATGGGGATGTGTTTCTCCTCCAACGTGGGACATGGGGAACGCTACCTACTCCCCCAACAGTTCCCAACGACTCGCCAGCCCGGACGCGGGTGGGACGAGGGGACGGAGAGCCAGATGTCGCCTGGCAATGGGGAAATTAAACCTCTCCCCCGACGAGGGACATGGGGATGTGTTTCTCCTCCAACGTGGGATATGGGGAACGCTACCTACTCTCCCAACAGTCCCCAACGACTCGCCAGCCCGGACGCGGGTGGGACGAGGGGACGAGGAGATGTGGCTCCTCCAACGTGGGACATGGCAACGGTCCCTGACGACTCGCGGCCCAGGCATGGGGAAGACGAGGGGACGAGGAGAATGGCTCCTCCAACGTGGGACATGGTAACAGTCCCCAATGACTCGCCAGCCCGGACGCGGGTGGGACGAGGGGGCGAGGAGAGTGGCTCCTCCAACGTGGGACGTGGCAACGTGATCCCCTTCCCTTACCTTCCTTACCCCCGACCTATTATATTTTTGATTTATTTCTTTCAGCACTGTTGTTTGACGTGTGACTAACCATTGCCTTACTCATGCTACTGTGCTCATGTATTATGTGATATTCATTTGTATACACACCTGACATCAAACACACACTCATAGAAAGGCGCCTCATGCAACACTGATTGCTTACTTTATGTGCATCCTCGTCCCGTAATTTAGCCATGGACGGCATGTCCATCCCAAGGTAGAACCCCACTCCTCACGACAGATTATGGGATCCGCTATCATACTCATGCCAGTTTAATTACAGGAGTTGGACGAACACCTGGCAGTACGGGTAGTCGGGTGTACCCTGCGGTGGTGAAGGACGAGAATTGTTGTGCAGTACAGCGAGTCACACGTGAGTTTAATCATAAGTGTACGTGACATTCGCGGTGCAGATACAGACGTATACATCGCTCCGCGACAATAATGATGCCGAAGATTTAAGCGGGCTTAACAAGATTCCCCATAGCAATAGGGAAACTGGCTATCTTATCTTCAAACCGTTAACAATACTGTGAACAATACTATGCTTGAAGGTAAGACTCATATAAGATGGTGGTAGCAAGCCAAACAGGCTTAAAAATGCCCTTCTACCAACCAAACTGAGTCATACAAACTAAGACTCGGAAGGGAATCGAACCAGGGACCTCCTTATGTGAAGCTAATGGACTTAACCATTACGCCACGGACGTGGTTTAAAGTAAGTCGCTTAAATGTTCGTGCGGATGGTGGCGCATCGGGAGCCGGGTCGTTCCTTTCCCTCAAATATGGTTGATGGGAGCGATGGCTGACTCTCGCGTTATACTTGTGACCGGGTGCTGACCGTGGGAACTGGCCTACTCTTGTTAAATGCTTTCAATGATTTTTATGTATACAGGGTGCCATCGGAGACGTAATCAGAGGTGACAAGACTTAATTAAGCATTAAACTGAGATTACAATAACACAGGAATGGAGGTGGTTAGTTGCATTATTTAAACTTAATCATGCAATCTTTAAAATTAAATTATGTCCTCTAAACAGCGTGGTCACCCTATAACCAAGAAAGAGATGCAAAGATAAACTACTGCTTTTCTCGTGCTTTCTTGCGGGTTGCGTAAAAAGTAATTGCGAATTCGTCTATCTACATTTTCAAGTACGCGTCGTGGTCCACCACGGGCTTGAGCATGTTGTGGTGTTCGAAACTGACCGTAATCGCGTATGTTTTGCACCATTCGATTAATAAGTCCATGGGTCGGATTTGGTAAGTTGGGGTATTTTTCGTGAAACAGCTCTTGTGCTTCTAGCGTGCTGTTGGTTCGATATTAAAACGATACCCGGATCGTTCTAGGTTGGAGAAATCGTACGGTGCAGGCATTATTAAATGTTTTTTAAAGATTTTTAATTTTCACTAACAAATAATTATTTACCAAGATTGACTTACAGTGACATTGTCACTCTAAATTAACTTTTATCATCATTACAGCTCATATACGTCCCCACCGAGGGGCTCGAGCCTACCCTGAATCAGGGCGATTAGGCCTTAGTCGACCACGCGGGCCCAGTGCGGGTTGGTCGACTTCACACACAACCTTCGAGTTTCTTCGCAGGCGTGTGCAGGTTTCCTCACGATGTTTTCCTTCACCGTTAAAGCAATCGGTAAGTATGTACGTAAGTTTTTTGAAAAACTCATTGGTACATTGGCCATCCAGATTTGAACCCGGTACCTCTGGTTAGATGGACCGAGTCGTTACCGGTTGAGCCACCGACGCTTCTTAAATTAACTTTTATAATTGTCATAATTATAAACTATTCTGAAAGAGAACCAAAGAGGTTTTGATTAAATAAATAGGGTAACCATAATTTGGTGAATCAGCGATTTAATTTAGGACCAAATTACTAACAAAAAAGAACGTTTATTTCATGTAACTCCTACTATGTTGAAATGACCATCAATTACCAGGTCTGAAAAAGTGGTTTCTGATTACGTCTCCGATGTCGCCCTGTATAACTTTTCGTGTCATATTGTTTTCATGTTCTAATGACATAATCTGGTCTATATCAAGGATTTTATTTTGATGTTATTAACTAATTATTGTTTATATCTTGATTCTTCACAAATGACATTGTTATTATTATTTTATGACTATCAGAAAGAGTGTAATTTGCACCTATTTTGAATACATATATTGAATTGAATTTAAAAAAAAATGTATTCACTTCTGAAATAAAGCCTGTCTTCGTCTTTCGCGGCTTGAACCCCTCGCTTCACTCAGGTCTCTACATAACTCCCAGGCTTTGCTCGGAAGTAAAGATAAAACTCCCTTTACCTTGAAAGTTACCTTGAGTCCCTCGTTACGCTCAGGGTCCAATTTGCCGCCCGTGACGTAAGCTTCAAGATTTAAGATATTTATTCAAAATAGGTGCAAATTACACTATTTCTGATAGTCATAAAATAGTGATTACATAATTTCATTTGTAAAAAACCAAGAAATAAACAATCATTAGTTAATTACGTCAAAATACAATCCGTGATATAAAAAAATGTCATTAGAACATGAAAACAATATGACACGAGAAGTTAGAGGTACATCAAAATTATTGAATGTCATGAACGCCTTTGACAAGTGTAGGCCAGTTCACACGGACAGCACCCGGTCACGAGTATAACGCGAGAGTCAGCCATCGCTCCTCTCAACCATATTAGAGGGAAAGGAAAGACCCGGCTCCCGATGCGCCACCATCCGCACGAACATTTAAGCGAGCGTGCACCACTCATGTCAATGCTAAGATAAAAATATTAATTAAAAGAAGTACTACTTATACTTGTCATGTATTGTCGCTTTCACGTCAATTCTTAGTTTGATCTTCATTTTATTACTTTTTAACAGGATTAGTAGCGTTGATAGAAGAAACACTGTCTACCCATACATTTTTGTCATTAAAAATATTCGGATGTCTAATAATAACCTTTTTTACAAAGAGTTCTTTTGACACAATTTTTAAACTGTTTTTCTGACAAATTTAAGATATCAACAGGTAATTTGTTATACATGAGTGTGCATTGACCCACAAATGACTTATTGATTTTGCTAAGTCTGGTATAAGTTACTTGAAGTTTATTCCTATTCCGAAGATTACGACTGTGCCTGTCACTATTTAGTGAAAAGAGATGCAGATTTTTACGTACATACATTATATTTTCATAAATGTACTGACAGGGGAAAGTCAGTATATTAATATCTTTGAACTTATCTCGGAGCGACTCACGAGAACGCATTCGATAAATCGCGCGAACTGCTCTTTTTTGCAGAACAAATATGGTATTTATATCAGCTGCATATCCCCACAAAAGTATCCCATAAGACATAATACTATGGAAGTAGCTGAAGTATACCAGTCTTGCGGTGTCTATATCTGTAAGGAGCCTTATTTTTTTAACTGCGTATGCGGCTGAGCTAAGCCTGCCTGCTAGCGTTTCTATATGAGGGCCCCATTGAAGCTTTGAATCAACAGTTAAACCTAGAAACACGCTTTGATTTACAAATTCTAATATATTACAAGCTAAGGATACATTGTTGTTTACTTCAATAACATTAGGTAATGTGACATTAATACATTTGGTCTTTTTTGCGTTTAAGGGTAAGTTATTTATAGTAAACCAATTGTTTACTTTTGAAAGAGTGTCGTTTACTTCGTCAGACATATCAGTTTTTCTGTCAACCTTAAAAACTAGCGATGTATCATCCGCAAACAACACAACTTTCGACAGTGATTCAACCATGAATGGTAGATCATTAATATAAACTAAAAAAAAGGAAAGGTCCTAAAATACAACCTTGAGGCTCACCCATCTTAACCAGAGAACCCATTGATTGTTTTTAATTAGTTCAACTCCCGCGTCCGTTGTTGAACGCCCTTTTGTAAAGCCAAACTGCAGGTTATGGAGCAATTTATTGATATTAAAGTGAGTCAACATTTGATTTAGTATATTTTTTTTAAAAACCTTACTTAAAACTGGTAGCACAGAAACAGGCCTATAATTACTTGGGTCTTTTTTTTCTCCAGACTTGAAGAGTGGAACAACTTTACTAAATTTCATGAGATCCGGAAATACTCCAGTATCAATACAAGTGTTGAATAGATCGGCCAATTATGGGGCTAAAATTTCAATTACGGACTTTATTAAATTAACAGACATGCCCCAAAGATCTTCAGTATTTTTTAGTTTCAATAACTTAAAAGCTTTTACAATCGTGTGTGGATTAATTTTTCGAAATGTTAAATCTTCTTCGCACTTTGGTACATTTTCAGAAAGTAATTGATTTGTTAGAATAGGCGACGAGTCAAGGCTCTCGGTTGTTTTGAGTGGAACATTTGTAAAGAAAGATTCAAATTCTTCTGTTACCTTTGAGGTTTCAGAAATGAGACCAAATATCAGTTTGCAAGATATATTGTTTCTCTCGCGGCTTCGTTTTCCCCGTCTCCTTATTAATAACGTTCCAAACAGCTTTAATTTTATTTTCAGAATATTTAATTTTCTTAGAAATGAAGTTGGCTTTAGCTGCCAAACAAACTCTTTTAAATTAAAGCTTTGCGTTCCTTGGTGCAATCGCTTTCGGGTCCACCTTAAATGAAAACCGTTGAGGAGTTCCCTCGATTTTCTTCCGTCTCCGTCATCAGATCAACAAAAGGATTTCCACGACGACCGGTCCTGCGCTGCACGCATCTATCGGCTTCCCGCGATGCTCACCAGGTTGTTGGTCCACCGCGTGGGAGGCCTGTCTACGCTACGTTTTCCGGTATGCGGTCGCCACTCGAGAACTTTACTGCCCCGACGGCCATCTGTTCTACGAGCTGTGTACCCTGCCCACTGCCACTTCAGTTTAGCGATTCTGTGAGCTATGTCGGTTACTTTGGTTCTCCTGCGGATCTCCTCGTTTCTGATTCGATCACGCGGTGAAACTCCAAGCATATTACGCTCCATTGCCCGTTGGGTGCCCTTGAACCTTCTTATAAGGCCCATAGTAAGCGACCATGTCGCAGTTCCGTACTATATTCAGAACTACATATCCAGTATCATTAGAACTATATATTTGAGCTAAGTTTCGACAGAATTGGTTCACAGATGACAATTCAGTGGGTGAAAAATCAATCATCTCCTATTTTTTACCCATAAGGGTATTTTTTTAAATTTAAATTGGATCAACTTTGAAGTATACTCTATCCAATAAAAAGAGAATTATCGAAATCGGACTACTCTGTCAAAAGTTATGCGAGGTCATACTAAAAAAAACGGTCAAGTGCTAGTCGGACTAGCACTCCGAGGATTCCATACCCACCACACATCTCCACACAACTACATAGTATAATGACAATGATACCTATTCAAATTACAAACAAAATACATCAACGCGAGCTAAAAAAATATGCTTTTTTTGTCATTCAGTTCGGACTCCTTATTTTTATTCCTTTTAATTTTTATAATTTTTGTATAACTTCAGAATCAGAACTATAACGACACTAAGTTTCACGCCTGTATGTATTACTGATTTTACGATAAAGTTAATTAAAAAATCCTCCTGAATACCTATAAGAACACGTTTTTTGTATGGAGACCCCCTTATTTTTTTCTAAGTTTAAGTATTTTTTGTTATAGCGATAACAGAAATACACATTCTGCGAAAACTTCAACTGTCTACTACGGTTCATAAAATAACTACAGCCCGCTGACGGACGAACAGACAGACAGCGGAGGCTTAGCGATAGGGTATCCGGTGGTCACCCGTTGGGTGCACGGAACGCTAAAAATAAAATACGGGTTAAATTGAGAACCACCTCCAGTTTTCGTCAGGTAAAAATAGATGGCGCTACATACCTAGGAGAGTCCGAGCAACGCCCGATCACCCAAGTTTCGCCAAGCCAATTCTCGAGTTTTACATGTTTTTATTACTTTTCATTACTTTCAACTAAGTTTAAAAAAATGTGTTCAATTAAAACGAAAGGTCTTAAAGTCACCAATTTTTGTGTAATTGGTTTCATTCAACATAAACTATTTGTTTTCGAGAAATTTTGCAATTAATGCCAAAAACAGGGTCCACAGTATATTTTTTTATATTTCTAAAATTTTATTCAATTAAATCGATTTTTTATTAGTTTACGTATATTATATATTTTTTAGCTTTAAACAGTCTTTCAATAATTTGGATTGAATATTGTCATTTGACCCATCTTAAGGCCTTAAATTATTTATATGAACTATGTGAGCAGGTAAAGGAAACATTACAATATGCATGATATTTTTAATAAAAGTTTATTCATGTAAGAAACGGTATACAAAAAATATTTTTGAATAACTATAAAGATAACCAAGATATAAGCTGTTAACGATTTATCTCTATCTCTTTCTAGCATAGAGTTTATATGGACCGTGTGTTTTATGTCGTCACATTGACATATCGGATCTCTCCGTCTAATTAGTAGCTGAAAATGCTTATATCTTCCGTATTTCTCGGCCTTTTTAAATTTTCATTTCACTTTTTGAAATTGTTTTTTTACGAAATTTTCATATTTTGTTAACAATTGCGATAAAAAACATTTCATTCATATACCTTATAGCGTCGAAATGATGCCCGAAGGTGCTATCATTATAACTATTTGCTGCTTCGACGAATAGTTCTTATTAGGACTCACCATATTTGAAAACGGGATCGATCCCGACCACAGGCAGCCCGTTCATTAAAGCGGCATAGAAAGGTATCCTGAGGTTGAGATGATTCCTCCCGCCCAGAGACATCACGTCTCCCGGCCGAAGACCAGCTATCCGTAGACTCCTGGCCATGCTGATGGTGCGACTCAGCACTGAGCCATAAGTCTCTTCTTCACCAGTACCAGCATCTATCTGAAAAGATAGAACTCTGTAATTCAAGTAACTTTCGTTGTGTCACAAAACTAGAAAATTATGGAAATATGATGACCTGGAGATATGGAATGACCTCCCTTCTGACGATATCTTAAACATATTTTTTTTATGATAACAACAAGAAAGCACATAGGATACTGTAAAATTCTGGAAGCATATAATCACAAAACAGAAAACACAGGCAAATTGTTTGGAGATTGGCATAGTAAGAAGCGTCGGTGGCGCAATAGCAAGGGCCGCTACCTACTATCCGGGAGGTTGGCAGGTTGTGTGTGACGTCAACCAACCCGCTCTGGGCCCACGTGATCGACTAAGGCCCGATCGCCCTAATTCAGGGTAGGCTCGAGCCCTTCGGTGGGCACTTTTATGAGCTGATATGATGATGTGCACTACACCTGCTCATATAGTTCTTTTCAAAAACTAGGCAGGATATCTGTTACACGAATACGCGGACGAAAAAGTGTATGAAAATTTATCCCTCCGGCCGTACTTGCAACTGAGATTCACAACCAGTTGCGAACTTAGAATATTCTTTTTTAGGGTTCCGTACAAAAAAAAACAAAACGGAACCCTTATAGAATCACTCGTGCATCTGTGTCTGTCCGTCCGTCTGTCACAGCTAATTTGTTCCGAATCTACTGGACCAAGAAATTTGGTAGGATGGTGTAATCCTATGACCCAAACAAAGATGTGCAAAGTTAATATATATATTTTTTAAATAAGGGTTATTTTCGTGGAACAAATTAGGAAATTAAAAAAAAGTTTTGGAAACCTTACTGTGTCTTATGTCAAATGAAAGGACTCGTTATCGGGATTTTAAATATATTTTTGTTTATATTGTAAAAATACATCACGTCGGGGTCACCAGTTCAGCGTCCTGGGGGTGTGTGCCAATGGTCCCCAGTATAATCAGAAGGCAGAAAACCAGAATTACAAGAAAATAATGAAATTCCTAACGTTCGGCTAGCTATGTACAAGGCTGGAGTGACATGAGTCTTTTTAAAGCTTTTATTTAACTTGCAATTTGTTCGAGTGGAATTTTACAAATTAAATTTGACCTACATCGCGGTTTCCGATTGAGCTGAAATTTTGCATGCGTATGTATATCGCTTGACAATGCAATATAAAAAGGTTGTACCTAAAAATTTTCAGGTTTTTGAAAATTATGGTTTTCTGTAGATGCCAACACTGATGAGCAAAAAATTTCGGTCGGTTGCCTACTGGTAGAAATTATAATTTCAAAAGATATAAAAAAACTGTTTTTGTCTTAGTTATATACATCAGTTATACCGCTATTTAAGGATATCAGATTTTTTTTAAAAATATAAAGACATGATAATCAATTAAGAAGGAAAACTATCACGCCTAAGTAGACTTTTTTAGTTAAGGAGTGATAGTCGACCAACTTATCTGAATAGTCATACCTACTCCTCTGAAGGGTGGAGGCTTTACACTCGTAGTTGTTACCGAATATGTATACCTGGGACAAACAGTCCAGTTAAGTAGTTCCAACTTCGGGAAAGAGAATCGAATCCAACTCGGCTGGGCAGCGTTCGGGAAGCTTTGCAATATCTTTACGTCCCAGATACCGCAGTGTCTTAAGACCAATCTCTTCGACCAGTGTGTGTTGCCAGTGATGACATACGGAACTGAGACATGATCGCTTACTATGGGCCTCATAAGAAGACTCAAGGTCACCCAATGGGCAATCGAGCGTGCTATGCTCGGAGTTTCACTGCGTGATCGAATCAAAAACGAGGAGATCCGTAGGAGAACCAAAGTAACCGACATAGCTCTCAGAATTGCTACACCGTAAACAAATTTTTAATAAAAAAAAACTGAAGTGGCAGTTGGCGGGGTACATTGTTCGTAGAACAGATGGCCGTTGGAACAGTAAAGTTATCGGTGGTGACCACGCACCGGAAAATGTAGTGTAGGCAGGCCTCCCACTCGGTGTACCGATGACCTGAAGCCGCTGGATTCGGGCAGCGTAGAACCGGTCATCGTGGCAATCCTTGGCCTATGTCCAGCAGTGGACGTCCTTCGGCTGATGATGAGTCGACCAACTTAAGGTGTGCAGTCGGATTTAAAAAAAAGTTTATAGACTTTCTATACAAAATGTTCTAATACCAACTGCAAATATAATTTTGTTTTTTAAAATATGTATTTTGTAAAGACTACAGAACTCTGCATTGCGCGAGTCCGTTTCGCACTTGGTCAGTTTTTATTTGTTGTTTTGCTTTAGGATAAGTACTATAATTATACAAAACAAAAATAAAAAATATACACTTTTCTTGAATACCTTAATTTTGCAATTCTTTTAATGTTTATTATCCCTTTGCTAAATCACTCATTATAACTCTGTAAAAAAAAACACAAAAAACAGACAGCTACCTAATTAACTATAACGGTTCCAAAGTTATAGCTTTTTAAAGGTCGAACAGACAGACAGACGGACGGGCTAATGGACAGACAGATGGACAGCGTAGGCTTAGAAATAAGGTCTCGTTACCTGGTACTGAACCCTAAGAACTTACTTGAAAAATATCATCAGGTCTTCGTTTCCTAAAGCACTCTAACATTATATGTCCAAGATGGTGGTTGCCGTCAATGTTGCCATCTAAATCAATATCACTTTTATACACGTCCATTCTCACACAAAATTCACACAACAATGACAAAGCTCATAAAAAATAAGAAAAGTTTTAAATCCAAGCAGTAACTTGACTGCACCAAATCTGACGCAATGTGATGTGATGAGCGTTAAGAGTGTTACTGAAAAACGATGCGCCAAGAAATTTACTCACACAGCAATAGATTTGAGCGTGCACACATCGATTTATGTAGGCGCGCTAAATAATATTGATACTTTTGCAAACTTTTTGTCAATGTGGATACTTTTGTGTAATGTTTACTTATTTAAGCATCCTTACTAATATTATAAATGTGAAAATGTGTTTGTTTGTTTGTCTGTTTGTTACCTTTTCACGCTTCAACGCCTTGACCAATCTTTATGAAATTTAGCATGCAGGTAGCCTGTGTCACGGAGAAAGACATAGGCTACTTTTCATCCCGTGAAAATAGCATAATCTGATGCAGATCCTAAGGGAACTAAAAAATACTCGATTGTTGTGATTTTTTGCACAGAGATGTTTGAGTAGGTGGGAAACGACATAATTAACAAATCACCCTTAAATACAGTCATAAAAAAGATGTCCACGCGGGCGAAGCCGTGGGAAAAAGCTAGTGTATTCATATGTAATCATCATTAATTATTTATTATTAAAAACATACTTAAGTAAAAATTATTTAAAAAATTATAAACTTCAAAAAGAAATTTAAGGTCGGTGCGGTACCAGCACTTAAGGCCGGCTCTATGTCAGTGCGTAGGTTTATTTTTTTAAGTGTGCGTTCACACACATATACGCAATTTGCGGCTCCACTGCCAGCCACCCGCAAAACGGCATAAGTAAGAAAAATAATTGTTGAATTAATTATGTTTTTAGTTTTTTGTGCTGTTTGGGCTCGTTCGATTTGTCTTGTCGAGCACTTTGGTACCAGGTAGTTTCGAAGGTATCAGACCTTCTTCCACATCCAGCGGCTTCCCGCGACCTTCAACAGGTCGTCGGTCCACCAAGTGGAGGGCCTGCACGCTACGTCATCCGGTACGTGGCCACCCCTTGAGAAATTTACTGCCCCCAAGGTCATCTTGCATTCATCCAGCAGCATTTATCCAGCAGTGGACGATTTCCGGCTGATATGATGATGATATATGATGTGGCCCGTCACACATCTCGTAGATCAGATGGCTGTTGGGGAAGTAAAATTCTCAAGGGGCAACCGTGCGCTAACAGCACACCTCATTGGGGATAACCGGTTCTGCTTGTCCACATCCAGTGGCTTCCCGTGACCTTCACCAGGTAGTCAATCCACCAAGTGGGAGGTCTACCTACGCTACATAATCCGGTACGTGGTCACCACTTAAGAACTTTACTGTCCCAATAGTCATTGGTTTTACGAGCTATGTGGCTGATGACCGTTGGGGTAGTAAAGTTCTTAATAGGTGATCGCATACTAAGAGGCGCACCGCATTGAGAATAACTGGTCCTACTTGCCCGCATCCAGCGTCTTCCCGCGACCTTCACCAGGTCATCGATTTACCGAGTGGGAGGCCTACGCTATTTCATCCGGTACGTGGTCACCACTTGAGCAATTTACTGTTTTGACATTGCTGAAATCGCAAAAGAAAATTGGACGTCCTATACAAAGTTGGAGAATCAGCTGATCGATTTGTATGAGAAGACCAAACAATTGGACGTCCTTTACAAAGTTGGAGAAACAGCTGATCGATTTGTATGAGAAGACCAAAAATTTTCTTGCGATTTGACCAAAGTTGTAGAATAAAAGTTGTTCAGTTTCATGAGTAACTTTCCTCTTTTTGCTAAACTTGTTAGGAAATGCTTAATCATCATCATCATATCAGCCGAAGGACGTCCACTGCTGGACATAGGCCTTCCCCCCAAGGATCTCCACGACGACCGGTTCTGCGCTGCCCACATCCAGCGGCTTCCCGCGACCTTCACTATGTCATCGGTCCACCGAGAAAATGCTTAATAATAAAATGTAAATATATCGTTATAAAACCAAACACATCACGGTTTTTTCGTCTGTTGGAAATAGTCAAATTGTTAATTTCGACTTATTTTGGAACGAAGACTCTTAATGGATTAATCATTAGTAGGCATTTTAAAGAGTGTTATTAAATCATTAGTAGGCATCTTGTTTGGTCATTAGTCGGCTCCAATTATATCGTTAAACATCAATATTCAAAGGTACCTGTTTCAATTTGGAATTTATGCATTACTAGCCCGCGTGGACATCGTTTTTATGACTGTCATCAAGGGTGAGTGGTGCGCGACGCGCAAGCGGCTCGCGAGCATGGTCATTCGTTTTTTCCAGATCCCTCAGGAATCATATTGGGCTATTCTGATTAGCAGTATATGTCACTTCCCACCCCCCCTTAACCAATTCTATACACAAAATCATTTACGTTACGACGCCGACGTGCGTGGAAATGAGTTTTACCCAGATCCCTCGGGAACTATGTCAGGTAATGCTAATTAGTATATTATGTCATTTCTCAACCCCTCGACCATTTTTGTGCAAAATACAAAAACAATCCATTGTTCCGTTGCGATATTAAAGAAATTAACCAAAAAAAGAGATTTTTTTCAGTTACCTCAGGAATTGCATCGGACTATTCTATTTTCACGGAATAAAAAGTAGCCTATGTCCTTCCCAGTAACACAAGATACTTGCATGCCAAATTTCATCAAGATTGCTCAAGGTAGCAAACAAACTAATAAACAAACGATCCCGATATAAAGGGTTTTACAGACGGACGGACGGACGGACAACAAAGTGATCCTATGAGGGTTCAATTTTTTTCCATTTAAGGTACGGAACCCTAAAAATCACTTCAATCCATTGCTCTGAGTTTTCTCCAGATCCCTCGGGAACTATGTCAGGATATGCTTATTAGTAAATTATGTCATTTCCCTCCGCCTCAAAAATGTCTGTGCAAAAAATCACAACAATTCATTGTTTCGTTGCGATGTTAAACAAATTAACCAAAAAAACAGTATTTGTTAAGTTCCCTGCATCGGACTATACTATTTTCACGGGATGAAAAGTAGCCTATATCAATCTTCATGACACAGACTACCTGTATATCAAATTTCATCAGGATTAGTAAAGGTATTCAAGCGTGAAAAGGTAACAAACAAAAAACAAACACATTGTCACATTTATAATATTAATAAGCATGCTCTGTATCGCACCCACTCATCTGAAGGTTGGAAATTCTACACCCGAAGTTATTGAGGAATATTTATACCTGGGGCAAACATTCAAGTAAGTAGGTCCAACTTCGAAAAAGATATCAATCGTCGAATCCATCTAGACTGGGCAGCTTACGGGAAGCTGCCCAATATCTTCACCTCTCAAATACCGCAAGGTCTCAAGACTAAGGTCTTCGACCAGCGAGTATTGTCAGTGATGACATACGGAAATCCTTAGTGGAGGCTTTGTCCAACAGTGGACGTCTTTCGTTGACCTATTAATTATAATGATGATGTTTTTTTTCTACAATTGACTTAAACTAAACTTTACCGTGATTTTTAATTCATAGCGGATTAGTTTCTATTTATTTTATTCACTATTGGTAAACCCTTGACAACATCTCACCTGGTGGTAAAGTGACGATGTTACCGAAGATGGAAGCGGGCTAACCAAGAATCCCAAACGCAATGGGACAATATAAATACAATTAAATGAGCTTTTATTTGAAAATAATTTTTTGAGTTTAAGTGACAAATTAATTGATTTTTAAATGTACTTATATATTTATTTATTAAGCTATTGTATAGATTTTATCGCGGTCTTTGAGGGGACCGAATCAAGAAATTTCGTAACAAAAAAACCTGACACCCCAAAAAAAAAAGAGTTCTAAAATACTTACAGTGCCATCTATCTATCCATCATGATGATGGTGATGTTAGTGGTGATGGTGGCGGTATGGTGGCGGTGGTGGTGGTCATGATGGTAGTCGTGGTAGTGGTGGTGATGGTGGTCGTGATGGTGGTCGTGATAGTGGTGGTGATGGTGGTGGTGATGGTGGTCGTGATAATGATCGCGATGGTGGTCGTTATGGTGGTCTCGATGGTGGTCGTGATAGTGGTGGTGATGGTGGTCGTGATGGTGGTCGTGATTGTGGTCGCGATGGTGGTCGATGACGATGACGATGATGATTTAACTTTCTTAACTTATTTACTGTTAATTTATTACATAAACATCCCGCGCCCTAAAGACTATATGGTACTGGTAAATACTGCATAAATAAAAAATTAAAAAATAATTATAATTGCATAAGTTGATAAAAAATGATATGCAATAGCTTTACCGCGGCAGTCCCCGAGTGCCACACGTCTTTTTTTGTTGTTGATAATTTTGCATTGTACCTTTTATATTTATAAACTGACATTATTTAAATTTACAAAACTTTGACAAATAAAATATATTTTTATCAATAAATTAACTGAACTGAACCATTCTAGGATCCAATTTCGAGCTATGTACCTCGTCCACCTGGCAATTCTGTAAGCTATGTCTGTTACTTTAGTTCCTTATTTCACTTTCGATCACCCTTTCGGTGCCCTTGAGCTTTTCGGTGCCCTTGAGCTTTTCGGTGACCTTGAGCTTTATGGGACCTCTAGTAAGCGAACATTGTCTTTGGTTTTGGATAGATGCGAAAAATCCTTGATGAAATCTACTAGGGATTTTTCGCATCCATCGCCCCGACGTCATATTGATTGCTGCCAGAGCCAGGAACAACTGAGTCGCCGGGGACTACGGCCCGTTTTTGTTATTCCGTAGTCAAACTTTATAGCTTCGCCATGTCCGTCTGTCTGTCCATCGTCGGTATGACTCATCCGTTTTACTCAAAGACTGTTACTGCTATCTGAAAAATGGTATTAAAGTCGACGCCATAATCCGAGAGACAACTTTGACTTTTATATTGCACAAGTGTTGCCATAGTCAGGGTAGTGCTGTTCGTATCGATATTTAAAAAAAATATGGTAGTTATGTGATGCCTATAGACATGTGGATAATACTTACTAACATTATAAATTAAAGTGAAAAACTGTTTGTTTGTTGCCTCTTCACGCTTCAACACCTCAACCAGTTTGGACGAAATTTGGCATGCAGGTAGCCAGTGTCATAGGGAAGAACACATACTATAAAGTCCTATACACTTCCTGATGGAACTAAAAATACTTTTTTGGTGGATAACATCGCAATGGAGCAACGGATTATTTCGATTTTTTTTTCACAGCGATAGTTGAAGGGGTGGGAAATGACATAGACTACTAATTATCATATCATGATCTAGTTCCGGAGAGATCTAGGAAAAACTCATTTCCAGCCTCGCGCACGTTGGCTTCGTCGCAACGGAGCAACAGATTGACGCGATTTTTCGCATAGGAATAGTAAGGGGGTGGGGAGTGACATGGACTACTAATCAAAAACCCCGATATAGCTCCCGAGTGATCCGGAGTAAACACCTGTCAACTTCATAAAAACGATGCCCACGAGAGCGAAGCCGCGGACAAAAGCTAGTATGTAAAATAAAATATTAGGTACCTCTTCTGTATGTTAATGGGTTTTTTTTTCATTCACGTACCCCATCGTGTGGGGGTTATTGTTGATAGTTCCCTAAATTGCGGCTGTTCTATGGCCGCTATTGGCTTTACACTTTTTACAATGTTTTTACATTAGGTTTACTTCCTTTTTTTAAATCATCATCATATCAGCTCATATACGTGACATAACATTTAAGTAGAATAGAAAAAAAAATGAAAATAGTTTATTTTCACCAAATGTATAATAGTTCATGGAATGTCGTGTGTGAACATCTAGAATGACGTCAACTCTGCTGTTCTGTTAAACCTGAGTAAATATTGTTAATGAATTATTAATAAAATTTATTTCTTAACACATATGTCACCGTACGATTAGGTAATTAGTGTTTTAGAATATTTTTTCATATGAAACCGAAGAATCAATCAATCTTAACAATTGTATAAAACGGACGGATTTCAAATAAACTATGTCAAGAGCCTCAGAAAGGTCTGAACACTCCGAATACGTCTCTTAACTATGTACAATTATATGTACACACCTACGACACCTATTAATATGTACTAGGTAAAATGTATTAAAAATCTACACTATCCTTGAGTAACTAATATGGGCTAGGTAAGTGATAGGGATGACGACAACATCAGAAATAAATTTTGAACTTTTGATCATTATATTGCCCTTCTACTTAAACTTCGGAAAACCTTACTCGTTTTGTTTTCCATCAGTCTTTGATTTTTAATTCACAAAAATCACAAAATGGGTACATAAATGACGCTGCAAAACTATGACGTCACGCCTAGGTATTTCAAACATTTTTAGAACAAAATTTAATTTTTTCAAGCGACTTCCAAAAAGGAGGAGGTTCTCAATTCGTCTGTATGTTTTTTTTTATGTTTGTTACCTCATAACTTTTTCCTGGGTGAAGCGATTTTTACAAATCTTTTTTTTTTATTTTAAAGCTAGTGCTTCCCGTGTAGTCCCATATAAATTTTATCAAAATTGGTATAGTACTTTATTAGAAAATTCACAAAAACCAAAAATAATAATGCAAAAATGTACTAAGTTTTGACGATGGAAGTCGATTTTTAACGTGTTTAGCGTTTTCAATTATGACAGATGATAAAAAGTAACTCAGATGCCTAGTATTCGTCATCCCTATTCTGCCACGCTCGCGAGCTGCTTGCAGTGCACGCTTTTGATTACAGTAATAAAAGCTACATAAGGAAAAAGCTAGTACAATATAATTTAAATCGAATTTTAAGAGGTTGTTCCTCTCTTTGGGTTAAAGAAAGGAGAATAAATACCAGGTTGGCCTGTGTCAGAAAGAGATAGATTAATGACGCATGAAGCGCACAGGTACGTGAGTACTATAATTCTCATCTGTGGCAAAGGTTTTAATGCTTACAATGTTGTCCCAGCGGCTTTGGGTGCGGGCAGGGCAGAACCGGTTGTCGTGGAAATCCTTGGGGGAGGCCTTGTCCAGCAGTGGACGTCCTTCGGCTGATATGAAGACGATGATGAAAGTTATCCCAAGCCATATTATAATCTAGTTATGGTAGGGCAAAAAAACTTACGTATGCGTATGTGCGCCTAGCTAAAATATGGCGCTGATTTTCGTATAACGGAATTGAGCTGTTTTACTTGTAAATAAGAATTAATTTATTAATAATTAGTCCATAATTCCCACTAATATTATAAAGGCAAAAGTTTGTAAGTGTGTGAGTGTATATGTTTGTTACTTCTTCACGAAAACTACTGAATAGATCTGGCTAAAATTTGGTAGGTAGACAGATTAGGACCTGGATTAACACATGGCTACTTTATTACGCTCGCCAGCCGCTTATGGCTTGTGGCTTGCGCACTGCGCACCCTTGAAAAGTCAAAGAAACGATGTCCACGCGGGTGAAGCCGCGAGAAACAGCTAGTAATATGTGGAAATATTATATATGTGAAAATCTGTTTGTTTATTTGTTACCTTTTCTAGCTTCAACACCTTGACCAAACTTGATAAAATTTGGCATGCAGGTAGCCTGTGCAACTGGCCTTTTTATTATATCAAAATAGCATAGTCCGATGTAGTTCCCGAGGGAATAGAAAAAAAATTATTTTTTTGCTTAATTTCTTTAACATCACAACGGAAAAACGGAATGTTTCGTTTTTTTGCACAGAAATGGTTGAGGAGGATGGACATAAAATGTCATGATTTACTAATTAGCACATCCTGACATAGATCCCTAGGGATGTGGGGCTAACTCATTTCCACGCTCGCGCAATGAAGTGGATTTTTTGTACAGAATAGGTTGAGTGGTGAGAAGTGACATAAACTATTAATCAGAATAGCCCGATATAGTTCCTGAGGGATCCAGAGGAAACTCACGTCCACACTCGCAAGCCGCTTGCTGCTCGCGCACTGCTCACCCTCAAAGGCAGTCATAAAAATAATTTCCACGTGGGCGAAGCAAATATAAATAAATAATAATCAAGTAAATATAAATCTATAAAAATACACTTTGTGTGTGAATAGGAAAAACAAAGTGACATTACTCTCCCGGACATTTAAAATGAGCAACAAGTCGTGTCAAATGAACTGTAGTTGCCGAGACCTTGATATGTACCCATGTATTTTGTTTTTTTGTTACCGTCTTTTCTTATTTTACCTGTTTTCTCACAAATGTATTGAAAAATGTCGTGTGATACACGGGTGTAAAAGGTAAATGGAAAACTCGTGAGGATTGTTATTTTCCTTTTTACCACCCTTGTTTCTTATATAACTACAATCTGTCAGTAGTTCCATCAGTCAGTAGCCTTATAAATTTTCTACCTGCTAATGTTGCTATTTCATGCTGTACCTTTTGCATGTTCTTATCTATTTCAATGTTTGTTTGTCCCTTTTTCTGTGTAGGATAGATTTTAAATTAATAAATAAATAAATATATTTATTTATTTATTATTAATCATACCTAGTAAGTAATATTTCGCAGCGAGTTTATTTCAATAATTACTAATAGCGCGATATCACTGTGACTCAGTACTCTGTAGTATAAATATTGGATGTACAATCACGCGTTTTATTCGTGCTTCTTTAAAGCTGGGTTACTGTCGCATTTTGTGTTTTAAGATCTCGGTTTTTTTTTTTCACCAAAATGGATACTCGTTTAAACAGAAAAATTGACGGGAACAATCATCTGGGACACATCATGTTGGAGTGCTTAAGGTCTCGGAAACACGATGATGTTTGTCAAGTAAGTTTTTAGGAATCGTAAGAGGAACGCGATAATGTCGTTCTGTCCATACGATCACATAGATATAACGGGTGGCCAACTTAAAAATGTAATTTTTTTTTGCCGCTATTTTGTTTCGGTGCCAAATTTGTAATTTTTTTATAACAATTATTAAAAATAGATATCGAAAATTGAACAACGTTGTTTAGTTTTCAAAACCTTCTATTCAAATCAATCTTCTGTTGCGGAAACGCTGAGAAAATGGCGCCCTACATTCGGCAAAAACAACTTACCTTAGCGAAAGACAATTACTCGTTAAGAGCCCGCTGGAGTTCATAAATTCCATACAAACGTAGTATTTGATTCATTTGTTAACCAAAGAACCGATTTTGTAATAATTTTATATCGAATTTTTAAATTGAAAGAAAGGAATTCATTTTTTATCAATAATCTTGTTTTTAAGGTAAAAGACGGAAAACAAGTTTATTGGTATTAAATGGATTCCTGTTTCGTTTTTGAAAAAAGTAATGCGGTACAGACACAGATATACGTCACCCGATTATCGATATAAAATTATTTCAAAATCGGTTCTTTGGTTAACAAAGGAATCAAATACTACGTTTGTATGGGATTTCCTAACTCCAGTGGGCTCTTAAGTAAAAAATTATGTCACTTCAAATCAATGATATCCATCACGAAAACATGTGGTTTAATGGTGACATCGATTGGCTCCCAAGATCACCGGATATAACAGCAATTGACTTTTTTCTGAGGGACTATCTAAAGGGACGTGTCTATGCTAACAGGCCGATGAATCTTGAAAACTTGAAAACAAAAAATTGAGACGCTGTTAGAGGGATACCACTGGAAGTGTGCAAAAATTTGATGACAAACGCGATGAAAAGAACTCGCATTTGTTATGCTGTGAGAGTTGAACATTAGACAGATGTTATATTCCATAAATAATTGCCAATTAAAATTATTTTATTTTAAAGTTGGGTCGTTCTTATTTGACCAACCTGTACAAATATTATTAAGACATTGATACGAGATGAAATTTATAGTATTTTATTATCCTCAACTGGTAAGTTCTGAGCATCATTCATTATACCTGATGATAAGTGACGATGATGCCGAAGATTTAAGCGGGCTTACTAAGATTCCCCAACGTAATGGGGAGCGGGCACTTTTATCTTCAAGCCGGAACACATTAATTAAGTTAACATGATGTCTAACCACCTCCGTGGAGTAATAGTTAAGTCCACTTAGCTTCTCATCAGGAGGTCGCGGGTTCAATTCCCGGTGAAGTCTAACTTTGTTGGCTGGCTAGCTACCACCGTCTTATCTAAGTCTTGATGCCTTTTATCTGTAACACCTATTAAGTAGCTTTTCTTCTTTTTCTGTTCATTTAGTATTTTATGGTGCCTATCACAGCCACTGGAGTGTTTTCAGCAGTAAACATTTTGTGGTGCCTACCACAGGCAATGGAGCGGTGACAGCACTTAACATTCTGTGGCAACTACCACATGCACTGAAGCGGTTCTAGCAATAAAACTTTTGTGGCCCTTACCACAGGAATTGGAATAGTTCCAGCACTAAACATTTGGTGGCACCTACCACAGGCACTGAAGCGGTACTAGCACTAAACATTCTGTGGTGCCTACCATAGGTACTGGAGCGGTTCCAGCACTAAACATTCTGTGGTGCCTACCACAGGTACTGGAGCGGTTCCAGCACTAAACATTCTGTGATGCCTACCACAGGTACTCGAGCGGTTTCAGCACTAAACATTCTGTGGTGCCTACCACAGGCACTGAAGCGGTACTAGCACTAAACATTCTGTGGTGCCTACCACAGGTACTGGAGCGGTTCCAGTACTAAACATTCTGTGATGCCTACCACAGGTACTGGAGCGGTTCCAGCACTAAACATTCTGTGGTGCCTACCGCAGGCACTGAAGCGGTACTAGCACTAAACATTCTGTGGTGCCTACCACAGGTACTGGAGCGGTTCCAGTACTAAACATTCTGTGATGCCTACCACAGGTACTGGAGCGGTTCCAGCACTAAACATTCTGTGGTGCCTACCACCGGTACTGGAGCGGTTTCAGCACTAGACTATCTGTAGTGTCTACCACAGGCACTGGAGCAATTCCTACATTAAACATTCGGAAGCACCTATCGCAGACACTGGAGCGGATGCCTACCACTATTTTCAATTCTAGTTACTTCCTTTTGCCAATTTAAGTCACTGTCAATCACTGCACCCAGAAATTTAGTAGAATCTACGAGTAGACTTTTTTCTCCATCCACATTTACATAAAGAAATGTTTACGTCACTCTTCTGAAAACCAATACACACGTTTTCTCCTTATTTATTGTCAAGTTACAAGCTTCAAACCACTTGTGGAAAAATAGTAGAGTCTCATTTATACTTAGATTCAGGGTCTTAATATCTTTGCCTGATACAATATCGTTGGTGTCATCGGCAAATACGACTAACTCCACACTATGTACAAGCTATCTTTACATAATTTATGAGATCGTTTATGTAGATTATTAAAAATATCGCACGCGAATAGAGCCCTGGGATACGCCTTGATTTATTTTGTGCAATTTAGATTTACAGAAAAGCCGCCTAAGTAGCGTAATAGTTAGTCCATTCGGTTCACACCTTGACGTCGCGGTTTCGAATCCCGGTGGGGTAAATTTGTAACACTGGGTTTGGTAGGTGGTAGGGCATTTTCTAAGCCCGCCTGGTTAGCTATGGGTTATGCCAAGGGTTTACCAATTGTAAATAAAAAATAATTTATTAATTTTGTAACCTTACTGACCACTATTTATCTTGTCATACTTTTCACAATGCTTGGTAACCTTCATCTTTTATTTTCAACCCCTTGTCATCATCTCATCTGATGGTAAGTGACGATGATGCCAAAGATGTCAGCGGGCTTACCACGATTCCCCAACGCAATGGAGAACTGGCTATCTTATCTTCAAGCCGGAACACATCAATGTTGTTAATACTGACGTTTGGCGGCAAGACTGATGAGATGGTGGTAACTAGCCAGGCGAGCTATAAAAATGTTCTACCACCAACAAAAAACATTTAAAAAGATTAACAATAATGATTGATTGATTGCCTTTAATTCCTCGCATCACTCTTCTAACCCGTTTTTTAAGCACATTGATTATTTTATTGTTCTGGAATCGTTCCTTCTTCAGTGAACTGATTAAAGAACCAAGCCAATGGTGAAGCCATGCTGGTTTGCTTGCCTTCCCCTCCACTAATATTCTCACTTCTTGTTCGGTGACTGTCAATGTATGTCAAAGAGTAGGGCACTTGTAGTGATATTGACATAATTCAAAGCTTCAACTATTTTTCTTCACGTCTGTAATACTATTTGCAAATTGTTTTACAATTACATTAACTATCTTTGTCGCATAATCAGTCATTCCATCATTTACTATTAGAATGGTTTTACCATCTTTAACACTATAACTTTCTTTGTTTCTATGTTTGTTTACTAATTGCTCTATGTATTTAGGCATACTTTTTCACTCACGTAGAGAAGTTTGCGTTACTTATCTTTTAGCTACCCTAATAACTTTTCGATTTATATTCGAATACTTCTTTTTATGATTCACCAGACATTCAACTGCCGTTTATCCCTTGGATAGTACCGTTAAAATTGTGATACATGTTAAGAGAGAGAAAGAGAGGGAATTATTGTCCTATAGTACCAGAAGCATCTATCTACTCATTAATATCTTTGTCAGATAGATGCGGCAACAGGCGAGGAGGAAACCTACGGTTCAGTTCTCACCCGAACTGTTGCCTTGGCCAAGAGTCTACGAAGAGCTGGTCTCCAGCCAGGAGACGTGATGGTTCTGAGCGGGAGGAACCATCTCAACCTCGGGATACCGTACTACGCTGCTCTGATAAACGGACTGCCGGTGGCCGGGATCGATCCTGGTTTTAAATACGGTAAGTCCTAAGAACTAATATCGCTGTCAAAATAGTCTCTATCACTAATCATCGGAATTTAAACTTAGCCAAGCATATCTCTGTACCTGCAAACACCAACAGATAATTGAAAATTGTCAAGTTCATTTACTATATTAATACAACAATAGACAAATCACATACGGTCGTCTGGCCACAAACTAGGATTCCCTGTTCTATGGGAACTAAAGAATGATAGAAACTTAAATAAGTTTAATACATTATACTGTCACACGACGGATAGGAGTAGGAGATATAACGTTGATATAAAGGGCTTGGGTTAAAACTCCATCGTGTACATGTAGTTCATATTATTTAATTATGAAAATAAGAACTAGAAAGAAATATAAAAATAGTCAAAACATCATACACTTTTTAAAATACAAATCACAAATAAACATAAATTGATCTTACCCGTGAAGGGTCTTTTATAAAGTATTAAGTTACGAATTTATTAAATTTATTATATTATGAGCTGACGATGATATTTTTTTTGGTTTTTGAATGAAGTTGTTAGATGGATGACAGCTTATGCGTGGAAAAGAAATAGATGGAATAAAAAAAGATCGAATGAAAGAAGATTGAATAACCGCGCAACGCGCTACAACACGTTGATTTTTTGTAACTTCTACTACAACTTCACTGGCTTAGCGACCCAAAGAGGATCTAAGCCTCCGACAACAAAAGTCGCCACTCGCTCTTATACTGTGCCTCTTCACGCCAATCGGGTCCTGGAGGATAGGCGCTCAGGTCCTTCTACACCTCATCGTTTGGACGGACGTTTTCCTGTCTGTCGTCCCGTATACGCTCTCCTTACAGCAAGATTCTCCATCTTGTCCACGTTGCCAACCCAGCGAAGTCGGCCCGATTTAGTCTCGCCATTATACGTTGAATTACTATATTTCACAGAGTTGATAGTTTCTAAATAAACTACAATCAGGACATATTCTTCATTGTTATAAAGTGACTTTAAGGTACGAACTCAAAGATTAATGTAAATACATCTATAATAATAAAATACATAAGTAGATACTTACTGTTCATTTCAAGACATAAAAATACCAAATGTCTTTTCTTGTCTTAGAAAAAAAACTAGATCTAGAAGTTTATTATTCTATACAAATAGATTTTTAGAATCAGCCTGTATATGTGGTTGCTAGGGGGTGAAGCAGGTTATGAAGTTCGCTCTCACAGCACCACATTAACAGATGTATGTCGCTACGCAAGTGACCTGTGTATATGTTGCAGCCATCTGGTTAAATCTGCCATTCAATTAAAAAGCTAGCCCGTTGATTCAATGGCGACATTCAATTGAATGACTAAAGGACAACTGGCCAAGTCGTTGAATGTAACGTTCAACGACTTTGCTGAACGTTTTTAACCAAGTCGTAGAACCTAGTCGTATTCCGAACGAAAAACCGATGATTTCTTCTTTTGCGAAGCATTCTGCTACCCATGGGGGGGAGTCCCGCTTCGCGAGGCTCTTTAACTGTATAATGAATCCAACCTGACCGAACCTTATGTCGTTCGCTTCGGTCGCTCATTTACATCTTTTTTAGAGAAACCAAATTTTTGCCAACTCCTTATTCGTTGTATGGGATTTTACGTCCGCCATATTCAAAGGACTAGCTTATATCAGCTAACTAGTTGAACGATGAGTGACGCTTGTTCAATCAACGTTCGTCCTAGTCATTCAATTGAATGTCGCTTTTCAATGAACCGGCTAGACAGTTAATTGAATGGCTAATTTAACTAGTTCGCTACGACATATTGCAGTATGGTCGATCATATAATACACTCGACAGCAAAGAAAACGGGTCGGTAACAAAAACCTCAATTACTTCCAAAATATTGTCACTAGCTTAATGAAATAAAGACTATATTATATACAATTTTATAGTACTTAAATAAAAATAAGTCATAAAAGTTGAAGATTATTTTGAATAAAAGTAGGTTAAGTAAAAATGACAAAAGATTTCGAAAAATGTGCTACGGTATCTAATGTTCAATTTTCACACATTTCAGTATTTTGTATTACCACCACGAGCTATTAAAATAACTGTTACACAGTTTCGGCTTTTTTTTCACCAGATTTCTGTGCCGATGCTGAGGAATATTCTCCCATTCTTCTAACAGTGCTTCTTTCAGTTCACGAAGCGTGACTAGAGGGGAATTTCGCTGGCATTTACGTGGTCCCAGTTCATCCCAGGCATGCTCGATAGGGTTCAAGTCTGGGCTGTCTGCTGGCCGCTCCATGTGTGTGATAGTCAAACACTATCTGAGCTCACCACTAGCTCGGTGCGGCTTTCGGATGAAATTCCAGTCCACACGTGTATGGAGCCTCCGCCCTATGACATTTTCTCTTCAATTCAAGCTTGGTTATGGCGCTCTCCTGGTCTTCTGTAGACTCTTTGCCTCCCATCGTGCTTGTATAGCTTGAACCCGAAAGTATAACTGCTGACCAGTCATCGAGAGTCCAATTCATGTGTTTTCTATTGTAACTCAGCCTTGAATTTCGATACGGCCTTTCTAGTTTTGGATCACTGGCTGGTCTAATTGGCTTCAAGTTTGCTTTAGAAAAACGCCGCCTCACTGTATACGTGCTCGGATTACTGCCTCCAGCACGAAGAAGGTAATTTTTGACTTCAACAGCCGTTTGAAATCGATTTCTCAATATTGTTGACACCATACATCGATCTTTCCACATTGTCGTGCACCTTGTTCGGCCTCTCTGCGAATATTGGATCCAGTCTCTTCAAATCGCTGGAAAATTTTCTGAAAAGTTGATAGCGACACACCAACAGTTCTCGCTGTATAACACTGACTGCGCCCGTCTTCAAGCATTTTCAGAATTCTGGAAAACTCTTTAGGGGTTAGTGACATGTTTTTTAACTGAATTTGATCAGAATAATGAATATCTACACAAGCAAACCCCTATTTATATGACAGAACAGAAACAAAAGTAAAACAAATGGTTCAAATTTGATGTGCAAATTTTGAAAATCGTGGTTGTTTTTGCATAGCTTTTATCGCGGGCTTTGAGCGCGGCGACCGAATCAAGAAATTCCGTAACGAAAAAACCTAACACTACCGCGTTCTAAAAAAAACGTACAGTGCCATCTATTAGCGACTTGTGGTACTAAAAAGACTTAGTCAATTTTACTGGTGTAACTTTCTTAGTGTTAAAAGTTGATAAAAAATGCTATGCAATAGCTTTAGCGCGGCAGTCTCCGAGTGCCACAATTTTTTTTATTTTTGATTTTTATTTAATACAATCACTAAACATAAATAAAAATGTTTTACTCCTTCGTTTATTTGTAATGAAATATACTTTAATTTAGTTTTTATTTTTAAAGGATTGCTCAAAGTTATAAAAGATATCGCATTTTTTATAACCAACTCCTTTTCTTTGCGATCCCGTGTATGCATACTCGTAAGATAGCTAATTCGTTATATTTTTAGTTGACCCCGTTAACTGGGGATTCTAATGGCGGCGCTAGTTGGTTTTGGGTAGCCCCTTACGTAAAATGAAGTATGCAATCTGACAGACATGGCATTTTAGCTGATATTAACTAGTACCCCTAACATTTTAGATGAAATCAAACAAAAATTGGAAATCCTCCAACCCAAAATATCGTTCTGCGAACACGAGAACTACGAGAATCACACCCGTGCGGCAAAGGAGCTGAACCTAGACATGAAAGTGGTGACATTCTACCAGGGCGAGTGCTCATTGGCAGAGTTCACTGCAACCTATGATGATGATGATGAAAGCAGTAAAGAATTTAAGTAAGTAAATAAAAGAGACGAAGTAAATTAAATTCTTAATTTGAAAAACATATACTATAAGGTATGGAGACTAAGACTTTACATTCAGATTTCAAAAAACATGTTAAATGATAAAGATATTACTATAGTGACATACATAACCTTCTATTTTGTTTACACGATGTGTTTGCAATAGAAATACCTTTACATGCAATGGTTTATTTCTAAAAGTATATTTTCAACCTACATGCAGGTGAGATATGAAGGCTTAAGCCGGAGTATCAAAAAAAAATACTAAATTAGATTTATTACCGAAAGTAATATTACAAAAAAGGATTAAATTTAGATTTAAAGTAAAATACAAGTGACGACGATCGATGATAGATAAGAAGTGAAGCCACGCCATGTTCCCGGACACACGGTGCGCCGATGCACGTTGCAGACAGCAGTCACGTTCCGCGTATTCTGCATGCTCTTGCAACCTAGTTATTGGTGGAATTTTCCATGCTACGCTGCAACCTCAGCAATTTACGTGGATTAGGGTACAGTAATTCCTCCGCCCACAGAACGTCAACTATTTTTGGAGTTTGAGAAAAATGTTGACGGTGCTCCCTTATCTATGGGTTTCTTAACATCTTGATAAATTTCGGTTGATTTGGTCAAAATTTTTGGGGTTCTGTAGAATCCATGGTGTCGTAAGTAAGCCACTATGATAGCAAGTGCTACTGCACTGAACAGAAAATAGAAAGGTATGGTTTATGATACAATGTTCCTGGTGGGGGTGGATCTAGCGTCACAGGTGACTGCAAGTATATCTTATTCCGAATTTCATGGAGTCCTCTCAGATCGACGGAGTTCAAATTGACAGTCGGCTGAAGTGGCTTTGGAATAGTGAAGTTCTCCGGAAGCTTCATTATCTTCATTGCTCTTCCTTCCAGGTGAATTGACATTGACTATGGTGAACTGGCTGGTACGTAGTATGAATTCTTGGGGTATTGTAGCAAGATAGCTTCTATGCAGGATAGTAGAGTCTTCACGCTCGCATATTAGTTGGATTCTTGTTGGTTTCGGGAATGCGACAGCAATTTGCCTGTCATCCAGCTGCTCCATGGCTTCTTTCGATAGTGAATTTGTGGTGGGTTTGCAAGATGTGTCTAATTTCTGTGGCACGATGATTTCATTAATACAGTCAGTTTCTGTCCTTAAATTTTGATGATTCAGGGACTCCTTGCAGAGGTAATGGGAATTTAACTTCGGGCATTCAGCCTCTATGTACACATGTGAATTACCATTGGTTGCTATGAAAGGATAGGGAGGTACGATAGTTTGGCTGTGTTTGTTAGGTATAATAGATAGTCTGTATAGTTCATAGCTATAAGGGGATAAAATTGGCAGTTTAAAAACTATTACTACCTGCTTTTGATTAAAATATGATCCTGTCTCTATTATATTATAATATTCTCTTAGTTCTATACTTAGAGTTTGACCTTTGCCGTACAAGGTCTTTAGCTTATCTATCATATGTTTTAATGTTTCTACCCTAATCATAGAGTGATGCGTACTCGATGCTTAAGTAAATGCTAATATATTTTCTAACCTATTTAACTCGTTAGCTAAGTCTTCCACGTTCTTACTGATTATTGTTAAAAGTTGCGTGAACTGTGCAAATTTTATTAAGCTGTAATCTTTAAGTGCTTTTCTATCTAATAGGAGACCTAAGGTTTCATTATTTTTTCTTTGATTAACTACTATTTGTGTTATTACATTGGTATGTTGAGCAATCCAATTTTTATTCAGACTTATATGGCTGTTTAATTCTGTCAAAATTTTATTTTGGCTATCCTTGAGAGCTAAAATGGCTTTGTTATATTTAACTGCGTCCTCTTAGTGCAAATTTCTAGTGATAATTTTTATTATGGAACCCAACCCATAAATAATGCCTCTTTTAAATCTATTTGATTCTAAACTGTAGTGGTGTGGGTGACCAACTCAAACGACATCTTGGAAACGACTGATATTTTATTTAGAGAATACCCGCAACATCTCCCTTTCATTACAATATAATTAAACAAAGTATGTTGTACATGCAAAATCTAATTGAAACACCAAATAGAACTGAACTTAAATTAAACTAAACATATGTTTACAATAACGGTAGATTCAATATTAGTGTTAGATTTAAGTAAATGTATTTTAATGATAACTACTTCAATTATTACTCTCTTAATATTACTGAAGTAAGAATAACATAATTTTGATTTCATATCTATAATTAAATATAATTTATTCTTATTATACGTATATTATTTTAACAATAATATTCCTACATAATAATAAATCAATGAATACTATCTTTAAACATATAATTAAAGAGTATACGCTTTCTTTAGGTAGAAGAATTAAATGTTCATAAATGTATTATTATATCATGCAAAACAACAATAACATGCTTAATCAATTGCTTGGAAACGAACCGGTGGGTGCACTACACGTCCACTGCGTGTAGTTTGTGGTGGCCACTGACAAGTCGCGCCACTACTAGTATTATTTGATAAACCCACGTCATCCCAATCAATTAAAGAATTTACAGGTGGTTTTGATAGCCCACTATTTAGTTGTTGTGGTTGTGGCTGTTGAAAAGGTTTTGGTACATTTAAAATGTGTTGGCGATTGCGACGATACAAGCCCCCATCTTCAGTTCGTACCCAATAAGACCGGTCTCCACGCGCTCCGCCTACAACTTTAGATCTCACCCATACATTTTGGTTTTTTACTCTCACATTTTGACCTGGAAATAATTTGCTAAGATTTCGTGTACCTCGATCATAGTTTATTTTAGTATTTGTAATGTTCTTCTTACGACTAGTAATGAGTTTTATTTTATCAACTACTTTTGGTTGCAACACCACCTCACTGGCTGGGAGTCTAGACTTCGACTCATCAGCAATTGAGCCGGAGAGTACTGTTCACCAGTCAGTGGAGTGTTCCTGAAGTTCAACAGCGCAAGTTGCCAATCCTCACCACTCTCGTAAGCTTTTACCAACAATGATTTCACAGTCCTTACATTACGTTCAGCAAGACCATTAGATCTGGGGTATAATGGTGAACTCGTGACATGTTCAAATCCCCATTGGTTACTGAACAGTTTAAATTCTTGCGACGTAAACTGGGTACCGTTATCTGATACCAGTTTTTGTGGAATTCCGAATCTTGCAAACATTTCTTTCAATGCCTTGATTACTGTTAAACTCTGTAAATTATCCAAAATCGCCACTTCAATAAATTTAGAATAGTAATCTACCACTAAAAGATAATATTTTTGCCTGAACTCAAATATATCAGTTGCTAAAACCTCCCAAGGCAGCTTGGGTACCGGGTGTGGGCGCAGTGGCTCACGCGGGTTCGCGGCGCGGTGGCGCTGGCACGTGTCGCAGCGCCGCACCACGCGCTCGATGTCCGCCGACATACCAGGCCACCACCTCACATCGCGTGCGCGTCTCTGGGACTTCTCCACCCCCATGTGCCCTTCATGGATACGACGTAATATCTCATCACGCAACGAGCTAGGCATCACGACGCGATCGTTATGAAAAACGATATCATTAATTACATAAATCTCGTGCCTACAGTCCCAGTAATCTTTTACAATATCTTTTGTCTCTCTCTTATTGTTGGGCCAGCCCTTTTGATAATATTCATATAAAGCGACCATAGTATCATCATGCCGACTTTTATCTCTAATTTTCTGTAACATTCCAGGATTGGCTTCCACATTTTCAAACATTGCGTTCACATGAACCATAACATCATTGCATACGTCTTCATCCGTTCCTGCTTCTAATGTAGCTCGCGATAGAGTATCCGCTATGAATAGCATTTTTCCGGGTTTGTAACATACTTTTAATGTGTAATATTGCAACTTTAAAAGCAAGCGTTGCAAGCGAGCTGGTGTCTCATTTAATGGCTTTTTAAAGATTGACTCTAGTGGTTTATGGTCACTTTCGACTGTGACTGAGCTATGGCCATAAATGTATTGGTGGAAGCGCGTACACCCAAAAACGATTGCCAAAAGTTCTTTTTCAATTTGTGCCCAACGCTGTTCCGTGGACGTGAGCTTGCGCGCCGCGTAAGCGACAGGACGGCCCACCTGCAGCAGGCACGCACCCAGCCCGTGCGAGCTGGCGTCTACTGACACTACAACCGGCTCCTCCGGGCTGTAATATTTTAATACTGGCGCGCTAGAGATTTTATTTTTTAATTCTAAAAAAGCCATCTCATGAACATTAAGCCAATCAAAGTCTACATCCCTATGCAGCAATTCTCGTAACGGTGCCGATATTTCTGAATAATTCGGTATAAATCGAGACAAATAATTTGTGACCCCTAAAAATCACTCTAGTTCCTTTTTATCTCTTGGCATTGGCATTGCCGAAATAGCTTTAATACGGTCATCATCAGGTTTCATACCTTCAGCGTTAAAAGAATGTCCCAAAAAAGTTAACTTTGTGGCCCCAAACACACATTTATCCTTGTTGAAATTCACACCATTTTCCTTCGCTCTTTTCATCACTTCATTCAGTCTTCTATCATGCTCCTCCTTTGTTCTCCCATAAATTATAATGTCGTCAATGTATATTTCCACACCGTCCATTTTGAATATTTTATACATTTCATTATGAAAGATTTCCGGCGCACAGTTTACACCGAATGGTAATCGCAAAAATCTGTACCTTCCGAAAGGGGTGGAAAATGTACACAGTTTAGAGCTACTTTCGTTTAATTTAATCATCCAAAAGCCATTTTTTGCGTCACACTTCGAAAAATATTTAGCACCAGAAAGATTACTGGTTATCTCCTCTAGTGTAGGAAGCTGAAAATGGCTACGCTTGATCGCGCGATTTAAATTACGCGGGTCTAAACAGACACGTAGGCTTTTATTTGGCTTTTCAACAAAAACAATGTTTGACACCCAATCTGTAGGTTTGTCCTCTTTTTTAATAATATTCATATCAACCATGTTTTTCAACTCCACCTCAAGCCGTGGGCGCAACTTTAAAGGGATTTTACGAGTAGTACTAACAACCGGTTTAACAGATCTATCTATTTCTATATTACATTCACCAGGTAAGCAGCCGATACCTTGAAAAATAATATCATACAATTTAAGCGATTCAATTGACAGCTGGTTGCCTGGGGATAACAGTTGTAAATCAACACAAGCTTTCAATCCTAATAAATTATTGCAGTTTAAGTCCAAAACGAAAATTTTTTGTTGAGTCATAATGGTTTTGTATTTTAGTGAAGCATCAAAAACTCCCACGACAGGTAGTTGTTTTTTACTAATTTCTCTTAACACTGTAGAGCATTTCTTAAGCTGATTATAATCAAAACCTGCTGTTTGATAACTTTTAAGAGACATTACCGAGGCGTTCGCACCACTGTCCAATTTGAAATTCACATTTGTGCCATTGACGTCCACATCTGCACACCATGAATCACAGGACTCAGCTGAAGCGTCTATACTAATATTGTACATAAGTAACTCACCATTGTCATAGTTTTCACCCTCACTATGCGAAAACTCGTTCTGTTCAACTAATTCCCGTACAAATCTCATGCGGCAACAACGCATAAAATGCCCTATTCTACCGCAACGATAACATTTCACTGCACCCGCGGGGCAACGATAATCACTATGCCCATAACCACACTTATCACAAACACTACTGTAACCGGCGTTACCGGAGTATGACGGCACCACCGGAGGCCTTCGCGGCGGCGGCGGCTCCAGCGCAGGCCGAGACATCACGGGCGGCGCACGCGAGCCCCATGCATCCGGGCGCCGGCGCTCCGCGTGCCCGCCGCGCTCCGCGCCGCGACCGACCACACCCCGACGTAACTGCTCCACACACGCAGCTGTCTCGCTCCCACTCCTTTGATTACCCGAACAGACTGCCGCTTGTTGTCCCGCTCGCTCCACAGCTCTGCATAATTGAGTCGCTTCCTCTAGAGTGAGACTAGATCGAGCCAGTAATTTTTGTCTCATTTGCACATCCTTTATGCCACGAATTATTTGTGTCAATATTAAACTATTTTTTAAAGATCCGAACTCACAACTTTTACTTTTTATTTTGAGTAATCCAAGAAATTTGTCGAAATTACTTTCATTTTGATATATTTCAAAAAATGTGTGACGTTCATAATTTATGTTCTTCTTGGGATCACAGTATTCATCAAATTTTTGACACAAAGATGTAAAATCGTTACACACACGGCTACACCTGACACCATGTAGTGGTGTGGGTGACCAACTCAAACGACATCTTGGAAACGACTGATATTTTATTTAGAGAATACCCGCAACATAAACTATGTATTTGGTCTGTTACTTAATCTAATTTGTTATACAGATAATTAATTTGAATTTCATAAAGAGCATAAGTCTCGTTTGAAAGTTTCTCTTTAAACTCTTTTAATTGAATCTTAATAAGGTCTACTTTGTTCTCGACGTCAGTCAAGTCAACATACTGTAAAAACGAGTGGTAATGTGTTATTAATGTCATAGGTCCTAAATGGAATGGTAAAAGTCCAGGTACATCTCCAAAGTCTTCAAGTTTTATCTTGTTTTATATTCAGGCATATTGTCATTAGAAGAAGCAGCACCCTGTAACAATTTAGATGTCTTAGTTGGGCGCTTCAATCGGCACTTAGCCACAGGTACACGTTTTTTGGAGGTGTATATGTGGATAGGCAGATCTACAAGAACTTTGTCATGGGTAAACCGAGGTGCTAGTTTTTGTCGGCTGGCAAAAGGATTTTTAACGAAAATTTGTTGCTTTTCCTATTTAGTATCAAATTTGTGCGTTCTGTCAAGGAGTTGTCATTGATAATTTCGTTATCTTTTGTCATTTGATCTCTATGAGTCTGTATATATTGTTGTAATAGATGTTGTGTCAAGTCTATATCGACTAGATCTATATGGTTAAAATGTCCAAGTATCAGGTCATATGGTCATAAGGTACTTAGTAAAACTGTGAATTAAGCTGTTGTACGCAATGATTGCATATGGAAAGAGGTTGGGCACAGGTTCGTTCTTTCTCTTAAGTTTTAGTATGCGCAGGTGTTCGAGCAGGGATGAATGAAACCTTTCTATGTTTCCGTTTCCATTTGGAGCGTGAGCTAAGATTCTGTGGTGAGTGATGCTTTGTAACTTTAAAAATCAGTTAATAGTTGATTGTTAAATTCTGTGCCATTGTCTGTCACTATTAACAAAGGCAGTCCGTGGTGGGTACAGAAATGGAGGAAATTTTGAATTACGCTAATTGCAGTACCATCTTTTAGGTGATACGCTTGGGCATACTTAGAAAAGACGTCCACAAGAGTTAAATATTTTTCACCTTGAATTGCTAGCATATCCATGTTTTTGGATGATCTCAAAGGGTTTAGTTGCAGGTGGGACTACATTAAATTTCTGTTTAATAGAATTCCTGTCGTATTTAGCCTGACCACACACTGTGCATTCATTAATAAATTTAGTGACATGATCTCTCATCTTTGGCCAATAATATCGCCAAGACAGAGCTAGGTAACACACGCTAATTCCGCGATGGTTTGTTTTACTATCGTGGTGTTTGCGGATTATCTCTTGTTGACGCAGGTATTCATTAACATTTTCTAATTCGGTTTTGTTAATACGATGTTCATAGCTGAGCTCCTAATATTTTCTTGAATTATGGGTAGGATATTGTACATGGATAAAGCAGGTTCTATTGATAGCGCTGTCTTTACTTTTGGATTTACGTATTCTTTTGTAACTTCTACAACATCTTATTCTAACTCTGGCCAATGAACCTGTACGGATGTTTTGGTATGGTTTTCAAATGGCTCAGATACAGTGGCCCGTTTTTTTAAGTCTCCTACTATAGGTATGGTCGGAAGTACTTTATTGCCCATACGATTGCCAACAGTTCTTTTTCGATGTTACTATAGTTTAGTTCATTCTCGTTTAGCGTCCTAGATGCATAAGATACAGGTTTATCGGATCCTATTGGTCCTTGGGATAGAACAGCTCCAATTGCTACATTGGAAGCATCTGTAGTGAGAAGAAACTCTTTGTTAAAATCTGAAGAATAGGATCATTCATAAAGAATTTTTTGCATTTTTCGAAGCAGTTCATGTATTCGGTGTCAAACTTGATTCTGCGATCGCTATTTACGCTTTGGGTCATAGGCTTTGTTATGTAAGCAAGGTCTGGAATGAATTTCCTATAGTAGCCTAGAAGGCCTAGAAATTGTTTGATTTGTGTTGGGGTTCTAGGGAGTGGGTATTTTTGGATGGCCGAGATCTTGTCAGGATTTGGCTTTATGCCATCTTTTGATATAATGTGGCCTTAATTATGGGGTTTCTAATTTTAAAAACTCTAATATGTCTATTTGTATTTTTAATTTTGACTACCGTAATCTTTGGAAGACTCTTTAGAGATTTACGAAATGCTCTTGTAATGAGGAACTGAAGAGTGTGATGTCATCTAAATACATTACACAGATTAAATTTTAGAGTCCTCTAAGCACATTGTTCATGACACGTTGAAAGTTTGAAGGTGAGTTTTTAAGACCCATAGGCATCCTTAAAAGTTCATAGTGCCCATTTTTAACGTTAAATGAGGTAATATCTGGGGGTCCATTTCGACTTGATAGAAGCCGCTGGCCAGATCTAGGGTAGTTAAATATTGGCATTTACCTAATTTGTTAAAGACATCTGCTATATTTGGAATAGGGTATTTGTCATTTATCGTTTTCTCAGTAAGCTTGACACGCCATTTTTTCTTTCCGGAAGCATCTATTTTCTTAGGGACTACCCAAATTGGTGAGCTCCATGCTGAGTGCGATGGTCTTATTATTCCCTGTTCTAGCATTTTAGAAATTTGATCTTGAACTTTTTGGCGATGTACAAAAGGGTATCGGTAATTTTTAGAATGGACTGGGATTTCATCTGTAGTTTTAATAGAATGTTTGATCTTGTTAGTAAAAGTTAATTGTTCTACTTCTACGTAGAACAAATCAGCATATTTGGAACAGAGGGATGTTAAATTTGCTTGTTCCTCTTCATTTAAGTAATCAGTGCGCAATCGAGAGATAACATCCTGCACTCTGGGTAGATTTTTGGGAGTTCATGCATTCAATATTAAATATTTCTACTTTAGTAAAAATATGTCATTGTCGCTTAGATTCTTTACTTTTATGATACCGCGACTGTTGGATACCACAGTTACGCATTCAGTTATGAGACATTTACAGATAATTTGTTCATCTACAATTACTTCTCCGTCTGCAGCATTAATGGGAACACAAACTAATTTTGAAGTATTTGCTGGAATAATGTCTTCATATAGGTTGACATTTCGGGAGTTATACATTTTAATTTTGTTAACTACCTGTTTCGTGCTCAAAGTCAAGTCTTTCAGGTCTATTTTTGCTTCCCATTTGGTAAACAAATCTAATCCTATCAGTCCATCAAAATAGTCGTAAAATTTGTACACGTATAGTTTTATATTGTCTGTGTCTTTAAACTCTTTAAAACACGGCAAATTTATAGAATAGTCGTTCTGGCTTGTTGCATGCACATTAGTTACCTCGAAGGGATTATGGTTTAATGAAGCATGAGGGAAAAAAATCTACAGCTTGCGGGCTTATAAAAGACTGATTTGATCCGATATCAATCAAGAATTTAAGTGGTGGATCGGTGACTTCAATAAATGGTAACTGTCTCTAGGTTTGTAGATAAAGCTCTATTTTAGCTTTCGTGACGTTGGACCTATTTGAAAATCCTTACTGTTACTGCTGAAAGCTTGCGGATGGTCAGCTTCGTCGGAAAGGTAAGTGATTTGAGCTGCATGCTGGTCAGTTACTTCCTGCTGGTAGTAAAACGTGTTATTGTCAACGTATGCCTCTGTGTAGTCATAGCAATTATGGTCGTCATATTTCTGGTCCGTTTGGTAATAGTCGTAGTATCCGTCATTAGGATAACAGTCATTGAAGTTCACCTCCCTTGATTTAAAGTAGTTGGAAGGAAGTTTTGCTCGTTCCAGTCATGACCTGCTTGTCTTTGTGGAGGGATCACCTTTGGGATGTAGTGGCTGACCCCATTCATGGGTGTAGGGCATGAATTTTGAAAGGCAGGCTTGGGAGGTAATCTGAATATGTTACTATGGGGATTGTAGTTTGATGGAGGAGCTGCAAATTGCTGCTGGGTACGCGTTGGTATACGCATGGGGATATTCTGAGTAAAACCTCTAGCTTGAGGTTCCTAAGGCATTGGGAAACGCTGATGATTAGGCGTATAGATTGGAATAACAGAATTTGGGTAAGGCAGGGATCTCAAATTCTGAGGTGATGAAAATGGCTTTGATGACGCCTGGTTAGAATAGTGTTTCTTATCACCCACTTGATGATTTCTGTCTTGTATTTACATAAAGTTACGTTCGTCTTGGACAAATTCCAGGGCTTTCTCGATGCTATCAGGTCTCATGCATCTAATTCTAGACCCTAACGGTTCTCTAAGTCCCCTTACATAAGCCTGCATTGTGAAATTCTTATATAGAGTGCGCTTTGCTTCATTAGTTGTGGGCACGATCTCGTGAATTCTTGGGTGGACATACTGTTCTGGGTAGCTATCATGAGGTCATTATATAGGGCGGTTTTATCCCTTCGTTCGGCAAAATTTTTTAAAAGCGCATTTCTTATACCTATCCAGTTGTCAGGTATCCCATTTTAATTTATGCTAGTGGCTGCGGGTGCTGTTATTTTATTAAGTATCCCGTTCAAAAGACAAAGATTGGTTAGCTCATAACCCTGTTCCTCTCTCATATAGGCGGACACAATTTGGTCACAAAGTTTTATAAACCTGGTCAAGACATTTGAGTTACCGTCAAATTCTGGGACGGGGCGTAAAACCTTGAAAATAAAATCAGGGGTTAACTGTTGTGCTTCCGCCATGTTGTCTTCTATACTAATCTCTCTAATTACGCTTAAATTCCTACTTAGATCAGCTACTATCTGCCGGCTGGTCTGTCGATTTGTGACAGCCTTAAACTCCTTCTTTAATCCCTAAATTTTGAGATTTTAATATACCTATTTAAACCTACGGGAAACCTAACACAAGGAAGGGAAGCAACACAATTGTAAAATTCAAAGTGTACTTACAGTTTCATTTTAGACCTCTGATTCAATGTTTGGAATACTCAGCTGGTGGCCTTCGGGTTCTGGATACTCGTGCTGGAACTTGAGAGTCCCCGGGCGGCGCGTGGATGCCTATCACGTTCACGATCTCGCGTACCGGCTCGCAAATATCCTACCGACTGCGCCAGATATGAAGGCTTCAGTGGGAGTATCGAAAAAAAACCAAATTTACTAAATTAGATTTATTACCCAAAGCAATATTACAAAAAAGGATTAAATTTAGATTTAAAGTAAAATACAAGTGACGACGATCATGATAGATCCGAATTGAAGCCACGCCGTGTTCCCAGACACACGATGCGCCGATGCACGTTGCGTTTGGTCAGCAGTCACGTTCCGCGTATTCTGCATGCTCGTGTAACCTAGTTATTGGTGGAATTTTTCATATGACGCTGCAACCTTAGCAACTTACGTGGATTAGGGTACTGTAATTCAACTCAAAACATCTCAACCACATCACACCGTCATCTATTTTTCTCGCTCTTGTCAAAAGGTAACAGTTATTTCAAAATCAATACTAAAACAAAGAGCGGAATTAAAAAAGATTTAATATGAAGCGGAAAGGATTGAAGCGTTATTAAGCGCTTCAAAATACCTAAAAACTCACAAAAAATTATTTAAAAGTTTGGACAACCCTAAAGACATTAGACAGCCCTGAAGAGGAAATTGAAAATAGGCAACTCTCTAAGTAACTATTTAACCACTAACGTTTACTTGAAGTTGGTAGAAATTGATATTTATCTACGAAGCTACACATACAAACGACAAAAACTTCATCTAAAAGTGAACATGAATATGTGCGCGGAGAGCGGTTCCACCCCTTTGTCGTCAATGTTCCACCTTTTCGCACGAAGCGTTTTGCTTCTTCCTTCATCATGCGAACGGCCAAGGAGTGGAATTCCCTTCCGGCATCTGTATTCCCCGATTCGTATAATTTAGGAATCTTCAAGACGAGAGTGAATAGGCACTATTTGAGCTTGCGTGTTACATCCTCGGCTGCATCAGCACTTACCATCAGGTGAGGTGCAGCCAAACGCACTCAAATTTTTAATAAAAAAAAAAAGAACAAACTTAATAACCCCAACAACACACAAATATTAAGGGATCGCTGTGCACAGCCTAAAATAGTCAACTAGTGCCGAAAGAGCACAACTAAAAAAACAACTAAATAAAACTAAATAAAATAAAGAAGAGTGAAAGAATAAGAAAAAAAACGGAGCACACCGCACAATAGGCAAGTAAGGCTGTCAAGCTTAACACTTCACTTGAAAAACCAAGAGATACGAAAAAAATTCGGGGAAACCCGCGAAAAAATATTTGGAGACCCTCCCTTTACGAAAGATTTATATAGTGTTATGTGTATAGATTTATTAGGATCAGAAGAGTGTATTATGGTAGGAAATAACGTAGGCTATCTAGAAAGTACTTGTTTAGCCTAGATTAAGATTTATGTTACGAAAAAGGACCCATCATCATCATCATATCAGCCGAAGGACGTCCACTGCTGGAAAAAGGCCTCCCCCAAGGATTTCCACGACGGGAAATTCCTTGAACTGACACCCTGTGTTTTTCTGCGATCCAACCCCAACACCGGGAGTGCCGACAGAAGTGATTTTTTTACAGTTTTATAAGTTTTGACCCTCCGAGTGTTCCTGGTTACGGCAACAGGTAACGGTAACAGTGTCGTGAAGTCAGTGGTTTTTCCCCATCTCAAATACAGTTAAATAAGTTTTGACTCCCCGTGTGTTCCTGGTGCCCAACGCGCGTAAATAAGTTTTCACTTTAAAAAGAGTAAAGTATTTTAAAAAAAAACTACACAAAAAGAACATGAAGGCAACATGACCGCTAAACTTCAAAGCACGCCTTGGCCAAACAACAGAAAGAGACAATAGCAAAGTAGAGGATATTTTCATCAGATTATTTATACCATAAATAACATTTGATCAAAGCGTACATTGTGGTTTATCAATCCGAGTAGGCACTGCAAGTAGAGTACTTGAGAAACAAGTGTATTTCCTATCTATGGTGAAAAGTGACTTCTTTACTTCAGGCCTTTGTACTTCGACACTGAGAAGGTGTTCGCGTGGCTGGTGTACACCAGCGGCAGCACCGGCGCCGCCAAGGTCGTAGCTATCCGACACGGCGCCGCCGGCCTTCAGCTCCGGTATGACACCCTGCGCGGCGTGCAAGAACAGTACGTTCATTTTATATAGGGTGTTTGGTAGAACGTCGGACATATGGGAAGAAAGGCTACGTAGGTCCATTTAAAACTTGTTCAGCACCAGGTCGTTTATGAGCTGCTATTATTGAACTACCATCGAAATAAGTTATTTGTTTCGATACCCTTACATGACAGACGATGAAAGTAATGAGTTCACGACAATAAACCCCTCGGTAGAAGCCCGACTTCTGCCCACCCAATATTTTTATCTTAAATAAAAATTATTTATTTCACTAGATTTCGCCCGCGTGGACATCGTTTTTATGACTGTCTTTGAGGGTGAGTGGTGCGCGAGAGCTTGGACTTGAGTTTTTTCTAGATCCCCAGAAACTACATTGGGCTATTCTGTTATGCAGTCTATGTCACTTCCCACCCCCTCAACTAATTAAAACAAAAAAATCACTTGAATCCGTTGCGACGCCCGTTGCGTGGAAACGATTTTTCCTCAGATCCCTCGGCAACTATGTCAGGATATTCTAACTAGTAAATCATGTCATTTCCCAACTCTTCAGCCATTTTGTGCTAAAAAAACACAACAATCCATAATTCTGTTGCGATAATAAAGAAATTAGCCAAATCAAGAGTATTTTCACGGGATAAAAAGTAGTCTATGACCTTTCCAGTGACAGACGCTAAATTGGTTGAAATTTTAAAGGTTAAAAAACAAGCAAACAATCAAACAAACACATTTTCATATTTATAATATTAGTAAGGATTAATATTTAAGCGCTTATTTATGGTTCAGTGTAAGTGAGGTCAATAGTTCGGTGACAGGTGACCATATTTAATTTATAAATTGTCACCGGATATGATTTGAAATTTTCAGCTTATAACTATGCTGTGATTTTCAGCGGCCACAAGACAGGTCTGAATGCGTCATCTGTGCAGTGGATTACATCATACACGATGCTGTGCGGCGCACCGCTGCTAAATGCTACTACTCTGCAGTCTTCGAAGATAACGGGCGTCGAAACTTACATAGACATGATAAATAAATATAAGGTAGGTACTTAAATAAATGGAAGAGCTTATAACAATAATCGCATGTCAGAGACTTGGAGATCTGCCGAATGCCTGTTTAATTGCCGATACTGAGTAGAGTCTTTAGAGAACTGCAAAAACAAACTACGTCTTTCTTCCATGAGATTGTTTGTTAAGTCTGAAATCTTTTTTGGGTTCTGTTTATATATGACAAGTTCTGAAAATGAAAGACCCGACCGTTTGTACGATTTCTATGAACCTGTCGTTATAATCGTCCACATTAACGAAGTCTCCTAGGCATTAGAAACGATAATGCAACTCGAGATGATATCTTTTGGGTTTTGGTGCTGGATAGGCGCTGGTCAGACCGTGGACTTCATAATAATGCAATAGGTGTATTAATTTTTTATCAATGAGTTTATTCCTGACATTTAATGTAATTAATGACATTTGTGTATATCGTCGTCGAATATTGCTAATGTTGAAAATTTGCATGCTAAATGTTCAATTTTTATTTATTTATTTAATTATTCAGTCACAATGTAAGTTTACAGTTTAAACCAAAGCACTTACACATTAAATTAAGTTATTGATAATAATTAAAAAGATGTCAAGTTTAAAATAGAACGCCACAAATAATAGACAACAAAAAAATATTACACATAATCATTTAAGAATAACTTAGCTGCATTAAATAAGTGATCCCACGGATCTGCGTACCTGTCAATATCCTGGCGCCGAGTGAGCATCTTAATGGCCAAATATGAGATTCTTTCTTCAATGTATCATCTTATTTCTACCATAATATTATCTTTATAATATAAAAATAAATCGCAAAATGTGTTGGTAAGCGCATAACTCGAGAACGGCTGGACCGATTTCGCTAATTCTTTTTTTGTCGAGTTCGTTATTGTCAGGAGAAGGTTCTTATGTAGGGTAGGGTAGGGTAGGGTAGTGTAGTGTAGTGTAGGGTATGGTAGTGTAGTGTAGTGTAGGGTAGGGTAGGGTAGGGCAGTGTAATGTAATGTAAGGCGGTACGTAGTTCGCCGGGACAGCTAGTTGCAAATAAATATTATTTCATTCCTTCCTTCATTCATTCATTCCTTTCTTCCTTCATTCAATCATTTATTTATTCCTTCCTTCATTCATTCATTTATCAGTCGATATCTTTTAGCTTGGTTTTTAGATTAAATGTGCTCGGTGATTACTTACTGTTTTTACCAAATTGATCACATAGACATCACAGAATATATTCCTAAATAAGTCATATTACAAGAAAAACTGAACTATGTAGATAAATTTCTCCCATGCTTCGATATACGTCACGGTAATTATTATCCCTTATGTAAAGAAACTACAAATGTTTTTTTTACTTCACTTGTACATGAGACGTACTTGGATATATTGAGCTTTTATTGGTTAGGTAGCAAGAAGCGAAGCAACATGGTATACTGACATGACAGACACTACTTGCCGACTGAACAGCATCTTTGGGTCACAGTTAAAATCCCTGACATTGTAACGGGGAACTTTTGCAATTCCCCTTCACAGGCAGGATTCCCCTACCCTCTTTACTCTTCTCCTTGTTAAAACGGGGGTTTTCACGATCCCCATTCACAGAGACCCGCCTGTCCCGTCCAGGGTTACAGATTAAAGAGATCGTAGTATCTAGACACACGGTAGTGTGTCCGCCAAGTACGAAAAGAAAAAGGCGACACCGACCGAGGGCTATATTACACGTACCATTTCGGGCCACTTTCAATCTACCTGTAACTTAAAATCCGTTAGACTTTCACACTTGCGGTTTTATGTGTTTAGTAAGACTACCACGATCACCTCTCGTTCCAATTTTCATAATTATATTACCACTAGCTGTCCCGGCGAACTACGTACCGCCTTACATTACATTACACTGCCCTACCCTACCCTACCCTAAACTACACTACACTGCCCTACCCTACACTACACTACCCTTCCCTACACTACACTACCCTACCCTACACTACGCTACCCTACCCTACACTACCCTACCCTACACTACTCTACCCCACTACTCTACCCTACACTACACTACCCTACCCTACACTACCCTAAACTACCCTAACCCTACCCTACATACACTCAAAATTCAAAACAATTTATTTCAAATAGGTGTTTACACACACTTTTAAATAGTCAAAACAAAAAAAAATTACAATAAAAATAAAACTACACTACACTACCCTACCCTACACTACACTACACTACCCTACACTACACTACCCTATCCTACCCTACACTACCCTACCCTACACTATACTACACTACCCTACCCTACCCTACCCTACCCTACCCTACCCTACACTACCCTACATAAGAACCTTCTCCTAACAATAACGAACTTGACAAAAAAAGAATTAGCGAAATCGGTCCAGCCGTTCTAGAGTTATGCGCTTACCAACACATTTTGCGATTCATTTTTATATATTAGATTTACGAAATATTTTCGTCCGAAAACCACTAGTTTTTTAACAGTCTATCTGATTAACAGAATTTTAGACCACTCCGAGGTATCTTGGAAACTTGAAACTTGGCACCGAAGTAGGTTATTGGACGTTTACAAAACAAAAACTTAGTCGCACTAAGAGTTCCGTATCACCGCTACTCAGACAAAATATACAGAACACTTCCAGATAATTCATAAACTTAAAATTTGACATTGAGGTACAAAGAATAATTCGAAAAACGGCCAAGTGCGAGTCGTACTCGCGCTCTAAAGGTTCCGTATCACCACTACTCAGGAAAAATATACAGAAAACTTCCAGGTAACTTATAAACTTTAATTTTTTATCGACATAAGATGGTATTACGCGTACACAAAGAAAGGAAATCAAAAAACTGGCCAAGTGCGAGTCGGACTTGCAAAATAAGGGTTCCTTACCACTTCTATTTATCAAAATTATAGACCATTTCCAGGTGACTTAGAAACTGGTTTGGCATTTAGGTAGGTTATTGGGCGTATACAAAGGAAAAAGGAAAACCAGCCAAGTGCGAGTCGGAGTCACGAAATTTGGTTTCTGTATAACTGCTACCCAATGAAATAATTATAAATACTTTTTAATTTTAGATTTGGTATCGTAATAGGTCTAAGTCGAATCGGGCTTGCGTACCCAGGGTTCGGTACTAAAAACATATAATATGTATGTCTATTACTTGTATATATAGGAAATTAGTATTAATACTGTGCAAAAAATAATTATATCCCAACAAAACGAAATGTGGAATGGAGCCAAGTTCGATATAAAAAGAATACAGCGATCTAAATGGGTAGGTACCAAGTTCTATATAGTGGTTCCTTAATCATCATAGCTACGGAACATCAAATAGAAATATTTATTTTAGACTTCTCCAAAAACTAAAGAACATACAAGGTTTTCAGATGCCTAAAAAGAAAATTTATTATGTTCTGTGCTACTAAATGGCGTAATTTGGCAAGGTTAAATATTCAAGGAGCCAAGCAAGAAAAATTTACTAAAAAGTCAATATCAATATAGAATGAAATTGTATAGTAAAAACATGCCAAGTTACAACATGTAGTAGCACAGAACATAACTAGTTTTCTTTTAAACAACCGAAAACCGTAGTATATTCTCTATTATTTGGAGAAGTTTAAAATAAATGTTTTTATTTGAAGTTTCGTAGCTATGATTAAGGAACCACTATATAGAACTTAGTACCTACCCATTTAGGTTGCTTTAATTGTTTTATATAGAACTTGGCTAAATTTCACATACTTTATGTTTTGTTGCGATTAATTTTAACTGGATACCCCATGTTAAACCATTACTGAAATATAACGGTCTTGATGGATAGACAGACATACGGACAACGAACTGATCCTAATATCTTTTTCCTTTTGAGGTACGGAAACCAAAAAAATAAATACAAAATAGTTAAAGGGCATCCCAATACAATGCGGTGTGTTAACCGTTTTATGGGATCCGTACCACAAAAGGAAAAAATATTTTTTAAGGATCTCTTCGTTTTCTGTCTTCCTGGTCTCCAGTTGAAAATAATACCAAAAACTAAGACTTTGAAGCTGTAAAAAAAACCGATTATAATAAAATTCGCACACCATGTGCAGTTCGATCCAACTTGAGAGATAGGATAGGGTAGTGTAGGGTAGGGTAGGGTAGTGTAGAATAGTGTAGGGTAGGGTAGTGTAGTGTAGTGTATGTAGGGTAGGGTAGGGTAGTGTAGGGTAGGGTAGTGTAGTGTAGTGTAGGGTAGTGTAGGGTAGGGCAGGGCAGTGTAATGTAATGTAAGGCGGTACGAAGTTCGCCGGGACAGCTATCTTCTTAATATATATAAATCTCGTGTCACAATGTTTGTCCCCAATGGACTCCTAAACCACTTAACCGATTATAATAAAATTCGCACACCATGTGCAGTTCGATCCAACTTGAGAGATAGGATAGGGTAGGGTAGGGTAGTGTAGGGTAGGGTAGTGTAGGGTAGGGTAGGGTAGTGTAGTGTAGGGTAGTGTAGAGTAGTGTAGGGTAGGGTAGTGTAGTGTAGTGTATGTAGGGTAGGGTAGGGTAGTGTAGGGTAGGGTAGTGTAGTGTAGTGTAGGGTAGTGTAGGGTAGGGCAGGGCAGTGTAATGTAATGTAAGGCGGTACGAAGTTCGCCGGGACAGCTAGTCTTAATATATAAATCTCGTGTCACAATGTTTGTCCTCAATGGACTCCTAAACCACATAACCGATTATAATAAAATTCGCACACCATGTGCAGTTCGATCCAACTTGAGAGATAGGATAGTTTAAATCTCAAAATTAGTCGCAATTTTAATTTATTGCTAATTATTTGTCTGTTATTATTTGACAGTCACAATTATCTGTTAACTCCAAATGATTCTAACAGATGTCGATACCTTTCGACTGGGTTGAGTAAGTAATCAATAGATGGCGCTGCTATGGTAAATCTACGAAGGTGTCATATAAGCTACATTTTAACAGAATTTAAACTATACGCGTGTGTGTGTTTGTGTGTATAAAAGAGGGCTACTTTTAATATCGCTCATTTTTAACCCCCGACGCAAAAAAGAGGGGTGTTATAAGTTTGACCGCTATGTGTGTGTGTGTGTCTGTGTGTGTGTCTGTCTGTGTGTCTGTCTGTGGCACCGTAGCTCTCAAACGGGTGAACCGATTTGGATGCGTTTTTTTTATTTACAAGCAGGTTTTTTGGCGATGGTTCTTAGATACGTTTTATCAAAATCGGTTCAACCGTTTCAAGGTCATCAGCTCTTTTGTTAGCTGCGGTAGGGTTCTTAGACTCTTAATGTGTATTTACTTTACTTTCAAACATACATGTGACCTAAAACTTGAAACACTCATGTATGCTTAATAACTATGCAGGATTATGGAACTCTTGGTCTGATGCTGCAGCCAGGATATCCAGAACACTAGCACACTCTTAAAAAAATAATAGCAGATATGTCGTGTTTGGACTCGTTTTGTTCAGTATTTGATTCTGCATACAATGGAATGGTGGCAACACGGTGAGCTGATGCTGCAGCCAGGATATCCAGAACACTAGCACATCCTTGAAAAAATAATAGCAGATATCGACGGTCCCTACGTATAATACCGTAATTGAATATGCCTAATTTTACAGGAGAGCGCAACTAAGTTTCAAATACGTGTATTTCGTGTGCTATTGTTGTCATAGTAATGAAATTTTGCACTAAAGTTTTATTTGTTACAAGTTACAAGAATATCAGAAAAATACGCTAAAATGTTGCTTATTTGTATACAGTTAGTCACATACATAATTTTAGACCGGAAACGTTTTAACTATATGTAGCATAAGTGGTACTAATGGACTTTTACGGGGCAGACTTAACATTATTCAAAGTTGCAACTGTCACATAGAAAACTCTACGTGGAGAATATTGCACACATACGGAGTTTTCAGATTGGCTTAGTTTTACAGCTTTTTCGTATGGTAGAAAGAGTAAATAGTTGAATTAAAATAAATTGTTTTCAAATAAATGTTTTTATTTATATGAAATTGTAGAAGATACTCATATAGCAAAAAAATGTACCAAAATATTTAACACTCATAAAGGTTTTCTTATAAAATCACCATATAAAGAAAAAGATACTATGCTTTTTTAATAGTATAACAGGATTATTACTATTAAAAACTGTCAAAGAAAAAAAAATGTCTTCTATATCAAACTTATAAACACAAAAACTTATAACACCCCTCTCTTTTTGCGTCGGGGTCTGCACGATTAATCTTCATCAGAACTTGACACAGTTACATGACCAGATGCAAGGGAATTATAAAATCCGTGATACTGTCGTGGTATTATATTATGTTCACAAAGATACTTTATATCTACTAATTTTGCCTCAGGTATCGGTAAGGGTCCAGAGTAAGCCTGCTGGGTAATCTCGTCATCTTGAACATTTTGACGCCTCCTATTTTGAGTTCTTCTCACTATTATTCGTTGGTAGGTGTCGTTAAAATCAAATTTATGATGCAGGATATTGGGTTCTGTCGATGTAACATGCACTTCTCTTATTTTGGACCACATGATTTTTTGGTTCTTCTCGTTTTTTGTCCAATTTTTACCAGCTAGCACCTTTTTGAAATCAATAATATCCTCCGTTGCAATTTCTTTCACAATATAAGGTTCTCCAGTCTCTTTGGCCCATCTGACTAATGCAAACCATTGATCCGGTGTATAGATTTCCTTGTCTTTAGAACGACGCTCTATTAAAGCATGAATACTGTCATTTTCATTTTGCGTGTGGCCTTTCTCAAAAAACCTATGAGTTATGTTTACCTTAAACTCTTTGGCAGCAATGAGATACATCATGAAAACAATTCTGTTTCTATTTTGGCCACTGCAATTGTCGGAATACAAGTTTATTGTTCGTACACCTTTCTTAGACTGTTCCTTGATAAAGTCATAAACACAACTAGCGACTTCATTTGCACCTCGTTTGGCAATGCCCTCATGCCACATGTAACAATATCCAACTTTTTTACCCATCTCAAAAATAGTAAAATTAAAAACGTTTAGTTTTCTTTTATAATATAATATACTAGTTGCAGCATGAGGAGATGAGTGCACTTTCTGGAAATCAAATGCCGCCGTCACGGTCGTATCAGGTGAGTTAATAGCAGACAGTTTGTCTTCATCTCTGAGAGTCCGTGCCCTTTCCTTATTTCGCAAATGTTCTTTATATTTGTCATGAACTTCTTGATTCACAGGCTTTGGCAGGTTTTTGAAGGCAATGCACTCATCGCATTGATCTTTCTTGGGACGATGAAACTCAATATTGAAGTTTTCATTGACAATATCATTGTACTGTCTCAAAGTAATAGCCTTGTTTGAATGTGACTCCGGAACCCACTCAGTGTAGAGTTTGAACATCTTTGTCATGGTCAAGTCTCCATCTAAGTATAATTTTGAAGATTCTTTCCGAGTGTAGTGTGATTCAACTGGACAGAATGAATTTACGTGATTACAGACGCTTTTAATCATTTCGTCATTCTTGACTTTAGGGTGATTGTCATGATGCCCCCTCTCGTCACGTCCTGCCAGTAATCCATTACCATCAGCAATTTTGTTCAAAGCTGTCCGTACAATGCCTTCTCCGATAGCAAAGGTGTTCAAAAACATCTTTTTGCATACTGTGACTCGTTCATCTTTAGCACTACTACTTACTGGTAGAGAATATTTAATAGAAAACATTCTTTTCGATGGGCCTTCTGTTGTAATGCGTCGCTTACCAATTCTCGCACACCATCGGCTTAGTAAATCCCACTGTCGAACTCGATCACCAATAGACCAATATTTTGTAAACATCTGTTTTCTTACGTCTTCATCTATTTTATTATTGCACTTCAAACGGCATTGTTCATCGCAAGGAGGTAACAAGGCTTTTTCTGGTCTTAATTTTCCATTTCTACTAATGTAACTTAAACCTCGATTTTTCAATTCTTTTCTCTTGGTGTCTATCCACTCAGACTTATTAACTTTTCGAATTCTTCCGATATCAGTCTTCTTCTTGACTTTTCTCTTCTTTTTTAATTGTTTTTCTTTTGTGTTACCAATATCTGTTGTATTTGATGTCTCACCGTCAGAAGAAGGTGCATAATTGTCATCATAGATAGGTGAATTGGCGCAAATAGATGAAGTGGGGGTATTAATATTAAATGAACTTAAATTTTCTGATTCAATATTTTGCAGTATGGTCGATATGGAGGGAGATCCTATAGGGGTACTAGTATCCATTGGTTGATCAGCATTTGCTGATAATATGTCAATCTCTTGTATAACCACGTCATTAATTTTCGAATCGTGTGAAGTTCTTATAATGACTTCTTGAGTAATTTTGGACGGAGAAATAGGTAGCTCTCCAAAGTTATTACCTTCAATTTCTTCTATAACCACGTCATTTTTCAAATCATGTGAAGTTCTAATAATGACTTCTTGAGTAATTGTGGATGGAGAAATAGGTGACTCTTCAAAGGTTTCTCGTTCAATCTCTTCCATAACCATGTCATTTTCTGAATCGTGCGAAGTTCTAATAACGACTTCTTGAGTATTTGTGGATGGAGAAGTAGGTGACTCTGCAAAGTTATCTCGTTGAATGTAATTTAAGATATCATTTTCGATAACTTTTTCGTCTGTTGTGGTTTTCAGAAATGAAGCTGGAGCAAGTGATAAGGCAGTTGGTTGAGATCTCTGCTGTGATTGTGATGATTCTAAAATTTCTATAAAATCCGGATCTGAAAGCACAGCACCATTACGAAAAGCCAGTTTAGGGATGGCAGTCTTCTCGTGAGACGAATGTGGTTCAGGATTTTGAGCTATTGTGGTTAGCATAGGTAGTTTATCTGATTTTCCACAAGTAATACCTTTAGTTTTGTCGACTGTTTCAGCTGCTGTGGTGTTAGGAAGTAAAGTTGGTTGCGAGTAATAAATGTTATTTTCCTGATCCTGTGGAGCACTAACGATGACTTTTTGCATATACGTGGTTGAAGAAATAGGAGGCTCTGTGAACTTTTCTGATTCAGAATTGATAACATTTTTGTTATTTTTTTTTTCTCTTGTGTCATTCAAATGTGAAGCTGGCGCAAGTGTCAATAAGGCATTTAATTGAGATTGCGATTGCAATGTTTGAGATTTTAAGTCGGAGATACATATCGACTGTGATTGTGATGATTCTAATATTTCTGTAATTTTTGGATCAGAAAGTACAGCACTATTGCAAATTGCAGGTTTGGGGATAATGATTTTCTCGTGAGCTGAATCTCTTTGTAGTTGGTGAATTTGAGCTACAATTTCTTTGTTTTCAGCTTGTTCCTCATCACTTGAACTTTTTAGGAATGGTGCTGAAAAAATAATCACAGTTAGTAACGTAAAATAACATACGTGGTAATTACTTATAATGTCAGTATTCAATTCCCATAGTAAAACTTCTTAAGTGGTACTTACTAACAAAACATGTTTTTAGTTTTCAACGTAAAGAGACGTATGTACCACTTACTGAAGTTCCTTTTAAAAAAATCCAAAGTAAAATAACGTAAGTACCAGATTCGATTAACTACGTTGGAATACAATAAAATTTGATAAATTTGGCCAAAAAATAATAATCTGTATAGTATCCCATTCAAAATACACCTTATAACTTAACCTAAAATAAATGATATGAAAATTACGATTAAAATTCCCTTACCTGTTGGAATGTTGACGGATTTGGCTTTCTTTTTTACACTTTTGACTGGTTTCTTGGCCTTATATGTTTTCAAATTACGATATTTGTTGGTGTTACTTCTTCGAGGCATATTTTCGTATATTTATTTCGACATTTACGCAGCAAAACAAGACGTGACCGTCACTATGGCCGGCGCGAGCGCACTAACCTGCAAGTGCCAGTTACGGGGGAGGGTAGCGGGGGTGAGCTTGACTTTCCGACGTAAAACCACTGAACTACCATTTCTGTGATTTTACGTTGGAAGTTGTGTAGTTAAGGGATTCGTCGTGTGTAGATTTCAAGTTGAATTTGGACATTTTAGACCTTATTGTTTAAACCATACGAGAGTTATGATGAGCTGAAGGTCACGAAAACAAAAACTGCAAATTACCTAAGTACCACATACGTGATTGTACGTAGGGACCGTCGATATGTCGTGTTTGGACTCGTTTTGATCAGTATTTGATTCTGCATACAATGCAATGGTGGCAACACGGTGAGCTGATGCTGCGGCCAGGATATCCAGCACACTAGTACACTCTTAAAAAAAAAATAGCAGATATGTCGTGTTTGGACTCGTTTTGATCAGTATTTGATTCTGCATACAATGCAATGGTGGCAACACGGTGAGCCGATGTTGTTAAAATCCGTTAAATTTTTGACATACCTACGTACCTGAAACTATGACTAACTGTAAACTAAATATTATTGAGATAAACCTTCGCTTTGATTTCTTATTCTTTGCAATTCTTCCAATGCTGATTTATCATGTGGACAATTGAATAGTTTTCTTTGATCCAATTCACAAATTGCAATACCTTGTAAACTTTTCACTCGACTCAAAGCCACATAAGCCTGGCCTTTTGCAAAAGATACTATTCATTTGTAGGGGCAGTTGTTCAGCTACTTCCTCAACATCCTGGCCAAAAAGTACAGCCTGACCATGGAAACCGCGCTGTCCGAAGCGACCACTGAGTTTGACCATTTTCACAAATGGAATTATCCTGCTTAACAATCGTATTTCCATACCGGACAAAGTTGCAATTTCCTGGGGTATCTCGTCTAAATACATGGCGTTCCAGTAAGCTTGAGTAGGTGTTCTTCACCTGCGAAGTATTCTAATACATCTATGGCAAGCAGTAATAACATCGCTCGTCATCAGTTCACTTGGTAATATATCTCTTTGTATATCGACAACTGTGATTGAACCTACCTGCTTCTTATAACAAAGTTTCTTACATACCTTACAAAATATGTCAGCAAACACTTTTATTGAATTTTCGAAGTCTCTATTATGCCTGGCTCTCGACTCTTGAAAATGTATTCTTTGTGAATGTAACCGGCTATTTCTTTCTTCTTCTGTTTCTATGCTTCGAATCAGACTTCTACGCAGACTTGTAGTGCTAGAATTCCTAGCATTTCTTGAAGCACTTTCCTCAGGAGTCTCGCTAAGTCTCGATTGAGACATAGCCTCTGCATTCCGAGCATGCCTCGAGGCATGTTGCTCTGGAGGTTCAATAAGCCTCGACTGAGCCGTAGTCTCTGCGTTCCGAGCATGCCTCGAAGCTCGTTGCTGTGGAGTTTCACTAAGCCTCGACTGAGCCGAAGCCTCTGCATCCCGAGCATGCCTCGAGGCACGTTGCTCTGGAGTCTCATTTAGTCTTGACTGAGCCATAGCCTCTGCATTCCGAGCATGCCTCGAAGCACGTTGCTCTGGAGTTTCAATAAGCCTCGACTGAGCCGTAGTCTCTGCGTTCCGAGCATGCCTCGAAGCTCGTTGCTGTGGAGTTTCACTAAGCCTCGATTGAGCCGAAGCCTCTGCATCCCGAGCATGCCTCGAGGCATGTTGTTCTGGAGTCTCATTTAGTCTTGACTGAGCCATAGCCTCTGCATTCCGAGCATGCCTCGAAGCTCGTTGCTCTGGAGTCTCATTTAGTCTCGACTGAGCTGTAGCCTCCGCATCTTTGGCACGCCTGGTGGCACGTTGTTCTGGAGTCTCATTTAGTCTCGACTGAGCTGTAGCCTCCGCATCTTTGGCACGCCTGGTGGAACGTTGTTCAGGACACTCATTACATCTTTTAAGACTGGTTTGTTTGGCATTTATTGTTTGCCTTAAAATACGTTTATTCGAAATTTCGAATGCCCTCTTAAGAGCTTTAGATGATGCATCTCTTTCCAAACGACACTGCCTATCTAATTCAGTTTATTGACTTCGTAATTCAGCTTTACGAGTAGCTTGTGATTGTCTTACAAAATTCTTTCGAAATTTCGAATGCCCTCTTAAGAGCTTTAGATGATGCATCTCTTTCCAAACGACACTGCCTATCTAATTCAGTTTCTTGACTTCGTAATTCAGCTTTACGAGTAGCTTGTGATTGTAAGAAACTCTCTCTTTCAGAAGAATCCAGTATAGGCTGTGTTAATTTACGTCTTTTAGTTTCATTTTGTGCTTTTTTAGTTTTTCTACCGAGGCCCATCTTGAAGATATTTAATTCAAAATTAACTTATCTTTCTCACCTAAACACTACTACAAACTATGTAAGGTTTAATCTTACAATACACCTATAACTAATATATACAAATATAATTCACATAAGAAGTTTAAATGAATTACCCAAAGTAAACAAGTAATAAAAGAAACACAAAATAATTAGTCAATTACTATGTTATGTATACATAGAAATTAACAATTTACCTATGAATAATTGTACACGTTATACAAAGAATGCGAGTTCACACCGAAATCTTAATTTATGAAAAATATGTATTTACTTAACAATTTACACGCTTTTTAATGCCTACAACGTAACTACAAACTATAACATAAAGCAAAAAATCACATTAGTGATTAAAACAAATCAAAAGTTAATATGAAAATTAAAAAAACACAATGTGGAGTAACACAATTAAATAACACAATAACAATAATTTTAAACAAAATTATTAATAACTAAAAAAGATATTACACGGGATAACGTAAACACCAAAACACGCTATATGGTATACCCGAAGTGAAAATAGCTCACAACTGTAAACTCTTATATAGAACAAGACTAAACTCTAATACACGACTATTATAAGCAAATAGAAAACACAATAAACAAGACACAAGAAAACAATTAAAAACACTATGCACCGAAACTCTAGTGGCTGCTCCCCTGCGTTACCGGGTAGGCTACCTTGCCAATAAACCGTGTCAAACAATGAACTACAATAACATAAGCCCGAAGGCATATTAGACACATAAATGGGAGTTTTAGCCAGTAAAACTGTTACCGCCTTCACCGCGTGGAGGTACTCCCAGCTTATGTTATTATGAATGTGTTATAGCCTAGTCATTGGAAAACACTCCAATTAAGTTTAAAGGCCCATTTACAGTGGCGAGTTAACTTAATCCGTCACTAAAGTCAGCAAGTACTCGGTATGTACTAGGTTCTCGGAGTCTTCCAAAGCAGGGACGAGCTTCTAATTTCTTCTATTTTAAGTGCTTATTACTTTCTGAAGTGTAAATCAGCCTTTAGAGCTAAATTCCCATGGCTTTAAATAAAAAAAAATAGAAACGATCTCACCAAAAATGATTTCCAAAAATTTTAGGAATTGATTCTATTCGATTCTTGTTCTGATTTTCAGTAATTTATGTTACATGTACGTACACACAAAAACTAAATTTTATATTCAATAACTACCTAATAATTTACGAGTATTCAATAAAAATGTTAAAGAAAACATAAATATTTTTAAGAAGGAAAAAAGTGGCGCTCGTTGATGTATTAACGCAGCCTTTCATAATAAAATATTTCAACGCGCGCCTAAATAATTTAGCATCTCTTCCATAACTTCCAAACATTTTGGTTTAAAAATAAAACAACCGAACATAATTTTGATGAATGTTTTATAGACAAATCTATATCCTTTTAGATATAACTGTACTTGTCATTAATTATTTTGAAAATAAGTTAAAAATTTTGAAATAAAAATTAAATTAAAAATTTAAAACCCCCCCCCCCCCCGCAAAAAAGTAAAGCGGACATTTAAAAAGTAAAAAATAATACCCCTCGTTGAGCCATCAAATTCATTTCAGAAATACCTATATATATATATATATATTTTAATTATCGAAATCGATGGATGGCATGGCACGATAGGGTTTGCTCATTAAAATGGCGCTATAATGTCGCGTCGGGGTACCGCTAAGTTTAAAGCAATAACTAGTATTTTGTGAATGAGGCTGCTAACTTCCCAAATATAATAAAATACATAGCTAAAATAGAGAACTTTCAAACTCATAACGCTCCCAGACTCATAACACCCAATGTTACTAGATTTATCACAAAAGTTGATCGTCGTAGCAAGTTGGTCGAAAATACTAGTAAATAATAGATAGTCAATCAAATGAAGGGTCTGATTCACTAAAGCGGTACCCCGACGCGACATTATAGCGCCATTTTAATGAGCAAACCCTATCGTGCCATCCATCGATTTCGATAATTAAAATATATATATAGGTATTTCTGAAATGAATTTGATGGCTCAACGAGGGGTATTATTTTTTACTTTTTAAATGTCCGCTTTACTTTTTTGCGGGGGGGGGGGGGGGTTTAAATTTTTATAATATCAAAAATTTAGGTCACCTAAATTTTATTTTATTTTACCTTATTTGGAAAACAAACAGTATTTTATGACTATTTAAAAAGCTAATTAACAAACTAAGTACTATTTATATGTTTTTACATGTACAAATCTACACGCTAGCTAAACTTAAAAATAATAAAAATAACAAAAATAAGTATAAATAAACTTAAACAAAATCTAAGAGGGTGTTATAAGTTAAAACACAAAGATGAACAAAAAATATAAAACGATGACTTTTGAATTTTAACAGTTAGGGAACCATATCGAACCAATGTTTAGAAAGTAGAGCTTTAACTGTATGGACCTTGGAATTAAACAAATCAATTTGGGGAAAATCTGTTAATTTGTTGAATTCATTAGGAGCACGTATCAAAAAGGAGTTGCGTCTGTAATTTGTGTTTGTTGTAGGTGTCGATAGATAGATCGGGTGTCGGATAGTTAATCTTGATGGGACGCGAATATTAACTTTAGATAGAAGCTCGGAGGAATCAACCAAATTTTTTGTACGTCTGACTTGCAATGGAAGTATGTGGTGTCTCTTACATCTCGCTTCGTAGCACGCGTCGTTTTGCCTACACTTATACTGAAGAAACCGCATGAAACGTTTTTGGATAGATTCTATTCTGTCAATGTAAACATAGTATTGAGGATTCCAAACCTCGGAACAGTACTCAAGAGTACTACGCACATATGAACAGTAGATCACTTTGATGGCTTTTATATTAGTAAATTGAGAGCTACACCTCATAATAAAACCTAAGGTTTTATTTGCTTTAGTGACAATGCTGTCAATATGCTTATCATATAAAAGTTTGCTGTCATGTATTATACCTAAATCACGAATCTCTTCAACGCATTTAATAATTAATCCCTTCAGTTTATAACTGAACTTATAATAATTGGGTTTCCGGCTAAATGTAGACATATAACACTTAGATACATTAAGGTCTAATAAGTTTTGAGAGCAAAACTGCTCAAATCTATCTAAATCTTCTTGCAAAAGTAGACAATCGTTAATATTCCTTATTCGCTTATATATTTTCATATCATCAGCGTATAATATGAATCTGGAGTGTTTAAAACAGGTAATAACGTCGTTTATAAAAATATTAAACAGCAGGGGCCCTAAAAAAGATCCCTGGGGAACCCCTGAGGGTACTTTTTTCCATTCAGAAGTGAAGCCATTTACAACAACAGCTTGCGAACGGTTTTCGATATATGACTTAAACCATCTAAATAAATTACCGTGAATACCAGCATACATAAGTTTCTGTAACAGCATTTTGTGATCTATACGGTCGAAAGCTTTACTATAGTCAGTAAAAATAGTATCTACTTGACCACCGTTATCCATAGACGAAGTTGTATAATCTACGAAAGATATTAGGTTGGTCGTAGTTGATCTCTTTCTTAGAAAACCATGTTGCTGGTCAATAAAGCTAGATGACATTGCAGAGTACACCTGTCCGTAGACTACTCTTTCAAATACCTTCGCAAACACGCATAACTTTGAGATAGGTCTATAGTTTTTGATGTCATTTTTATTACCACTTTTAAAAACCGGCGTAATAAATGCAGATTTCCAGACATTAGGTACAATACCTTCTTTAATAGACCTTCTATATAAGATTGTAAGGGGATACGTAAGACAATCTGCACACTTCACGATAAACATAGGGGCTAGGTTATCAGGGCCGGCTCCCTTTTTCAGATCAAGAGTCACTAACAACTTATGGACTTCGTCAGGATCTATCTCAACATAGTCGATAGAGTTAGGATCGTTTCGCTGGTTGAAATTGTAATCCGAAGGGTTCTGATAAGAGGAAACTGACAAGAACGTTGTCTGAAAGTATCTGGAAAAGAGATTGGACACATCTTCTCCAGAGTCAGCAGTCTGACCATCATAAGTAAGGGTCGCGGGAAGTAAATTAGATCCCTTTCTTATAGATTTGACATAAGACCAAAAACATTTTGGATTGCTTACAATCGACTCCTCGGTGTGTTTTATGTACATTTTATAACATTCCTTTTCTAGTATTTTTGCTCTTTTTCTAAGAAGCGAGAAGGCATCATAATCGGGCGCATTACCATAAACACGGTATTTGCGTAGAAATTTGAATTTTTCTTTAAGGATTTTTTTGAGAGGAGCACTGTACCAGGAGGGAAACTTTGGAGGTGTTATTAATTTATACGGCACATATCTGTTTCGAAGCTCATATAAAATATTGTAAAAACAATCAACGGCCAGATCTAATGAAATATCATTTAAATTAAAATCCCAGTCAAAATTATTAAGCGATGATCTAATACTATCAAAATCAGCTTTGTCGTACAAATATTTCACGGTAGAATTCATTCCTAAAGTTTCACTCTGAGCTAATTTCAGAACTACATGAAGAGATGGATGGTGAGCGTCCTCCGGCACCAAAGAATCATCACAGTGGGAAACTTCTATAATATCATTACACAAAATATAGTCTAACAGTCTGTTATTTGTGTTTCGAGTTACATTGAATTGTCTTAAGTTGCACTCAGAAAGAGTGTCAAAAAAGAAAATCTGGCTCTCACCAGAAATTCCAACTGGAGTTAATGAGTCCTGGTCATAGTTCCAATCCACATTACTCAAGTTAAAGTCACCTGATATTACGAACAAATCGTTAGGGCAGGAGTTAACTATTAATGACAATTTATCTGTGAAATTATTAAGCTGAACACTAAATGAATTACCAAATTTTTGATTGCATAGATAAAGTGAACAAAAATGAATCTTATTATAATTACCACCCCTACAATTTTTTAAGCTGACGGTTACCCACAAGTCCTCAGCTGAGGAACGCCATTCCGGTCGCTCCACAGCAGTGAACTCACGGCGCACGGCGATGAGAACACCACCTCCATACTTTTCTTGAGTGAGGGTATAATTTCTATCCCGGCGCCAGATAACGTAGTTACTGTCAAAGATTTCGTCATTCCCTATACCATCAATTAACCATGTTTCAGTAAGTGAAACGACATCATAGGAGTTTAAGCACAAATTACGCCTGAATAAGTGCGTTTTTGTACGTAACCCACGAGTATTTTGATAATACATATTCAATATGTTAGCCATTTTTGATTATATAACAAAATCTCAATCGAAACTGTATAATAAAGACGCATCAAATTTTTATGGAAATCTGTATCGGGTGCATACGCATTATGGTTTACATTACAACGCATTATATTATAATATAAATAATTAAACCATGCTAAAATATATAAAACATAATCACTAAAAATTTGCGTTCCAAAAGCCAAATATAAACTCATAAAATAATACTTTTGCGGGTAAATAAGCAAAAATAATAAAGCAGAATAATAGTTGTACTCCGATTCAATTAAGTAGCGTTTGAGCAAAAGCGGTGTCAGGAAAATATAACTGCAAGCAAAAGCGACCCGTATATTACATGTACCGACCGGTTTAATGAGCGCAACTTTTTTTGTACTTACGTGCGACATGTGATTCACAGCGCAATGAATAGCGAGGCTGATAAGCGAACAAAAGACTTGCTCGGACCGTATTGTGGTTCCCAAACTGCATACATCAAGTGTTTTATAAAATGCTAAAAATAAACTCAAACTCAAACATGTCATCAAATAATTTTTGCAAGGTCTCTTTCGCATTTTATAAAAATTATTGGCGAAGTGATAGATTTTATTGCCATAATTTTACAGTGTTTTACCCATATAAACTGGAAGTTACTTTCCTTTGCAAGTGATTTTGCCTTACTCAGCAGACTTTTATTGGATTGGGTCAGGTGGTCATTAACATAGAAAGCAGCGTCCTTCGAGAAGCCCAGATTAGTGAGGTTCAATCGTTTGGTTCCACGTGAAGTAGAGACAAATTCTTCCTTTTTGTATCGGTTGTTAAAAGAGATGATAATCGGCTTCTCGGCATTCGGTACTCGAGTTGGGACGCGTGCTATATAATTAATATCTTCCTTTTTCACTTCGAAGTCTGCAATCTTGCCAATATTAAGGGCTATTTCGTATAAATTTTCATTCTTTTGTTGTGGAATTCCTCGAATCTCAACATTATTCGCCCGGACCCATTGGTCTCTGTCATGAACTTCCTGCGTAAGTCTCAAGATTTCAGCTTGCAATCCAGGTACTTCGTTAGCCACTTGCTCGATTTTGGCTACTCTCGATTCGAGATTGGTGACTTTGCCTGAGAAGGTGCCCAGCAGTTCGTGAGCCATTTCCAGGGACTGTTTGAAGTTGAGTAGCTCCTCCTTGATAGATTTCACGTCATCCACTAGTGTAGGTAGAGGTGCCAATTTAATCATTATTTTATTCAGTTGATCCTGCACTGATTCCACCTTCAGCGCTCCTTGCGTTGATCCTTGCCCTGCTTGCGTAGAGGAAGGTGGGACATTCTTACACTTCGAACAGCGCCAGTTATTTTTCCTGTCGCCCAGTTTACGGTAGCCAAGCTCAGTTATATCTGAGCACTGGAAATCGTAACGGCACTGGCAGATACTGCATAAAGTGCCCTCATTGTGTTTAGAGCTACAGTTCGCGCACGTGTACATTTCGAGAGAAGTTCGAGGATCACTGGAATTTCGCTAGCGAGCGTGCGTTCACAATAAAGTATCGATGAGAACTGTAACTGTAACTGTAACTAAAGCAGTATTATATTTTCAATTCAAAATTAATACTGCATTTTTGATAATAATAAAATTTTATTATTTTGGTCATGTGCAGTTCGATCCAACTTGATAGATAGGATAGTTTAAATCTCAAATTATAGTCGCAATTTTAATTTATTGCTAATTATTTGTCTGTTATTATTTGACAGTCACAATTATCTGTTAACTTCAAATGATTCTAACAGATGTCGATACCTTTCGACTGGGTTGAGTAAGTAATCAATAGATGGCGCTGCAATGGTAAATCTACGAACGTGTCATATAAGCTACATTTTAACAGAATTTAAACTATACGCGTGTGTGTGTTTGTGTGTATAAAAGAGGGCTACTTTTAATATCGCTCATTTTAATATCAAAAATTTAGGTCACCTTTATAGCAGTATTATATTTTCAATTCAAAATTAATACTGCATTTGTGATAATAATAAAATTTTATTATTTTGGTTTGGCTTAAAGATAGAATACGCCCTGAAGAAATCGATCAAATAATTTCAGCCGAAATTCCAGACCCATTAATTGATCAAGAATTATTTGATATTGTCACCAAACACATGATCCATGGGCCATGCGGTGCTTTCAACATGACGTCACCGTGCATGGAAAATGGAAAATGTAAAAAAAACTTCCCAAAGCCGCATACGAATGACACGATCACGGATATTGATGGTTATCCAATGTATCACCGCAGAAGTACTGAGAATGGTGGCCACACATTTACAATGCGACTGCCGAACTTTCCAAATCAAGTTGAGTTTGATAATCAGTGGGTGGTACCATACTCACCACTACTTTCAAAAACTTACAAAGCTCATATCAATGTTGAGCTTTGCAGTTCTGTTAAATCAATTAAGTATATTTGTAAATATGTAAACAAAGGCAGTGATTTGGCCATATTTGAAGTACAAAACATAAATAAAAATGACAAAATAGCACGATACCAAATGGGCAGATACATTAGCAGCAATGAAGCTATTTGGCATATTCTCAGCTTTCCCATCCACGAAAGAGATCCTGCTGTCCAACATCTGGCAATACATCTTGAAAACGGTCAACGTGTATACTTCACTGAAGAAAATGTTCTCCAAAGAGCGTTCGAAGCTCCGAAAACGACTCTAACTGAATTTTTTACATTGTGTCAAAAACCTGATGTTTTTGGCCAATTCGCGAAGACATTGGTGTATTGGTGATGTTCCACGTTATTTCACATGGAACAAATCCAGTAAAAATGGGAGCCACGGAAACAAGGAAAACCACATCCTTACATTACAGGCATATTCAAAGCTAAGACATTGGGGAGACTTTACACGGTACATCCAAAGCAACGTGAGTGCTTCTATTTACGTTTGTTATTGGTGAATGTTCCCGGACCAACGTCTTTTGAATTTTTACGAACAGTTAATGGTCGAGTATTCAATACATACCAGGATGCATGTCGTGAACTGCAATTGCTATAAGACGAAAACCATTGGGACTTAACGCTTGCTGATGCTGCGTTGACATCAACACCGAATAAGATTCGTCAGTTGTTTGCAATTATTTTGACGACATGTTATCCCTCGCAAGCACAAACTTTGTGGGAAAAATATAAAAATTGTATGACAGAAGACATCTTGCGCCGAATTAGACAAACAAATCAATGCCAAAACATAGATTATACACCAGAGATGTACAATGAAGCATTGGTCTTGATCGAGGATTTATGTGTTCTTATTTCAAATTTACCACTTAATCATTATGGTATGCCATCACCTAATCGTCCAGCCACCGACTTAGTCAATACCGATTTACAACGAGAAAATCAATATGACCATGGAAGTTTAGCAACAATTATCATGAACAGTGAACCATTACTGACAGCAGAACAAAAAATTATTTATGATCGGATTATGCTGGCTGTTGCTGCTGAACAAGGCGGTTTTTTTTTCTTGGATGCACCCGGTGGAACCGGTAAGACATTTTTAATATCGTTGATTCTTGCCAAAATACGGTCGCAACAAAAAATCGCATTAGCATTAGCATCGTCAGGCATTGCGGCTACTTTACTGGATGGTGGGCGAACAGCACATTCAACATTCAAACTGCCATTGGACGTTCATAATAAACCAGATGCAATGTGTAACATCAAAAAGAATAGTGGAATAGCTGCAGTGTTGCGGAAGAGTTCTATAATAATTTGGGATGAGTGCACAATGGCACACAAATATTCACTTGAAGCATTAAACAGAACTATGCAAGATTTAAACAGTAATAATAAACTTTTCGGTGGTGCTATCTTACTTTTGTCTGGTGACTTCCGGCAGACCTTACCGGATATACCTCGCTCTACTTTCGCGGATGAGATTAATGCATGTTTGAAACAATCATTCTTATGGCGAAGTGTTGAAACACTTCGATTGACCATAAATATGCGAGTGCAATTGCAAAATGATCCATCAGCACAAATATTTTCCGAACAACTACTAGATATTGGGAACGGTAAAATAGAACTGCAACCAAATACGCAATGCATTAAACTACCAGACAATTTTTGCACTGTTGTTCAATGAATTGATTCAGAGTATTTTCCCGGATATACAGAATAATTATTTGAATCATGAATGGCTTAGTCAACGGGCGATTTTGGCAGCCAAAAACGTTGATGTTGACGAAATTAACTTCCAGATACAACAGTTGTTACCAGGCGATCTGATGTCTTTTAAATCAATCGATACTGTTGTTGATTAAAATGAAAGTGTAAATTTTCCGATTGAATTTTTAAATTCATTAGATATCCCTGGAATGCAATACAATACAATACAATACAATATTCTTTATTGCATCACAACACAAAAAAAAGAAATTGACATTATAGAAGAAAGCCTATACAATAGGCGGCCTTATTGCTAGGTAGCAATTTCTTCCAGGCAACCTTTGGGTAGGGAAACAGCGATAGAATAACTTAAGGGGCGGTGCAATAGTTAAAAAAAAAAGAAAAATTTGCAAATAAACAGTTATTATAAATATTAATAAAATACTTAAATAATGTAACAATAATATATAAAATAATAAATATATACATAAACAAACAAAAATATAAATAAATTAAATGTTTTATCTATCTATGGTAAAGAAAGAAAAAGGAAGATAGAAAAAAGGATTTAAAAGCAGAGAACAGTGATATTATTAAATTAAATAATGATCTTTCACAAGCCTTTTAAAAGATTTTAGCGTTGGAGCACGCCTGATAGACTCAGGCAGCGAATTCCACAGACGAATTGCCTGAACTGTGAAAGAGTTGGAATAAACAGAGGAAGAGTGGATGGGGATATCGAGGATTAGGGTGCTGGATGTTCGCAAGGTGCGGGTTAGGGTCGATGAACGAAAGACAAAGCGATTTTTGAGGTAAGAAGGAGTGACTGGATTAAAAAGGATATTATAGAGGAGAGACAAGATGCGTGAATCCCGCCGACGGGGAATAGGTAGCCATATAAGTTGAGCACGAAAATGGGAAACATGGTCAAATTTACGAAGACCGAAAACAAAGCGGATGCAAAGATTTTGCAAACGATCAAGTTTGTTTTTAAGCTCAACAGTAAGGTCAGGGTAGCACACATCAGCGTAATCAAGCACCGGCAAGAGCAACGATTGAGCAAGAGATTTTTTTGTACGTGTAGGCAAGAAATTTTTCAATTGCCTAAGCGAGCCATAAGCAGCAAAAATCCTCACTTCAGTTACATGCGGTTTCCAAGAAAAACAGCGATCGAATATCACCCCAAGATTCTTCACCGTTTCGCTGAATAGAATGTGAACCCCGTCAAAAATCACTGGTGGCAGAAGGCCGTAATTAATCCTTGACGTGAACCAAGGACTGCCGATGATGATAGTCTGTGTCTTGGCAGGGTTTACGCTAAGTCCGTAGGATTGACTCCAGGCAAGAATGCGCTCAAGATCATCATTGATGGTCCTGATTGCCACCGGGAGATCAAGGAACGAAGATTGGCTGTAAATCTGGAGATCGTCTGCATAAAGGTGATAGTAGGAGGAGAGGGAAGAGGTTATAGAGCTGATAAAAATAGCGAAAAGAAGAGGAGATAGGACACCGCCTTGCGGAACACCAGCAGAGATGTTGCACCAAGAAGAGACGGTGTCTTCAATGTGTATGCGCTGACGACGACCAGTAAGGTAACTATGAAACCAACCTATCACTGCAGGAGAGATATTAAGGGTTCGTAGCAATCCTAACAAGATATCATAATCTACGGTGTTAAACGCGTTACTGAAATCAAGCAATGTGAGGACAGTAAGCTGTTGGTTATCCATGCCGTAACGAATGTCATCAGTGATCTTTACAAGAGCAGTAGCCGTACTATGACCGGAGTGGAAAGCAGATTGTAAAGGATTATGCAGGGAATTTTGGATAAGGAAAGAGTTGAGCTGTTCGTGGACTAGCTTTTCGAGGACTTTAGAAAGGAAGGGTAAGATGGAGATCGGGCGATAGTCAGAAAAGGAGGCTGGTATACTCTTTTTTGGAAGAGGGATAATTTTTGCTTCCTTCCACGCCGCAGGGAATACGCCAGAGGACACTGAATTATTGGGGATTTAGGCGATGACAGGGGAGAGGATGTCGATTAGAGGGAAGATCATATTACGGCTAATACTATCACTACCAACGGCATTTGAAGCTATGGACAGAACGCTCTTCTCAACATCTTCCGCAGTGAATTGGCTGAAAGAAAAGGAAGGATGATCAGGGATTGGTATAGATGACAGCAGTTGTAAGGTGTTATTTTTAATGATAGGGTTAATAGAAGCAGAAGAGGAAAAATGAAGATTCAGACGATCCAGATCGGTATCCTTAGGGATGTTATCATTACGTGACTTACTAATGCCAATAGTTTTCAAGAAACGCCAGACTTTAGCGGGGTCACCATTGTCTACCGATTTATGAATATGACGGCGTTGAGCATCTCTGACAAGTCTATTACAATGATTTCTTATACAGTGATATTTATTTCGATTTAAGTCCGAAGAGTCCGCCTTATATTTCGCCTTAGCTTTGTTTTTCTTTGCCATCACTATCTTAATGCCCTCTGAAAGCCAGGGAGCAGGAAGGTGCTTCAGCCTAACTGGTCGCACAGGTGCATGCAAATCATACAACTGTATCAGAAGCGAACTAAGTATTTCAACCTGCTCATCCACAGAAAAAGCCGTATCCATGACAGACCAGTCAATTTTACGCGCATCCTCCGTAAGACGCTCGGAGTCTATCCCGTTAAAGTTACGTCGAAGTAGTATTTTAGGTTTGTGTTTGGGAGGACGAATTTTGTAGGAAAGGAAGACAAGATCATGATAGGAGAAAGCCTCCGCCGGAAATTGACCATGCTTTGCAACGTGAAGAGGAGAGGAAACTAGGATTAGATCTAAAAGAGAAGGCACAGTGTTAGGAAAGTGATGAGTGGAGTTTAGGGGAAGAATGTTCAGGAATGCCACCACATAATCTTCGATTAAAGATTGGTTCCCCTATTATGCTCCTCTGTAATTTGAATCCACCTCAATTATGTAACGGTACGCGTTTGGTCATCAAAAAGATCACCGGAAACATTCTTGAAGCAACCACTTTGGCTGGGAAGTTTAAAGGAAAAGTGGTCCTGCTGCCACGTATTCCGATGATACCATCAGATTCTACCATACCCTTCAAAAAGCTACAGTTTCCAATTCGTTTAGCTTTCGCCATGTCTATAAATAAATCTCAAGGTCAAACAATGTCCATTTGTGGTTTAGATTTGGAAACTAGGATTAGATCTAAAAGAGAAGGCACAGTGTTAGGAAAGTGATGAGTGGAGTTTAGGGGAAGAATGTTTAGGAATGCCACCACATAATCTTCGATTAAAGATTGGTTCCCCTATTATTCTCCTCCGTAATTTGAATCCACCTCAATTATGTAACGGTACGCGTTTGGTCATCAAAAAGATCACCGGAAACATTCTTGAAGCAACCATTTTGGCTGGGAAGTTTAAAGGAAAAGTGGTCCTGCTGCCACGTATTCCGATGATACCATCAGATTCTACCATACCCTTCAAAAAGCTACAGTTTCCAATTTCGCCATGTCTATAAATAAATCTCAAGGTCAAACAATGTCCATTTGTGGTTTAGATTTGGAAAATCCATGTTTTTCTCATGGGCAACTATATGTTGCGTGTTCACGTGTTGCGGAAACCGTCGAATCTATTTGTGTTAGCTAAAGACAGGTTAACCAAAAACATTGTGCACCGATTGGTGTTAAATTAAATTGAAATTGAAAGTATTTATAATTCAACAAAATAGATATTAATGTTTAAAAGTTTAAGACTGTCTGCCTTGCCTACCTCATTCATGAGTTTAAGCGTCACATGTTATTTACTGTATTATACTGTAATATTTGTTATAAAATTAAATGGAAATAATAAATCTGATAAGTTTTTATTTTGTACCTATTGATTTCTGCTTAATATCAAGTGTAAGAACATTTTAATTAATTGTGTTCAACGTACTTCCCCTTCAAATCTCAATCCAGTGAATTTGTATACCAACATAAACATTTTCGTCTTTGTTCGTAAATAATTTCATTGTACTAAAGGGTTATAGTAGTAGAAAGTCAAATAAGGAGATCACCATATTTTTTTACAAATACCATCTGTGTGAAAAAGCATAGTGGACTCCGTGACTGATGTTCTCTTATTGTTCCTCTTAGATTGTTTACTATAATGTAATATAACAAAAACTTTAGCCACAGCAACGCGTGGCCGGGTCAGCTAGTATCACATATAAAAATATATTTTGCGATCAAAAACTTACATTTACAGTTTTATAATTTATACACGGAAGAGCATTTTTTCAACTATACATTATATCCATCAAAAAAAAGCAAAAGGTAAACAAAAGAACTATGGAATTGACATTTGAAACTGTCAAATACATACTTAGTTTGTTTACATTGTGCTTTTTTTGATTGGTATAGGTATAAGGAAGTTACTTTTTTCCTTTAATTCGATGGTTGTACCTGTTGGACGTTCGTTTGGTGTCCAAAGGTGTTTGGGTACGAGACCCACAGAGTGCAGGTCCGACTTGCACATTGTCGGTTTTTGTACTCTTTTAAACTTTTATGTTTGATCTAGAATCGTACGGATACTGTTCATCATCATCATATCAGCTCATATACGTCCTCACCGAGGGGCTCGAGCCTACCCTGAATTAGGGCGATCGGGCCTTAGTCGACCACGCGGGCCCAGTGCGGGTTGATGGACTTCACACAGAAACTTCGAGTTTCTTCGCAGGTGTGTGCAGGTTTCCTCAGGATGTTTTCCTTCACCGTTAAAGAAATCGGTGAGTACATGTACGCAAGTTTCGAAAAACTCATTGGTATACATTGGCTGTCCGGATTTAAACCTGGTACCTCTGGTTAGGAGGACCGAGTCGTTACCGGTTGAGCCACCGACGCTTATAACTATAACGCTTATAACGGATACTGTTAACTATATTCAAATTAATGTTACAGCCATCAGTAATGTACCTTTCTCCACAACTGTTGTCCAGACTGCTGAGACATGAAAAGCAGTGCGACCTGACCTGCTTTAGTGAAATCTACATATCCGGCTCCAAGGTGTACAAGGAATCGCTGATCCAACTGAGAGTAATTACTTGCCTTATGTCTGATCTGATATTATACTTACCTTTCTGACTTCGATATCCAACGAGGTCATGTAACGTATTTAGATAAGTACCGACTTATTTCATAAATGTTATTAAAATTAAATATATTAACTATTATTTATTTATTTATTCTGTTTTACAGGCAAGAGTCCACACAGACACAATAATCAGAGAAATTTACGGGCTCACCGAAACCGTAGGTGGCGTCTTATATTCCGACGGTTCCACAACAACAACCAGTGTATTTAGAAACAACGAAACTTATGAAATAAAGGTACTTATAGGTTCAAGTTATAGTAATTTTTGATATATAGCTTTTGCCAGCGGCTTCCGCCCGCGTGGACATAGTTTTTGTGACTGACTCAAAGAGTGCGCGGTGCGCAATCCGCAAGCGGCTCGCGAGCGTAGACATAAATTTTCTCTAGATCCCTCAGGAACTATGTCAGGATATGCTTATTAGTAAATCGTATCATTTCCCACCCCCTCACACATTTCTGTACAAAAAATCACACAATCCATTGCTCATAGTAAGCGACCATGTCTCAGTTCCGTATGTCATCACTAACAAAATACACCGGTGGAAGACAATATTATATTATGCAACTAGTGAATAGAGGACGGATTTAAAGCGAGGGCCATAGATGAATCACGAGCAAGTGAAGGGTTCTAATGACTGAATAACGACCGTAGGGAGAACTCTGTGCGACGCGAGTGATTCATGGCCCTCGATATAAACCCGATTTATTCAAAAGTTGCATACTATACTGTATACCATGACTCCATACCATACCATGAAAAGAAACAATTACGCGAAAACATTTAAGTAATGAAGAAAAAAGTAATGTTAAATTAATAAAAATATTCATTAAAATTGGAAAAATTACAAAAACAAAGAGTAATTTTCTTTGTGTTCGTACAACCGTTAGTATTTAAAATAGCGCCAATTTATATATGATATGACAGCAAAGAACATAAAACAGTTTTTATTCTAATACTAAACTCCTTTTCTATAATAGCGAACAAACAAATTTTGAGGAATTATTTGCACAAGGACTTTGTATGACAAATATTCTTTGGGTTAGGAGTTTGTATCGAGTATTTTTTGCCCAAGGAGGTTGTATAGCTGAGATGCGAGGTCGAATAATAATGTAATAATAATAATGTAATAATAATAATGTGTTCTAAATTCAAATACCAAAATAGTAAGTGTGTAATACCAATAGAGCTTTTTATTCACTGTTTTCAGTGAATAAAATAAGATTTTTTGAGGAGAAATGCTATAATAGTATATTATGCAACTAATGAATAAAGGACGGATTTAAAGCGAGGACAATAGATAAATCACGAGCAAGTGAAGGGTCCTACCGACTGATTCACGACCGGGGAGGGATTCATGATTCAAGTATTAGAATCTTGAGTGACGCGAGTGATTCATGACCCTCAATATAAATCCGTTTTAGTCAAGAGTTGCATACTATACTTTATACCATGCACTCCGAGAAAAAAAACATTTAAGCGAAAATAGATAGGCAGTGGGCAGGGCACATAGTTCGTAGAGTAGATGGTCGTAAAGGCAGTACAGTTCTCGAGTGGCAACCGCACACCGGAAAACGTAGCGTAGGTAAGCCTCCCACGCGGTGGACCGACGACCTGGTGAGGATTGGGGGAAGCCGCTGGATGCGGGCAGCGCAGGACCGGTCGTCGTGGAAACTCTTGGGGGAGGCCTACGTCTAGCAGTGGACGTTTTTCGGCTTATATGATGATGATGTTGAAGAAAAAAGGAAGGTTAAATTAAATAAAATGCTCATTAAAATTGGAACAATTACTAAAATTAAGAATACCTACCTAATTTTCTTTGTGTTCGTATAACCTAGTATTCAAAATACCGCCAATTTACTAATGAAATGACAGCAGGGAAAACAAAACAGTATTTATTCTAATGCTAAAATATCGAACAATCAAATCTTGAGGAATTATTTGCACAAGGAGTTTGTATGTCAAATATTCTTTGGATTAGGAGTTTGTATCAATTATTTTTTGCACAAGGAGGTTGTATAGCTGAGATGGAGGTCGAATATATTGGTGTGTTCCAAATTCAAACACCAAAATAGTGATTAAATAAAAGAGCTTTTTATACACTGTTTTCAGTGAATAAAATAAGCTTTTTAGAGGAGCAATGGTATAAATAAAATTAAATAATTATAAGCTGAAGACCTGATTTCATAATTATAGTCGCAAAACTAAAGATCAAGAATAGAAAATTTCGAATAAATCAGGCTATGAAAATTATGAAACCAAGTGTCATATTACTTACCAGAGAAATGTGATACTGAAAAGTTTTGTAGTTTTGCTTGCGGCATGATTCCGGCACAACTTAACGGAACAATTCATATCTAACATTTTTTTATGTATATTTATATAATTTTATACCAGAGCAAAAGTGTAAATGTGTGTGTGAGAACCAAATTTTGGTGCTTAGACGTCACTTCTTCTTCTTTTTATAGTGTGGCACAATGAACCGTGCTATCCAAGGGATAGACGGCGGTTGCCTGGTGTTTCACTTAGCATCACCCGCGGTCACGTGTAGGGAATTTAGATTTACAGCTACGGACGTGTGCAACGCGACCTTCATACACATCTGGAATCAGATGTGCAGGTTTCCTCACGATGTTTTTTTTCAACGTTACCCATAGTTTGATTTGATAAATACTCCGTCCGGGCGCCGCAGTTTTTCTTTCCCTTCATGGTCCAACCACATCAGATGTTGAAGGCTGCGAGAAAGTATGAACAGCGTGGCTGTACAGTTCGCTTTGTTTCACAGCTGATGGATGCCACCACTGGTTCTGAGGTAGTGGAGCCGTACAAACAAGGAGAAATGTTTTTAAAAGGACCAGTCTTGTTTTCAGTAAGTGTTTTAATTGTATTAAATAATTTTAAACAAAAAAAAAACGACTTCAAACAGGAAACTAAGGTTCCCCTCGATTTCTCTGGGCCATCATCAGATCCTGGTTTCCTTATCATGGGACCACCCTTGGGATATCTCCTTTTCAACAAAAAAAGAATTATCAAAATCGGTTTATAAACGACGAAGTTATCCGCGAATACACATAATATATACACGATCGAACTGAGAAACCTCTAGTTTTAAAGTCGGTTAACAAATAAATTAACAACTAATCTGACAAAAACTAAAGAAGGTGTAAGGTAAAGATACAACTTTGGTATCATTAGTAATGACTGATATTGACTTTGTGTAAACTACTTTTGACATTGTTTTTTGTTTTTGACATTTCCGTTGAACATTCAAATCTGTATTTTGTATTATTTTTGACATTACTTAACATTTCATTATCATAATTATATCAGCCGTAAGAGTCCACTGTTGGACAAAGGCCTCCCTCAAGGATTTTCATCATCACCATCATCATAATATCAGCCGATGTACGTCCACTCCTGGATTTACATAACGAATGGTTCTGCACTGCCCGCATCCAGCGGCTTCGAGCAACCTTTACCAGGTTATCGGTCCACCGAGTGGGAGGCCTACCTACGCCACGTATTCCCGTGCGCGGTCGCCACTCGAGAACAGTACTACCCCAACGGCCATCTGTTCTACGAGCTATGTGCCCCGCCCACTGCCATTTGAGTTTAGCAATTCTTTTCATAAAAAGGATTATATGACATTTCATTTCCTGCTTCTATGTTTCATCTATCGTATCAGCTCATAAACCGAGAGACACCGAGGGCTTCAAGCCTACCCTGAATTAGGGCGATCGGGCCTTACTTGACTACGCGGGCCCAGTGCGGGTTGGTCGACTTCACTCACAACCTTCGAGTTTGCATATGAATGTTATGTTTTACTGACAGATCTTTTTTTTAGGAATATTACAAGATGCCCGAAGAAACAGCACAAGTATTCAGCGAAGACGGCTTTTACAAAACTGGAGATGTTTTTTACCGAGATGAAACTGGAAACTTCTGCTATGTTGACAGATTGAATATGCTAATAAAGTACACAGGAATTTATGTAAGTTTTTGCAGACAATTATCTTTGTTTTGTCTAGGTAAGGGGATATGTACTTTGAATCTAAATCGTCTTTTAGATGAGTTATTGAAGAACCTCACTTTCTAGTTTTGGATAAGGTTCACCATATCAGACACAGGACGTCCACTGCTGGACAAAGGCCTCCCCCAAGATTTCCATGACGACCGGTTCAGCGCTGGCTGTATCCAGCGGCTTCCCGCGACCTTCCATCGGTCCACCGATTGGGAGGCCTGCTTTTTCAAAATTTTTCGGTGCGCGGTCACCACTCGAGATTTTTACTGCCCCAACGAATATCTGTTCTACGAGCTATGAGCACCACCCCCTTCCGCTTAAGTTTATCAATTCTGTGAGCTATGTCGGTTACTTTGGTTCTCCTACGGATCTCCTTGTTTCTGATTCGATCACGCAGAGAGACTCCGAGCATAGTACGTTCCATTGCCCTTTGGGTGACCTTGAGCCTTCTTATGAGGCCCATAGTAAGCGACCACGTCTAAATTTCGTATTTCATCAGTGGGAACACACACTGGTCGAAGACCTTGGTCTTAAGACACCGCGGTATCTGGGACGTAAAGACATTGCGAAGCTTCTCGAACGCTGCCCAGCCGAATTGGATTCGACGACTGATCTCTTTCTCAAAGTTGGAACTACCTAATTGGACTGTTTGTCCCAGGCACACATATTGAGTAACAACTTCAAGTGTAGTATGACACAGTTTTCAGAGTAGGTATGACACGGACGTTTGACATAATTTTCGTCATGTCCATGTTCATTCTAAGACTTACTAGTTGAGAGGGTCTACTGGAGCCCTCGATCATTGTGCCCAAGTCGTCCATAGCCTCAGCCAAGACCACGATATCCTCAGCGAATCGAAGGTGGGTGATATTGATGCCGAGTCCACCCCAGTTCAAAAGCTTAAAAACATCTTCCAGGGCGGCGTTGAACAGTTTCGGAGATATACCGTATCCCTGTTTCACCCCTCGCTGCAACTGGATAGGGTTCGATTTTTGGTCCTGGAGGCGAACCGATATGTTGGCGTTTTCGTACAGAAACTTCAATACTTCGATGTATCGATTGTCAATTTGGCACCGCTGGAGAGACTGTAGCACATCTAAGGTTTTGACTGAATCAAAGGCTTTTTTATAGTCCACAAACGCCAAGCATAGTAGCTGATTGTACTCTTCAGTCTTCTGTATAATCTGCCACAGCGTATGTATGTGGTCTATGGTAATAAAGCCTTTTCGGAACCGGCTTGTTCAGGAGGATGGAAGTCATCAAATTTGCGTGCCAGACGATTCGTGATGACTCTCGAAAACAACTGGCTCAGAAGTGAAATGGGTCTGTAGTTCTTCAGCAGAGTATTGGCTCTTTTTGAAGAAATGCACGATCACACTTCTGTGTCATGCCTTAGGCGTTTGTTGCTTAAGTATAATGGAATTAAATAACTTCTGAAAGGCTTTAAGCACCGGTGTTTGACCTGCTTTCAGAAGTTCAGCCGTAATTCTATCATCCCTAGGTGCGTTATTGTTTTTGATCTGTTTGAAAGCCTTTCTTATCTCGTATAGGCTGACGTCCGGGATATCTTCGGTATAGTGTCGAGTTAGTCTAACTTATGAATCTTTAGCCAGATCGCTGACAGGCACGCGTGTGGTCGTGTACAATTGTCCGTAGAACTTCTCAACTTTTTCCAGCAACTACTACCATCCTCAGTCTTCAGCTTGGTCAGTTGGCTTTGTCCAACAGACAGATTTTTCTACAATACTTTTGGGCCTTTGTTGTTCTCAATAGCCTCTTTAATACAATTTGTATTATACTGGCTCAAATCGCTAGTTAGAGACTTAGAGATCTGCCTGTTTAGTTGCCGATACTGAGTAGCGTCTTTAGAGGACTGCAAAGCCAATCTGCGTCTTTATTCCACAAGGTTGCTGGTGAAGTTCGAGTTTTTTTTTGTTCTGTTCGAACTGCGAGTTTTAAAAATGTTAGACCCGACCGTTTGGATAATTTCCACGAACCTGTCATTATAATCGTCCACATTCTCGCAGTCTCCTAGGCATTTGAAGCGCTTGTGTAACTCGAGCTGAAAGCTCTCGGGGTCTTGGAGCTGGATGGGCGATGGGCGGAGCGTAGACTTCATTAGTCGACATCTTTCTAGCTTGGTCTTTAGATTCAATGTGCCTCTTACCGTGCGGTGATCACTTTCTGTTTTTACTGAGTTAATCAAAGAGACATCATTGAATATTTGCCTTCTCGTCGACAAGATGAAGTCAATCTCGTTCTTCGTTATGCCATTGGAATGCAACCATGTCCACTTCCACTGTTCAGGCTTTTTGATGAAGGAGTTCATCATAAAGAAGCTTTCTCTCTCTCCATAAAGTCAACCAGCAGCTGGCCACATGTATTTCTCTCTTCATATCGAAATTTCCCCAGTCTCAGCTCACCATCACTTCTTTTGCCCAGTTTCGCGTTAAAGTCCCCCATAACAACGGCGTATTGGGTCCGGGAGCTATTATGTAAAGCTCTAGACATATCCTCGTATAAGGTCTTCGTCGTCGGTGTATATACTTGTATAACCTTTAGCTAATACCGTTTGGTAATTTAGAGTACAAGGTACGCTACTCTCGTCAAATCACTCTCGATCCGGTCCACATTGTTAATAAGGGACTTGTGGACTAGAAACCCGACACCACTAGAGCAGAAATATAGCAGGTTTCTGTATTTAAGGATTATAGTGTCCTCCCCCTCTGTTCAGACTTCACATTATCCTACGATATCCCATCGCAACCTGCTCAATTCTTGGATAAGGGTAATCAATTTATATTATAAAAGGAAGTTTACATGTGCGTGCCGCTAAAACTCAGAAACGAGTCCCGGTACGATCAATGGAGTTATATGGTGCTGGCCATCTATCCCCCATCCATGAGGAAGGTTCCCGCTTTTACCTGAAGGGCGTGCTCTTGAAGATAATATAAGGGTTGGAAGTTTTGCTCTCTAGAAATTTCTAGAACAGTCTAGAACATTTAAGAGTATCCGACAGCAATTCACAACAATATCCCCAAATGTTGTGAAATGTTATAGAACATTGTGCCTCCTTTGTATAGGTGGGACTACTCATCTACATATAAATACTATATAAAGCATGTTCCGTCTTGGTTTGAACATCACTGGGCGAAGCCGGGTACCCCAGCTAGTGATGAACAAATAATAAGCCTGCGGTTCGGGCTTACAAATGTCACTCGTTTGTTATTTACCTTTTTACCACCCTTGTAACATAAATAACTATTTCGAAAGAAACATTTTGACAATGTTGGTTGAGATGTTGAAGCGTAAAGAGATAAACACACAATCACATTTTCAAATTTATAATATTAGTAAGAATTACGTAAAGAAGCGGAATATAAAGTATCCACTCAAATAATTTACGGTTGTGTCTCGCTTATTTTTTATCGTTTTCTTTAATTTTCTAGATTATACCAATAGAATTGGAGGAGCTGATCGCTTCTATTCCTGGTGTGCTGGATGTGTGCGTGACCGGCAAATCGCATGCGGGGGACTGCGAGCGGCCGGCGGCCTGCGTGGTGCGCGCGCCAGGCAGTGACATTACTGCGAAAGACATCAATGAAATAGTTGCTGGTAGGTAATGACGATGTCCTCCCAGACGTATCCGTCTAAGGCAACACCCTTAGCTCGTGTTGGCCTGGGCCCTTGCATGGGCGCGAGCGTGACGAGCAAAGCCAAGCTTGGTTTTGAAAGTCCTGTGGCAGGAAGCGCAATAAAGATAGCCACTTGAATTATAAGTGTAGTCGTTGGAGGGCTGAGGCCGGGTGTTTAGGTTTTTTTGCTGGTAAGTAACGTAATGACATTGATTATGTATATGTAAAATAAAATTATGACACTAGCTGATTTCACTTGACCTTGAACGTCACCTAAAGCGGTTTAGATAGGAGTCCGATCCGTAGATCATTATCCTTCCGTAACGCTTGGCTCTACAATATCTTTAGCCCGATTGGGGTCAAATTTGGGACTTAAAAGAGTCTTAAATTATTTCATAGAGGGATTATTAAAAGTTTCTTCGTACCGTCAAACCGAAGAGTAGCTGTCGTACAACAAAAACAGTTTTTTTTTTTCGTAAACGGCTATAACGATTTTAATGAAAACTTGCATGTAGGTGTTGCTATGTATGTTATCTATAACATTGTGATTGTCCCACTGGTCTGGGAAAATCGTGTTTGTATCGTTTTCCTACAAATGAAATTGAAACTTGCGATTAACTTTACGAATAAATATATATTTGGTTATACAATATTAATTCTTCATAATTATTTAAAAAGAAATGAACTTTTATATGAAAAAGAAATTGTTGAGAAAGATTAGTGCGGGCTGCCATAATTAGTTTTTTAAGTACGCTATCAACAGAAAAAACAAAAAAAAGCTTAAAATAAAATTAATGTAGGAAATGTTTTTGCATTTGTCGATAAAAAGTATACACAGAGTTGGATATAACGTTAAGGAAACTTGAATCTAAAAATAAAAGGAGAAAGAGGCCAGATTTGGCAATTTGAGCGTGTTAAGTAATAGAAAATAATAAAAAAAATATTCTTCAAGTTAAGGCACAACGCGGACAGTGCATACAACGGTCGTGAAATGACATTTCTGAAAATAAATAACCGAGCAAAGAAAATAAAGGCGAAATCCTACATGTTCAAGAACCTAACTAGCTCCAATCTGTATCAATCTGGGTGACGAGGGGGTGGCGTCGGAATCTAGAGAGCGGCAGAAGTGTCCGTACTAACATATACTAATATATTTAGTACTTTGGTTGAGGTTTGTTTTACAAAATTTTTCAGCAATTTTTTTATCAAAATCAATAAATCTATCAATGTCGTTAATTAGGCTAATAGTAATAGATGTAAATAGACCAGATTCCACCATATCAGCTCATAAACGTCCCCACTGAGGGGCTCGAGCCTACCCTGAATTAGGGCGATCGGGCCTTAGTCGACCACGCGGGCCCAGTCCGGGTTCGTCGACTTCACACACAACCTTCGAGTTTCTTCGCAGGCGTGTGCAGGTTTCCTCACGATGTTTTCCTTCACCGTTAAAACAATCGGTAAGTATGTACGTAAGCTTGGAAAAACTAATTGGTACATTGGCCGTCCAGATTTGAACCCGGTATCTACCTCTGGTTAGAAGGACCGAGTCGTTACCGGTTGAGCCACCGACGCTTTTTCAGACCAGATTCACTAGAGGATAAAGCATTATCTAACAAGTTCTGTATCTTGGGATACTGAATATGATCTTTCCGACCGATTTAGGTCATGGCGAGTACTTCGACTCCTAATCGGTTCGCCGCGCGTGCGCTCAAAGATGGTTTATGTATACAATCTTCGCAGCGAAACTCCTCGCGTAATAAAGGATTTAAGTATGCCTCCCTCGTAACGGTATGAAATGGTCGCAGGTGGTCGGGCCTTTAACTGGTCGCGTTTGGTATCAGTTTTAGCTTCACGCTTATCCTAAATTTGTAATTTGTAACTTTATCACATACCCATTTTTTTGTTTAAAACCTTTATTTGCAGTTTAATCATTGGAAACGATAAACACGTTAGAAACCCGACATCCATCGCAAACACTTAGTAAAATTTTAAATTATATTTTTGTTACTTTTGTAAGTAATAACTTCACCAATTTTGATATTTATATGGGACTAACCTGGCAACATAGGTACCCTAAAAATATCTTAATATTTTAAAAAAAGAAATCAAGAAAATCGGTTCACAATTAACGAAGATATTGCGAAACAAACATACAACAAAAAAAACACAGTTAAATTGAGAACCTCCTCCTCCTTGGAAGTCGGTTGAAAATTGAGCGTCACTATATATGGGAGAACAATTTTTCAACAATAAAGCTAGGTTTGTCCTTCGATCCGATTTTTTTTTTGTAAATACACAACACACATTTATGTGGTGTTACGGAACCCTGTGTGCGCGCGAGTCTAACTCGCACTTGACCGGTTTTATGTTGGAATAAGTATTTTTCAAACCACGAAGACCGGTTCCGCGCCGCCCGCATCCAGCGGCTTCCCGCGACCTTCACAAGGTCCACCGAGTGGGAGGCCTGCCTAACTAATATTCTGTGTGAATTTCAACCGGATACCTAAGTCAGTGCCTCATCGTCTACATTACAGGGCATCTGTGCGATGAAAAGCAGTTGCGAGGAGGAATATTCTTCGTGGGCAGCCTGCCCAAGACTCCCTCGGGAAAAGTGATCAGGGCCGAGGTTAAAAAACTGGTGCGGTGCTTGGAGATCAAATGAACCTAACATGCTGGAAATACGAGTACAGGGGCCCCGGACAAAACTTCACAAAGATTTCAAACTAGTAAAACTTACAAATAACGGTGGGCAGTGGTCCGAGAGCCGCCACAGATGAGTGGTATATCCAAAGCAAGAGCACTTTAAAGGCTACAGGCTGGATTACATTAGCCGAAGGACGTCCACTGCTGGACAAAGGCCTTCCCCAAAGACTTACTCGACCGCCGGTCCTACGCTGTCCGCATCCAGCGGCCTCTTGCCAACTTCACCACATTATCGGTTCACCGAGTGGGAGGACTGCCTACGCTACTTTTTACGGTGCACGGTCGCTACTCGAGAATTTTATTGCCCCAATAACTATAACCCGTCCTACGAGCTATGTGCCCGCTCACTGCCACTTACCTTTAGCGATTCTGAGAGCTATGTCGGTTATTTTGGGCCTTATATGGACCTGCTCGTTTCTGATTCAATTACGCAGGGCAACTCCAGGCACAGCACACTCCATATAACTCTGAGTAACCTTGAGCCTTCTTATGAGGCCCATAGTAAGCGACTATGTCTCAGTTCCCTATGTCATCACTGGTAACACACACTGATCAAAGACCTTGATCTTAAGACACTGCGGTAGTAATTTGGGACGTGAGGATGATGATAATTATGGAGTTATTATTGATGAATCAATCTCTTTCTGTCTTGTAACGTTGTATCAGAACGTTACCTATAAGATAAATTAAAAGGTAAACTAAATAAGATAAAACTAAAAAGAGTAATATAAATAATATAAATCAATACGCTAAAATAATAAAATATAATACTAGGTACTTAATAAAATAACTAAATAAATACTACAGAACCTCTACGTTCTAATTTAATGACGTTCGGTGCACGAACCACCGCCCGCGAACCCTAAAACTACTTCTAGACGAGCTACCGAGGGTGGGGTCAATGCGTCCGTCACTACGAATCGGCGCTCTGAATAGCACACATCTAACCTTTTTTTAAAAAACTTATTTAAATCTACCTACCTAGTGTAGTGAACTACTTAAAACGAGTAAATCCCTCTTGGGTAAGTTCCTAATTTAATTCTACTTAAATCTAGGTACTAAGCTGTTCTATTGCGCTTGCCAGAGCTATTTGTTTTGGGTCGCTAGGCTTAAAGGAAATAGCACATGGCACTCCTACCGCACACCTTACTCAGGCTTAAATACGGTCATTCCAGGATTTTCTTTCTACCCTTTGAGAGTCACGGAGAACTGACTGGACGTCCAGGGCCTCACCACTTTTTTTCATCGGATCCTGCCAAGGATGACCGACAACCTCAGCCTATCCTGAGCGGAGTGCCATCTACGTCACCATCGGACATTCAGGCCAGTGACCCTATAATTGTAAAAATTCTCAGACGTTCCTGCGGTTGATGAAAAATTAAGGCCGGAGATAAAGTAGTACCTACCCTAAATCTACTTTCATTTCGAACCCACTACTAATTCTACCTGCGGACCCCTAAACGCCGCAGTGGCGCCCAAAATTCTAAATTAACGTGTCTATTTCACCAACCAATGAACGTCTAGGTCTTTCTCTAAAAATAGCTCTGAAAAAGCAGTCTCGATTTTATTGTGAGCGAAACGGTGACTACCTACAACATCTGCGAACTGGTACGTACTTAATTTCCTAATCTCTAACTATCGAACTATACATAGATCTGCTAATTGTGTGTGTAATTTCTTGTTAACTGTTACGTATTAAGTATAAAATCGCCACTTATATAAAACAAGAACATATTTTTTAAGTATACCCTCAATATAATTAACATACCTAATTTTGTTAACTTACAAGTAATTAATTTAGGTACCTAATATCTACCCTACTTAAGTAAAATTTTACCTTTGCACTTATTGAAATACGTAATAGTTCGCAGATTAGTGATTTTGCATCTATATATTTTTGCCTATATTGATTTATTCCTACCTACATTGAATATTCCTTGCATAACTCACCAAATCGTAAAGTAGTATATAATTAAAATTGTAAAGAACAGCATTACTTACCTTGAACCAATACTAGGATAAAATAGCACTAGCACTGTTTAAAACTAAATAGCACTGCATTTCTTTTACATTTGCGTTGTTGAATTCTAGCTATATTTATAATCACATAACTGCAGTTATTTACCACTATACTGTTGTTACAATCTCAAATAACTTGCACTTTTTTTAATCGATTTTGCTTGTGTGTATATACTAATAGGATTTGTTGATTTTTAACGCTAAATTGCATTTTTAACTACTAGGAAAAGTGTCTAAGAACTAAAATGGGAACTTATCCAATCAAATACTTTCTTCTAAATAAACTTGAACTAACATATGAAGTGCTAATCAGGGGCGATCAGCCGGGTACAACTGTCCTGGAGCTACGAAAACAAATAAATAAGCTTGCGTCCTCAATACAAGCTGATGATATTTACGAATCTGGCATTCTAGTAAGCGAAGACCTATCTGGTGCAGAAATCTCTTTAAAAGAACTAACTTCACGCGTTAAAATTCTCAAAGAGAAATATGATTTTAATTCGTACCTACGTACTAGTGCCCTGGCTAATCATCTGTACCATCGCTTGCGAAGAATTGATTCTAACCCCAGCTCAGAACCTGCCGTATCTGAAAAGGTTAAAACTACTATAAAAGAGTTTAATACTATATATAACTCCCTAACTAAACTTCATAAGAGTAACGGCTCGGCTCAAACTACCGCATCCAGCGCTTCTAACGGAGCCCAGTCATTAACACTCGATGGCGCGTCCTCATCAATGCCTTCTGCGTATATACAGTGCGAACACTCGCACATTCGCGATCTACAGAAACTAAAATATAATGGCGACACGAGTGTGCATTCTTTTGTCAGAGAGATGAATGAGTTTAGCTTGGCTAAGAACATACCTACTAATAAATTACTTAATTACGCGTCACAAATATTTACGGGCAAAGCGTTGATCTGGTTTAGAAGTCTACGAGATTCTGTAAACACGTGGGATGAACTAATTAGGCTGTTAATTGCAGATTTTACTCATTACGATCACGACTACCGACTAATGTCAGAGATACGTAATCGAACGCAAGGTGATTCTGAAAATATAGTCATTTACATTGCTACAATGTCTGAGTTATTTTCTAGACTAACAAAACCTATATCTGAACTAGAAAAACTAGATATTTTAATGCATAATATTCGCCCTTGCTATGCGAATGTCTTGGCTTCAAATTCTACTGAAATTGATTCTATCGACACCTTGCGTACGTTATGTCGCAACTACGAGAAAGTTCAATGTCTAACTTCACAATTTCATGAGCCTCCTAAAGTAACATCACATACCTTGGCACCTGAGCTTGCTTATGTGCGTGAACCTGTAGTAAGCTACAAACCTAATTACTACAATAAAACTCAGAACTACGAGAAAACTAATTACTATAATAAAACAAACTACTATTCTAATAATTACAAAAAAAATACATACCCTAGCTCTAACCTAAATAAATCAAGCTCAACTTATAACAAAAATTTTCATGCTACTTACCGCGATCGGAACTCGAACGCCGGACCGTCTTCCGCGCAAGCGCAGGTAGCAGCTATTGAACCTACCTACACCAGTGCGTCGCGTACACGCAGCTCACATCTGGCCTGCCCGCGCTGTCGTACTAACGATCACTCGCTAAAAGCGTGTAAAGAGGAACGTTTTCCTATATGTTTTAAGTGCGGTACTAAAGATGTTACTTACCCCCGGTGTCTTAACTGTAATCCGCAGCCAAAAAAACTAACTGGCGACGATTGTTGTGATGCGAACACTAAAAATAATTCTTCTAATTCGTTTAACGAAAACGAATGGAAAAACTGGCTGTCAACTATCAAAGTTTTCTTCTCTAGCTATCGCATTGCAACAATCGAAACTAAAAAACCTATAGATGATATACGTCCTTACGCAACTATAAAAGTAGGCGACACATCACTCTGTGGCTTACTGGACTCTGGTTCTGCTATAACAGTACTAGGAAATGACTTGTATGAGTACTTAGTATCTATAGGACTTACCTTGCTACCTTGTGACGATTCTCAGCTTTTTATTGCCGTCGGTGGGCAAAAATTAAATGCCTTAGGTTACATTAACTTGCCTATTTCTTTTGAGAATCAGTTTCACGTACTAAAAGCTTACGTCATACCTACTATAAAAACACAACTAATACTGGGTATTGACTTTTGGACAAAATTTCAATTATTTCCTAATAATAATGGTCAAAAATTCACAGTCTACACTGACCATTCTGCACTTAAATGGTTCTTAAATCTCAATAACCCTACAGGACGTTTAGCTCGCTGGGGTGTGCGTCTCTCTGCGTTTAATTTTGAGATCAAACACCGTCGCGGTTCCGAAAATATTATTCCCGATGCGTTGTCTCGAATTATTCCTATCTCTGCTATTAATACTGACTCTGTTTCTGATATCTCACAGATCAAAGATCCCTGGTATCTTAACATCTACAATGGCTGTCAAAATTCACCTACATCATTTCCTAACTACCAAGTGAACAATGGCAAACTATTTCGACTAATGAAGAGCAAATGTACCCTTATAAAAGAGTTTGAGTGGAAACTAGTCATTCCTGCTGAGGATAGGCTATCTATTATTTTACAAAACCACTCAGAACCCACTGCTGGTCATTTTGGGATTTTCAAAACCTATAAACGGATTTCACTAAAATACTTTTGGCCAGGTATGCACTCTGATGTCGTTAAGGCCGTGTCTTCTTGTGATATCTGTATCGCACACAAACATCAAAATCATTCCCCCCTAGGTGGAATGGGTAGACCTAAACAATGCTCTAGACCCTTCCAGGTTATTAGTATAGATCTTGTTGGACCTTTGCCGGTTTCTAGAAAACAAAACTCCTACATACTGGTTGTAACTTGCTGTTTCAGTAAATACTGCTTATTATTCCCCATTAAACGCGCTACCGCGGAAATAATCACTAGAATACTAGAAGAAAATGTTATTCTAATACATGGTGTTCCTTCCACTGTTATCATGGACAATGGTAAACAATTCATTAGTTCCACTCTCAAACAAATGCTCCAAAAATATAAGATACCTAATCTGCATTTCACACCTAAATATTCACCTCACGTAAATACTGTCGAACGCTACAATAAAACTATTATTACCGCCCTATCAACCTTCATTGAACACGATCAACGTATCTGGGACTCATTAATACCTAAAGTTCAGTTCGCTATTAACAGCTCAGTAAATGAAGTAACTACCTACACTCCTTCATTTCTTGTGTACGGTCGTGAGTTAGTGACGTGTGGATCGCACTATATAGATACAGAGCTATCTAACGAGATTATCTACCAACCTCGAGATGCCTATGCGGAAAATCTAGGTACCTTGTCTTCCATTTTCGACAAAGTGCAAGCCTTACTTCTTCAAGCGCATAGCAGGAACTGCCGAACCTATAATTTACGCCGTAGACCTGCGGAATTTAGTGTAGGCGATATTGTGTGGAAAAGAACTTTCTACCAGAGTGACAAAGACAAGTACTTTAATAAAAAACTGGCACCAAAATTTGAAAAATGTAAAATAATTTCAAAAAAGTCACCATTGGTCTACGAACTTGCTGATATGTCCGGTAAACCTATAGGATCCTGGCATATAAAGGACATTAAACTAACTAACTATAAGTATTAGTACCTACCTACCTTTTGCCCATTCACATCGCTACGAGAGTCAGAATACTAGTACTGAACTCACCTCTACTTACTGTTTTGAGTGTATATTGTTCCCTTTTAAAGATATACATTCTGGATGTTAGAGTCTAAACTAGAGTATTAGTTTTTTTTAGACTGTATAAAAGATGAAGTTATGTTAATATAGATAGATGTATGATTGTTGTTGTGGTATGAAGAATGAAAGGTATAAGAATAGTAAGTTGTTTCTACATTTAGTGAGTCGAATTTTGCCCTTAAGAATGCAAAATTCTGATTTTTTGGGGGGGTACTGTAACGTTGTATCAGAACGTTACCTATAAGATAAATTAAAAGGTAAACTAAATAAGATAAAACTAAAAAGAGTAATATAAATAATAGAAATCAATACGCTAAAATAATAAAATATAATACTAGGTACTTAATAAAATAACTAAATAAATACTACAGAACCTCTACGTTCTAATTTAATGACGTTCGGTGCACGAACCACCGCCCGCGAACCCTAAAACTACTTCTAGACGAGCTACCGAGGGTGGGGTCAATGCGTCCGTCACTACGAATCGGCGCTCTGAATAGCACACATCTAACCTTTTTTTAAAAAACTTATTTAAATCTACCTACCTAGTGTAGTGAACTACTTAAAACGAGTAAATCCCTCTTGGGTAAGTTCCTAATTTAATTCTACTTAAATCTAGGTACTAAGCTGTTCTATTGCGCTTGCCAGAGCTATTTGTTTTGGGTCGCTAGGCTTAAAGGAAATAGCACATGGCACTCCTACCGCACACCTTACTCAGGCTTAAATACGGTCATTCCAGGATTTTCTTTCTACCCTTTGAGAGTCACGGAGAACTGACTGGACGTCCAGGGCCTCACCACTTTTTTTAATCGGATCCTGCCAAGGATGACCGACAACCTCAGCCTATCCTGAGCGGAGTGCCATCTACGTCACCATCGGACATTCAGGCCAGTGATGCGGTTGATGAAAAATTAAGGCCGGAGATAAAGTAGTACCTACCCTAAATCTACTTTCATTTCGAACCCACTACTAATTCTACCTGCGGACCCCTAAACGCCGCAGTGGCGCCCAAAATTCTAAATTAACGTGTCTATTTCACCAACCAATGAACGTCTAGGTCTTTCTCTAAAAATAGCTCTGAAAAAGCAGTCTCGATTTTATTGTGAGCGAAACGGTGACTACCTACAACATCTGCGAACTGGTACGTACTTAATTTCCTAATCTCTAACTATCGAACTATACATAGATCTGCTAATTATGTGTGTAATTTCTTGTTAACTGTTACGTATTAAGTATAAAATCGCCACTTATATAAAACAAGAACATATTTTTTAAGTATACCCTCAATATATTTAACATACCTAATTTTGTTAACTTACAAGTAATTAATTTAGGTACCTAATATCTACCCTACTTAAGTAAAATTTTACCTTTGCACTTATTGAAATACGTAATAGTTCGCAGATTAGTGATTTTGCATCTATATATTTTTGCCTATATTGATTTATTCCTACCTACATTGAATATTCCTTGCATAACTCACCAAATCGTAAAGTAGTATATAATTAAAATTGTAAAGAACAGCATTACTTACTTTGAACCAATACTAGGATAAAATAGCACTAGCACTGTTTAAAACTAAATAGCACTGCATTTCTTTTACATTTGCGTTGTTGAATTCTAGCTATATTTATAATCACATAACTGCAGTTATTTACCACTATACTGTTGTTACAATCTCAAATAACTTGCACTTTTTTTAATCGATTTTGCTTGTGTGTATATACTAATAGGATTTGTTGATTTTTAACGCTAAATTGCATTTTTAACTACTAGGAAAAGTGTCTAAGAACTAAAATGGGAACTTATCCAATCAAATACTTTCTTCTAAATAAACTTGAACTAACATATGAAGTGCTAATCAGGGGCGATCAGCCGGGTACAACTGTCCTGGAGCTACGAAAACAAATAAATAAGCTTGCGTCCTCAATACAAGCTGATGATATTTACGAATCTGGCATTCTAGTAAGCGAAGACCTATCTGGTGCAGAAATCTCTTTAAAAGAACTAACTTCACGCGTTAAAATTCTCAAAGAGAAATATGATTTTAATTCGTACCTACGTACTAGTGCCCTGGCTAATCATCTGTACCATCGCTTGCGAAGAATTGATTCTCACCCCAGCTCAGAACCTGCCGTATCTGAAAAGGTTAAAACTACTATAAAAGAGTTTAATACTATATATAACTCCCTAACTAAACTTCATAAGAGTAACGGCTCGGCTCAAACTACCGCATCCAGCGCTTCTAACGGAGCCCAGTCATTAACACTCGATGGCGCGTCCTCATCAATGCCTTCTGCGTATATACAGTGCGAACACTCACACATTCGCGATCTACAGAAACTAAAATATAATGGCGACACGAGTGTGCATTCTTTTGTCAGAGAGATGAATGAGTTTAGCTTGGCTAAGAACATACCTACTAATAAATTACTTAATTACGCGTCACAAATATTTACGGGCAAAGCGTTGATCTGGTTTAGAAGTCTACGAGATTCTGTAAACACGTGGGATGAACTAATTAGGCTGTTAATTGCAGATTTTACTCATTACGATCACGACTACCGACTAATGTCAGAGATACGTAATCGAACGCAAGGTGATTCTGAAAATATAGTCATTTACATTGCTACAATGTCTGAGTTATTTTCTAGACTAACAAAACCTATATCTGAACTAGAAAAACTAGATATTTTAATGCATAATATTCGCCCTTGCTATGCGAATGTCTTGGCTTCAAATTCTACTGAAATTGATTCTATCGACACCTTGCGTACGTTATGTCGCAACTACGAGAAAGTTCAATGTCTAACTTCACAATTTCATGAGCCTCCTAAAGTAACATCACATACCTTGGCACCTGAGCTTGCTTATGTGCGTGAACCTGTAGTAAGCTACAAACCTAATTACTACAATAAAACTCAGAACTACGAGAAAACTAATTACTATAATAAAACAAACTACTATTCTAATAATTACAAAAAAAATACATACCCTAGCTCTAACCTAAATAAATCAAGCTCAACTTATAACAAAAATTTTCATGCTACTTACCGCGATCGGAACTCGAACGCCGGACCGTCTTCCGCGCAAGCGCAGGTAGCAGCTATTGAACCTACCTACACCAGTGCGTCGCGTACACGCAGCTCACATCTGGCCTGCCCGCGCTGTCGTACTAACGATCACTCGCTAAAAGCGTGTAAAGAGGAACGTTTTCCTATATGTTTTAAGTGCGGTACTAAAGATGTTACTTACCCCCGGTGTCTTAACTGTAATCCGCAGCCAAAAAAACTAACTGGCGACGATTGTTGTGATGCGAACACTAAAAATAATTCTTCTAATTCGTTTAACGAAAACGAATGGAAAAACTGGCTGTCAACTATCAAAGTTTTCTTCTCTAGCTATCGCATTGCAACAATCGAAACTAAAAAACCTATAGATGATATACGTCCTTACGCAACTATAAAAGTAGGCGACACATCACTCTGTGGCTTACTGGACTCTGGTTCTGCTATAACAGTACTAGGAAATGACTTGTATGAGTACTTAGTATCTATAGGACTTACCTTGCTACCTTGTGACGATTCTCAGCTTTTTATTGCCGTCGGTGGGCAAAAATTAAATGCCTTAGGTTACATTAACTTGCCTATTTCTTTTGAGAATCAGTTTCACGTACTAAAAGCTTACGTCATACCTACTATAAAAACACAACTAATACTGGGTATTGACTTTTGGACAAAATTTCAATTATTTCCTAAATTCTACAATTCAATTTCACTATCTAACTCAGCAGAGACTACAATTTGCTCTATAAATGAATCGGCTAACGTCTTACGTTCCTACGAAGAGCTTTCTGAAGTTCAACGTGTCACTGCCGACAACATCATTGAACAGTTCAAAGGTATTTCATTCGAAAAATGTGGTTTAGGTAGAACTCACCTAATAACCCACCATATTGACACTAGTGATTCTCTACCTATTAGACAACGTTACTACCGTCAGTCCCCTGAAAAACTACGCATTCTACAAGAGGAGTTAGACAAAATGCTAAGTCTGGGAGTCGTCGAACCTTGTGAGAGTCCTTGGTCTTCTCCAGTTTTACTTACACCTAAAAAAGACGGCAAGCTTAGGTTCTGCTTGGACAGCCGCAAACTTAATTCCGTAACAAAAAAAAATGCGTATAAGCTACCCTACATATCTGACATACTAGACAACCTAAAGAATGCTAAATTTCTAAGTAGTATTGACTTATCTAAAGCTTTCTGGCAGGTCTGCATTTCTGAATCTGACAGAAATAAGACTGCGTTTTATATACCAGGCCGCGGTACCTACAGATTTGTTACTATGCCCTTCGGATTAACTAACGCGCCTGCTACACAACAACGTTTAGTCGATCAGCTATTCTACGGTCCTGAATTCGAAAACTCAGTATTCGTTTTCCTGGACGATATCGTTATTGTCTCTGAGGATTTTGAGTCTCACATAGCTCTGCTACTAAAAGTCTACAATAAACTAAAAACGGCTAACCTAACTATTAATCTGTCTAAGTCAGTTTTCTTCCGCGAGGAGCTAAAGTACCTTGGCTACGTAGTAAATTCGAAAGGATTGCACGTTGACCCTGGTAAAGTTGAAGCTATCCTTAACTTTCCAAGCCCTAAAAATAAAAAGGAAGTTAGGAGATTTCTCGGAACTGCATCTTGGTATCGTAGATTTGTGCCAAACTTTAGCAATATAGCTGCACCTCTAAATAAACTAACTTCTAACAGTAAAAAGTATAAGAAAAATGAATTTATTTGGACTAAAGAGGCTGAAGATTCTTTCTCAAAACTAAAAGAGTGTCTTATATCTGCACCAATACTGTCGTGCCCTAATTTCGACTTAGCGTTTGAGATCCATACTGATGCTAGTGACTACGGAGTAGGTGCCTTGCTCTCCCAAACTATCGATGGTGTCGAACATCCTATTGCATACATGAGCAAGTCATTATCTAAACAAGAGAGAAACTATAGTATAACTGAGCGGGAGGCCCTTGCTGTCGTTATGGCTTTAGAACACTGGAGATGTTATATAGATAATGGTCAAAAATTCACAGTCTACACTGACCATTCTGCACTTAAATGGTTCTTAAATCTCAATAACCCTACAGGACGTTTAGCTCGCTGGGGTGTGCGTCTCTCTGCGTTTAATTTTGAGATCAAACACCGTCGCGGTTCCGAAAATATTATTCCCGATGCGTTGTCTCGAATTATTCCTATCTCTGCTATTAATACTGACTCTGTTTCTGATATCTCACAGATCAAAGATCCCTGGTATCTTAACATCTACAATGGCTGTCAAAATTCACCTACATCATTTCCTAACTACCAAGTGAACAATGGCAAACTATTTCGACTAATGAAGAGCAAATGTACCCTTATAAAAGAGTTTGAGTGGAAACTAGTCATTCCTGCTGAGGATAGGCTATCTATTATTTTACAAAACCACTCAGAACCCACTGCTGGTCATTTTGGGATTTTCAAAACCTATAAACGGATTTCACTAAAATACTTTTGGCCAGGTATGCACTCTGATGTCGTTAAGGCCGTGTCTTCTTGTGATATCTGTATCGCACACAAACATCAAAATCATTCCCCCCTAGGTGGAATGGGTAGACCTAAACAATGCTCTAGACCCTTCCAGGTTATTAGTATAGATCTTGTTGGACCTTTGCCGGTTTCTAGAAAACAAAACTCCTACATACTGGTTGTAACTTGCTGTTTCAGTAAATACTGCTTATTATTCCCCATTAAACGCGCTACCGCGGAAATAATCACTAGAATACTAGAAGAAAATGTTATTCTAATACATGGTGTTCCTTCCACTGTTATCATGGACAATGGTAAACAATTCATTAGTTCCACTCTCAAACAAATGCTCCAAAAATATAAGATACCTAATCTGCATTTCACACCTAAATATTCACCTCACGTAAATACTGTCGAACGCTACAATAAAACTATTATTACCGCCCTATCAACCTTCATTGAACACGATCAACGTATCTGGGACTCATTAATACCTAAAGTTCAGTTCGCTATTAACAGCTCAGTAAATGAAGTAACTACCTACACTCCTTCATTTCTTGTGTACGGTCGTGAGTTAGTGACGTGTGGATCGCACTATATAGATACAGAGCTATCTAACGAGATTATCTACCAACCTCGAGATGCCTATGCGGAAAATCTAGGTACCTTGTCTTCCATTTTCGACAAAGTGCAAGCCTTACTTCTTCAAGCGCATAGCAGGAACTGCCGAACCTATAATTTACGCCGTAGACCTGCGGAATTTAGTGTAGGCGATATTGTGTGGAAAAGAACTTTCTACCAGAGTGACAAAGACAAGTACTTTAATAAAAAACTGGCACCAAAATTTGAAAAATGTAAAATAATTTCAAAAAAGTCACCATTGGTCTACGAACTTGCTGATATGTCCGGTAAACCTATAGGATCCTGGCATATAAAGGACATTAAACTAACTAACTATAAGTATTAGTACCTACCTACCTTTTGCCCATTCACATCGCTACGAGAGTCAGAATACTAGTACTGAACTCACCTCTACTTACTGTTTTGAGTGTATATTGTTCCCTTTTAAAGATATACATTCTGGATGTTAGAGTCTAAACTAGAGTATTAGTTTTTTTTAGACTGTATAAAAGATGAAGTTATGTTAATATAGATAGATGTATGATTGTTGTTGTGGTATGAAGAATGAAAGGTATAAGAATAGTAAGTTGTTTCTACATTTAGTGAGTCGAATTTTGCCCTTAAGAATGCAAAATTCTGATTTTTTGGGGGGGTACTGTAACGTTGTATCAGAACGTTACCTATAAGATAAATTAAAAGGTAAACTAAATAAGATAAAACTAAAAAGAGTAATATAAATAATATAAATCAATACGCTAAAATAATAAAATATAATACTAGGTACTTAATAAAATAACTAAATAAATACTACAGAACCTCTACGTTCTAATTTAATGACGTTCGGTGCACGAACCACCGCCCGCGAACCCTAAAACTACTTCTAGACGAGCTACCGAGGGTGGGGTCAATGCGTCCGTCACTACGAATCGGCGCTCTGAATAGCACACATCTAACCTTTTTTTAAAAAACTTATTTAAATCTACCTACCTAGTGTAGTGAACTACTTAAAACGAGTAAATCCCTCTTGGGTAAGTTCCTAATTTAATTCTACTTAAATCTAGGTACTAAGCTGTTCTATTGCGCTTGCCAGAGCTATTTGTTTTGGGTCGCTAGGCTTAAAGGAAATAGCACATGGCACTCCTACCGCACACCTTACTCAGGCTTAAATACGGTCATTCCAGGATTTTCTTTCTACCCTTTGAGAGTCACGGAGAACTGACTGGACGTCCAGGGCCTCACCACTTTTTTTCATCGGATCCTGCCAAGGATGACCGACAACCTCAGCCTATCCTGAGCGGAGTGCCATCTACGTCACCATCGGACATTCAGGCCAGTGACCCTATAATTGTAAAAATTCTCAGACGTTCCTGCGGTTGATGAAAAATTAAGGCCGGAGATAAAGTAGTACCTACCCTAAATCTACTTTCATTTCGAACCCACTACTAATTCTACCTGCGGACCCCTAAACGCCGCAGTGGCGCCCAAAATTCTAAATTAACGTGTCTATTTCACCAACCAATGAACGTCTAGGTCTTTCTCTAAAAATAGCTCTGAAAAAGCAGTCTCGATTTTATTGTGAGCGAAACGGTGACTACCTACAACATCTGCGAACTGGTACGTACTTAATTTCCTAATCTCTAACTATCGAACTATACATAGATCTGCTAATTGTGTGTGTAATTTCTTGTTAACTGTTACGTATTAAGTATAAAATCGCCACTTATATAAAACAAGAACATATTTTTTAAGTATACCCTCAATATAATTAACATACCTAATTTTGTTAACTTACAAGTAATTAATTTAGGTACCTAATATCTACCCTACTTAAGTAAAATTTTACCTTTGCACTTATTGAAATACGTAATAGTTCGCAGATTAGTGATTTTGCATCTATATATTTTTGCCTATATTGATTTATTCCTACCTACATTGAATATTCCTTGCATAACTCACCAAATCGTAAAGTAGTATATAATTAAAATTGTAAAGAACAGCATTACTTACCTTGAACCAATACTAGGATAAAATAGCACTAGCACTGTTTAAAACTAAATAGCACTGCATTTCTTTTACATTTGCGTTGTTGAATTCTAGCTATATTTATAATCACATAACTGCAGTTATTTACCACTATACTGTTGTTACAATCTCAAATAACTTGCACTTTTTTTAATCGATTTTGCTTGTGTGTATATACTAATAGGATTTGTTGATTTTTAACGCTAAATTGCATTTTTAACTACTAGGAAAAGTGTCTAAGAACTAAAATGGGAACTTATCCAATCAAATACTTTCTTCTAAATAAACTTGAACTAACATATGAAGTGCTAATCAGGGGCGATCAGCCGGGTACAACTGTCCTGGAGCTACGAAAACAAATAAATAAGCTTGCGTCCTCAATACAAGCTGATGATATTTACGAATCTGGCATTCTAGTAAGCGAAGACCTATCTGGTGCAGAAATCTCTTTAAAAGAACTAACTTCACGCGTTAAAATTCTCAAAGAGAAATATGATTTTAATTCGTACCTACGTACTAGTGCCCTGGCTAATCATCTGTACCATCGCTTGCGAAGAATTGATTCTAACCCCAGCTCAGAACCTGCCGTATCTGAAAAGGTTAAAACTACTATAAAAGAGTTTAATACTATATATAACTCCCTAACTAAACTTCATAAGAGTAACGGCTCGGCTCAAACTACCGCATCCAGCGCTTCTAACGGAGCCCAGTCATTAACACTCGATGGCGCGTCCTCATCAATGCCTTCTGCGTATATACAGTGCGAACACTCGCACATTCGCGATCTACAGAAACTAAAATATAATGGCGACACGAGTGTGCATTCTTTTGTCAGAGAGATGAATGAGTTTAGCTTGGCTAAGAACATACCTACTAATAAATTACTTAATTACGCGTCACAAATATTTACGGGCAAAGCGTTGATCTGGTTTAGAAGTCTACGAGATTCTGTAAACACGTGGGATGAACTAATTAGGCTGTTAATTGCAGATTTTACTCATTACGATCACGACTACCGACTAATGTCAGAGATACGTAATCGAACGCAAGGTGATTCTGAAAATATAGTCATTTACATTGCTACAATGTCTGAGTTATTTTCTAGACTAACAAAACCTATATCTGAACTAGAAAAACTAGATATTTTAATGCATAATATTCGCCCTTGCTATGCGAATGTCTTGGCTTCAAATTCTACTGAAATTGATTCTATCGACACCTTGCGTACGTTATGTCGCAACTACGAGAAAGTTCAATGTCTAACTTCACAATTTCATGAGCCTCCTAAAGTAACATCACATACCTTGGCACCTGAGCTTGCTTATGTGCGTGAACCTGTAGTAAGCTACAAACCTAATTACTACAATAAAACTCAGAACTACGAGAAAACTAATTACTATAATAAAACAAACTACTATTCTAATAATTACAAAAAAAATACATACCCTAGCTCTAACCTAAATAAATCAAGCTCAACTTATAACAAAAATTTTCATGCTACTTACCGCGATCGGAACTCGAACGCCGGACCGTCTTCCGCGCAAGCGCAGGTAGCAGCTATTGAACCTACCTACACCAGTGCGTCGCGTACACGCAGCTCACATCTGGCCTGCCCGCGCTGTCGTACTAACGATCACTCGCTAAAAGCGTGTAAAGAGGAACGTTTTCCTATATGTTTTAAGTGCGGTACTAAAGATGTTACTTACCCCCGGTGTCTTAACTGTAATCCGCAGCCAAAAAAACTAACTGGCGACGATTGTTGTGATGCGAACACTAAAAATAATTCTTCTAATTCGTTTAACGAAAACGAATGGAAAAACTGGCTGTCAACTATCAAAGTTTTCTTCTCTAGCTATCGCATTGCAACAATCGAAACTAAAAAACCTATAGATGATATACGTCCTTACGCAACTATAAAAGTAGGCGACACATCACTCTGTGGCTTACTGGACTCTGGTTCTGCTATAACAGTACTAGGAAATGACTTGTATGAGTACTTAGTATCTATAGGACTTACCTTGCTACCTTGTGACGATTCTCAGCTTTTTATTGCCGTCGGTGGGCAAAAATTAAATGCCTTAGGTTACATTAACTTGCCTATTTCTTTTGAGAATCAGTTTCACGTACTAAAAGCTTACGTCATACCTACTATAAAAACACAACTAATACTGGGTATTGACTTTTGGACAAAATTTCAATTATTTCCTAAATTCTACAATTCAATTTCACTATCTAACTCAGCAGAGACTACAATTTGCTCTATAAATGAATCGGCTAACGTCTTACGTTCCTACGAAGAGCTTTCTGAAGTTCAACGTGTCACTGCCGACAACATCATTGAACAGTTCAAAGGTATTTCATTCGAAAAATGTGGTTTAGGTAGAACTCACCTAATAACCCACCATATTGACACTAGTGATTCTCTACCTATTAGACAACGTTACTACCGTCAGTCCCCTGAAAAACTACGCATTCTACAAGAGGAGTTAGACAAAATGCTAAGTCTGGGAGTCGTCGAACCTTGTGAGAGTCCTTGGTCTTCTCCAGTTTTACTTACACCTAAAAAAGACGGCAAGCTTAGGTTCTGCTTGGACAGCCGCAAACTTAATTCCGTAACAAAAAAAAATGCGTATAAGCTACCCTACATATCTGACATACTAGACAACCTAAAGAATGCTAAATTTCTAAGTAGTATTGACTTATCTAAAGCTTTCTGGCAGGTCTGCATTTCTGAATCTGACAGAAATAAGACTGCGTTTTATATACCAGGCCGCGGTACCTACAGATTTGTTACTATGCCCTTCGGATTAACTAACGCGCCTGCTACACAACAACGTTTAGTCGATCAGCTATTCTACGGTCCTGAATTCGAAAACTCAGTATTCGTTTTCCTGGACGATATCGTTATTGTCTCTGAGGATTTTGAGTCTCACATAGCTCTGCTACTAAAAGTCTACAATAAACTAAAAACGGCTAACCTAACTATTAATCTGTCTAAGTCAGTTTTCTTCCGCGAGGAGCTAAAGTACCTTGGCTACGTAGTAAATTCGAAAGGATTGCACGTTGACCCTGGTAAAGTTGAAGCTATCCTTAACTTTCCAAGCCCTAAAAATAAAAAGGAAGTTAGGAGATTTCTCGGAACTGCATCTTGGTATCGTAGATTTGTGCCAAACTTTAGCAATATAGCTGCACCTCTAAATAAACTAACTTCTAACAGTAAAAAGTATAAGAAAAATGAATTTATTTGGACTAAAGAGGCTGAAGATTCTTTCTCAAAACTAAAAGAGTGTCTTATATCTGCACCAATACTGTCGTGCCCTAATTTCGACTTAGCGTTTGAGATCCATACTGATGCTAGTGACTACGGAGTAGGTGCCTTGCTCTCCCAAACTATCGATGGTGTCGAACATCCTATTGCATACATGAGCAAGTCATTATCTAAACAAGAGAGAAACTATAGTATAACTGAGCGGGAGGCCCTTGCTGTCGTTATGGCTTTAGAACACTGGAGATGTTATATAGATAATGGTCAAAAATTCACAGTCTACACTGACCATTCTGCACTTAAATGGTTCTTAAATCTCAATAACCCTACAGGACGTTTAGCTCGCTGGGGTGTGCGTCTCTCTGCGTTTAATTTTGAGATCAAACACCGTCGCGGTTCCGAAAATATTATTCCCGATGCGTTGTCTCGAATTATTCCTATCTCTGCTATTAATACTGACTCTGTTTCTGATATCTCACAGATCAAAGATCCCTGGTATCTTAACATCTACAATGGCTGTCAAAATTCACCTACATCATTTCCTAACTACCAAGTGAACAATGGCAAACTATTTCGACTAATGAAGAGCAAATGTACCCTTATAAAAGAGTTTGAGTGGAAACTAGTCATTCCTGCTGAGGATAGGCTATCTATTATTTTACAAAACCACTCAGAACCCACTGCTGGTCATTTTGGGATTTTCAAAACCTATAAACGGATTTCACTAAAATACTTTTGGCCAGGTATGCACTCTGATGTCGTTAAGGCCGTGTCTTCTTGTGATATCTGTATCGCACACAAACATCAAAATCATTCCCCCCTAGGTGGAATGGGTAGACCTAAACAATGCTCTAGACCCTTCCAGGTTATTAGTATAGATCTTGTTGGACCTTTGCCGGTTTCTAGAAAACAAAACTCCTACATACTGGTTGTAACTTGCTGTTTCAGTAAATACTGCTTATTATTCCCCATTAAACGCGCTACCGCGGAAATAATCACTAGAATACTAGAAGAAAATGTTATTCTAATACATGGTGTTCCTTCCACTGTTATCATGGACAATGGTAAACAATTCATTAGTTCCACTCTCAAACAAATGCTCCAAAAATATAAGATACCTAATCTGCATTTCACACCTAAATATTCACCTCACGTAAATACTGTCGAACGCTACAATAAAACTATTATTACCGCCCTATCAACCTTCATTGAACACGATCAACGTATCTGGGACTCATTAATACCTAAAGTTCAGTTCGCTATTAACAGCTCAGTAAATGAAGTAACTACCTACACTCCTTCATTTCTTGTGTACGGTCGTGAGTTAGTGACGTGTGGATCGCACTATATAGATACAGAGCTATCTAACGACATTATCTACCAACCTCGAGATGCCTATGCGGAAAATCTAGGTACCTTGTCTTCCATTTTCGACAAAGTGCAAGCCTTACTTCTTCAAGCGCATAGCAGGAACTGCCGAACCTATAATTTACGCCGTAGACCTGCGGAATTTAGTGTAGGCGATATTGTGTGGAAAAGAACTTTCTACCAGAGTGACAAAGACAAGTACTTTAATAAAAAACTGGCACCAAAATTTGAAAAATGTAAAATAATTTCAAAAAAGTCACCATTGGTCTACGAACTTGCTGATATGTCCGGTAAACCTATAGGATCCTGGCATATAAAGGACATTAAACTAACTAACTATAAGTATTAGTACCTACCTACCTTTTGCCCATTCACATCGCTACGAGAGTCAGAATACTAGTACTGAACTCACCTCTACTTACTGTTTTGAGTGTATATTGTTCCCTTTTAAAGATATACATTCTGGATGTTAGAGTCTAAACTAGAGTATTAGTTTTTTTTAGACTGTATAAAAGATGAAGTTATGTTAATATAGATAGATGTATGATTGTTGTTGTGGTATGAAGAATGAAAGGTATAAGAATAGTAAGTTGTTTCTACATTTAGTGAGTCGAATTTTGCCCTTAAGAATGCAAAATTCTGATTTTTTGGGGGGGTACTGTAACGTTGTATCAGAACGTTACCTATAAGATAAATTAAAAGGTAAACTAAATAAGATAAAACTAAAAAGAGTAATATAAATAATATAAATCAATACGCTAAAATAATAAAATATAATACTAGGTACTTAATAAAATAACTAAATAAATACTACAGAACCTCTACGTTCTAATTTAATGACGTTCGGTGCACGAACCACCGCCCGCGAACCCTAAAACTACTTCTAGACGAGCTACCGAGGGTGGGGTCAATGCGTCCGTCACTACGAATCGGCGCTCTGAATAGCACACATCTAACCTTTTTTTAAAAAACTTATTTAAATCTACCTACCTAGTGTAGTGAACTACTTAAAACGAGTAAATCCCTCTTGGGTAAGTTCCTAATTTAATTCTACTTAAATCTAGGTACTAAGCTGTTCTATTGCGCTTGCCAGAGCTATTTGTTTTGGGTCGCTAGGCTTAAAGGAAATAGCACATGGCACTCCTACCGCACACCTTACTCAGGCTTAAATACGGTCATTCCAGGATTTTCTTTCTACCCTTTGAGAGTCACGGAGAACTGACTGGACGTCCAGGGCCTCACCACTTTTTTTCATCGGATCCTGCCAAGGATGACCGACAACCTCAGCCTATCCTGAGCGGAGTGCCATCTACGTCACCATCGGACATTCAGGCCAGTAACCCTATAATTGTAAAAATTCTCAGACGTTCCTGCGGTTGATGAAAAATTAAGGCCGGAGATAAAGTAGTACCTACCCTAAATCTACTTTCATTTCGAAACCACTACTAATTCTACCTGCGGACCCCTAAACGCCGCAGTGGCGCCCAAAATTCTAAATTAACGTGTCTATTTCACCAACCAATGAACGTCTAGGTCTTTCTCTAAAAATAGCTCTGAAAAAGCAGTCTCGATTTTATTGTGAGCGAAACGGTGACTACCTACAACATCTGCGAACTGGTACGTACTTAATTTCCTAATCTCTAACTATCGAACTATACATAGATCTGCTAATTGTGTGTGTAATTTCTTGTTAACTGTTACGTATTAAGTATAAAATCGCCACTTATATAAAACAAGAACATATTTTTTAAGTATACCCTCAATATAATTAACATACCTAATTTTGTTAACTTACAAGTAATTAATTTAGGTACCTAATATCTACCCTACTTAAGTAAAATTTTACCTTTGCACTTATTGAAATACGTAATAGTTCGCAGATTAGTGATTTTGCATCTATATATTTTTGCCTATATTGATTTATTCCTACCTACATTGAATATTCCTTGCATAACTCACCAAATCGTAAAGTAGTATATAATTAAAATTGTAAAGAACAGCATTACTTACCTTGAACCAATACTAGGATAAAATAGCACTAGCACTGTTTAAAACTAAATAGCACTGCATTTCTTTTACTTTTGCGTTGTTGAATTCTAGCTATATTTATAATCACATAACTGCAGTTATTTACCACTATACTGTTGTTACAATCTCAAATAACTTGCACTTTTTTTAATCGATTTTGCTTGTGTGTATATACTAATAGGATTTGTTGATTTTTAACGCTAAATTGCATTTTTAACTACTAGGAAAAGTGTCTAAGAACTAAAATGGGAACTTATCCAATCAAATACTTTCTTCTAAATAAACTTGAACTAACATATGAAGTGCTAATCAGGGGCGATCAGCCGGGTACAACTGTCCTGGAGCTACGAAAACAAATAAATAAGCTTGCGTCCTCAATACAAGCTGATGATATTTACGAATCTGGCATTCTAGTAAGCGAAGACCTATCTGGTGCAGAAATCTCTTTAAAAGAACTAACTTCACGCGTTAAAATTCTCAAAGAGAAATATGATTTTAATTCGTACCTACGTACTAGTGCCCTGGCTAATCATCTGTACCATCGCTTGCGAAGAATTGATTCTAACCCCAGCTCAGAACCTGCCGTATCTGAAAAGGTTAAAACTACTATAAAAGAGTTTAATACTATATATAACTCCCTAACTAAACTTCATAAGAGTAACGGCTCGGCTCAAACTACCGCATCCAGCGCTTCTAACGGAGCCCAGTCATTAACACTCGATGGCGCGTCCTCATCAATGCCTTCTGCGTATATACAGTGCGAACACTCACACATTCGCGATCTACAGAAACTAAAATATAATGGCGACACGAGTGTGCATTCTTTTGTCAGAGAGATGAATGAGTTTAGCTTGGCTAAGAACATACCTACTAATAAATTACTTAATTACGCGTCACAAATATTTACGGGCAAAGCGTTGATCTGGTTTAGAAGTCTACGAGATTCTGTAAACACGTGGGATGAACTAATTAGGCTGTTAATTGCAGATTTTACTCATTACGATCACGACTACCGACTAATGTCAGAGATACGTAATCGAACGCAAGGTGATTCTGAAAATATAGTCATTTACATTGCTACAATGTCTGAGTTATTTTCTAGACTAACAAAACCTATATCTGAACTAGAAAAACTAGATATTTTAATGCATAATATTCGCCCTTGCTATGCGAATGTCTTGGCTTCAAATTCTACTGAAATTGATTCTATCGACACCTTGCGTACGTTATGTCGCAACTACGAGAAAGTTCAATGTCTAACTTCACAATTTCATGAGCCTCCTAAAGTAACATCACATACCTTGGCACCTGAGCTTGCTTATGTGCGTGAACCTGTAGTAAGCTACAAACCTAATTACTACAATAAAACTCAGAACTACGAGAAAACTAATTACTATAATAAAACAAACTACTATTCTAATAATTACAAAAAAAATACATACCCTAGCTCTAACCTAAATAAATCAAGCTCTTATAACAAAAATTTTCATGCTACTTACCGCGATCGGAACTCGAACGCCGGACCGTCTTCCGCGCAAGCGCAGGTAGCAGCTATTGAACCTACCTACACCAGTGCGTCGCGTACACGCAGCTCACATCTGGCCTGCCCGCGCTGTCGTACTAACGATCACTCGCTAAAAGCGTGTAAAGAGGAACGTTTTCCTATATGTTTTAAGTGCGGTACTAAAGATGTTACTTACCCCCGGTGTCTTAACTGTAATCCGCAGCCAAAAAAACTAACTGGCGACGATTGTTGTGATGCGAACACTAAAAATAATTCTTCTAATTCGTTTAACGAAAACGAATGGAAAAACTGGCTGTCAACTATCAAAGTTTTCTTCTCTAGCTATCGCATTGCAACAATCGAAACTAAAAAACCTATAGATGATATACGTCCTTACGCAACTATAAAAGTAGGCGACACATCAATCTGTGGCTTACTGGACTCTGGTTCTGCTATAACAGTACTAGGAAATGACTTGTATGAGTACTTAGTATCTATAGGACTTACCTTGCTACCTTGTGACGATTCTCAGCTTTTTATTGCCGTCGGTGGGCAAAAATTAAATGCCTTAGGTTACATTAACTTGCCTATTTCTTTTGAGAATCAGTTTCACGTACTAAAAGCTTACGTCATACCTACTATAAAAACACAACTAATACTGGGTATTGACTTTTGGACAAAATTTCAATTATTTCCTAAATTCTACAATTCAATTTCACTATCTAACTCAGCAGAGACTACAATTTGCTCTATAAATGAATCGGCTAACGTCTTACGTTCCTACGAAGAGCTTTCTGAAGTTCAACGTGTCACTGCCGACAACATCATTGAACAGTTCAAAGGTATTTCATTCGAAAAATGTGGTTTAGGTAGAACTCACCTAATAACCCACCATATTGACACTAGTGATTCTCTACCTATTAGACAACGTTACTACCGTCAGTCCCCTGAAAAACTACGCATTCTACAAGAGGAGTTAGACAAAATGCTAAGTCTGGGAGTCGTCGAACCTTGTGAGAGTCCTTGGTCTTCTCCAGTTTTACTTACACCTAAAAAAGACGGCAAGCTTAGGTTCTGCTTGGACAGCCGCAAACTTAATTCCGTAACAAAAAAAGATGCGTATAAGCTACCCTACATATCTGACATACTAGACAACCTAAAGAATGCTAAATTTCTAAGTAGTATTGACTTATCTAAAGCTTTCTGGCAGGTCTGCATTTCTGAATCTGACAGAGATAAGACTGCGTTTTATATACCAGGCCGCGGTACCTACAGATTTGTTACTATGCCCTTCGGATTAACTAACGCGCCTGCTACACAACAACGTTTAGTCGATCAGCTATTCTACGGTCCTGAATTCGAAAACTCAGTATTCGTTTTCCTGGACGATATCGTTATTGTCTCTGAGGATTTTGAGTCTCACATAGCTCTGCTACTAAAAGTCTACAATAAACTAAAAACGGCTAACCTAACTATTAATCTGTCTAAGTCAGTTTTCTTCCGCGAGGAGCTAAAGTACCTTGGCTACGTAGTAAATTCGAAAGGATTGCACGTTGACCCTGGTAAAGTTGAAGCTATCCTTAACTTTCCAAGCCCTAAAAATAAAAAGGAAGTTAGGAGATTTCTCGGAACTGCATCTTGGTATCGTAGATTTGTGCCAAACTTTAGCAATATAGCTGCACCTCTAAATAAACTAACTTCTAACAGTAAAAAGTATAAGAAAAATGAATTTATTTGGACTAAAGAGGCTGAAGATTCTTTCTCAAAACTAAAAGAGTGTCTTATATCTGCACCAATACTGTCGTGCCCTAATTTTGACTTACCGTTTGAGATCCATACTGATGCTAGTGACTACGGAGTAGGTGCCTTGCTCTCCCAAACTATCGATGGTGTCGAACATCCTATTGCATACATGAGCAAGTCATTATCTAAACAAGAGAGAAACTATAGTATAACTGAGCGGGAAGCCCTTGCTGTCGTTATGGCTTTAGAACACTGGAGATGTTATATAGATAATGGTCAAAAATTCACAGTCTACACTGACCATTCTGCACTTAAATGGTTCTTAAATCTCAATAACCCTACAGGACGTTTAGCTCGCTGGGGTGTGCGTCTCTCTGCGTTTAATTTTGAGATCAAACACCGTCGCGGTTCCGAAAATATTATTCCCGATGCGTTATCTCGAATTATTCCTATCTCTGCTATTAATACTGACTCTGTTTCTGATATCTCACAGATCAAAGATCCCTGGTATCTTAACATCTACAATGGCTGTCAAAATTCACCTACATCATTTCCTAACTACCAAGTGAACAATGGCAAACTATTTCGACTAATGAAGAGCAAATGTACCCTTATAAAAGAGTTTGAGTGGAAACTAGTCATTCCTGCTGAGGATAGGCTATCTATTATTTTACAAAACCACTCAGAACCCACTGCTGGTCATTTTGGGATTTTCAAAACCTATAAACGGATTTCACTAAAATACTTTTGGCCAGGTATGCACTCTGATGTCGTTAAGGCCGTGTCTTCTTGTGATATCTGTATCGCACACAAACATCAAAATCATTCCCCCCTAGGTGGAATGGGTAGACCTAAACAATGCTCTAGACCCTTCCAGGTTATTAGTATAGATCTTGTTGGACCTTTGCCGGTTTCTAGAAAACAAAACTCCTACATACTGGTTGTAACTTGCTGTTTCAGTAAATACTGCTTATTATTCCCCATTAAACGCGCTACCGCGGAAATAATCACTAGAATACTAGAAGAAAATGTTATTCTAATACATGGTGTTCCTTCCACTGTTATCATGGACAATGGTAAACAATTCATTAGTTCCACTCTCAAACAAATGCTCCAAAAATATAAGATACCTAATCTGCATTTCACACCTAAATATTCACCTCACGTAAATACTGTCGAACGCTACAATAAAACTATTATTACCGCCCTATCAACCTTCATTGAACACGATCAACGTATCTGGGACTCATTAATACCTAAAGTTCAGTTCGCTATTAACAGCTCAGTAAATGAAGTAACTACCTACACTCCTTCATTTCTTGTGTACGGTCGTGAGTTAGTGACGTGTGGATCGCACTATATAGATACAGAGCTATCTAACGAGATTATCTACCAACCTCGAGATGCCTATGCGGAAAATCTAGGTACCTTGTCTTCCATTTTCGACAAAGTGCAAGCCTTACTTCTTCAAGCGCATAGCAGGAACTGCCGAACCTATAATTTACGCCGTAGACCTGCGGAATTTAGTGTAGGTGATATTGTGTGGAAAAGAACTTTCTACCAGAGTGACAAAGACAAGTACTTTAATAAAAAACTGGCACCAAAATTTGAAAAATGTAAAATAATTTCAAAAAAGTCACCATTGGTCTACGAACTTGCTGATATGTCCGGTAAACCTATAGGATCCTGGCATATAAAGGACATTAAACTAACTAACTATAAGTATTAGTACCTACCTACCTTTTGCCCATTCACATCGCTACGAGAGTCAGAATACTAGTACTGAACTCACCTCTACTTACTGTTTTGAGTGTATATTGTTCCCTTTTAAAGATATACATTCTGGATGTTAGAGTCTAAACTAGAGTATTAGTTTTTTTTAGACTGTATAAAAGATGAAGTTATGTTAATATAGATAGATGTATGATTGTTGTTGTGGTATGAAGAATGAAAGGTATAAGAATAGTAAGTTGTTTCTACATTTAGTGAGTCGAATTTTGCCCTTAAGAATGCAAAATTCTGATTTTTTGGGGGGGTACTGTAACGTTGTATCAGAACGTTACCTATAAGATAAATTAAAAGGTAAACTAAATAAGATAAAACTAAAAAGAGTAATATAAATAATATAAATCAATACGCTAAAATAATAAAATATAATACTAGGTACTTAATAAAATAACTAAATAAATACTACAGAACCTCTACGTTCTAATTTAATGACGTTCGGTGCACGAACCACCGCCCGCGAACCCTAAAACTACTTCTAGACGAGCTACCGAGGGTGGGGTCAATGCGTCCGTCACTACGAATCGGCGCTCTGAATAGCACACATCTAACCTTTTTTTAAAAAACTTATTTAAATCTACCTACCTAGTGTAGTGAACTACTTAAAACGAGTAAATCCCTCTTGGGTAAGTTCCTAATTTAATTCTACTTAAATCTAGGTACTAAGCTGTTCTATTGCGCTTGCCAGAGCTATTTGTTTTGGGTCGCTAGGCTTAAAGGAAATAGCACATGGCACTCCTACCGCACACCTTACTCAGGCTTAAATACGGTCATTCCAGGATTTTCTTTCTACCCTTTGAGAGTCACGGAGAACTGACTGGACGTCCAGGGCCTCACCACTTTTTTTCATCGGATCCTGCCAAGGATGACCGACAACCTCAGCCTATCCTGAGCGGAGTGCCATCTACGTCACCATCGGACATTCAGGCCAGTGACCCTATAATTGTAAAAATTCTCAGACGTTCCTGCGGTTGATGAAAAATTAAGGCCGGAGATAAAGTAGTACCTACCCTAAATCTACTTTCATTTCGAACCCACTACTAATTCTACCTGCGGACCCCTAAACGCCGCAGTCTCTCCCGGTTCTAAATTGTCATTTTTGACCCACAGTCTTCAAGCATTTAGCTAGTTTTGACAGCAGATATCTCAAGTCTCCTCAGCTAGTTGTGACAGCTCTTGGAACAGATCCGTCATATTTTGCACACCATCGTTTGTCCCAAAACTTTTACAATATCTCGTAAAATTTTATAGGAGTTTTCAAGAAATTAGCCAATTGCCTAGTAATTGGAAGTTTAAACTTTTTTTGCGATTTCATCAAAGTTGTAGAACAAACATTGTTCAGTTTTATGAGTACAAGCCTTTATGAAGCTTTGACGGCGGCCGTACGGGTACATGTACATACAGGTGTAACATGTACATTTAGGTGTAACATATACATACAGGTGTAACAAAGTAAGTATTAGAGTCTTTAATTAGAAGTTCTGCTCATCATACTACAATAAAAATTTACAAAGAAACCCACAGTCAATGCGCAAAAAAATACATATTTATCGATAAGCTAAAACAAGTGCATATTTGTATTATAATTATTTCAAGATATAAAATTTAAGCTACTCTGCTCACTTGGCACGAGGCAAAGTGGCAGGAGCACCTCCAGTGGAAGCACAGTCGGCTGGAGTTCAGTGCGACGGGGAGAGAAAGCGTCGAACTATCCGGGCATTATCGAGGAGGACTGCTTTCTGCATTGCTGCAATTATTGGTCGTCCTTGGAGATCCAGCCGCCTTAGGTGACGTTCAAGGTCGGCTGAAATTAACCCGTTGAAGTTAGGGGCGGGCTGATTTCCGCAACCAGGCGACCACTGCGCTCATTTTGCGTGATTGAAATTAACCCGTTCACGGATAGGACAACGGGGATGATTACGGTGGATTCCACTCGCCACATATCAGTAACCTCGTGCGCCAGGTCCAGGTACTTGGTCCTTTTATCGGCATCAGCCTGCACGATGTTTTCATCAAATGGGATAGTGATAACAACCAAAAACACCCTTGACTGCGTCCGATCCATCAGCACGATATCAGGCTTATTCGAAGGAATAGTCCTGTCCGTGATGATGGGTCGGTCCCAATAGAGCTTGGCGCGGTCGTTTTCGAGAACCGGCTCCGGCGTGTACTTGTAATACGGCAACCGCCGAGGTATGAGGCCATACTTTAAAGTGATCTCTTGGTGTAGGATCCTGGCTGCTTGGTTGTGCCTGTGCAAATACTCAGTGTTGGCAAGCATGGAACAACCGGAGGTTATATGACGTAGGGTCTCTCCTGGTTGACGACACAACTGACAGACGTCCAAGGTGCCGTCTTTTATTATAAACCTCCTATAGTTGTTCGTCTTGACCACCTGATCCTGTATTGCACAGACAAAACCCTCGGTCTCTGCAAAAAGATCTCCGAAGCGCAGCCAGTGCACGGAGGTCTTCTGATCTACGGAGGACCAACAAAGGGCCTTAAAGAACCTACCATGCAGCTCCTTGTCTTTCCAGATGGCCTCTCGCTCAGCAGTGCTAAGTACAGCCGGCGCCTGCCAGTTCTCTTGGGCCATGGATAGAGGGGTTAGTCCTTTATCACAAGCTATGACAACTCTATGCAAGTCACTATCGACTTTCGTCAGGAAGTAACTTCGGAGGCTGCATATCTCGCGGTTGTGCATTTGTTTGGCACTTAGAAGGCTACGACCGCCACTCTTCCGCGGGATATACAGCCTCATCACTGACGACCTCGGGTGATGCATCCTATAGAGTGTCATAGTAGTGCGGACTTTTCGATCCAGGGCGTCCAGTTCGGTCTGTGACCATCTGAGTATGCCGAAGGTGTACAAAAGAACAAGCATGACCCAGGCGTTGAATGCTCGTATCTTGTTAACGCCCGACAAATAGCTCTCAAGAACTTTTGTCAGGCGCTCCCAAAACACGTCACAGACCGCCTGTTTCACTCCTGCTTCGTGAAAACCAATTATTATTATTATTATTTATCAAAAAATTGAGTGTGTTTGACTATATCTCACCTGATGGTAAGTGACGATGTAGTCGAGGATAGTACACACAAACTCAAATAATGCCTATTCACTCTCGCCTTGAAGATCCCCAAATTATAGGAGTCGGGAAACACAGACGCAGGCAAGGAGTTCCACTCCATCGCTGTCCGCATAATAAATAAACTTTGCGGCGTTGCTCAAGGCCTTGGAGCTTGTTTTTGACAAGCTCATCGTCACCAATGAGTCTCCGAGCGCGCCGGTCGATAGCGTCCAAGGTATCATGCTGATAGCGGGCTGATCCATCCCATAGGTGAGAACAGTACTCCATACAAGAACGGACTTGTGCTTGATGTAAAGATAGAAGCTGTCCAGGTGTGAAGTACCAGAAAGTAGTATGGAAAGTATTTTTTGCTAGATTATTAAAAACCATTCTCATTGTTTATTTTTAATGTAATTAATAAATTAGTGAAAAAATAACAATAGCTTAAGTCTATTAACTCTTTAGAATGGATCACTGTTGTCTGAGAAATAAAAACTTTTTAACAAAAAAAATTAATCGATGAGAAACGCAGCTGAATAGCGACATTAACATTAACCGAGTAACAATTTCATTGTTTATTTTTAATGTACTTAATGAACTAGTTAAAAATAACAATAGCTTAAGTCTATTTTAACTCTTTATTATGGATCACTGTTATCTGAGAAATAAAAACTTTTTAACAAAAAAATTAACCGATGAAAAACGCAACTGAATAGCAAAAAATAAAATAAAACCTTTTATTTATAAAAGCTAAGCTCCTAAACTAATGTTAATTACTAATTTTGAATCGGCGCCAATCAATCAAGCAAATTAATTACATATTTTTCTCCAATTTTTATATATTTTTATAATAATATAATAATAAGTATTTATTTCAGACATAGTCCATAATTGGTTATTAACATTGGTACTTATAAACTAGTGTTAGTAAAAAACAATGGGAATAAACCAAAGAATTGAGATGGCCTCGATAGAGCTGTCCGCCACAGGGGCAACGCCGGTCTCTACTTGACTGCGTGCAGCCGTATCCAGCGCCCTAGTATCGGAGAGTCCCATCGGTCCACTAAAGTGCACAGGATGCTGTTGGTACTGGCGCGCGTTCGACTCATCAATGAGGTGGACCGCTTTCGCATAATAGCCTCGAAGCTATCAGTCTTTGCCTTTGCAAATATGCCAGAAGCACTGCAGAAGCGCGCCAGGCCCATCAACACCCTGAACGCGTTATTGTATTGGACTCGCAAGTCGCTGTATGCTCTCTGCGTGTAGCTAACCCACAGACTGCACGTGTAGAAGGACTGGCAATATGCTTTAAAAAACGTTACCTTAACCTCTTTAGAACAACGTGAGAATCTGCGGGCCAACATGTTGCATCGAACTGCCAGCGACCTGCGCTCCCTCTCAATATCAAAATTATCATTAAGGTCCTCGTAGACCCAGTGAGCCAAATATTTAAAGCGAGCGACTCTGTTAAGGGCAGTACCACACAAACTCAAAGCAGGCATTGTTGAATAGTCTTTGTTGCCCGACTTGAACACCATTAATTCGCTTTTCTTCGCATTATACTTGAGCCCATGGGCCTCCACATAAGTTTCACATATAGTGAGGAGTTTCCTCATGGCACCAACCGATGGGCTAAGCAGGACCATGTCATCTGCGTAGCTAATATTATTGACGCAAATTCCATCAATATGGCATCCGACGTTGGTGCTGCCCAGTCCATCGATCAGCTAATTGATGTATAGGCTAAAGAGTCGGGGAGACGACAAACTCCAACCCATACTCATCGGAGAGGGATCCTGCCCACCTCACACGGTTCTTCTGATTTGCATACCAATACATAAATAATGATGTCACCTCTATAGGTACTACACTAGTATCAAGAAGCTTTTGCCACAGTATATTATACGATACAAGATCAAATGCTTTGGAAAGATCCAAGTAGCAAGCAAAGACTGGGGTTTTTCTGGAAGTATAATACTGAACAGTCTGCTTAAGACATAGAATAGCACTTTCAATGGAAAGACCAGCTTTAAATCCAAACTGAGCATCATTAAGATGGATATGCTGCTCCAAGTGTCGATCAAGCAGACCGTCCAGTACCTTCGCAAAAGTAGAAGCCATTGATATTGGTCTGTAATTCGCTATATCAGATGAGTCCCCTGTTTTATTTTTAATGATAGGTACAACAATAGTTTTCATTAGCTTTTCAGGTAAGACATTTATTGATTCCTTGTCACCAAACACACATATATAATACTAGCTGTTTCCCGCGGCTTCACCCGCGTGGACCACGTTTCTATGACTTCTCGAGGCTCAAGCGGCTCGCGAGCGTGGTAAAAAGTAGCCTATGTCTTAATCCAGGTCCTAATCTGTCTACCTACCAAATTTCAGCCAAATCCGTTCAGTAGTTTTTGCGGGAAAGCGTAACAGACAGACAGAGTTACTTTCGCATTTATAATATTAGTAGGGATTGGGAATAAATTAAATATTTTTTTTTTTTTACATGAGAGGATAAAAATAACAGTACCTAATATTACAAGTAGAGAAAAAACTATCAAAGTATGATATGTGTGTATGTGCTTGTGTGCGTGTGTGTGTGTGTGTGTGTGTGTGTGTGTGGTGCAAGAATCACGGACCGCGCTCAGCATATACTGCGTGCGGCTTATGCTGCAACACAGCGCCGATTTTCAGCGTGGCCCAGGGCTGCTGCGATTGCGTGCACGATGCGGTCAGCCGTGTTGTAGTAATATATATTATTGTGTTTATGATATACATATAATTTAATTTTGTAAACCTGCTCATAAGTCTCACTTACTATACTGTAAGGTAGGTAGGAAGGACGCGGTGACCCACAGGCAAAGTTTTTTGGTAAACCCTTGACAACATCTCACCTGGTGGTAATAGACGATGTTGCCGAAGATGGAAGCGGACTTACCAAGATTCCCCAACGCAATGGGGAACTGGCTATCTTATCTTCATGCCGGAACACACCAAAATTGATATTTGGCGGCAAGACTTAGATAAGATGGTGGTAGCTAGCCAGGCGGGCTTAGAAAATGCCCTACCACCAACCAAACCGAGTCTTACACTTGATCCCGCCGGGAATCGAACCCGCGACCTCCTCTGTAAAGCCAGTGAACTTTGCCTCTGAGTTACGGAGGCGGTTTATTTGCAATCCGTCATATTGCGAAATGATTCTTTGGTTTTATTCTGGTTCGCAATCAAAAATCTTTAAAACACTAATTACCTAATCGTACGGTGACATGTGTGTTAATTTTTTTTTATTAGTAATTTATTAGAAATATTTATTCAGGTGTCACAGAACAGCAGAGTAGACGTCATTATAGATATTTCACACACAGTTTGTATGATTAATAATTAATAAATATATAGCAATATTAGCAGGTAGAAAATTTGTACGGTAACTGACGGATGGAACTACTGCCAGATTATAGTAATTTATTTATGATACAAAGGTGGTAAGAAGGAAAATAATAAACGAGTGACATTTGTAAGCCCGAGCCGAAGGCGAGAGTTTAACATCTTCACGAGTTTGCCATTTACGTTTTACACCCATGTATCATACGACATTTTTCAATACAGTTGTGAGAAAACATATAAAAAAAAGGAACATAACAAAAAAAAATGCATGGAACATATCAAGGTTTTGATAACAAAAGTTCATTTGACGCGACTTGTAGCTAGTTTTAAATGTCCGGGGGACTAATGTCACTTTGTTTTTCCTATTCATACGTTATAGTTATTTATGATACAAGGGAGGTAAAAAACTCGTGACGATGGTAAACTCTCGCCTGCGGCTCGGGCTCACAAATATCACTCGTTTGTTATTTTCTTTTACACCCATGTATCATACAACGTTTTGCAATACAGTTGTGAGAAAATGAGTTAAATAAAAAACAAAATACATACCTATTAAGGTTTCGGCAACCAAAGTTCGCGACTTGTGGCTCATTTTAGATGTCCGGGAAGTATAATCTCACTTTGTATTTTCTTATACATACACATAAGTATATTTTTATTACAAATATATTAATTATTCATAATATTATTCATTTTTACAACTAAAGCATCTCAATTTAGTTTTACGAAAATTGCGCCCTTTGTAGTCAGCACACGTACGCATGCGTAAGTTTTTTTTTATATTACCATGAATAGACTACACTAAGGCTCGGGATAATATTATTATAGGCATCAAAACCTCTTTGGATATGATGACCTACTCCTTGTTGTAACCTAAGCGCTTCATCCATATTTATTCTCTTTTCTTTACAAAGATATAACCCAAAGAGAATCTAATCAGCTAGCGTTATGTACTAACCTCACGAAGGAACATCCAATCTCTTTTAAAATTCTCCTATCAAAAGTCTTAAAGAAGATTCTGTATCTTTGGTTATTATGTTTATATTTTTTATTTATTTGCTAGAAATTTCTTGTTCCTCCGAGCTAGAAATTAAAAAAAAAGTGGTAAAGTAAAAGCACGTGTGCGGTAAAATCAATTTTGCGTATACTTGTCTGGCATATAAGGAACCACTTTTCGAGCAACTGTATTGAAAAGTATATTTTGTAGTACATTTTTATTCACTATTGATTAATTAAATTCTTATTCACAGCTAAAACAGCTCAATTCAGCTATACGAAAATCGGCGCCATATTTTAGCTAGGCGCACATAATTTACCATTAAAAGATTACAATATGGCTTGGGATAGCATTCATCATCATCATCATATCAGATGAAGGACCTCAACTGCTGGACCTTTGTCCTTTGCCTCTCCCAAGGTCTTCCACGACAACCGGTTGTGCGCTGCCCGCATCCAGAGCCGCTGGGATAACATTGTAAGTATTAAAACTGCGCTCCATGCGTCCTCAATCTATCTCTTTCTGACACAAGCCACCCTGGTATTTATTCTCCTTTCTTCACAAAGATATATACATATACATACTAGTATAATCCAAAGAATCTACCTAACTAGCGTTAAGTAACCTCTCGGAGGAACTACCTCTCTTTAACACGAACCGATATTAAAATTCTTAATTTTTAAATTATATTTAAATTATATTGTACTAGTTTTTCCTTATGTAGTTTATATTACTGTAATCGAAAGGTACACGGTGCGCGCGCTGCAAGCGGCTCGCGAGCTTGGCGGAATTACATACCTAGCCTATATTAGTTACTCAGGGATAGTGTAGATTTTTAATAAATTTTGCCTCGTACATATTAATAGGTGTCGTAAGTGTGAAGAGATGTATTTGGAGTATTCAGACCTTTTTAAGGCTCTTACCACAGTTTTTTTTTATTTTTTTTTATTCACAATTGGTAATCCCTTGACAACATCTCACCTGGTGGTAAGTGAAGATGTTGCCGAAGATGGAAGCGGGCTTACCAAGATTCCCCAACGCAATGGGGAACTAGTTAGCTTATCTTCATGCCGGAACACACCAATGATATAAACATTGATATTTGGCCTTAGATAAGATGGTGGTAGCTAGCCAGGCGGGCTTAGTAAACCATGCTCTGGTTTTATTCTGGTTCGCAATCAAAAATCTCTAAAACACTAATTACCTAATCGTACGGTGACATGTGTGTTAAAAAATAAATTTAATTAGTAATTCATTGGAAATATTAATTCAGGTGTCACAGAACAGTAGAGTTGACGTCATTATACATATTTCACACACATTATTCTATGGACTTAAATGTTATTATGTCACGTAAATTCCACGGCCAAGCCATATCGTTTTACCCGTCTATGTATGTATATCTGTTCATCTGTTCCCTCGTATTTCCTAAACCACTTAACAGATCTTTAAAAATGTGGTGTCTTTGGATTTGTGCTATCACTTCGTGTGTTATAAGATAAAATACGGCATTAAAAAAAATCTACTTGACGTATTTCATGGGTAAATTACACAATCCAACATTTTTTTTAATATTTATAATATCATGTTTGGTATCAAAAGTAAGATCTTGACAAGCACATTTTAAACATGTTTATGTCGCAGCCAACTGGTTAAATTAGCCATTCAATTACCTGCCTAGCCGGTTCATTGAATGGCGACATTCAATTGAATGACTATGCCGAACGTTGATTGAACAAGCGTCACTCAACTTTCAACTACTTGGCTGATTGTAAGCTTGGCTGAACGTTGATTTAACATGTGTTTCTCAACGTTTAACTAGTTTGCAGATTGTAAGCTAGCCCTTCGAACATGGCGGACGTAAAATTCCAAACAACGAGAAGGGAGTTGTTTTTCTAAAAAAAAAAACTGTAAATGAGCGAGCGAAGCGAGCGATATTAGGTTCGGTCTGGTTTGATTGATTGTACAGTCAAATTTCGCGAGGCTCCCTCCATGGGTAGCAGAGTGCTTCGCAGAAGAAGAAAATATCATCGGTTTATACGGATTATATTCGGATTATCCTATTCAATCAGTTAATCAATCAATTTGTTTATATAACAATTTATTTAATAATTCGAAATATCCTATTCAATCAATCAATCAATTTGTTTGTTTTCTCACCACAAACTTGTCTCTCATAATTTATATATTTTTCGTACATCTTTTTTTCATTTTTTTTTATTTAAAAATTTGAGTGCGTTTGACTGCAACTCACCTGATGGTAAGTGATGGATGATTCATTATAACGGAACGTAATATTATAACGTAGTTTGTGGGAGACTGGAGCCTAAACTAAGGAATTAAAATTTAAAATTTACTCTTAGTAACAATCACATAATCACACCAAGTTTCACGCTTGTATAATTTATAACATCTAAATATATATATAACTCAAAGGTGACTGACATAGTGATCTATAAACGCACAGCCCAAACTACTGGACGGATCGGGCTGAAATTTGGCATGCAGGTAGATGTTATGACGTAGGCATCCGCTAAGAAAGGATTTTGGGAAATTTTCACGAGAACCGCAAAAATCGGGATCTGCGCGGGCGAAGCTGCGGGCATCCACTAGTGTTTTTTTTATATAATTAACTTTAAAAACACGTTTCTTTTATGGGTATTGGGGACCCTTAATCAAAGTTATTTTTACAGGTGCGTCACCCTTGAACAAAGTTATTTTTACTGGTGCGTCACCCTTGAACAAAGTTATTTTTACTGGTGCGTCACCCTTGAACAAAGTTATTTTTACAGGTGCGTCACCCTTGAACAAAGTTATTTTTACTGGTGCGTCACCCTTGAACAAAGTTATTTTTACAGGTGCGTCACCCTTGAACAAAGTTATTTTTACTGGTGCGTCACCCTTGAACAAAGTTATTTTTACTGGTGCGTCACCCTTGAACAAAGTTATTTTTACTGGTGCGTCACCCTTGAACAAAGTTATTTTTACAGTTGTTAAATAACATTCTCTGGAGAATCTATGAACTTTTTACAAATTCGACTGCAAATCTTAAGTTCGTCCACTACCTATCTATTACTCCTAAACTAAGAATATTTTCTTAGCCTACATAATTAGCGTTCCGTACACCAAACGGGGGACCAACGGGACCCTATTACTAAGACACCGCTGTCTGTCCGTCTGTCCGTCCGTCTGCAGCGGGCTGTATTTCATGAACCGTAATAGGTAAACAGTTGAAATTTTCAGAGAATATGTATTTCTGTTGCCGCTTTAACAAAATATACTAAAAATCTGAAAAAGTGTTAAAAAGGAAGTCTCCAAAGAAAAAAAATTGTAGGTCTTTAGAAGTATTTTTGATTTAGCTCTATCGTAAAAACAGTAAAACATACAAGCATGAAACTCAGTGTAATTATTTGTGCTAACACTGAGGTAAAATAACAAATACTATAAATTGGCCAAGTGTGAGTCGAACTCGTGCTAAGGAGTCCGAAATGAATGACAAAAAAAGCATATTTTTGTAGCTCGCGTTGATATTTTTTGTTTGTAATGTGAATAGGTATCATTGTCATTATTACTGTGTAGCTGTGTAGAGAGGTGTGGTGGTACGGAATCCTCGGAGTGCTAGTTTGACTCGCACTTGGCCGGTTTTTTATTCTAAGTTAATGGGCTAGGCGACTGCTAGTCATTTGAGTTACTTTTTATCATCTGTCAAAAACTAAATTTTGTTGAAATAGCAAGGCGTGACGTCACAGTTTTTCAGAGTCTTTAATGTACTAATATTCTATATTTGATCAATTAAAAATTGAAGACTTGACAAAAAATAAAACGAGCAAGGTTTTTCAAATTTTCAAGAGGAGATAAATTTGGAAATAATATTTAATAATTATTTTTTATGCTGTCAACTACCCTACCTATTATTATAAATAGTTTACAGTTTTAAAAAAAAGGAGGAGGTTTCTCAATTCGACCGTATACATATTTGTTTATATGTGTTCGCGGGTAACTTCGTCGTTTATGAACCGATTTTGATGATTCTTTTTTTGTTGGACAGGAGATATCCCAAGGGTGGTACCATGATAAGAAAACCAGGATCTGATGATGGCATCCCAGGTAAATCGAGGGGAACCTTCGAAAATCGTAGTAGCGACTAGTGCGTTTGAAGTCGGTTTTTTTTCATTTAAAATTATTTCTGAAGTAGCTGTTTGCTAGTAGGGGGTTCGAAAATTGTAACATTAATAAGAATTCCCATTTAAAAACTTAATATTTTATACACGATTGGAAAAAAAGGTTCTTGGCAAACTGTTAGTAGCTTCATCTAGAAGAACCGTTTTATGATGACCGCTTAGGCGCTTAGACATGACACTATTTCACTATTTTTACCGCTCTAGAAGACTTGAATCTCAGATACGAATATTTGTGTTCTCTCAGGAACAGTTTCTTTTTTTTCATAACTCGTTTAGTAATAAATTTTATGTCTTATTTCTAGTAGTCTGGGAATCAGAAAGTGTAGATCTAACGAATATTATGTTTAGTTATTTCGTTTGGTTCTTATTTACTCAGATATAAGATGACATTTTAATATGGTCGGTTTATAACGGCTGCTAACTTTTGGCTAACTTCACACCGGTAAATAATCAAACAGTGTGTGTATGAGTGCTGTTAAGTACTAATTTCAAGTACCGCAAGGAGTTGCAGCTGGGCGCCGGTGTTCACGTGCCGATTTGTCTTGTGGTGTAGGTGAGTTCCTCTTCTTTTTTACTGTTCTGCTTTCTTTTCTTTCCTGTTTAATTCTAAGGCAGAACACTCTCCTACCGCATGTATGATAAACGGGACACACATGGTATTTGATAGGCCGCCATATTCCACCCGCTTCCGCTAAATACAGTCCACTATTTTAAAAAACTGAACCGGCTTACATAACATTTGTTGGTTTTTTTTTTTATTGTCTAAGGGGTGAGTCACAGTAAAAATACGCTGCTTTTGGCTTGCATAATTAAAAAAAAAACGTTCATCTGGCACTCTTACGGTGAAGCAAAAAAATAATTAGGAACATCGTTAGGAAACCTGCACACGCCTTTAAAGAAACCAATAATCAGCAATAAAATATTTGAGTTTCAGTTTGAGTTTAAAAAGTAGCTTATGTCCTTTCTCATGACACAGGCTACGTGCATGCCAAATTTAGTCAATATTGGTTGAGTTGTTGTAGCGTAAAGAGATAACAAACAAAAACTTTCTCATATTTGTAATGTTAGTAAGGATCGGATATCAGTAATGATTTCCCCCCTCTCAGCTCCCTGAGCACTGAGTCAAGATACTAAATATAGGCCTAGTAAGAGGTCAAATTCAGATAACATTGAAAAATTTCGCTCTCTATTCGCTCGCGGTTTTCCTTTACATCTGTTTCTTCTTCTATACCTAATCTATCTTCTTCTATTATCTATTATAATAATAAAACTGTAACGGGGCCGTGTCTGTACATGAAATATTTTTGGAAAATAATAACTGTGGTGGATATTACTAACGATACAGAGGCCAAAACAACAACTTTTGGAATTTTTGTCTGTCTGTCTGTCTGTCTGTCTGTCTGTATGTTCGCGCATCACGCAAAAACTACCAGGCCGATTTTGATGAAATTTTGTATGGTGGTTCCTTATAGCCCAGGTTAACATATAGGATACTTTTTATCCCAGAAAATTCAAGAGTTCCCGTAAGAAAATCAAAAGTATTCATTTATAGAATGGCTCACCACGCAAATGTGGCTTGACCTATTACAATCAAATTTTACACGTTGATACCCTTATCGCGAACTAAAACTGGGACATTGTGAATCCCAAAAAAATTAGGGTTCCTACAGGAATGCAAAAAATTGTATCTTTAGAATAACTCAACGTAACAATATGAAACCTTTACATTGGGATGGAGTGTTTTGACCATCGTTGTATAGTCGGGTATTCTTTATCCCGTAAAACTACAGAGGTCCCGTGGGAACTTATCTATCGATACTTACAATAATAACAATAGAGAACTTTTTTCTGTATATTAGCTACACATACCAAACATTATAATCATAGTAGCAGAATGTCAATAGATGGCACTGCAGGGATAATAAAACGCGCTTAAGTTGTATTAAAACATTTAAATATTATTTCATACTTTTGAGTGGATTTCTTTTATGTATTTTTCAGCATACGCTACTTTAAACTCTGGAACTATGGTACGTAGCGATGTGTTTCATAGACGAACAGAGAGGTATTTTTTACAGATTCCAATCGTGTAAAAAAATAAAAACACGTAAATCGAGTTTAACATCTTTTAACAGGAGGCACAGATATGGGAACTCTTCTGACGGCGACTATTTGCGTGTGGCAGTTGCTCTCCGCCTGCAATATCAATATCTGTGAACCTCATCAATGTATTTGCGGGTCCTCGGTGGAGGCAATTGGCCATCACTCACTGAGTTGCAGTCGTGTTTGTGAAGATTACCACGTCACCAATTCCTTAATGATCTCACTCGGAGGGTACTGGTCTCGGCCAGATAGAATATTCCATCTTTGATGCAGCCGCCGACCGGGCTTTAGGCGATCTGATGGCAAAAGGCCGGAGGGTTTAAACAGGTGCTATGGCAGAGAGGAACGTGTCTGCTTTGGGAAGCCACTTTTTCTGCCTCACTCCTCACCCGTAAGGTACTGCTGCTCAATTTGCGGTGAGTAAGAAGCATAATAAGTACTCGGTCTTGCAGGCAAATTACTGCTTTGTGCCGCTGGTCTGTGAGACAACCGGCTGCTGAACCCTCAGAGGCCTTTGCCTTCACAAAGATTGGCCTTCGCCTTCGAGAGAGGAGATGTGACGTGAGGTCCTACCTGCTGCTAAGGTTGTCTATTGCCATCCAGCGAGGCAACGACAAGTGCGTCTTGGGCTCCTTTGGAGCTGATACGACTCGAGGATTTGACCCATATTAATATTGTTAGGAAATTTTATTACTAGATTGATACCTATAATGATTTGAATTAGTTTTTTGATAATATTTCATCATATCAGTTTATATACGTCCCCACCAAGGGGCTCGACCTGCCCTGAGTTAGGGCGATCTGACCTTAGACGATCACGCGGGCCCATTGCGGGTTGATTGACTTCACACATAAGCTTCGAATTTCTTCGCAGGCGTGTGCAGGTTTCCTCACGATGTTTTTCTTACCGTAAGAGCGTCGGATAAACGTACATACCAGTATGAAATCGATATTCGTATAGATATTGGTAAGTGGCAGGATTCGAACCACGGCAGGAGGTAGTGGCCCTAACCGTTTTGCCACCGACGCTCTATATTTTATTTAAGATTTAGAAATCCTTACTTTATATTATAAATGTAAAAATGTGTTTGTTTGTTTGTTACCTATTCACACTTCAACACCTCTACCAATCTTGATGAAATTTGCCATGCAGGTAGCCTGTATCACTGGGAATGAAATAGTCAACCTTTTATCTGTGGAAATTATCATAGCCCGATGCAGTTCCTGAGGAAACTAAAACAATACTCTTTGTTCGTTTTATTTAAAATCGTAACGAAAAAATGGATTGGTGTGATTTTTAGCACAGAGATGAGGAGGAAAATGATATAATTTACTAATAAGTATATCCTGACATAGTTCCCGAGGGATCTGGGGACGACTGTTTTCTACGCTCGCGCACTTCGGTGGCGTCGCAACGGAGCAACGGATTAAAGTGATTTTTTGTATAGAATTTGTTGAGGGGGTGGGAAGTGACAAAGACTGCTAATCCGAATAGCCCGATACAGTTCCTGAGGTACCTGGAGAAAACTCATGTCCACGCTTGCGAGCTGATTGCGGCTCGCGCACCACTCACTCTCAAAAAAAAGTCGTAAAAGCTATGTCCACGTGGGCGAAGCCGCGGGCAAAAGCTAATTTGTAATAAGAAACAAAGTTTTAACAGAGGGAACCTCAACGGCAAGTCGTGGACACCAGCTTTAAAACTTTATCCATGTGGGAGAAACTGCGGACAAATGCTAGTATTATATAGTATAAAAAATATAAATTTATTTGTTCGATTCGCTGACGATATCGTGTTAATGGCTGAGTCTATTGACGACATAGGCACAATGCTCGATGGCCTCAGTAGAACCTCTCAACAAGTAGGTCTTAGAATGAACATAGACAAGACAAAAATTTTGTCAAACGTCCGTGTCATACCTACTCCTCTGAAGGTTGGAGGCTCTACACTCGAAGTAAGGTAGGTCCAACTTAGAGAAAGAGATCAATCGTCGAATCCAACTCGGCTGGGCAGCGTTCGGAAAGCTTCGCAATATCTTTACGTCCCAGATACCGCAGTGTCTTAAGACCAAGGTATTCGACCAGTGTGTGTTGCCAGTAATGACATACGGAACTGAGACATGGTCGCTTACTATGGGCCTCATAAGAAGGCTTAAGGTCACCCAAAGGGCTATGGAGCGTGCTATACTCGGAGTTTCTCTGCGTGATCGCATCAGAAACGAGGAGATCCGTAGGAGAACCAAAGTAACCGACATAGCTCTCAGAATCGCTAAACTTAAGTGGCTCGAAGAACGGATGGCCGTTGGTGCAGTAAATTTCTCGAGTGGCGACCGCGCACCGGAAAGCGTAGCGTAGGCAGGCCTCCCACTCGGTAGACCGACGACCTGGTGAAGGTTGCGGGAAGCCGCTGGATGTGGGTAGTGCAGAACCGGTTGTCGTGGCAAACCTTGGGGGAGTCCTATGTCCAGCAGTGGACATCCTTCGGCTGATAATCATATCTGATAATCAGATGATGATTTGTTTGTAACCTTTCCACGCTTCAACACCTAGACCAATCTAGATGAAATTTGGTATACAAGTAGCTTGTGTCACTAGAAAGGACATAGGCTACTTTTTATGCCGTATAAATAACAAAGTCCGATTCAGTGCCTGCGGGAACTGAAAAAATAATCTTTTTTGGTTAATTTCATTAAAATCACAACGGAACAATGGATTGTTATTTTTTTTGCACAGAGATGATTTAAAGTGTGGAAAATTACATAAATTACTAATTAGCATATCCTGACATAGTTCCCTAGGTATCTGGGGACAACTTATTTCCATGCTTGCGCACGTCGGCATCGCAACGTATTGAAGTAACTTTTCAAGCGACTTCCAAAAAGGAGGAGGTTCTCAATTCGTCTGTATGTTTTTTTTTTTTTTTTTTTTTTTATGTTTGTTACCTCAGAACTTTTGACTGTGTGAACCGAGTTTTATGATTCTTTTTTTATTTGAAAGCTAGTGCTTCCCGTGTGGTCCCATATAAATTTTATCAAAATCGGTGTAGTACTTTAGTAGGAAATTAACAAAAACCAAAAATAATAATGCAAAAATGTACTAATTTGTTGCGATGGAAGTCGGTTTTTTAACGTGTTTAGCGTTTTTTGTATAGAATGGTTGTCTGCTAATCAGAATAGCCCGATATAGTTACAGAGGGATTTGGAGAAAATTTTTACACGCGGCTCACGTACCACTCACCCTTAAAGATAGTCATAAAAACGATGTCCACGAGGGCGAAACCACGGGAAAAAGCTAGTTATTTAATACATACATATGTACAAAATTTTAAAAAAATTGGTTTAGCAGTTTAGACATAGATATATAAATTTAATACATATACATGTATTAAATTTTATAAAATTCGTTTAGCAGTTTAAACATAGACATATATTTATTGGTAAAAAATATTACAAGTCACATTATTATAATAACAAATAACTATCTATGTTGTGCCACACGTAAGCTGCTACCTGCCATATTAGTAAGCAGGGATATGAAATAGGGCCTAGCTGAAACATCAGAGGGTATTCGTGCCATCACTCTGACGGCACGCCTCTGCATTCTGAAAACGCGCTCCCAGTCCGCGGCGCGACCCCAGAACTCAATACCGTATTGCAGAAGTGATTGCACGGTAGCGAAGAAACAATTTCGCACGACATCGCAGGGCAGTGTAGAGGCGAGGCGGCTCAGCGCGAAGCAGACACCCCCCAGTCTGCCACATAGCTGCTCCACATGAATTTCCCAAGATAACGTATGATCAATGTGAAAGCCTAAAAGAGGAGTGGTGCATACCTGCTTAACTATCACGCTTTCTACTTTAACCGAAAGAGGTTGGCGAGACCTACCTGAAATCTAAGTATCTGAATTGGGTTTTTGAAATGTTCAGCACTAGCCCGTTTAGATGGAAACAGTGAAACAGTTGTTCCGCCATTAGGTTTAGTCTGTGCTCGAGGGCTTCGCGGTTCGCGGGAATGGTACTTTAACAAGTTTAAGGCAACATTGCGTGAGTGGCTTCTTCAGAACATGTTTTATTCCATTGACGATTTTCTTAATCTGTAGGGTATCATTATTTTATTTGAATGAGGAATTTGGAAAGTGTTGATTAATTACTTGGACATATTTTATTTTATAATTTTTGTTGTCATAAGCAAAAATATTTGCATGCTAATAACACTAAAGTAGCTAAATATGTGATACTAAAACCATTGTAAGACCTTTTATACTTACCTATTTAAAAGCAAATAAAGCATTCTATTCTATTCTGTTCTATTCTATTCTATTCTATTCTATTCTATTCTATTCTATTCTATTCTATTCTATTCTATTCTATTCTATTCTATTCTATTCTATTCTATTCTATTCTATTCTATTCTATTCTATTCTATTCTATTCTATTCTATTCTATTCTATTCTATTCTATTCTATTCTATTCTATTCTATTCTATTCTATTCTATTCTATTCTATTCTATTCTATTCTATTCTATTCTATTCTATTCTATTCTATTCTATTCTATTCTATTCTATTCTATTCTATTCTATTCTATTCTATTCTATTCTATTCTATTCTATTCTATTCTATTCTATTCTATTCTATTCTATTCTATTCTATTCTATTCTATTCTATTCTATTCTATTCTATTCTATTCTATTCTATTCTATTCTATTCTATTCTATTCTATTCTATTCTATTCTATTCTATTCTATTCTATTCTATTCTATTCTATTCTATTCTATTCTATTCTATTCTATTCTATTCTATTCTATTCTATTCTATTCTATTCTATTCTATTCGGACAGGTAACCACAACTGCGACATCATCGGTATACATAAATATGTCAGCTTATTTAATCTGTAATCAAATAGTGGTAGATCATTTAAGAGAACGCTTAAAGTCGGGTTAGACAGAGAGGATCCCTGTGGAACTCCTCTATCCACTGTAGCTCCTTCCGATTTAACGGCGCCTCCTTCGCCAACGACATGCTGAACTCTGTTTTTCATGAAGTCAGTTATGAGAGAAGGGCTTTATCCTTCACTCCGTAATATTTCAGTTTCATGGCCAGCACAGCATGATCTGCCACATCGAAAGCCTTAGAAAGGTCACAACAAAGTTCGGCAATTTCTCTTTTTCCCTCACGCGCATCAAGAATCCTACTGACAACCTCCCGGACCAACATGGTAGTAGATCTCTGTGAGCGATAAGCATATTGACGATTATTGATTCTCTGCAAATCGTGAAAATTTACACACTCATACATACCCTTTTATCTAGAACACTTTTTTGGTGTCTCTTAGCGACATACGTACACTTTCGTCAAAATCTCTAAGTCTCATTTTTTATACGATCCCATAACCTTCTTTTACTCACTCTTCGCTTGAAGGTAGAGATCATCAAACATCGGAGGCCGCCTTGCCAGCAAAATGAACAATTTCAGGAACAAAATTTAGTTATCAAGTAAAATAATAAAAAAAAGAGCAGAAAAAAAGATAAGCAAAAAAATAAAAGCAATTTAGTTATGAAGTGAAAAAAAAATGTGCGTGTCAGCTCCAGCCATCGGCCTAGCACGGAACGCTAAGGGCTTCGTTCGCCCTGCACGGAGCTCCTACGCGAAACTCGGCTTACGGCGTTGCATTTACGGCATGGCCATGTTTCTTTAGCCTTCGTGACTGAAAAAACGTAATGACACGAAATATTACGGTGAAGCAATATCGATCATCAATCGATTCACTCCCCATATATTTTTCATACCGCGCTGTATACATGAATTAATTTTAAAGGAGTTGACTCCAAAAATTGTATTGGACTGCGGTTTGCCCTCAGGCATATATTTATTATCCACAGTTGTAGTAACATTCGAGAATAAAAAAAACTGAACAAAAATACATCATCATCATCATCATATCAGTCGAAGGACGTCCACTGCTGGACATAGGCCTCCCCCAAGGATTTCCACGACGACCGGTTCTGCGCTACCCGCATCCAGCGGCTTCCCGCAATTTTCACCAGGTCATCGGTCCACCGAGTGGGAGGCCTGTCTACGCTACGTTTTCCGGTGCGCGGTCGCCACTCGAGAAATAAAAATACAAATAAACATAACTGCAAATAAAAAGGCACTGACTCGGCATAAATATGGATTGTGTACCCACAACCCCACAACGCTGATACTTTGTTGGTAGACAAGTTAGAACCATGACACCTAACGTGCTAGTTACTTATAATATTTATTTATACCGACAATTATGCTTTATGAAGGCTTAATATTAACCTATAATATGTCCTTTTGTAATTGCAATTATACTTATTTTTATTATCACTAAGTTTTTAAAAACCATAGCGAGATATCTCCAATATCCGACCAGCAAGAACACAGTTTGTATAAATAAATAGCCTTGCCACAAGATAAAAGTCTACTAATTAGATTACAAAGCAATCAGTTAGTGTTAAAATTATAATTACAAAACAGCGTAGTAATTAAAAATGAGTTAGCTGATACATGGGGCGCAATTAATGACGTGTTTGTTTAAACGGATCACGAAAACTAAATAACGAAACAAAAACATATAGTACCTAACATCTGGATTACAATGTAGGCCGGGAGGTGTGGTGCAATATAATAATATAGCTCTATTTCACACAAGAGCACGAAGTACAGGGTAGCCCATAGTTACATGCTTTTTACCCGACTGCGCGACGCAAGACATTGTGTGTATCAGCCTATGTCTGTAGGTATGTATCTTCCTCCTTCGTGGCGCTAGAGATCAAACGCGTGGGCCGATTTTGATGATGCCATGTGTTTTCTATATTACGGAACAACTGTAAATGGAGGATCTTTGCTGGCTGGCGTTAGAGATGTTGTTGTATTATATAGCTCTCTCTCTCTCTCTCTCTCTCTCTCTCTCTCTTATCGTGTGGCGCAAATAATAGTGATATCCAAGAGATAGACGGCGGTTGCCTAGTGTTAATGAAAAATCCGAATCAAATTTTGGTCAAATCTGTTTTTTTTATAAACTGTAGCTATTTAAACAAAATTCATAGTATGTACACATGAACCATTTTTAAATGTAATATTGGTGTATTTCATTTCATGTCATATGAAATTCACCAATATTGAAATAAAAATGAAAACAAAATTGAGTACGTGCATGAATCATACATCTACTTGGGCAAACAAGTACCTTTCAAAAAATCGATACACCACGATGAGATCCAAAGACGCGTGACTCTAACATGGAATAAAGTATTCAGGTTTTAATTGCGAGACTGCGCGATTGAACTACACGACCTCATTACCCAGCTCAGTTCCACCTTCGGACGACGAGACGCAGGAAGCGGTTCCACCTCTAAATTATTGTTAATATTCCGCCTATATGCAAAACGCATTAAGCTTCCTCATTATGCGGACAGCGAAGGACTGAACACACCTTAAATGTGGGCAGACTCCTGGCCTACATAGAGAGGCATGCGCACCGACTAGACCGGGCGCGTGACAAATGGCTAGCTACAGGGTGCTCCGTTATAATACGTTTTTAACTGTCGCACGTCAGCGTTATAGTCAGCAAATCAAATCAAATCAAAAACAATTTATTTCAAATAGGTGTTTACACACACTTTTAAATAGTCAAAACAAAAAAAAAAAAATACAATAAAAATAAAAATAAAATTACAAATAATGTCATGATTTAGATTACAGTCTCAGGTAATGGTATTTGTTTTAGAATCAACATATATATCTTTGTCATTTACATAATCTATTATTTTATAATATCCTCTAGAGCACAAAACTTTTTTGACATGAGTCTTGAATTTATTCTCTGACAAACTAGTTACATTTTCTGGAATTTTATTGTAGAATCTTATACACTGCCCCACAAATGACTTTTTAACCTTACTCAGTCTCGAAAAGGCTATGTCTATTTTATTTACATTTCTTAAATTCAAATTATGCCTGTCACTGTTTTTAGGAAATAAATGCAAATTCTTACGAACGTACATGATGTTTTCATATATAAATTGACTAGCAACAGTTAAAATATTGATTTCTTTGAACTTATTCTGTAACGACTCACGTGATCGCATCTGATAGATTGCGCGGATAGCTCTTTTCTGCAGGATGAAAATAGTTTGTATATCAGCCGCATGCCCCCACAGTAATATGCCATAAGACATTATACTATGGAAGTAACTAAAATACACTAGTCTCGCAGTATCTACATCCGTTAACTGTCTTATTTTCTTAACGGCATAAGCAGCTGAACTAAGCCTTCCCGCTAAAGTTTCAATGTGTGGTCCCCATTGAAGTGAAACATCCAAAGTTATACCAAGGAACACCGTGGTATTTACAAATTCTAATTTATTACTGTCTAATATTACACTATTATTGACCTTTTTTACATTTGGCAAACAAAATTTTATACAATTTGTTTTCTTAGCATTTAATAATAAGTTGTTCACAGTGAACCAGTTCAGTATCTTTGAAAGAGTGTTGTTTACTTCGTCAATTTCGTTTTCTTTCCTATTCACTTTAAAAATAAGAGAAGTATCATCCACAAACAACACAATATTTGACAGATGTTGCACCATAAAAGGCAAATCATTAATGTAAACAAGGAAAAGAAAAGGCCCTAATATGGAACCCTGGGGCACACCCATTTTCACTTTAGATCCAGATGAGTTCGTGCCATTCACTTGTACTTTTTGTATTCTGTTGTCTAAATACGAATTTAAAAGACTGAGAGCCCCTTCCTCTACACCATAATGCTTTAATTTCATAAGTAATGTTTGGTGTTCAACACAATCAAAAGCCTTAGATAAATCACAAAACACTCCAATTGCATTCTGCGATTCCTCGAAGGCATCATATATGTTTCGAATGAGTGCTACTCCTGCATCGGTTGTTGATCGTCCTTTAGTGAAACCGAATTGTTGGTTATGCAGTAGTTTGTTTTCTGTAAAATATTGTAGCATTTGGTTAAGCATAATCTTTTCAAACACTTTACTAAGAACTGGCAGCACAGAAACTGGTCTGTAGTTGCCTGCATCAGTTTTTGAACCAGATTTATATAAAGGTATCACTTTACTAAGCTTCATGAGATCTGGAAAGACGCCACTATCAATGCTAATATTAAAAAGATAAGCTAAATATGGCGCTAAAGTATCAATTACATTACTGATCAAGCTTACCGATAATCCCCAGAGGTCTTCGGTTCTTTTCACTTTAAGAGATTTAAAAGTTTTTACAATAGATTGTGGTTCAATTACTCTGAAGGAGAATTTTTGATCACAATTACTAACATTATCCTTTAGCAGTCTTTGAGCATACATGGGTGATGAGTTTAGGGCTTCAGTAGTCTTAAGTGGAATATTTGTGAAAAAAAGTTTCGAATTCTTTGGCTACATCGGCATTCGAACTAATTTTACCTTGATCTGTTTGCAAAACATATTCTTTGTCGCGATTATACTTTACCTGTTTGTTTGCTAATGATATTCCAAACAGTTTTTATTTTATTATCTGAAAATTTTATTTTTCTAGCCAGATAATTAGATTTTGCTACGTGGCAAACCTGCTTAAAAATTTTTTAATATTTTTTCACATAATTTGTAAAGTTCTCATCAAAAGTGTAAGTTTTTTTGTCATAAAGGTCAAACAAAGTTTGGCGACTTTTGTATATACCTATAGTAGCCCATTCACTGAATTTAAATTTGATGTTACTGATTGTGGATTTAGACTTAAATATACTTTGGAATTCCCTATCCAGTACTGTAAAAAAATCATTGTAAAAACTGTTGGCTTGCACTTCATTATCAAAATCTGGTATGGGCAGTTTTTCATCTAGCACTGTTTTAAACTTTTCTATTCGATTAGCAGTGACCGGTCTCGTTTGAATTTTTATGTGTTCTGCAGAAATACTTACGGGAAAGCTAGCCATTACTCCGCTATGATCTGACCTCAAACAATTAAAAACCTTTTGATTTAAATAACAGCAATTACAAAATATGTTATCTATACATGTGGCAGAGGTCTTTGTTATTCTTGTGGGTTCCTTAAATACATAATTTAAATCAAATGACTTGAAGAGACATGTAATTCGAGTCGTCAAGGACTTTTTTTCCAACAAATCAACATTGAAATCGCCGCATACTATCACGGATTTACGGCTTTTACTAACGATATTTAATACATCTTCCATTGCCGATTCGAAGCTAACAAAGTTATCGTCATATGGGGGCCTATACACGCAAATAATGATGTGGTTCTCCAGCTCCACACAAGATAATTCCACAGTTTTTTCAATCGAAAGGCCAACAACGTCCTTCCGTTCTTTAAACTTTAGAGAATTTTTAGTAAATATAACGGAACCTCCACATTGTAAGGACTTTCGATTGAATGCACTGGCTGTACAATAATTTTCAAAACTAAAAAGCATTTCATGGTCTTTGAGCCAGTGTTCTGTTACACAAAAAATATCTACACAATACTTTTCCAGAAAAAGTTCTATTTCTAATTCTTTGCCGAGGAAGCCTTGAAAAAACTTGGCTTCTTCGTTGTCTTTAAGCCTAGTTTAAATCTGAAGGTTGAACACTGCCGCCAACGCCGGCATCGCAGGGTATACTATCAAGTACATTTATAGCCTGTGCTATACCTGCGGTACCGTCACCAGCGGCGGGCTGCTCCGTCGTTAGGCAAGTTATTACCGACTGAATACAGTTGGTACGATTTAAAATACCGTAAGCTAACGAATTAGCTAGTCTCTTTTTCTGTGCATAAGGCAAGTACATTTTGTTTTGAGTCAACCTAAACTTATTTACAAAACTATTTGTATCAAAAAATAATACAAAGTCGCTATGACTACAAGTCAAATTGTATAAATATAAATTCAAATAATACAATTTTGTATTATAGTCGGGTGTTTCATTGGTACAGTAAGGAAATGCACACACTGTTACATTACATTTCTTTTCCTTGCTAAGCTCAATTAGCCGGTCAACAGATTTTTTAATGTGAGCTTTCTTTACATTAGTACTATTTCCTAACATTAACACAAGTGAGGTGTATTGGTCAGAGGAACTTTTACACATTTTACCTACTATATAATCTAAAGAGGCATCAGGGTAGCACATGGTTTCCGTGGTAGTTGTCGAGTTCTTCACACCACACACAAACAACGGTCCAGCGTCGTTGCTATTCACTACACATAACTTTGGATAAGTATAAAGGTCATACAAGGTGAGTGAGAAATGTGGAGTCTTGATTCGATAATTGAAAACGCTAAACACGTTAAAGAAAACCGACTTCCATCGCAACAACAGTTTTGCATTCATATTTTTAGTTTTTGTTAATTTTCTAATAAAGTACTACATCGATTTTGATATATTATTTATGGGACCACACGGGAAGCAGTAGCTTTCAAATAAAAAAAGAATCATCAAAATCGGTTCACTCAGTCAAAAGTTCTGAGGTAACACACATAAAAAAAACATACAGTCGAATTGAGAACCGCCTCCTTTTTGGAAGTTGTTTGAAAAGAACATGAATGAAACATTTATTGGGGTCATTTTACTAAAAAAAAGGCCAAGTGCGTGATGCACCACGCGCAAAGTAGGTTCCGTAGTTTTTTTTAAATAAAAAAAGTACATTTCAAACAAATTGCAGTTGGTAAAGAACAATTATTAAGGTGGTCGACTACTACACATAACACACTAAGAAAGCCTATTTTTCTGGATCATTTTTCCTAAAATTTTGTCTTTTGTTAGTATAAATAAGTCCCAGTTTTTGCCGCGATAATTTTCCATTTGAATTGGGATGGCATGGGGACATATACTTAACTTAATGTCTTTAAAGTAAAAAACTAATTTATCCGGAAAATTGGTCCAGTTAAACCCTCAATGGTTTTAAAAGAAATGTAATACGATAGACGATACGATACGGCACGTGAACAAAAAAAAATCATCCCCACTTTAAATGTAGCGGAGGTACTCTGAATGTTTTTTGAACATCTTTTAATTCAAAACTTTATAGGGGTGACAGATATACGTACAAAATTTTAGCCTTAAAGCTGTAAGAATAGTCTTTGAGCAAAACGGTTACAACACACCAATGCACAAACAGACAGATGGAAATGGCGAAACTATAAGGGTTTCTAGTTTGACTACGAAACCTAAAAAAACCGGTCAATGGCGATTAGGACTCGCACACCGATGGCACAGTATATATATTAGTACTAACGTACAGTATGGACACTCCCTGCCGCTCTCTAAATTCGACCTCACCCCCCCGTCACACAGATTGGATGAAGATTGGGTACCAAACGTAAAGGACGAGCTACGCAAGCGCGATAAACGTCACTTATATTCACTTTGCGCGCCGCTGTGATTTCGTACACCGGAATAAAAAGCAACTAGTTACCGAACGTAAAGGACGAACTACGCATGCGCGATTAACGTCACTTATATTTACTTTGCGCGCCGCTCACCGCTGTGATTTCGTTGTAAGGAAGAAAAATGTATAACTGTTCAGTTTTCGGCTGTTTAAGTGCATATGATGTTAAAGGCACTACGAGTACAAGTACAAAGCCACGTCGTTCGACGCCAATAGGCGGCCGCGGCGTCTCAGCATGCCTCGTATCATGATTGGCTGACCACCAATATTATACGACTAAATCTAAGGACAATCAGTTCCTATGAATCTTCATACTAGCTGTATCTTTTTTTTTTAGAAATGTAGTTCCTTTATGTTTTTCATATGTCAGATGTCAGTTTGTTATTGTGGCTTGTGAGATATTTTGTTCGTTTTATTTATTTAAAATGATGATTGTTTGTAATAATTTGATTAGATGGTGTGAAAGTATGAGTTGTATAGAAATATCTAGTGGTGTGATATTATAAAAGGTGATATTGTAGATTGAGATTGACTATTATTGTAGGTTGCTAAAGGAATAAATATAATGTAACTGCATAATAAACATTCAGTCCGCAAAATAACTACTTGAGCGGCAAGATTTCATGATTGAGCGGCAGAAAAACATGTCTTTAAGCAGCAACTCAACACTGTAGGAAGAGTGTGGTACGGGGAGTTCTAAATGGAAGCGGGAGCGAGCGAAGCGAGCTCGGACTTGCGGAGCACCCCGACTCGGATCCGTTAGGTTCGGAGACTGTGCGGGGAGGCGAGCTAAGCTCGCCTCCCCGCATAGTCGTAGTGTTAGGTTTAACATGAGAACACAAAAGTAGGAGCCCCGAAGGGGCTCCGTCGACCACTCAACACTGTAGGAAGAGTGTAGTACGGGGATGTTTAAAATAATTACAGCCATCCAGAATGACATAAATTGCTGATTGATTTTGAAATGTTTGCTGACCATGAGTTGCTGACCAATTAGCTATTTCTGCTGACCGATTATATTTTTCTGCTCACAGAAATAACAATACTATGCTAACCATTTAATTGACACCCGTTGCTAAATGAGATTGTTTCACGGACAAAAGCTCCTGTGTGTTTGAAGAACAAATGAACAATGTTATCCATGTAAGTTACTTAATCATGTAAGATAACTGTTGATTGTTGCTTGCAGTGTGCATGCAGTAAATAACTAACAAACATTTCGTGACCAATGCCGCTGTTGTGATTCAACCCTACCTACATTATTGCCTATAGATACGTCAGTTGTATATATGTATATCATTTCTCGCTCGTTTGTATGGAGTGTCCGGGGTGTGCCGATGGTACCGTACCTCCTTTGTTTTTAACCCCCGACGCAAAAAGAGGGGTGTTATCAGTTTGACGCCAATGCCTGTGTGTGTGTCTGTCTGTCTGTCACATCGTAGCTCTCGAATGTATAGACCGATTTTGATAAGGTTTTTTTTTATGTGAAAGCAAGTTTCCTTGCAATGGTTCTAAGCTATAATTGATGAAGATCTGTTCAGCCGTTTAAGGATCATCAACTCTTATCTAGGTGATGAAGGGATCTGGGCAACTTATATAGGTCTGATGAATTCAAAATTTGGTGCCCTGTAACTGTTATGATATTTTTATTATTTAATCGTATGGCGATTTGTCGAACAGGTAATTCTCAAATGTCAATGTTCAGGCCACACAGCCATGTATATGCATCAGGACTAAGGTCGAAGAGGTCTTGAGCGGGGCCGTGGTATCGCCGCAGAGGGCAACGCTCGACGATATGTTCCATTGTTTGGTCTTCCACACCGCAGTCGCAGCAGGCAGATTCCCTCCATCCCCACTTGTGCCGAAAGTGATTGCACTGTCCGTGGCCAGTTCTTAATCTGTTTAGTCGACACCACTGTTTACGCGGTAGATGGAAGCCTTTTGGTTTTACGGTCGGGTCTAAATCAAGTGAATTGGTTTGTGCTTGCTGCGTGGCCCATTCGTTCTTCCAACAATCACCAATGTCAAACTGACCGGAGATTAGCTTGCCCCCGGTTACACAAGCCAGCCGTCGGGACTTGAGACGCCGTGGTGGGGGGTTATGATATTGAAAACCCATGATAACCTTGACCTGATTCTGCAGCATCTCCTGAAATCTGCAGAATACCCAACTCCTCAACAACTTACAGTAGAAGTATCGTGTTTGGGCTCATTAGAATAGTCTCAATAAATAGTTGTTGGATATAATATGGTGACCTTGACCTGATGCTACAGCATCTCCTAGTATCTGTACCCAACACTTTGCCAACTTACAGCAGAGGTTTTGTGTTCAGGCTCATTGGAGTAATCTCAATGAATAGGTGTTAGATAGTACATAGTTACCTTGATCTGATGCTGCAGCCTCTCCTGGAATCTGCAAGATACCTAACTCCTCAACAACGTACAGCGGAAGTATCGTGGTAGGGGGCAATGGAATAGTTCTCAATGAATAGGTTTTAGATAGAATATAGTAACTTTGACCTGATGTTGCAGCATCTCTTGTAATTTGCAGGATACTTAACTTTTTACCAACCCACAGCGAAGGTATCGTGTTTGGGTTCATCGGAATAGTCTCAATACATAGTTGTTACATAGAAAATGGCAATTTTGACCTGATTCTGCAGCATCTCCTGGAATTAGCAGAAAACCAAACTCCTCAACAACTTACAGTAGAAGTATCGTGTTTGGGCTCATTAGAATAGTCTCAATGAATATGGTTATATATAATCCCAACAAAACATAAATGTGAAATGGGCCAACTTCGATATAAAAAAATACAGCGATCTAAATGGGTAGGTACCAAGTTCTATAGTAGTTCCTAAATTATAGCTACGGAAATTCAAACAGAAATATTTATTTAAGACTTCTCCAAATAATATATTATATATATATTATTCTCCAAATTATATATATTCTTCGGCATCATCGTCACTTACCATCTGGTGAGTTGATGCCAAGGGCTTACCAATAGTGAATTAAAAAAAAAAAAAAAAAAGAGTAAAACGGTTTTCAGTAGCTAAACCCCGAGTCTAACCTACCGCAAAGGAGCCCATGATACAAATCGCGTTGCTGCGCTGGATGGCAACCATTGCAGCAGGTGGGACCCGGAGCGGGCGTCACACCCCCTTTCTCGAAGGCGACGGCCAATCTCCTTTATGAAGGCAATGCCTCTGAAACCCAGAAGCCCATTGTCTCTCACGCCAGCGGCACAAAGCAGTAATTTAGGTACCTCCAACCCATGCTTCTTGGCCGCTGCGAATTCAGCAGCAGCCCCAGCCAAACGCACCGTGCGGGTGAAGTGTGAGACAACAAAAGTGCTGAAGCACGTTGCGTCCCAAAGCAAGCACTTCTCTTTCTGCCACGGCATCAGGGTTAAGCCGTTCGACCTTTTTCCATCAGAACGACCGAATCCCGGCGGCTCCATCAAGGACGGAATATTGGCCATATTGAAGGAATATTATTTCTTAGTAAGTTGCTTATAGACATGTGGCGGCAATTGCAGTAACCCGCCACTGAACCTTAACGACGAGAGTAAAAATGAAATACATCTAGAACGCGCTATTAGAATTTCTTCAGCGCTGAGTATATATATACAGATACCAATCATCAATGATTGGTCCACGGCCGGACCCTAGGCATTCCACCTCGCCTGGCGGAGATATCTCCCTTTGCTCTCGCCAAATAGCAACGCACTGTTCCTAAAGATACAAAAAGAAAAAACGAATAACAAGAATTACGATTAATACCATTTTCACACTTCAGACATTTTTAACCACAGCAGGCATGAGGTCCCTGCCTAACTAGTACATGTATGAAGTTTAAAAATAGCTGGGAGTCGTATCTCTCCGCTGTAACTTTCAGGATGCTGCTGGGGCTGACGCGCAACCTGCTCAGCAAGAAGTCTGTTTGTTTGCGCAAGATTGCATGAAAGCTGTCGACGCACGCTTGTGCAAACACGCCGGACGCGCTGCAGTAGCGGGGCAACCCCAACAACATGTCAACTCAATGTAATACGTTCACTGTGAAGACTGTATGTCTCTATGACAAACTCTTTGGTCATATGATTGTACATTGACAAGTTCTATATAAAAACTAAATGTTGTTTCCTAGCAACGTGTCGTTGTTATCCTACCGACACTATGATTTAACTTGTAAAATATTTTCTCATTTATTGTTTCTATTTTTACTAGCTACAAATAATACAGCAGTTCAGTTTACTAATCTTTATTCTTGTATTACTTCTACTTTCCACTGCGAACATTAAAAATCTAAAACCAGTTCAAAACTTAAAATGGTAGCAGAGCGTGAAAACATACAAGATATTTTAACATGTCAAAGATACGTATTGAACCTTTAACAAAGGACAACTACGACACTTGGGCAATTCAAGCTGAGGCTGTGCTAGTGAAAGACAAACTATGGAAATATGTGCAAACTGTTCCAAGCGCTACTGCAAATGCTGAGGACATTGAAGGAGACAAACAAGCTAAGTCTACACTTATTCTTATAATCGCTCCATCAGAACTAAAGCAAATTAAAAAATGTAAGACAGCAAAAGATATTTGGGACAAACTAAGAGAAATATACGCAAGCAAAGGTCCAGCTCGTAAAGCGTCACTTCTAAAACAGTTGATACTCACTAAACTAGAAGGGAACAACATACGAGAACACCTGAATAGGTTTATGGACACTGTGGACAAGCTCGCTGATATGGAAGTAATCATCAACGATGACCTGTTGACAATAATGATGCTCTATAGTCTCTCATCAGATTATGAAAACTTTAGAGTAGCCATTGAAAGCAGGGATACTTTACCTAAACCAGACGAATTAAAAACCAAAATACTAGAAGAAAGTGAGGCTCGACACCAATTTGAAATGGAACCAACAACGAGTTCTCAAGTTCTTCATGCTGCTCACTATGCTAAAACATGCAAAGTATGCAAAAACAAAAAAGTATACTTCAAAAAGAGCTCACACAAAATTTGTACAAAATGCTGGTCTAATCAAAACAAAAATAAGAAGACGAAGAATGTGACATCACAAAATGAAACGTCAAACCACATGGAAGAAGACTGTCTACTCAACGTTCAACCTGCACTTACTAACAGTAACTGGGTACTGGACAGTGGATGCACTTCTCACATGGCCTACGCAAGAGAACACTTTACAATGTTAAAGCCAGACTCTAGCAAACTTAACTTCGCTTCTAAAAACCAATCGACTGAGATAAAAGGACGAGGTACAGTTAAAGTTGTAACTAACGAATATGGTACAATAAACCTTCTAGAAACGTTGTACGTACCTACCCTTACAACTAATCTTCTGTCTGTTGGAAAAATCACTCAAAATGGTGGCACCGTAACTTTCACTGGAAACAAAGCTACAGTTACGAAGAACAATAAAACGATGATGACTGCTGAAAAGAAAAACAATCTTTATTATGTCAAAACGCAATTTAAAAATGGTTGTACAGTAACACCTGAAACAAACATGGTGACAACTCAAGATAACTCCATTGGAGACTGGCATAGAAAACTGGGACACATGAATGGCAAAGATCTTCACCTAGCGTTGAAAAACGAGACACTCATTGGCTTAAACTTCAACAAGGACGAAGTATTGTCAGATTGTGAGGCTTGCATTCAAGCAAAAATGACGCAAGTGCCAAGTCCTAACCCAAGAACTACGCCTAGAACTACACAACGTCTAGAAATTATACACAGCGACGTTTGTGGCCCTATCAAAACGCCAAGCACTGGGGGTAACAGATACTTTGTTACATTCATCGATGACTACAGCAGATATGGCCGCGTATACTTCCTAAAACATAAATCTGACGTACTGCAGAAGTTCAAAGACTATAAAGAAGAAATGGAAAACTTTACTGACAACAAGATACAATTTTTGCAAACTGACAACGGTACTGAATACATAAACAAAGAATTTCAAAACTACCTAAAGGCAAACGGGATTGCACAACGACTATCGGCACCCTACACGCCACACCAAAACGGTCTTGCAGAACGGAAGAATCGGACACTTGTAGAAAAAGCAAGAGCTATGCTAATAGATTCCAAAGCACCGATGCATCTATGGGCTGAAGCAGTTAATACAGCTAACTATTTAGCAAACAGAAGCATTAACAGTTCTATTGGAAATCAAACACCATTCGAACGATGGGTACTAAGAAAGCCGTGCGTCAACCACTTACACATATTTGGATCTAAAGCCTTTGTTCTGAAAAAAGGTCCAAAAGGTCACAAATTTGCGTCGAAAGCAAAACCTGGTTTGTTTGTCGGTTACTCAGAATTAAGCAAAGCATATAAGATCTATATTTCATCTGAAAGCAAGACAGTCGTCTCTAAAGATGTCAAAATACTGAAGACAAACTTCTACGAAACAACTTCTATAAACATTCTCAACAACGGCACATCGTCTCTAGAACAAAATCAAACACCACAAAAAGAGATGATTGAAATGGAGATTGAGAATAATGAAGAGAATGCAACTGGAAGCCATCTGAATGACAGTGTTTATGAAGAATCTCTGGAGCAAGTAGATCAAATCGAAAGCACAACTCTTGACACAGAAAACGTTAGCACTCTACAGCAAGACGAAATAAACATTGATGATGAATCTGTAAATGTAGAATCTGTACAAAACCAACGATCTCTACGAGACAGATCATTATTACGTTTGCCACAACGGTACGACGACTTCGTGCTGGCAGCTGCTGATGAAGTTAACAAACACGGAGAACCTACTTCATACAAAGAAGCGCTAAATTCACCTGACAAGGACAAATGGCTCAAAGCAATGCTGAGCGAGATCTCATCCCTCGACGAAAATGAAACGTGGGAACTCGTAAAATTACCAAAAGGTAGGAAAGCTTTACCTAGCAAATGGGTATATAAAATTAAAACGAACCCTGACGGAACAATTGAACGCTACAAAGCGAGATTGGTTATCAAAGGTTTTTCACAAATACCTGGAGTTGATTACGACAAAACATTTAGCCCGGTGGCTCGACTGAGTACCATCAGAGCTCTACTTGCTACAGCAGTGAAACAAAACTTAAGACTTCTGCAATTTGACGTAAAAACTGCATTTCTAAACGGTAAAGTCAAAGAACAGATCTATATGAAGCAACCTGAAGGTTTCAACGACGGCACCGACAGTGTATGCTTGTTAAAACGAAGCCTGTATGGATTAAAGCAAGCTCCGCGCTGCTGGAACACCTGTATCAACGATTTTTTGTTACAATCAGGATTCAAACAGTCTGAAGCGGATCCATGTCTATACACAAGAGTAAGAGGGACAAAGAAAGTCCATATCGCTTTGTATGTAGATGACGGACTCGTAGCCAGCAATAATATTGAGGCTGAAACCGAATTTATTGATGAGTTACAAAATAAACTAAAGATCAGAACGTCACCTGCTACATATTTCCTTGGAATGGAGATTAGCAAAGTGAATACCAAGATCACTCTCCGTCAAACATCCTATACAAAGAAACTCTTACAAAAATTCAACATGAGTAACTGCAAGTCTGCACCGACACCCATTGTCAAAGAAAACATGGGAGGAGGAGATGAACAAGAAACACAAGCGGAACCAAGTTTTCCTTACAGACAGGCTGTAGGTGCACTGACATTTTTAGCAGTGGCCACAAGGCCTGACATATCTTACGCTGTCGGAATGGCATCAAGACATCTTGAAGCGCCAACCACTAAGGATGTTGCGCTCGTTAAACGAATTCTGCGCTATCTCAAAGGAACATCTGACGTCGGTCTGACATACGTAAAGGACTCGCTAGATAATATACTTTGTTATAGTGACTCCGATTTTGCTGGAGATCAATCTACTGGCAGGTCTACATCTGGTATGGTGTGCTTACTCGCTGGAACTGCTATTAGCTGGAGATCGCAACGCCAAAGTGTTGTATCCATTTCCTCGACGGAAGCCGAAACAATCGCAGCCAGTGAGGCTTCTCAAGAACTTATATGGCTGAACAGCCTCCTTAAGGACTTGATGAAACTGAATAAACCTACGCTTTATCTAGATAATGAGTCAGCAATCAAGCTATCACAGAACCCTAAGTATGAGTACCACAAGCGTACTAAACACATCAAGCTGAAGCATTTCTTCATCAGAGAATGTGTGGCCAATGGAGAACTTGAAGTTAAGCAAGTGTCTTCAGAGTTACAGCTAGCTGACATGCTGACCAAACCTCTCTATGGACCCAGACTGCAAGATTTGAGCAAGAGAGTCGGTCTCAACAGAATCTCTTGATTATGAAAAAGTTGGGAGGGTGTGAAGACTGTATGTCTCTATGACAAACTCTTTGGTCATATGATTGTACATTGACAAGTTCTATATAAAAACTAAATGTTGTTTCCTAGCAACGTGTCGTTGTTATCCTACCGACACTATGATTTAACTTGTAAAATATTTTCTCATTTATTGTTTCTATTTTTACTAGCTACAAATAATACAGCAGTTCAGTTTACTAATCTTTATTCTTGTATTACTTCTACTTTCCACTGCGAACATTAAAAATCTAAAACCAGTTCAAAACTTAAAATTCACCTACGGAAAAAAGTCATAATAGAAAATAGTCTTAGGTGTTCTACAGGATTCATTTCGGAAAATGTGTCCTGGAGCTTCACGACCTCATTCCCCTTCTTTATTTCATCATCGAACGATCAGGTGCGGAGGGCAATTCCACCACTTTGTCGTTGATATTGCACCTTTACGCACGAATCTTTTTGCTTCTTCGTTCATTATGCGAACGGACAAGGAGTGGAATTCCCTGCCGGCGTCTGTATTCCCCAATTCGTATAATTTAGTAATTTTGAAAACGAGAGTTAATAGGCTCTTTTTGAGCTTGCGTTTTTCATCCTCGGCTGCATCGGTACTTACCATCAGGTGAGGTACAGCCAAACACACTCAATTTTTTAATAACAAAAAAAAATCGGTCGCGACCCGTGCACCCACTGACTTCACCCACTGGTGGGTGTAGGGGTAATTCCTGTTTAATTGTGTACCCACTGCGTTAAGGTTGGATTAATTATCGATAATGTTGAAGCGATATTATTAAAACTATCCCGAGGAGACTAAAAGAGACTAGATTACATTCCAACTGACAACCTCGTTACAAACTATTTGACCTATTTACATATATAAAATCTCATTTCATGCTTCATAACATCTCATCTCATGCTTCTACGTCATAAAACTTCAGAATAAAACAAAATACGATAAAAAAATGGGAGGTCATCTATCTTCATTGCTGCAACTGATAGTGGAATAAAATATTTTGTATTTGAACTGCATAATGAGTACAGAAATAAAATATATACATCGCAAACGTGGTACAATATTAGTATATAGAGGATATCAATATGTGAAACAGAAAATTTATGCTAACAAGTCTTCAATTTGGAATTGCACACTAAAACAGAAGCCGAAATGTAAAGGATATATTACTATTAATGAAGTAAGTAAATTGTTTTTAACCCTCGGGTGGTCGCGATTTTTTTGTGACACCGTCGGTCACGTGGGGTCTTTAAACGCCCGGAGATTTTAAATATTTTGTTTTTTTATTACTTATTATTTTTTATTTATTTTTATATTTTTTGTAGCATAATAAAATTTTAAATAAAACCCATAGTGTGGTTTTAAATAATTTTAATGATAGGAAATAATTTTTAACAAATAATAATATGTATTACTATTATATATTATTTTTGCACTAATTGATAGTTAAGTATGTTTTAGGAAGCTACCCTGAGGTACAAATTTGAATCTTTAATATGGAACAAAATATAGCAGTTTTTGTAAACGTCGGGCTTTTAAAGACCCCACGCGACCAACCGAGGGTTAATCCTAAATAATAAGTAGGTATTCTTATTAGATTTATTAATTCTTAATATGTGCTGATTCCCAACAAAAATGAGAAGACGTATACAGTAATGTTTGATTTGATAACTACAGTCGTTCCAGATTTCATGCCGAAAATAGTTCACGCCGATTTCGAATTTGGTATAACAAACGCACTTAAAACATTCCTTCCTGAAATTATTGTTGTTCGATGCTACTAACATTTTACAAATAGTCTTTGGAAAAAAGCATAACTCTATGCATTAAAGGTAAAACTTTACGACGCATCGTGGGCTTATGTTGCAGCTTACCTCTTTTACCGGTGGATAGGATTTTAGAGGGCTGGAGTTACATAAGTAACGAATGCAATGAGATTAATAATACAAAATTTAAAAAGTTTCTTAAATACTTCAAAAAATTTTATCTCAAAAAAAAGATTATCGGCGAATGGTGCGTGTATGATAAACGTCATCGAACAAACAATGTTTGCGAAAGCTGGAATTCTGTGATAAATAAAAAGATAAATAAAAATTATAAGACGATTGCAAAGTTGTTATGCAAAATATTTGCACCAAACAAGAAATTAACTGATAGACGCGATGAAATGTTCCAAAGTCGAGATAATGAGATAATTAATGCACAAATGCAACTAATAACAAATGAGATAAGCATTTGTCATTTTTTAGACAAATTACGTTAGTTAAGTATATCTAAAAAAATGACAGCATCCTGAAAACAGAATATAGACTCATTCTGACCCGCTTTCCGAGATAGGTATGTTTTCTTTTTCTGACTCCCTGGTTTTAAGTTTTCGGGAAGCTGTCCCCTACACCCTGTATGTATAAATAGGTCTACGGTAGAATCTGTTGGAATGTCCTTTAGTTTATGTTTTCTTTAAGTTTAGTTTAAGTGTTTAAGTTTCCTTTAGTTTGTAATCTACCTAGTCTCTCTAATAAACAAATTGAATTATAGTATTATTTTTTTCACTTCAACATTATCGACAAAATCGATATTTAATTCCAACGCAGTGGGTACACGGGTAATCAGGAATCACCCCTACACCCACCAGTGGGTGAAGTCAGTGGGTGTACGGGTCGCGAGCGAAAAAAATAACTTGCATCTTACTGTGAGGATTTCAAATGTGATATTTTGTATTTGACTTTGACATTGTACGGAACCCTCTCCACGCGAGTTTAATTCGCACTTGGCCGGTTTTATTTCAAGGACGTTTTAATACTTACAATAATATTATTCCTAGCCTTATTTTAATATATTTAAGGTAATAATAAAAATTTACGCATGCGTACGTGTGCCTAGCTGCAATATGGCGCAATTCTCATACAGCTGAATTGAGTTGTTTTAGTAATGAATACGAATAAAATAATGATTATTTAATATATGTGTTATAAAAAGTATACTGATGTGTATGAAAAAACAAAATTAGTTTACTCCCCCGGACATTTAAGGCGAGATATTGATTGTAACAGTTATCTGTGAAATTATTCACACTTTTTCAGTGGTTTTTCGTTTCAATCAAAAACCACAATGAAAGTATAAAAAAAAAATAACATTGCTCACTTTGTATTATCATTAAAAACATTGTATATTTTTTTTAATTTATGCTTTTGAATATGAGTCATAACTAGAGTTGAAAGTAACGGTGTAGGCCTGCCTTTGGGTTTTTTTTCTATCGATCCAAAACTGCTCAATCGTGTTTCTAATAGCTTTTGACTTTAAGAAACATCATCAACGATAAGGGTATTTTTTCAACCTTAGGGTTTTCTGTCATTTTAAGGAGTAACTGACGTCAAAAATAACAAAAATCTGTAAAATTACCGCCTTAAAATGAGCCACAAGTAGCGTAAACTGAACTTTGGTTGTCAAAACCTTGATAGATACTCATATGTTTTTTTAGTTTTTTTTTTATTAAAAATTTGATTGCGTTTGACTGCAACTCACCTGATCGTACCCATGAATCTTGTTTTTCTTTTACGGTAGGTTTTTTATTTTACCTGTTTTCTCACAACTGAATTGAAAAACGTCGTATGATACTTGGGTGTAAAAGGTAAATGACAAACTATTGACAAAAATGTAAATCGTTTGTTATTAACCTTTTTACCACCCTTGTATCATAAATAAATATTTTCGCTCTCCTAGAAAGTAGAAAAATAAAAGATATGCTCCCGGAAAAAAGATGCTAGCTAAAATATAATGAAGCTTTTTACCCGATTGCGCCAGAAGGAGGGTTATGTTTTAGAGTGTATGTGTGTATGTACAATTATTTTTTTGGCACGCTTTGTAGCCTAAACGGCTTAATGGATTAGGGAGTGCAAGGTGTCGTTAGATTCGTTTTAATCCCGTGAGTGACACAGGATACATGTTTACCCGACTGGCCAAAAAATAGGGGTTAAGTTTTTATGCAGTCTGCTTTTTAATTTTTAATTAATTAGGTAATTTCTGTTGTTTGTTTGCTAAAAATATCATCATGATCGGTTAATGTTTGTTTATGCATGTAGTTAGGTACAAAAATAATGGGTTTACGATTGAGTGGAAACATTCATTTATTCTTAAAGTTTATTACCAGAGTCTACAGTTTGTTTTTTAAATCATGCTGTATATCAAAGGGCTTTTTCAGACCTTATATTGAAGAATGAGCGCGCAACACGCGATCGCTTCATTTGCTGACCAATGCCAGACAGTGAGACCAAGTACGCGATCTCTGTAGGGGAAACAGAGAAGGAAGATGTATTGGGGAAAGGAAATGTTCTTTGAGTAGGTTTTGTAAAAAAAATTGAACAAGATGAAAATTTTACGCAATTTTTAGATTGTAAGGGGTGCAGGTTTTTGGAGAGAATTAATAATGTTTATTTTATCGCATACTATCTGTAACAGCGCACTTCGTAACTACACTACACTATCCTACCCTACCCTACACTACCCTGCCCTACCCTACCCTACCCTACACTACCCTACCCTACACTACACTACACTACCCTTCCCTACCCTACCCTAACCTAACCTACCCTAAAAAAAAATCGGTTGTCTGTAATGTTAGTTTACTGACGATAGTTGAACGCGACAACGTCATAAGAAAATAGTGATGGAATGGTTTCATAATATCGAAAGAATCATTACATTTATCGCCGCAATTATCGTAGCTATAAACAATTGACACCACATTCACTTTTCACTGCACTTCATACTTGACGAAAACATGTAAATGTATTAGTATAGCATCTGTCCACGCGGACGCATCGCTCACTCAAGTAGGAGAGAGACAGATGTCGAACGCTGCCGAACGCGAAGGCCGATTGTGCCTCTTTGTCGCTCATTGCGCGCTCTCGCTTGCACTTCAAGCCTTAAATGGAACGCCTCAAAGCGAGGTAACGCCGCATGAGTCATGTTTTTTCGTGCGTGCAGCCGGCTCCATCGAATTATAAGACGTTATCACGTCAAAACCTTCACCAGACAATAGCGAACCCAAGCTAAAAATAATTAACGAAATCGGTCCAGCCGTTCTTGAGCCATACAGCGGGGATCCCTACCACCAGCGCTTGCGTTGCGGCCAGCCGGAACCGCCTCGATTGAGTAGCAGCCGCAGTCGCCTACGATAACCAGCACTGCGTATGACTCACACAACGAGCACAATACATGTACACGTAAGATGGTCGTTCGTCACCAAAATGTTCAGTCGATAAGCAATAAAACTCTCAAAATAGACGTGTTACTAACTAACGAACTTAAATGTGACGTTTTAGCACTCACTGAGCACTGGCTGACGAGCGACCAGCTTAAGTGCATCAACATTGACGGTTACACTTTAATATCTAGTTTTTGCCGGAAACAACACATACACGGTGGGTCAGCCATATTTGTGAAGGACAGCTATAAGACTATTGAATTAATTGACTTATGCAATTTATATAACGAATTGTTTTGTGAAATTTCCGCAATGGAGCTTATTGATTTTAATTTAATTATTATAAATGTATTTATAGGAAAAACTTAATAAGCGCTACTGATTTTTTGACCTACCTAGAACGTGTGCTCGAGAAAGCCAGCGATAGTGGAAAAGACTGTATTATAGTAGGTGACATGAACATTAATACCTTTAAGCAAAGTCCTGAAGTAAAAAAAACTAATCGATACATTGTCAGATTACGACTTCATAAATAAAGTTGATTTTCCTACGAGAGTCACGGCAGACTCACAGTCCAGCCTGGACCATGTCTACACCAACGCGGGGGCGGGGGTAGTGTGCGCGTGTCCCGTTACTACCAATCTGTCCCATCACATCGCTGTCCGTACAGAAATAACGTGTCAGAGAATCGAACCCACACCCGTGAGAACTGTACGCGACTACTCAAAATCAAATCGCACTATTTTTGTCATGTCTATTGACAGTGTAAACTGGACCGATGTATGGGCACGAAGTGGCAACTCAGCTTTGAATATGGCGACGGCCATAATAAATACTATTTATAATAAATATGATACAAGTTTCCCATTTAAAAAGAAACCCAAGCCTAAAAATAAATCATGGCTTACTGATGAGATTACGAACTACAAATTATTTTTATTTGACTAAATCAAACTAAGACAAACATTTCCCGATGACGACACCTTAAAAAATAGAATAAATACAATGAATATATTTTATAATAGATTGATCTCGTGTCAGAAACTAAGTTACTATTCAAATATCATGTCAGGAAGTGTAAATGTGAGTAAAACGACATGGGAAATCAAAAACAAAGAAAGGGGCAGATCTGGCCGCCATATAACTAATTTCACGGACATTGTCTTAAATTCACATGGAAATAAAATTGATTCCAAAAAGGATGCTGCGAATTTAATGAACGCAAGATTCATGAACGCTGCCGTCTTGTGTGGGGCTCCGCGAGCCGACTCGGCCCGAGCCCGGGCCGCGCTGAGCGCCGCCCGCGCGCCCGCCGAGCGCTCGCTGCACCTGCGCCCGTTCACTGCGCATTAAGCGTTACGCATAATCACCGCTCGTATACCACACAAACCAACCAAAGACATATACGAGGTTTCAATGGACCTTCTGAACATAGCCGCATCTCCGCTGTGTCCGGCCCTCGCACATCTGTATAACCAGTGTTTTAGAGAGTTTACAACATTTATTGAGCAACACAAAATTGCCCCTATGTTTAAAATTTGTTTATTTACGTACATATTCGTATTTGGGTCAAAGAATTACATATGTTTACCAAATTTCAATTTAATTGGTCCAGTAGTAGCTTCTAAGAAAATCGGCTGTGAGAGATAGTCGGACAGGCAGACACACGACTAATCCTATAAGGGTTTCGTTTTTTTCCTTTTGAGGTACGGAATCCTAAAAACAAAGCCCAGTATTTTCGGAGATAAGGAGGGAGAAAATGGTCAATTTTCGACTATTTTCTTAAATAACTTTAAAACTATTGATCTTAATTTTACAAAAAATATATATTTGAGATTCTCACAACAAGCCCTTACCTATGATATGTCACACGATATAGTTTGCAAAGCTTTTTGATGTGTAACATCTTTGCTCTCGCTTTCCTGCAATTTGTGGGAGTGATTTCGTGAAATGGGACGGAAAAGTGTCCCATGGGACGGAAATGTGTCCCAGGGAGTCGCGTTTTTTCAGGCTTTAAAAGCGCGGAAAAGGCAAAGGTATCTATGACCATACAGCCTAGTCTGCCGTATCTTTGCCGTCCTTTTTTCAGGCTTTAAAAGCGCGGAAAAGGCAAAGGTATCTATGACCATACAGCCTAGTCTGCCGTATCTTTGCCGTCCTTTTTTCAGGCTTTAAAAGCGCGGAAAAGGCAAAGGTCTCTATGACCATACAGCCTAGTCTGCCGTATCTTTGCCGTCCTTTTATAAAGTATTTTGTCACATGTTACACATCATATGCGAGTACTGTAGGTCTCGCTCGAATTTTTTTTTATGTTTTCTATTTGTTTACAAGTTCAGTTCAATGTCTAAACAGATAAGTATTTTTATTTGATTTTTTAAATCCACAAAACATCGTGTATTTTATTGGTCATGTCAAGTATTTCTTAGCTGACCCTTAAGAATGTCCAGTACAAACTCACCTAACGTCCTCGGCCGTTGACGTCGCAGGCACAGGACAAGAGGGCCAAGGGCCTCTCTACAAGTCCTACCCTGTAGACAGAAAGACGTCGACTGATCAGGAGATGTAGTGCCTGTATACAGGGTGTAACAAAATTGGTGTAGGTCTCGTTAACTGGGGCTTCTACTTATCATACTGAACAACTTTTTTTCTAAGACTTTGCTGAAAACGTAAATTTTTTTGAAAAATACCCTACCATCTACCAATCTAACTCTAAATCGAACCCGCAACCTCTTGGTGTGAAGCGATTGGGCTAACCATAATGCTACAGAGGCGGTTAAGTAGACACTTAAATGGAGCAGCTATAAATTTTTATTTTTTTTTCCTTCCTCAGGTAATTGGCCATATTTTGTACATTGTGCAAAACTTTGAGATTTGACTACGGGTTACCGGAAATATATTTTAGGAATAACTTATTAAATGAATGAATAGAAGCTCCTGTTGTAGCTTGTGAGTCTCTTATTTCCGACCGATTTTAATGCGGTTTTTACATTTATATACGTAGTAATTAAAGCTAACTTAAGGCGGTTCGATGAGCACACTAGCGCCCACCAATAGAAATAAATAATTTACTTATTCTTATGGACATCAATCGAAATCATTTAGTATTTTGCGCATATAGGGAGAAAGCATCTATTGTTTAATTGTTATTTAATAACTGTAAATAACTTGTTATTTATATTTACGATTTAGTTATAAAAATACTCAAAGGCAAACTATAATTAATTTCAGTTATTTTGTATAGGGAGACAGCATCTATTGTTTAATTGTTATTTTACAACTGTAAATAACTTGTTATTATATGCTACTATATGCGCAAAATACTAAATGATGTCGATTAAAGTCCATAAGAATGAGTAAATTATTAAATTTATTTCTATTGGCGGCGCTAGTGAGCTCATTGAAACGCCTTGAAGTCCATTTTCGCCTCCACCGACCGTGCCACACCGTGCAACATTAGTACTGGCTGGCTACTACGGTGCTTCGGTGCTACTTACAAGCTGCAATAGATGGCGCCAGGCGTCGCTCTCTTCGCTGCGTTCCACAAACCAAGAGCTTACGTTCTCCTTCTAAATTAAGCGTATTTACAAAATCATTTCCAATCACTATCTGATGCTGATATGATGATTATCAGCTGTAATACTTCGACGTCTGGACAAAGGCCTCCCCCAAGGATTTAATTTAGTTACCCATACAAACTTAAAATTACTACTTTTTGAAAATAAATGGGCCCATTCTAATGAAACTTTATACACACAAGCAACTTACGAAATTCTAATAAAAATAGTGTTGTCATTAATATTAATATAGTGATTTAAGGTATATTCACAGTAAATCTTAAAAATATTTTTTAAAACATACGAGTAGTATTTAGAAAATCTAATCTATACACAAACTAGAACTTCCTGACTTGCTTAACTATATAAAGTTTTATTAGAATTGACCCATTCATTTTCAAGAAGTAGCAATTTTAAGATTGTATGAGAAACGATTTTGTGAAACGCTCTTAAGCACTTTCTGCCCCGGTTGACAACTGATCTAATTCCACTGAAAATGTTAGCAGCAAATAATATACAGAGAAACATAAAAAACAAACTGATAACTGCAAGTTTAACCGCCTCTGTGGCGTAATGGTTAGCAAATTCGCTTCACACCAGGATGTCTCGGGTTCGATTCCCGGTGGGGTCAACTTGTAAGACTCGGTTTGGTTGGTGGTAGGGCATTTTTTAAGCCCGCCTGGCTAGCTACCACCATCTTATCTAAGTCTTGCCGCCAAACATCAGTGTTAACAACATTGATGTGTTCCGGCTTGAAGATAAGATAGACAGTTCTCCATTGCGTTTGAGAATCTTGGTAAGCCCGCTTCCATTTTCGGCATCATCGTCACTTACTATCAGGTGAGATGATGCCAAGGGTAAATAAAACTCACCAATTGTAAATAAAAATAATATAAAATAGTTCATGTATCTAAATGGTATGATATTGTTTCTAGTGTACATACCCTTTAACCATCATCATAATATCACCATCATGATCATACTTTATCTATTACACTTTATCTACATCACTTCAAACAAGCTTTTTGAGCGCAGTTCTGAAGGAAGGGATCTCGGCATATTCTTTGATCAAAAACTAGCCTTCAGAGTACAAACTATTACTACTAGGGATGCATCGATTCGCCTTTTTACCGATACGATACCGATATCGATACTCTTATAAAAATATATACCGATAGTACCACTCTTGGTGATTTTTCTTCTGGATAGTTATTTTCGACGCTGAAGCGATGTCCAATTTACTTGGATGTTACCTCTCAAAGTGCATCCACAAGTTTGATGTGATATAATTTTTAAAATTGATGCCACGGGATACTTTGTAAAGATACAAATACATATTGCTTGGAAATTAACAAATGTATAAATTTCAATATTATTTCTTAAAGCACATTTGCGTTTTGAAATTTACATTATTTTACTATTTATTCTATTTTATTCATACGACTAGTTGTAAAACTACGTGAACGCAAACAATTTAATTTGGTTCGTTCTCGGTAGATCCATAGAGTAGATCCATACTGGATCTATTGAGTTATTTGTTTATCGTTAGATCTGTAGGTCCTTCGTCAGTAATATTGTATTTTATTTAGCATGGAAAAAGTCAAAACAGAAGCCAACAAAGACTACAGTTCGTGACTCGTTTACAACGAAATAGACGAAACAAGAGAACAAGACACACACGTCTTTTGGACTTTACTCCTTAAGAATTGATTTTTATAAAGTCCGAGGTATGCAAATGTATGGGGAGTAAAATCAGACGTTCAGCGTTAAACTTGGGTTGTATAATATATAATAGTACAGTTATTAATTTTGTACGCAACTTCTTTGGGTGTATGTATATATATTTATTTCTTTGGCACGTCCTGTAGCCTTTTTTTTAAAATTCACAATTGGTAAGCCCTTGGCATCATCTCACTTAATGGTAAGTGACGATGATGCCGAAGATGGAAGCGGGCTTACCAAGATTCCCCAACGCAATGGAGAACTGGCTATCTTATCTTCAAGCCGGAACACATCTATGCTGTTAACATTGACGTTTGGCGGCAAGACTTAGATAAGATGGTGGTAGTTATCCAGGCGGGTTTAGAAAATGCCCTATCACCAACCAAACCGAGTCTTACAAGTTGACCCCACCGGGAATCGAACCCGGGGCCTCCTGGTGTGAAGCGAATAGGCTAACCATTACGCCACGGAGGCCTAAACGGCTTGATGGATTTTGGTGTATGAGGTGTCGTTCGATTTGTCTTGTCAGAATTGAAAAAAGTGGCCGCCATTTTGAACTTATTAGTTACTGGACTGCTTGCTTCCAAAATCGATATCTGAGGGTCCTTATCACGAAACCGTTGCCAGAATTGAAAAAAAGTTTCTTACTGGACGGAATGCTTCCAAACATGATTTCGAAGGTCCCTAAAGTCCCTTATAACGAATCCGTTGTCAGAATTACATAATTTTGCGAAAAACCTAAAAACTTTTAGGTACAAGCTTTTAATATTACATTGTCACGCGATATAAATATGCATGCAAAATTTCAGCTTAATCTGAAACCAGGAAGTGGGTCAAATTTAACTTGCAAGATTTTACCCGAACAAACATACATACATTGCAAGATTATTAAAAGTTCGTATAAAAGTAGTCGCCATTTTGATTTTTTTTAATAACTGGTCCGATTGCTTCCAAAATCGATATCTGAGGGTCCCTAAAGTCTCTTATAACTAATCCGTTGTCAGAATTGAAAAAAGTGGCCGCCATTTTGATTTTTTAGTTACTGGACCGATTGCTTCCAAAGTCGATATCTGAGAGTCCCTGAAGTCCCTCATCACGAATCCGTTGTCAGAATTGAAAAAAAGAGGCCGCCATTTTGAACTTTTAGTTACTGGACCGATTGGTTTCCAAGTCGATATCTGAGCTGAGGTTCCTAATCACGAATCCGTTTTCAGAATTGAAAAAAATGGCCGCCATCCTTCAGCACATTATTTTATAATCGTTAGTAAGAAGTAAACTCCAGTCGTGCGTCGAAGCTGACACATTCGCGTTTAAAACAAGAGAAATTGTTTTTTTTTAAACGTGAATTTTAGTTGCATCGGCAAAAAGTAAGGATTATTAGTATTATTACATACGATAAAATAATAAAAAGATAAAATATCGCCGACGCCGATATAATATCGTCGATATATTGGTATCGGTTTCGATATAGATATCGGATGAATCTTCAGATCGCATTATAAGTACATCACTTAGCGGGATAATGAGGTATTGCGATTCATTGCCAGATCGACAAAAGACAAAAAGCCTGAAGCATTTAGTTCAATTTGCCTTTATTCTGTTCAACTCGTCGAAAGCAACATAGACTAATCTTTTTACTATGCTAATAGCGTAGTAAAAGGAAATAATTAGTAGGTTATCTTCATACATGGTACATCGCGTGGTTAGTATGTATTTGTATTTGTCAGTAGGCACGCACACACTCTACAATAATGATAATGATTTAAGAGACGTTGCAGTAGTGCAACCTTTTTATTGTAGTGTGATGCGCACACATACAAACCGCGCGATGTTCCAATATAGGAAGATAACCTACTAATTGTTTCTTTTTACTATACTAATAGTTTGTGTACAAAAAATCATCCACTTTTATAACTTATTAACCATTTTTTTGTCAGCTGTGAATGTATACGATTTCTACAGAACTCGTGAATAAAACCAAACATATTTCTGTAACCCAAACATTATCGTGATTACAGGGATTTAATGTGTTGTGCGATGATAGTAATTATCTTGATCTACACTTCAGAAAAAGGGATCAGTAACAAAAACTTTAATTAACTTCCCAAATATTGTAACTAGCTATAAAATAAAAACTGTACTCTAGACAATTTTATAGTGCTTAAATAAAAATAAGTCATAAAAGTTCAAGATTATAAAGTTTATTTTGAATAAAAGTAGGTCAAGAATAAATGACAATTTCTTACTAGATTTCGAAAAATGTGCGGTGTCAAATGTGCAATTTTCACACATTTCAGTATTTAGTGTTACCACCACAAGCTATAAAAACAGCTGTTACACGGTTTGGTATGCTTTCCACCAGATTTTTAAGACGATTCTGAGGAATATTCTAGCATTCCTCTATCACTGCTTCTTTCAGGTCACGAAGCGTAATTCAAGGGGAATTCTGCTGGCGTACACGCCGTCCCAGTTCATCCCAGGCGTGATAGAGACATCAATAAGGTAGTCAAACACTCTCCAAGCTGTATGGGGACGAGGGTTATCTTGCATTAAGATGGCGTTCTCGCCCATGTTTACTAAAAATGGGCCAACATACGCATTTAAGATTTCATTCACGTATCTCTCTGCAGTTAAAATTCCATTTTAGATCACCACTAGCGCGGTGCAGCTTTCGGAAGTAATTCCAGTCCAACGAGTATGGAGCCTCCGCCGTATGACACTTTCTCTTCAATGCAAGCTTGGTTATGGCGCTCTCCTGGTTTTCTGTAGACTCTTTGCCCCCCATTGTGATTGTATACTTGTAGCATGATTCTCGACTCGTCCGAAAATATAACTGTTACCAGCCATCGACAGTACAACTAAAGTGTTCTCTACCGTAACTCAGCCTTGAATTAAGATGCTGCCTTTGGATTTTTTGACCGTTCGTGGTTCTAAATGGCTTCAAGTTTTCTTCAGCAAGACGCCGCCTCACTGCACATGTGCTCGGATTGTCTCAATATTGTTGACATCATAATATATCGATCCTCCCGAGCTGTCGTGTAATTCGTTCGGCCTGTTTTTGGTCTGCGAATATTTGGAGCCAGTCTCTTCAAATCGCACTCTATGAAGGGTTGATAGCGACACACCAGACACCAATAGTTCTAGCTGTATAACACTGGCTGTGCCCATCTTCAAGCATTGTCAGAATTATGGTACACTCTTCAGGGTACACTCTTCGTTATGTTTTAACAGAAACCGATCAGAATAATGAATATCTACACAAGAAATGCCCTATTTATATGACAGAACAGAAACAAAAGTAAAACAAATGGTTCCAAATTTGATGTGCAAATTTTGATAATCGTCTTTATTTTTAATACAATCACCAAACATAAGATAGCCAGTTCTCCATTGCGTTGGGGAATCTTGGTGAGCCCGCTTCTATCTTCGGCATCATCGTCACTTACCATCAGGTCAGATGATGCCTAGGTCTTACCAATTGTGTACATATAGAAAAAAAATAAGTGTTACTCCTTCATTCATTCATAATGAAATAAACTTTAATTTAGTTTTATTTTGAAAGGATTGCTCAAATATTTTAAAAGATATAGAATTTTTGTAACCGACCCGTTTTCATTGCGATCCAGTGTATTTGTTGTTTCTAATTTTGGCTACTTTTTTATGATGCTTATTTAAAAGTGGAGACTTTTCCACAATTAAATCCAAAAGCTAACAAACTTTCAATACGTGTTCCCAACTAAAACATAAAACAAACTTTATTTAATTAAGTTTACCTACATGAGTAGAATAAACAATTAAATTTTGTGTATTTGTATACATTTCTCTAATAACATTGTTTCTGTTTGTTTGTTTGTAAAATCTTTATTGACATGTTTGAATAGAGAACATAAAACAGATATGTATGGTATAAAGGTGGACTTATCCCTAACGGGATCTCTTCCAGTCAACCTAATAATGACATTTGGATATAAAACAAAGAAAAAAAGGTAAGAGCAAAAGTTACAAACATGACTTTACACATAAAGTGTAATTTTTAAATTAATTATAGTTAAAACAAACTTCGTGGGACATAATGTTATAATACGTATAAATATAAAAATTATAATACTATTATAAATAGTAATATATACAACTAGTATTCCCGGCGAACTTCGTACCACCTTACACTACGCTACCTTACCCTATCCTACCCTACCCTACCCTACCCTACCCTACACTACCCTACACTACCCTACACTACCCTACACTACCCTACACTATCCTACATTACACTACACTAACACGACACTACACTACACTACACTACCCGACCCTTCCCTACCCTATCCCACCCTACCCTACCCCTACACTACCCTACCCTACCCTACCCTACACTACACTCCACTACCCTACACTAGACTACCCTACCCTACCCTACACTACACTACCCTACCCTACCCTACCCTACCCTACACTACACTACACTACCCTACACTACCCTACCCTACCCTACACTACACTAAACTACACTACCCTACCCTACCCTAGCCTACATAAGAACCTTCTCCTGACCATAACAAACTCAACAAAAAAAGAATTAGCGAAATCGGTCCAGCCGTTCACGCGTGATACCGTGACCAAGGGAAATAGAGATTCATTTTTTATATATATAGATAAATATTTTATTATAAAAAAAAAAATACGAGCTCAGGGTTTAGTTTTGGGACTCCTCATTGTTTTTATGGTGTGTGCTCATGTAACTGAGATTAAATCCAGATTATTACTTCTGTCACGATATTTCGTAACTATTTTTTGGCTCAATATTGTTCGAGTTCTTAAATAAATAAACAAAAAAATCTTATGCGAAAGACGTGCACTGCTGTACATGGACAAAGGCCACAACGACCAGTCTTGCGCTGCCCGTATCTATCTAGCTGGCGGCATCCTGCGACCATTACCAGGTCGTCGGACCACCGACTAGGCGGCTTGCTCACGCTACATATTCCGGTGCGCGGTCGCCACTCGTAACTTTACTGCCCCAACGGCTAATGTTCTACAAGCAATATGCCCGGCCCCTGGCACTTTATGTTTAGCGATGCTGTGATATAAGTCAGTTACCTTGGTTCTGCCGCGGATCTTCTTACTTGTAAATCGATCACGTGGGGAAACTTGTAATTTAACCGAACGCACAAATTCTAAATAATAATAAAAAAAGAACAACTTCGATCATAGCTCGCTGCGTCGCCGTTCTCATGAAGCCCATAGTGAGGGACTTGGCTCGGTTCAGTACCTATGTCGTCACTGGCAACACACACTGGTCACCCATTTGCCAAACGATGAAACAAAAACCGGCTAAATGCGAGTCAGAATCGCACCCAAAGGGGAATCTTACTAGATGGTGCTAGTTTCTTCACCCTTAAAAAAATGTTTATTTCATTTCATTTCATTAGAGACAATCGGTCAATAATGTACAAAAAAGTAAGTGTGTGGTTTTATGAAACCACGGTAAAAGTGAAACTTTACAGAGGACGAAACGATCGTGTCTGCTCTTGCTACGCTAAAGAGGATGAAACGATCATACCGTCAGACGAAAATGACCGTCACGCGACATGCAACACACAGACGAAAACATTTGAGACGATGTAATAAAAGTTTCACTTTAAAAATTATTAGTTTGTAATTAAGAAGATGGTGATGAGTTTACGACCGCACCGTCACACAGATATGGCGGTAGCAACCAGACGCAGATAGCAACGAAATCTCAACTAACTGAGTAAGTAGCTAAGGTTCCATTACCATCCACGGCCATCACCCACTACAATCACCACCACCAGATAACGCAGACATGACCAGCCCTCTATGATTACATAGTTGGAATGCAAATAAAATTGTCAACATTACTCAGTTGAATATAGTACAGCTTGCAAGCACGTCTTAAAAAACTATTACTACCGTAGCAATATATTAAAATAAATTTTGTTAAAAAAAACTAAAAAACAAGCTTTTAAAGCACATGAAACTAAAAAGTGAATATTAATTATTAATATAAGCTGAAAACAATAATGAAGGAAAAATACTAGTATTATTGTGAAAAAATCGTGGGGCGCTTTGTGCCACATTTTTCGTATATCAAGCAACCCACGCTTTTTTCACAATAATACTAGTATTTTTCGTTTATTAATGTTTTCAGTTTATATTAATAATTAATTTTCACTTTTTTAGTTTGAAGTGCTTTAAAAGCGTGTTTTTTAAACTATATTTCAAAATTTTTAGAGATACTTGTAAACTTATGAAATTGTATTGTTACTGATTCTTGATAAATATACAAAGTTTGAATTAAATCTGTCCGTTTAAAGTGGGTCCAAATCGAGTGCAAAGAAGTCGGTTACAAACATACATATATACAGGTGAAGCAAATTGAAGCGTGATAAAAATCACGTTACTTTTATGGGAACCCCATTTTTATATTGACAATACAAATACGCACTCTGTTAAATTTCAGCTGTCTACCTCTAAGGCTTCATGAAATACAGCCCGCTGATAGACAGATAGACAGACAGCGGAGGCTTAGTAACGAAGTCCCGTTGATCGGTGTACAAAACCTTTAAAAGTACGATTGTAGCGGACTTCTTTATTTTACTTAACCAGTGGAATGAATATCATGAAAAACAGTCCCACTTTTATAAGTCACTAGCTGTCCCGGCGAACTACGTTCCACCTTACACTACACTATACCATCCTACACTACCCTACCCTACACTACCCTACATAAGAACCTTCTCCTGACAATAACGAACTCGACAAAAAAAGAATTAGCGAAATCGGTTCAGCCGTTCACGCGTGATGCGGTGACCAAGGGAAATAGGGATTCATTTTTATATATATAGATAAGCAGAAATCTGTTCATCCTGTACGCAGCCCAGCCCTGCAGACAAACGGACGAACAGATCTGAAGGCGTTTGATCGGCGAGGCGTGTACCTCGAGGACTCGCTGACCCTATTAGCGGGCCACGGTATAATTGTACGTCTGTACGATGGGTAAAGGATCTAAGTGAAGTGGAAATTCCTGAAAAAGTTGTACCTAAGGCTTGTAATCGTGGAAATTTCCCGAAGGCGCCTTTACGGTTAATCCATATAATGGTATAATTTTCATCATCATCATCATTATCATATCAGTATCATACGATCCGACAAGCGGGTGGCCTTCCTATGCTATGTCTTCCAGTGCTGTACTTTACTGCCCTAACGGCCTTGAAAGCATGAGGAACACCGGTACTAAAAGGTCTTCAGAAGTTGTTCAACCCTCATACCCGAGGGACAAACGACTAAGGCATGGCATAGAAATCGTTTGGTGGAGCTGTTCTTTAATAAAATATAATTATGTAGTTTAAGAAACTAAAAAACACGCTTTTAAAGCACATCAAACTAAAAAGTGAAAAATAATTCTTAATATAAACTTAAAACAATAATTAACGAAAAATACTAGTATTATTGTGAAAAAAGCGTGGGTTGCTGGATATACGAAAAATATGGCACAAAGCGCCCCACGCTTTTTTCACAATAATGCTAGTATTTTTTGTTCATTATTGTTTTCAGCTTATATTAAGAATTATTTTTTTAACTTTTCAGTTTGATGTGCTTTAAAAGCGTGTTGTTTTGGTTTTTTTAAACTATATTTATTTTTATACATACAGGTGAAGCTAATAAAAGCGTGATAAAAAAAGGCGACAAGGCCTTGCTGAAGAACTAAAAACCTATCTCACTTCTGAGCCATAGACTCAAACCTATTCTCTGTCTGAAAAATGCCCTTTTGATTTCGTGGGCGTTTCTAAACGACAAAATTGAAAACGCTAAACACGTTAAAAAACCGACTTCCATCGGAACAACTTAGTACATTTTTGCATCATTATTTTTGGTTTTTGTTAATTTTCTAAAAAAGTACTACACCGATTTTGATAAAATTTAAATGGGACCACACGGGAAGCACTAGCTTTCTAATAAAAAAGGAATCATAAAAATCGGTTCACCCAGCCCAAAGTTATAAGGTAACAAACATAAAAAAAATAAAAAATACAGACGAACTAAGAACCTCCTCCTTTTTGGAAGTCGCTTGAAAATGGAGGGGCGCGGGTATAGCAGCAGTGCGTAGCCGCAGTTTTTTTTAATTTTAGTCACCATGAGTCATTACACGGGAGAGCAGCGCGCGTTTTGTGTCCGCGGATTTTACGAGAATGCTCGGTCTTATGTGACTGTTCGACGGCTTTACCGTGTTGAATAAGAGTTGCGGCGCATCAGTGAGTGTCCAAGCACTAATTTAATAAAGCAATGGATTGAAAGATTCGAAAAGACGGGATCAACGCAAAAAATGCAGTCTCGGGGTCGTCAAAGAGTATCACGGACCGATGAAAACATTCAGCGTGTTCGAGAATCTGTAAGCGCGAATCCACGAATGTTCATCGGTTTTGGGAATCTCTAGATCGACCTTTTTTGATTCCAAAGCTGTGAGAATCTCGAGGCTATAACAGGAAGACTTGGTTCCAGCAACTTGTCACACTTCAAACGAGAGCATCGCCGTGGTAAAAGACGTGTTCCCACGAAAGTTAATTTCACGCAGGGGTGACATCTCCTGGCCACCAAGAAGCCCCGATCCCACTCCAGCAGACTTATTTTTGTGGGGTTACCTAAAGAGCAAAGTCTAATAATCCAACAACTCTGCAGCAACTAAAGCTGAATACTCGGAATGAAATGGAATCCATTTAAAGGGAAATTTTCACGAAAGTTTTCGAAAAATTTTGATGCCAGATTGTAAGAATGCTGTAAACGTCAAGGATACCATTTAGGCGATTTCATCATGTCAGCTCATATACGTCCCCACCGAGGGGCTCGAGCCTACCCTGAATTAGGGCGATCAGGCCTTAGTCGACCACGCGGGCCCAGTGCGGGTTGGTATGTAATTAGGCGATGTAATTTAAAAAAAAATCATTTATCTTTAAAATTGTAATAAACACAAGTTTCACAAAATTATATAGTTTTTTTTTCTTGAATTTTTAAAAATGCATTTCTCTCTGGGTCATCTTGTATATAACTTCCTCACTCGATACCTAATTTCCTTAATTTTTCTTGTAATTTGTGAAATAAAGTATTATAAACATTTCCTGTGAATTGTATACAATGCTAAGGTTTCATACATTTCCGGTTACATTTTAAATCTGAATCACAACTTGATGTGATATTATGACTATAACACAAGAAGAAAAGAAAACGAAATTGACGAAGTAAACAACACTCTTTCAAAGATACTGAACTGGTTCACTGTGAACAACTTATTATTAAATGCTAAGAAAACAAAATGTATAATTTTGTTTGCCAAATGTAAAAAAGGTCAACAATAGTGTAATATTAGACAGTAATAAATTAGAATTTGTAAATACCACGGTGTTCCTTGGTATAACTTTGGATGTTTCACTTCAATGGGGACCACACATTGAAACTTTAGCGGGAAGGCTTAGTTCAGCTGGTTATGCCGTTAAGAAAATAAGACAGTTAACGGATGTAGATACTGCGAGACTAGTGTATTTTAGTTACTTCCATAGTATAATGTCTTATGGCCTTATGGCATATTGCTGTGGGGGCATGCGGCTGATATAGAAACTATTTTCATCCTGCAGAAAAGAGCTATCCGCGCAATCTATCAGATGCGATCACGTGAGTCGTTACAGAATAAGTTTAAAGAAATCAATATTTTAACTGTTGCTAGTCAATTTATATATGAAAACATCATGTACGTTCGTAAGAATTTGCATTTATTTCCTAAAAACAGTGACAGGCATAATTTGAATTTAAGAAATGTAAATAAAATAGATATAGCCTTTTCGAGACTGAGTAAGGTTAAGAAGTCATTTGTGGGGCAGTGTATAAGATTCTACAATAAAATTCCAGAAAATGTAACTAGTTTGTCAGAGAATAAATTCAAGACTCATGTCAAAAAAGTTTTGTGGTCTAGAGGATATTATAAAATAATAGATTATGTAAATGACAAAGATATGTTGATTCTATATCAAATACCATTACCTGAGACTGTAATCTGAATCATGACATTATTTGTAATATACAGTTTTTTTTTTGTTTTGACTATTTAAAAGTGTGTGTTAACACCTATTTGAAATAAATTGTTTTGAGTTTTTTGAGTTTGAGTTTGACTGGATCCGGATATAAACCGTTAACCACAAATGTCATAAAAAATTAGCTACTCTACATTCAAATCACATTTTTAAGAGTATGTACCACCTTTGATACAACAAAATTTCCCCATCTCCGTGGCGTAATGGCACACCTCGGTCACTGGCTATAAAATGTTAAAACAAACGCGTTCCTACGCACACAGTCTAAGCTCGTGTTGGTGAACGCGTACCATGCTTGTGTGAGTGAGATAAGACGTGCTAGGATTTCTGGGAGATATCTGAGCGGGGATGAGCGCGGGTGGACGGCACTTTCAACGAGAGGCAGGGAGTGACCATATTGTACGTAGTACTCTTTATTATACTGGGGTAATGGTTAAGGCCAACAGCTTCACATCAGGAGGTCGCGGGTTCGATTCCCGGCGGATTCTTACTTTGTAAGGCTCGGTTTGGTTGGTGGAAGGGCACTTTCTAAGCCCGCCTAGCTAGCTACCACCATCTTATCTAAGTCTTGCTGCCAAACATCACTGCTATCAAAATTGATGTGTTCTGGCTAGAAGATCAAGAAAGCCAGTTCGCCATTGCGTTGGGGAATCTTGGTTAGCACGCTTCCATCTTCTTCATCATCGTCACCATCAGGTGAGATGATGCCAAGGGCTTACCAATTATGTATAAAAAAATATATAGAAGCTTACGTGGCTTTTAAATTGTGAACAAAGGAAGTTAGATCCAAATTATTCACATTTTACACGTAAAGAATTTACGGCTAGTCATACAGAAGCCATAAAAAGACCATAGGAAGGCCATACGAGGGCCATACCGTGTCATAAAGGAAAAATATGGCTAAGTGGTTTTTTTTTTTGCGTTCCGATGCAAATGAAATTAAATCGTAATAACTGTGCACTCGGTTGAGTTTGTTGCAGCTAGCTGCTAGGCTACTGGTGTGTATCCAATAATAAATTGTCTAGATTTATGTTTTCCTTATCACTACGACTAAATATCTATTTATTTTATCTTAATATATATAAATCTCGTGTCACAATGTTTGTCCTCAATGGACTCCTAAACCACTTAACTTAATAAAATTCGCACACCATGTGCAGTTCGATCCAACTTGAGAGATAGGATAGGGTAGGGTAGGGTAGTGTAGGGTAGGGTAGGGTAGTGTAGTGTAGGGTAGTGTAGAGTAGTGTAGGGTAGTGTAGTGTAGTGTAGTGTAGTGTATGTAGGGTAGGGTAGGGTAGTGTAGGGTAGGGTAGTGTAGTCTAGTGTAGGGTAGTGTAGGGTAGGGCAGGGCAGTGTAATATAATGTAAGGCGGTACGAAGTTCGCCGGGACAGCTAGTTAATTTATAAAACAAACAGTCTTATATATAGTATTAAATATACATTTTAAATTAAAAACGACCTGGAGTTCCACTTAATAAAAATAAAACATGAAATATAGGAGCCATGAGACAATATTAGTTTAACAACTATTTTTACAATTACATTTTTTTATATTTCTAATCGAACTTTTAAAGGCACCCAAAGTAGTATTAAAAATGTCTACATCATAAAAGTAATTATTGAAATTGCATGTCGATCGTCTGAAGAAACTATTTTTGGTAAAATTTTTCAAAAATTTGATATTAAAAAGGTTGTTTTTGTGCGAGAGGATATGCGGGGTGGTATCCTAAAGTTTATTTCAGCTGATAGTGCAGGAGAGTCAATAATGTTATTTATTATTTTGAATAAGCACACTTGATCGTGATAAACCCTCCTAGACTTTAGAGAGGCGATATTATATCTTTTGGCAGCTGTTTTATAGTCGGAGAACCATGTACAAATGCGAAAGTCGAGATTTTTAAAAACTTATTTCGTACCTTTTCTATCCTGTTAATATGGACATTGTAACTAGGGTTCCACACAACACATCCAAATTCAAGGAGGCTACGAACAAAGCAGAATTTTTTTTTTTAAAGTAGTAGCATTGTGAAATGGTCAGGAAATATGCTTAAATAGTGATTTTCGAACGTCAATATCTCAACAACGGTATAATAAATAATTATGGGACTAGACACAAAATCTCAAGTGTGCAGATCAAACAGATTCTACGTAAACACGCTATTGATTTTACGCAAATTCGCTTTACATTCTTAAAAAGGAAACAGGAAATACGTGATTTTAGAGTCGTCAATTTAAAAAAAAGAACTACATTGCCTATGTTATTTCATTACTGGAGAGTAGCATTATTTAATTATTATTATTTTTTAATTTATAATTGGTAAGCCATTTATTTTTTAATTTATATTGGTAATTGTCACAGGCCTCCCACTCGGTGGACCGATGACCTGGTGAAGGTCGAGGGAAGCCGCTGGATGCGGGCAGCGCAGAACCGGTCGTCGTTGAGATCGTTGGGGGAGGCCTATGTCCAGCAGTGGACGTCCTTCGGCTGATATGATGAAGCCCTTGTCAATCCAGTATTTGACTACTAGTCATTTGAGTAACTTTTTATCAACTGTCAAAAACCGTTTGTGTTACAAAGTTGTGACGTCATTATCTTTGACGAACTAATTCAGTGATTCTGATAAATATAAAATTGAAATTGGATTAAAACATTAAAAGAATAAGTTTTTATGCTTTTGTAGGAGAAATTCTATGTAGTGAATAATATTTTTTAATTTATTTTATATACTGTCAAATACCCTATTGCAACAATCTTTTATCATAACACACTAAAATGTACAGAACATGAATCCCATACAGACAAATGACCACACCATAGTAAATAAAACCACACCATTATAAATAAAAACTTCTTGGTCTGAGGTTTGCTAGCTGCTTTTTTTTTTAAATATTAAAGTATTTTAAACGGACTGGCGACACCGTGGCGACTGCGGCGCTGTGATTAAAAAAAAAGTAAATCGGCGGAAAAGCAAAAGTGTGCGTCACGGCATTCCCTACCCTTTGGTCACGGTTTTGAAAATCAGTGTATTTTACTTATTATTGTATTTTAAAAAAAAAATGTTTCAATTTCCTTACTTTGTGTGAGTAAAGCACTGTACAGGCCTCGGCCGTAGTGACAATTGCTGGATTGGTATTAATAAAAGGCCTCATCTGCGGTTCGGCCCTTAAACTCTACTCGTCCAGCAATACTTAATATTCGTGTAATATATTTCGCCCTTTTCCTTTACGAACTTGGCTGGCACAATGCCGTGTGTCTGACGAAAATTGCTACAAACTGACGAAAATTGAATAACGTATGCCAATGTGGCAATGACCGTATATTGCATTGCAACTGACCGCATCGAGCCACGTGCGAGACGAGTTTACATCCCCTCTCCCACTCGCACTCATGTATATTACAGTACGGCACAAACGCGGAAAAGTGGCGCTTTTCCGTAAGCTCGTCGACTCGTCCTCGGGGGCCGTCTCGTCAGTCAGTTTCCGGCGCGAAGTCGCGGCGTGTGGACGTGTGTTGGTACTGTTGATTTTGTCGTTGGTTTTGCGATCGCAAGGATCGCGTATTTACGTGTTCTAAGTTTTCGAGTGCGCGTTTTCGATCAATTTCGAACAAGTACTTAAAACTAGAATGGTTATTAAGAGTTGTTTATATTAAAATACTTGCGGTGTCTAAGAATTCAGTGTTGTGAAATGATTATTTGTTTAGGTTAGTGATGGTTTGGGAAAGTGTAGTGTAAGTGACATGTAACTACATATTTACAGAACCTTGCTATTTGAAATAGTTACACTTACAGGTGAGTTTGTTTTGTAGGTACTTACCTATTAATTATCTTTGTGTTTTATGAACTACATCGTTTGCGGTACGTGTACTAACATACCAAATAAAACACTATTTTTTATTTTTTTACTCAGAGAATTTTCAGTTTTTTTTCCTTTTAATGTGCACCTCAATCGAAGTTTGCCATATTTTCGTTAAACAAATTAACCGTCTCCGTGGCGTAATGTTTATGTCCATTAGATTCACATCAGGAGGTTGTGGGTTCGATTCCCGATGGAGTCTAACTTTGTAAGACTTGATTAGGTTGATGGAAGGGCATTTTCTAAGTCTGCCTGGCTAGCTACCACCATCATATCTAAGTCTTGCCGCCAAACATCAATGTTAACAACATCGATGTGTTCTAGCTTGTAGATGAGATAGTCATTTCCCCATTGCGTTGGGGAATCTTGGTAAGCCTGCTTCCATCTTCGGCATCATAGTCACCATTAGGTGAGATGATGCCGAGGGCTTACCAGTTGTGAATACAAAAAAAAGTATATTCGTAACAGATCTTTAAGGAAAATTATATGACAAAAAGCGTCGGTGGCTCAATCGGTAACGACTCGGTCCACCTAACCAGAGTTGCCGGGTTCAAATCCGGACAGCCAATGTACCAATCAGTTTTATATACTCACCGATTGCTTTAACGGTGAAGGAAAACATTGTGAGGCAACCTGCACACACGCCTGCGAAGAAACTCGAAGGTTGTGTGTGAATTCGAACAACTTGCAATGGGCCCGCGTGGGGTCGACTAAGGCCCGATCGCCCTAATTCGGTGGGGACGTATATGAGATGATATGATGATATGACAAATCTCCGACGCAGATATTATCTAGAAAGTATTTACAAAATTGTAATAACTGATTGATTAATAGTCAAATCATATCAGCCGAAGGAAGTCCACTGCTGGACATAGGCCTCCCCCAAGGATCTCCACGACGACCGGTTCTGCGCTGCCCGCATCCAGCGGCTTCCCGCGACCTTCACCAGGTCATCGGTCCACCGAGTGGGAGGCCTGCCTACACTACGCTTTCCGGTGCGTGGTCGCCACTCGAGAACTTTACTGCCCCAACGGCCATCTGTTCTACGAGCAATGTGTTCTAATAGTCAAATAATATCCAAAAACTACGGTAGAATGCAGCGCACAGGGACATACCTCCTACATTCCTCTTAAATGGTTTGTTTGAGGGTTATACCGCCGCCAAAGACCTACTTTATAACCACTTTTTACTTTAATTAAATATTTTTTAAAGGAAAAAATGGTTTAATCATTTTTTTTCTAGTTTTAACCATAAAGCTTCTTAACAAAACAATGTAAAATGAATCCAAGTCTTACTTTTTGGAAAATCTTCTTATTTTATTTGTGACTAGATTTTGCCAGCGGCTTCACTTGCGTGATCATAGTTTCTATGACTGTCTCCGAGGGTGCGCAGGAGAGGAGCGTGGAAAAAAGTAGCGTATATATTAATCCAGATCCTAATCTGTCTACCTACCAAATTTCAGCCAGATACGTTCAGTAGTTTTTGCTTGAAAGGGTAACAAACATCCATACATACAAACTTTCGCGTTTATAATATTATAGTAGGATGTAATTTTCGCACGATTCGTTCGCAGCGATTGACGTAACGGCCACGATGCAGTATAAACTGACAAGAACCTTTTTTTTATTATTCACAATTGGTAAGCCTTCATAATTTGGAGCTTAAAATAAACTAGTTAAAAAAGAAGCCGTTCGCAATGCTTTTCATAACGGATGCGGCGCTGGAGAAGAAAAGATCAAGGTTGTAATTAGCTTTATTGATCTAATGATAACTCTTGGGAAGAAGGAAGTGGGAATAAATGAAGAAAAATACCAACAGAAAGAACTCTAGTTAATGTTAATATTATTATTAATATTTTGTACGGAACTGAGTAATGGTTAAAGTAAAAGCTCAAGGTCACCCGAAGGGCGATGTAGCGATACTCGGAATTTCTCTACGCGATCGAATCGGACACGAGGAGATGTGTAGGAGAACCTAAGTTTCCCACATAAATTACAGAATCGTTAAGCTCAAGTGGCAGTGGAGGAGCGTATAGCTCGTAGAATAGATGAAAGTTGGTCCCGAGAAGTCACCGCGCTCTGGAAGACGTGGCCTATAGATAAGCCTTCCACTCGGTAGACCAACAACCTGGTGAAGGTCACGGGAAACCACTGGGAGCGGACAGCGCAGGACCAGTCAAAGTGGAAATCCTAGAGGGAGGCCTTTGTCCGTATTGGACGTCCTTCGGCTGATTTGATGATTATGATGATGAGTGAAAAAGCAGTAATTTCCGTCGCTAAGCTAGCGTTTCTAACGCTACCATTCCCGAAACGAACAATAAAGGAAACATAACTATGGATTTAATTTTATTTGGATGCGGGCAGCGCAGAACCAGTCGTCGTGGAGATCCTTGGGGGAGGCCTATGTCCAGCAGTGGACGGCCTTCGGCTGATATGATAATGATGAATTATGGATTTACTCATATAATCTTTTGTAGATGTAACGCGCAAATTTCCGCTGGCTGCTTTCATCATAGCCTTTTGTATGATATGATAATGAAGATTATTAATATTAAAATACAGACTATGTTATTCAGTGATAATTTAGCATTCTAATAGTGAAAGAATTTTTAAAATCGGTTTAGTAGCTTATGAGTTTATTCGTTACAAACATACAAAAATACAAAGCTTTCTTCTTTATAATATGTAAGTAAATAAGTATAGATAATATAGATAGGCATAGCATATCTATGTTCAGAACCTTTAAGATCTTCTGTACCCTGTATATGACAGCAATAAATTATTGAGTATTGTTGGTATTTTATAAAAGTTCATACTAAAAAAACAAGACTCAAAATCGGTTTGTTTGCAGCTTTTGTCCAATCTGTTTTAAGGCTATTCGCTGATGGGTGATGGATGTCCCACATTAACAGTTACTGCAGTAGAGACTACATCAAGCTATACCCCACCAGTATAACCAGGCCTCGCGTAGGTAAATGCACGCATAGCGTTGCGCGGCCAGTTTACACTGGTAGTATTTAACCTGATAAGGTATCTAGTGTACTAACTGATGGTTATCGAGTCGATAGCAAAATGTAATTACAAGGTGGGTAACATAGATAGACTTGCACTTAGTCGAACCAGTAAAATCAGCGACACGTAAGAAGGCATATTATTATTTAATTAGACGATTGCACAAAAAGGATGGAGTGAAACTCCTTGCCTGCGTCTATATTACCCGACTCCTACATTGGGGATGACGACAACATCAGAAATAAATTATGAACTCTTAATCAATAAATTGCCCTCCTACTTAAACTTCGGAAAACCTTACTCGTTTTGTTTTCCATCAAGTCTTAGATTTTTAATTCACCAAAATCACAAAATGAGTACATATAAGACGATGCTAAACTACGACGTCACGCCTAGGTATTTCTAACATTTTTAGAACAAAATGTCGTTTTTGACAGATGATAAAAAGTAAATCAGATGACTAGCATTCGTCATCCCTATTTGGGGATCTTCAAGGCGACTACATAGACACTTACCATCAGGTGAGATATAGTCAAACGCAATAACATTTTGAATTTTTTTTAAAGGATGTTTTTCGGGTGTATGTATGTTTCTTTGGCTGAGCATGTAGCCTAAACGGCTTAATGGATTTTGTAGAGCAAGGTTTTGTAACATTCGTTTGGATCCGTTGAATGACATAAGTAGGATACTGTTTAGGCTTAGAATGCGGTCGGGATTCTGATCTTTCATTAAATTGCAAGAACTACTCGTGACTACGCCGTGCATGAATCAAGTCATTACTAAACACCAAATTTACTCCCTCTACATTCAAGTGGGGGGTGTTTTTTTAAAGTAAGTACCTACTTCATTCAATGTAAGTTGTCGTTGAATAAGTGTTTCAAAACTTTAATGGTTTGCAAAGAACATTTTTCGATAAATGATACGCTTTTGAAATATGAAGTTTTTGAGTGGTGATATTTATTAGTACCTGTCCTCACCCCTTAGGCACGGTCGATTCAGTTTTTTAAATTCAATGCCAATTTTATTAAAAATTTAAAAAGTTATTATTTTTTATTTATGGTGACACTACGTACGGTCAATAAAATTAGTTACTAGTGGCAATCCCCTGAGCTATGTACCATTGACTGGAACAAAGACGTTTTCTTAGTGGTCAGATGGGGCAATTTTTTAGACTAGTTAATTTTCTTGAATTTTCCTGAAAGTGACGAAATCTTGCAGCAGTTTCTTCGTTACTAATGTCATATTTGAGAATACCTCCCAATGTGACATTTACTACGAAGAAACTGCTGCAATAACTCTAGAGAATTAAAATTAAAAATAAGTATTTTTTCTTCAATCAAGGCGATTTTTTCAGGTGAAAAAACCCGAATTCAAGGGGTTAAAGCCACCATGCTCTCAAAAAATCTAAACAATAGACATATGTTAACCACCATTTAATTTCTTATAGTCTAATGCTATTTTGAGAATAAATTTTGTTTTAATAACTATTACTCTTAATATTAATATTCATCTTTAAACTTCTTTATACAATCAGCAATTTCATATGTAAAGACCTAATATAATAAGTGTTTACAGACATTTTTTAATAGTAAAAAAAACCTTAAGTAACCGCCTCCGTGGCGTAATTGTTAGTCCATTCGCTTCACACCAGGAAGTTGCGGGTTCATTTTCCGACGGGGTCAACTTTGTAAGACTCGGTTTGGTTGGTGGTAGCGCATTTTCATAGCCCGCCTGGCTAGCTACCACCATCTTATCTAAGTCTTGCCGCCAAACATCAGTGTCAACAGCATTGATGTGTTCCGGCTTGAATATAAGATAGCCAGATCCCGATTGCGTTAGGGAATCATGGTAAGCCCGCTTCCATCTTCGGCATCATCGTTACTTACCATTAGGTGGGATTGATGCCAAGGGCTTACCAATTGTGAATTGATTTAAATTGTATACTCTACTGGATACATATATCTAAAATTCTGATCATTTATCATTATCTATTTTTAATAATTATTAAACATATCCCCTAGGGCATGAGGATTTTAATATTTTTTTAATGTTCAATGTTATCTTAAAGTGCCAAATCAGAAAAAATATACTATTTTTTTGTCATTTCGTTTTTCATTGTTATTTTTTTAAATTGGTGGTTAGCAAGTAACCACCATGAAGAAAAGAGACCAGATCCGCTGGGTCCGATAAGCGCTAGCCCACTTGTTACCTTTAAGCGACAAAGTAGTAAATAGAAGGTTAAGTGATCGTCAAAAAACCGACTACGAGATTCAGTCGTAAATGAACTCTCTATCGTCCTTACTTCCAGTACTTCAGTGTTCTCATTGTACGTTGCATGGTGATATAGGATTTCGCCGCCATTTTGTTCGTTCCGTCATTCCTTTTTTGAAATGTCATTTCTGGCCCGTTGTATGAAGTGTCCAGGGTGTGGTGATACTATAGGCGGCACTGTACACGCGTGAGAACCTTAGCTCTTATGCTAAACGCGGTGACTGCACCCACAGATAGCGGAATAATATTATGTACTACCACCGGTACAACTTGCAACTTGCGCGCTGTCCAGTACCACTTGATGAAGACGGGAGCTGGTGGACGTAATGGTACCAGCGTAGAGATTGCAAACCGGGCCCGGACGGCCATTCTTACCGGGCCCGGTAAGTAAACCGCGGCGCGTGGTACGGGAGCGCCAACTCATAGAATGTACGTTACAGTTACAGTACAGCCTAGCCTATAAGAATTCGCTATTTGCTCAATAAGTAATAGTACCACTCACTAGTCTTAATACTCAAAGTCTAAGAAAAAACATACCTAATACTTTACTTTTCAAGCGACTTCCAAAAAGGAGGAGGTTCTCAATTCGTCTGCATGTTTTTTTTTATGTTTGTTACCTCAGAAGTTTTGACTGAGTGAACCAATTTTTATGTTTTTTTTTTTATTTGAAAGCTATAGTGTGGTATCCCGTGTGGTCCCATATAAATTTTATCAAAATCGGTGTAGTACTTTAGTAGAAAATTAACAAAAACCAAAAATAATAATGCAAAAATGTACTAATTTGTTGCGATGGAAGTCGGTTTTTGAACGTGTTTAGCGTTTTCAATTATAACAAATAAGAATTTGTTTTGTTTATACCAGAGCTACTAAAGTTTATCTATTTCACACACAAATTCACACACACTCAATCACATGCACACATAAATACTTGCGCGCGTGCTTAATAATACGTAGCGCATATATTTTGTAAAGTATTGTTGTTTTAAATTATTTTAATTTTTTATACTGTATCTCTGTGTTGTTTATTAGTTATGGAAGCGCGGATTCTTCTGGCACAAGTATTCTTATACTTAAAAGAAGTCTCCTGCAACATGTATTATTTTTCACAATGAGATACCGCAATAAACTTTTTCATTTTTTTTTTTTTTTTCATCTATCTAATCTAAGTTGTTATGACACGTTTAGTACTTTACGCTGCGTTATTAGTTTCCTATTTTAATACAATGTTTTCAAATAGACACTACAGGGAGTAAAGAGAAAGACCTGCTTGTTTAAACTTATAAAAATGAATAATTACAAATACTAAAGTTACTTTTCCGTCCATAAGTAAAAGTAATCAATTCTGTATTAAGTGTGATTTTGAGACTTGAGCGAGACTGATTATTGTGACAATTGTTCATAGTCCAGTTTGAAATAAATATAAACCTTGAATCGTTGTCTTTTTCCATTCATGTATAGAAAAATTTCATAAAACACTTTAAAGGTTTCATCGCTAACCTAACCCGGCCGAGCCCAGCGGACCCGGCTGGGTTGAGAAACATACCGGGTTGTAATCTCTAGACCAGCGGTTAACATCCACCTTCCTGGGCGCGTATATGGCTTTCCGTATTCTACAGTGTGTATCGAATAGGGTAACCGATATTTAAGGGGCATCATCATCATCATATCAGCCGAAGGACGTCCACTATAAAAACATTATAATAGACTAAATTTCATCGACAAAAACCCTCCCATTAGGGAGTCACTCACATCCTTCTCCCCTATAAATAGCAGCCATTTTTTTTAAATTAAAAATTTGAGTGAATTTGTGCATTTTTATTTCTTTTGTAGCGGTTCATGATAAATATGTTTTTTCTTGAATTGGTAGCAGTACAGACTTCAAAATAGCCTCGTATGAAAGGTTATGCAATTTCTTAGGAGATTAACACATAAAAATAACCAAAACATTTAAGGAAAAAAAACTCTATTTTGAAGTCTGTACTGCTGGTAATTCAAGAGAAAACATATTTTTCATGAACAGTTAGAAAAAAAAATGGCAGCCATTTAGAGGAGAGAAGGATGCGACTCCCCAATGAGTGTATTACATGCCTTAAAATATCGATATAAAAATAAATATAATCATTTCATTTCATTAACACTATCGTATCGGATAGTATATGTTCCCCAAGGAAAGACGAATCATAGACACTTTCTTACGAGCGTTTCCCGGTAAAAACCGTAAGTACCACATTCACCGTTTAGTGGTTAAACTTACGGTTAGTAGTTGCAAATTAATAATGTAATGTGTGAAGGCCGATCGCCCTAATTCAGGGTAGGCTCGTACCCCTCGGTGGGGACGTATAGGTATGAGCTGATATGATGATGATGTGTTGCAAGAAGTAAGCCTTTTGTTTTTAATTTTTTTTATATTAGTTTCACCTGTCCCGATATTTGTCATCAAATCTTGCAAATTAAATTTAATCCACTTTCCGGTTACCGTTTAAGCTGAAATTTTGCACACATGTAAATCGCGTGACAATACAATATTATATGATGGAGCTGGAAGATGGCAATGAAACGACTCAACCTCAGCGAGTTTAGGCTCGTTTAATTCGTGTTGACGAGTACTTTGATTGTAAAAAGCTTGTGCCTAAAAGCTTTCAGGTTTTTTGAAATTTACTCATATTTTTGTCATCGATCGACAAAACTTATTAACACCTAAAATATGCTATATTAGTATGAAGTATATGTCATACAAAAAAGTTTTATGATATTTTTTTCTCCCAAATGGGTCTACGTTTATTGATTAAATTTACGTAATAGAGTACAAGAATAAGCTATCAGTTGTATATCTAGGAAACCCTTACATAGGAAACTCCCATACCAATTGAATGATGTTGATTTTTTAAATTCTAGTTTAGTACTGTGTGTGAATTGTCCCTGATTATTATTATTATAAGTCTCGTGCAAGGAGGTATGTTCTCCGTTTTTTTTTGTCAATAGTTTACATTGTGAACAAGTGGGAAATTACGAATAGTAGAGTCACCCCACCAATGTCGGGAAATAGGGAGTCCATGCACGATACCTTGGAAGTTGGAACCAATTACACACACGCATCCAGTAATATTCGATCACGAAGTATCGATTTTGGATGAAGGGGATTTAGATTTACAAACGTATTTGTTACATAATAATAAGTGGGTACCTAACCGTCAATCACGTATTGAATTTGGGAATACTACAATAAGGATTCTTAGAATTACCAATATTATAAAACTAGCTGTTTCCCGCCGCTTCACCCGCGTGGACGTCGGTTCTATGACGTTCTGAGGCTGCGCAGTGCGCGAGCCGTAAGCGGCTCGCGAGCTTAGAAAAAAGTAGCGTATGTGTTAATCTAGGTCCAAATCTGTCTACCCACCAAATATTAGCCAGATCCGTTCAGTAGTTTTTGCGTCAAAGAGTAACATACATACATTCATAAATTCTGACAAACTTTCGCGTTTATAATATTAATAGGATACACACTTCGTTTTATAATTTTTAGTTTCAATGAAATATAATATTTCATTTTTGTTCGAGCAAGGAACTTTGTGCACAACAAAAATATGTTAGGATGTTATTATAAATAGGTACTAGTTCTAACGCTCCTACCTTAATTTCCTATTAAAAACCAGACCACAGTATATTACTTACTTACAAAGGACCTCTAACCAACGTTTTAATGAGCGTTTATCTCAATTTTTAATTTAACGTATCTATCTATATCATCTTCATCTTATCAGCTCATATACGTCCCCACCGTGGGGCTCGAGCCTACCCCGAATTAGGGCGATCGGGCTTAAGTAGACCACGCGGGCCCAGTGTGGGTTGGTCGACTGCACACATAACCTTCGAGTTTCTTCGCAGGTGTGTGTAGGTTTCCTCACGATGTTTTCCTTCACCGTAAGAGAGTCGAATAAACGTACATATGAAATCTAAATTCGTAATGACATTGGTACGTGGCAGGATTCAAACCACGGCCTCCCGGACAGAAGGTAGCGGCTGTATCTACGCTCTATCTATGTTTTTTTTAAATTAAAAATTTGAGTGCGTTTGGCTGCACTTTACCTGGTGGTAAGTGCCGATGCAGCCGAGGATATGACAGGCAAGCACTCTCGTCTTGAAGATTCCTAAATTATACGAATCGGGGAATACAGACATAATAATAATAAAATAACAAAATACAGTTACATATAACCACAGGACACTAACGGAAGATAATTTTTATTGACAACATTTATTTGCTTTAAAAAACAGAGATTTTAAATTGTTTACATAGTAAAATTTAACTGGGTATATTTCTTTCAACCATAAACAATCTGGCCGAGATGGTGTTATAGCTATAGCTGAGAAATCCAAAATATTCCGCGACGATCCTATTTCTTTCACGTTACGGAGGGCCGAAGGAGTTATAAGTTTAGTAATCGATATTAATATCCTTCAGTTATGCGTGGTATGCCGGCCCCGTCGGCCCCGTCGGCCCTGCGTTCCTCGATCAGCCCTTCCGGTGTATCTTTATAGACATAATATAATACGCACTCGTGTAATATCTTTATCTTGAAATTCTTTTGCAAGTTTTTGTAAATAAACTTGAAAGTTCTGGTTGAATTCGTGCATTGAGGTTTATGGAAGCCTTCAAAGCGACTGCCGTGATAGCAGAACATTTCTCTGCAAAAATACTTAATGTATATAACGAAATGTTATGTCATGAATACAGTTATGGTATTTGTTGAAGGATTAACACATCTTTATATTATGTTAAAATGAATTTCTATTTCCCTCGGTCATTGCATCATGCGTGAACGGCTGGACCGATTTCGCTAATTCTTTTTTTGTTGAGTTCGTTATTGTCAGGAGTAAGTTTTTATGTAGGGTAGGGTAGGCTAGGGTAGAGTAGGGTAGGGTAGGGTAGGATAGAGTAGGATAGGGTAGGGTGTGTAATGTAGTGTAAGGTACATTATATTTTTGTCATTAACATAATCTGTTATTTGTAATATCCTTGGAGCACAAGCGTTTTTTGACATGAGTCCTGAATGTACTCACTGGCAAACACTAGTTACTGTAGAATCCAATACACTGGGCCACAGATAACTTTCAATCGTACTCAATATCGAATAGGCTTTATGCATTACATTTACATTTCTTAAATTAAAATTATGGCTGTTCCTGTTTTTCTATACATATAATAAAATTGTATGGGACCGTACGAGTATCTGTACATGAAATATTTTTGGGAAAATAATAACTGTGGTAGACATTAACAACGATTTAGAGGCCAAAACAACAATTTTTGAAATTTTTGTCTGTCTGTATGTTCACGCATCACGCAAAAACTACCAGGCCGATTAAATTTTGTATGGTGGTTCCTTATAGCTCGAGTTAACATATAGGATACTTTTTTTTCCGGAAAATTTAAAAGTTCCCGTGGGAAAATTCAAAAACTCTACACGGACTAAGTCGCGGGCACAGCTAGTAGGAAATAAATCTGCATGATTTTTTGACGTAGATATTGAATTACTTAAGCTGCAATCATTTAATAACTTACTTATGAAAACAAATTGAACTCTAAGTAACGTTTTACACAGCAAAACAGGTTAGCATCTCATATATGTGAAACACCTAATTAAATCGGACCTCCAAAATTGGTCGGTTAAAATGAAAAATTGCGGCCATTGGTCTTCGCCGCAGGGCTCTTTAGAAAAAATGGCGTAACTCTCCCCTGTGAATGAATGCTGTGATTTCGGGTTTAAAATAAACGCGTGGACGTTTCTCATAGAAGCCTTAGCCAACTGCATGGAAAAGGTAATGTTAAATTTTACTTTATTTACTTGCTAGCTTTCGCTCGCAGCTTCGCCCGCGTGGACATCGTTTTTGCCCGTGACTTCGTTCCCGCTTTATCCCTATCTCCCGGGAATCCAAAAAAATCCGGCGTTTTTTTCTAAAATACATCTAAACGAATAGGGTGGGAAACTCGTGTGCAAAATTTGAGCTTTCTACGTCCATGTAAAGAGTTTGGACTGGGCGTTGATGAGTCAGTCAGTCAGAGAGTGAGTGATTGAGTTAGTCAGGAATTTTCAACCAACTTCAAAAAAGGAGGAGGTTCGCATGTTCATTTTTTTGAGTTCAATAGTCAACAAGGAACCCTTAAAGTTTCGCTAGGTCTGTCTGTCCATCTATCCGCGGTTTAACTCACAGACTCTTAGTACTAGAAAGCTGAAATCCCTCATGAGATGTTTTCTTAAATATGAATGTGCAAATTCCAAGTTCGATATTAAAAATTACAGAGATCTAAATGTGTAGATACTGCAGAGATCGTATAGCTCTGCGTTTGCGCACTTGTACCTCCTTTGCAATCTTGCTTTCCGCGGGTCGTATTAAAATAAAATTTAAAAAAAACGCTACATAATTTAAAAAACCGACTTCCATCGCAACAACTTCGAACAATTTTGCATTATTATTTTGGTTTTTGTTAATTTTCTAACAAAGTACTTCACCGATTTTGATAAAATTTAGACAGAACGGACAAAAAGAGCACTAGCTTTCGAATAAAAAAAGAATCATCAGAATCTGTTCACTCAGTCAAAAGTTCTGAGGTAACACACACATAAAAAAAAAACATACAGTCGAATTGAGAACCTCCTCCTTTTTGGAAGTCGCTTGAAAAGCCAAGTTTAAATAGTTACTAAATTCAAACTAGTAGGTTGTTCGAAAGCTTTTCTGAAACAGTTGAGTGGCATTCTATTCGTGACCGCGAGCCAGGACAGAGGTCCCTTTATACGTGGTCGAAGTGTACATTTTTATAGCAAGAGTGCAACACTAGCTTAGTCTGGTAACCTCAGCCCAATAATCAGCCAGCCGGCGGAGACATATTTTCGTTGTGAATAAAGATTGCTCTACGTCTTTCTGCACAACCTAGAAACTGCATTTTCAATCATCGATGTGATCCCTCTGAGCTTACTCCCCCTGAAGACTCGCTGGTGCGTCATAGTATCAAGATCGATTTATCGATCCGTTTGTCAAATATAAAGCTTTAAAGAAATTTTTTTTGTTAGAGTCAAGTGTCATAATATGTCCAAGTGTGTAATCAATTAAAAAAAAAACTATGACGGCTTAATAGGCTTTCTTAGTTTACGAGTAAAAGTCGACACACTTAAGATGTGCAGTTGGATCTGTAAATAGATTTTATTTAAAAAATGTTTTATTACAAACTCCAAAAATAACTATCTTTATTTAAATATACATTTATTAAGTGAACAGACTTATCCTTCATCATCATATCAGTCGAAAAACGTTTATTGCTGGACAAAGGCCTCCCCCAAGGATTTACACAACGACCGGTCCTGAGCTGCCCGCATCCAGCGGCTTCCCGCGATCTTCACCAGGTCGTCGGTCCACCGTGTGGGAGGCCTGCCTACTCTACGTTTTCCAGTGCGCGGTCGCCACTCGAGAACTTTACCACCCCAACGGCCATCTGTTCTACGAGCAATGCGCCCTGCCCACTGCCATTTCAGTTAAGCTATTCTGTGAGCTATGTCGGTTACTTGGGTTCTCCTGGGGATCTCCTCATTTCTGATTTTATTTCTGATCTGATCGAATCGCGATCGAATCACATGTAAGTGATAAAATTACGGAACTCTCATTTGCGCATGATCCGAGACTAGGCCACTTTTTTGTGTATGTTACTCGATGTCTCCGCCAATTTTGAACTGAATTTAATTATTCTCTTTTTAATTGATTGGTTATGCCTTCTAGTTAGTCATATATAAATTTTATAAAAATCGGTTCAGTAGTCTTAGGAAATTAACAAAACAAAAAAAATTGCGAAATCGTACTTGATTGTTGATTGAAGTCGTTTTTAGGGTTCCGTAACTCAAAAGGTAAAAACAGAACTATTATAGGATCACTCGTGTGTCTGTTTGTCCTTCTTTCGCAGCCAGTTTTCTCGGAACCTCATTCCCTAATTAAAATTAAAAAATTCCAATGGCGACTTTTCACCAAGCCGAACAGTATTTGGAGGTAATACACAAATTTATTGTGTATTACTTGCCGATCAAAATGTACTTGTATGTGCACAAAAAACTCAAAAATTGCAACAATTTTTATGAGGTTTTACCAAAAATCTACGCCGCGTGCAGTGACAAGCAAGACAGTCCCTGATTCTTACAAATCGAATATAGCTTAGTCGGTCACAGATAATACAAGGCCGTTGACTCGCGTAAGCATTGAACTGCAATCTGATACGCGAGATTCCACCTAGCGGAATCTGCCGTAACTAAAACTAACAAAAACCATACAACAATTTAGTTCAAATCCGGGTCGATATTGAAGTACTGATTGATAATTAATAATTATAATTATTTTATTGATAAGTAGCAAACTGGCTGCGACAGACGGACAAACAGACACACGAGTGATCCTATAATGGTTCTGTTTATACCTTTTGAGTTACGGAACCCTAAAAAGACTTCAATAGCAATTAAAAATTGATAAAAGTATTGATAATTACGATGAAAGTAATAGAACTAGTGGCATACCCCACCGTGAGAAATATTTCACGCCGCCTATGGGACGGATCGGCTCGTTACCAGCTAGATGCCTTGGATTCTATCGACCGACGCGCTAGGAGACATTGGCGACGAGGAACTTGTATCAAACAGGCTCCAAAGCCTCGAGCATCGCCGCAAAGTCGCCTGTCTATCAGTGTTCTACAAGATTCATTTCGGAGAGTGTGCCCTTGAACTTCACGACCTCATTCCCCCCTCTCCATTTCATCATCGGACGACCAGGCGCGGAGAGCGGTTCCACCCCTTTGTCGTCAGTGTTCCACCTTTTCGCACAAAGCGTTTTGCTTCTTCCTTCATCATGCGAACGGCCAAGGAGTGGAATTCCCTTCCGGCGTCTGTATTCCCCGATTCGTATAATTTAGGAATCTTCAAGACGAGAGTGAATAGGCACTATTTGAGCTTGCGTGTTACATCCTCGGCTGCATCGGCACTTACCATCAGGTGAGGTGCAGCCAAACGCACTCAAATTTTTAATAATAAAAAAAAAGCCATAAGGCATCTGACATTAATTGGCTCCTTAACTTAAGCTGTTAATGCCGGTCGTTATTACCGGTAGCAACGGCGTAAAGTTACAAGTGCCTTGTAAAGCACTATAACTCTATAGAAAAATGTCACTAACAAAAAATAATATGTTTATTTATTTTTTGAGTTACATATAAAAAAATAACATCAGAACACTAAATCTAGTATTAAGATTGTGTGCGCCTGATAGGTCACACTACACACACGGGTTAACTTAAGCACTAAAATAATAATAATAATAATGCACGTTTATAGCCAATTAGGATGCTACCCGACATCCGCTAATACGGGGGAACTGTCCGGGTGCACCTCCGAACCATGCAAAAGTAATTTCTTTAGTTTTTTTTAATTTGTTTAAGGGTTTTTGTCGTGTATATGATTCTTGACCCAGTCTTTAGGTAGTAATTTTAGGGTTGAGGTATACACCCAGACCCTTCTCCCGTATTTATTATTACATAGTATTAACAGTACTCAAGAGCGTCGGTGGCGTAATGGCTAGCTACGCCGCCTCCTGCCCGGGAGGTCGTGGTTCGAATCCTGCCACGTACCAATGTTATTTAGAATTTAAAATTCATAATTATGTACGTTTATCCGACGCTCTTACGGTGAAGGAAAAACATCGTGAGGAAACCTGCACACGCCTACGAAGAAATTCGCAGGTTGTGTGTGAAGTCGACCAACCCGCACTGGGCCCGCGTGGTCGACTAAGGCCCGATCGCTCTAATTCAAGGTAGGCTCGAGCCCCTCGGCGGGGACGTATATGAGATGACATGATGATTAACAGTACTGCCTATTCTGGTAATGACCGTGCTTCGGGTCAGTTAACCTGCGTGATCGACGCAACAATGCAAGTTGCACTGATCTACGACTGGTTCATCATTCTGCGAGAAGGTATTTATCTAACAGTGGGTCCGCCCGCGTATCCCCCATGGTCTATAGAAAAATTGATTGGAAAATACTCTCAATTACATATAGGAGCGTAATGGATTACGCTCATCTTGCCGACCGGAAGCGGATGTAATAAGCTCGCCCGTTAGACCGGAAGCTATTACGTGACGTCACCGGAAGTTGACACTCCTCGGCTATATGTGGCGGGAAGATGCTCTAAATCCGATTGATTAGTCTTGTGAAAAAGGAAAAAGTTTATTTTTTATTAATGACGGAGTACGGTTGAATATTCTAAAAATAACGGATATATACTTTTTTTCAGATCGGACATTAGGTAAGATTCAAGATATTTATTCAAAAAAGGTGCAAATTACACTCTTTCTGATAGTCATAAAATAGTGATGACATAATTTCATTTGTAAAAAATCAAGAAATAAACAATCATCGGATAATAACGTCAAAATCCAATCCGTGATATAAAAAAGAAACAAATAATGTCTGTTGCTGATCCCCTTCGATGATGGTACAGGAAATGCAGGGCGACGCGGAGGTTGTAGAGACAAGGAAAACAGCCGTGATATCTTCAGTCTTGAACAATTTCAGTGGTTGATTTGCTTATGGGAGCTCGAGGGAGGTCTCGTTGTTACTCGGTGGCTTGTCGAAAATGTTGGATTTGAATGAATACGCTCTATGACGCCTACGCTATATTTATATTAAATTTCCAGAGCGGGATGGCGCCATAGGAGGAAGCGAGACGGAAGATGGTGCACTTACCCACCCCTTTGGAGCAATACCGTACAGAGAGCCGCCTACGACCAATTTCCGCGCCGCGCCGTTTTGAAATAACGGTCGCGGAGGCAGCTCGCTGCTTACCAAAAAACCTTTTACCTCTCCTCAGGGGTTCCACCAAGCTTCCATCTCGCCACCTTTACCAAACTAATTACCTAGACCTCCCTCTAAGCCTCCCCAAGCAAAACACAGTTACAAAACACATTTATTTAGAAAACATACAAAAGGCTTATAAAACAAGATAACTTAAAAACTACAACTTAACTATCTATATCTATGTACATATAACAATTCAAAAATAAAACGTATCGCACTTTAAGACATACACAAATTTACAATCAACAAAATTTATCAACAAGTAACTTTACGTTTTTGAGTGTCCATCGTGCACATTCTCCCGCCGTCACCTTCGTGATCCAGCACTGGTAGCACGATGATCTTCTTGGTGGGCCGCCTCAGCACGCGTCCTCGGCTCGTGGTCACCTCCACCACGCGCACTTCGCCATCCTCGCCCGGGAACGTCCGGGTGATGCGTCCTCTGGGCCAGCAGTTGCGTGGCAGGTTGCTGTCGGCGATGACCACCAGGTCACCGATTTTGGGGGCCTCTCCGGAGGCCCTGGGCTTCCGCCGGTGTTGGAGTGTGGGGAGGTACTCTCTCACCCACCGCCGCCAGAAGTTGTCGGCTAGCAGCTGTGCGCGCCTCCAGTGCGTGCGCGCGTTGATGTCTTCGGGAGTGAACGTGCCCGGGGTTGGCACATGACAGTTGGGCCCGACCAGGATGTGATTCGGGGTCAGCGCCTCGGGCTCCGCTGAGTCGACGCTCACGTGGGTTAGCGGTCTCGAGTTCACCACATTCTCGCACTCCACCAGCAGGGTATGGAGTGTTTCCTCGCTCGGCCGCTGCTCCTGCAGCGTGGCTCGCAGCGCCTCCTTGACTGTGCGCACCATGCGCTCCCAGGCGCCTGCCATGAAGGGGGCTGAGGGTGGCATGAACCGCCACACGATGTGCTGCGCGCTGGCTTCCGCTCCCATGGTCTCGACTGCTGCGGCCAGCTCTCGATCCGCCGCCTTGAAGTTGGTCGCGTTGTCACTCCAGACTTCTTTGGGCGGTCCCCGCCGCGCGATGAAACGCCGGAGCGCTGATATGGCTGAGTCGGCACTCAGCGACGCGGCAATCTCCAGGTGCACGGCGCGCGACGTCAGACACGTGAATAGGGCCACGTATCGCTTCTCGGTGCGGCGCCCCACAGTCACAGTCACCGGACCGAAGTAGTCTAGGCCGGTAAACGTGAAGGGGCGCGCGTGATGCGCCAGGCGGCCCGCCGGCAGGTTGCCAGTCGACGGGCTGGCGGGTTTCGCCTTCCTCAGGCGACAGGCAGGGCAGCTTCGCAGGACTTCTTTGACTGTAGGTCGGATGCGCGTGACCCATAGTCGCTGGCGCGCCTCGTTCACCACCAGCTCCACTCCGCCGTGGCTCAGCCGCTCGTGCAGGTGTTGCAGGTACAGGCGGGTGTAGGGGTGCCTGCCGTCCAGCACTGCGGGGCTTGCAGCTTCTTCTGATATGTCGACGGCCTTCTCCACTCGTCCTTTGATTCGCAGGATTCCGTCGGTGCCCACCGTAATACTTAGGGCGGCTAGCTTATCGTCGCCGGTAGGTAGGGTTCCTTTCTCGATTCTCCGTCTCTCTCTCGCATACGAGTCTTCCTGCGCTGCTCGCACCCATAGCCTTTCTGCGCGTATGAGTAGGTGCGCTTCGATTCCCATGAAGCGGTCCGGCGTGTCGACTGAAAGGCCTTTCTTCAGTTTCTTTTTCTTTTTAGCCTCTCCCCACGTAGGATCTCTGTTTTCATTTTTGGCAGTTCGCTTCCTCTTCGCGGCTGCAATGTGTTGTGTGCGGCCTCGGCATCGCTCGACGAACTGTAGAACACGCGCTGTTGCTCGGATGAGGCGTGTCCAGCGTGAAAATCTCGCTACGTCGGGCAGGTGGGCGTGGCTTCGTAGCGTCGTAGTCGTCGTAGTCGCGTAGCAAGCTTCTCGTTCTTCCCCGGTGACTGAGGCCGCGGCGCGTCGGTTTTCTTGCGGCCAGCATTCCTCAGGGTGATATAGGAACTCGGGGCCGTGAAACCATCTGTGTGCGGCGCCGAAGTCCGCCGGGGTGGCTCGCGTAGCATCATCAGCGACGTTATGGGCTGTTGGGACCCATCTCCACTCGTTTTTCTTCGTCGTTTCTTCGATTTCTGCCAGCCGGTGTGCCACAAAGCACTTGAATGCTCGCGGCTCGGCTCGTATCCATGCGAGAGCCGTGCGAGAATCGGACCAGTAGTGTCGCGCCTCTGCTTCCCAGTCGTGTTCGCGCGCGACAGTGTGGGCTAGTCGCGCTCCCAGCAGCGCCGCCTGCAGCTCGAGCCTCGGGATCGACACGGGTTTGAGTGGTGTCACCCGGCTCTTAGCGGCAGCCAGCACGACGCTCACGCTTCCATCGGACCTCTCGTTCCGCCAGTACACAGCGGCGGCGTAGGCTTCCTCGCTCGCGTCGACAAAGGTGTGGAGCGCCCGCTTGGTCACGGCGCCCGTGTCGTAACAGCGTGGGATGCGTAGCCGCTCCGTAGCGCGTAGCGTGCGTAGCCACTCGTACCATTTTTCGTGTAGCTCGTCTGGCAGATCGGCGTCCCAGTTAGTGTGGTAGCGCCAGGTGTCTTGCATGATGTGCTTGGACGGCGTAGTTACAGGTGCTATTAGCCCCAGCGGATCGTATAGGGACATGATCACGCTGAGGGCCTCTCGTTTCGTCGGCGCGCGCAGCCCGTCGATGACTTCCAGTGGCGCCCTCTTGCGGTTGAGTCTGAAGCCTAGGTTGTCCGGCCCTACTTCCCAGAGCAGGCCCAGTGTTCGCTCTGTCTCGCTCCCGCCGATAGGGATGGTAGCCTCCGCCTCGTTCGTAGCGTAGTGACGGAGCACGGAGGGCGAGTTGGATGCCCACCCGCGCAACTCAAAGCCGGCCTGCCGATGGATGTGTTCGACCGCCGTGGCTGTCTCGAGGGCCTCTCCGTCTGTCCCGTAGCTGGCGATGTAGTCATCCATATAGTGACTTTTCACTATAGCCTGCGCCGCCTCCGGGAACTGTTCTGCATAGTCAGCTGCGTTTTTGTTTTTGACGAAGAGAGCTGTGCACGGCGATGAGGTCGCACCGAACACCACGCTCGTCATTCGGTATTCTGACGGCGGCACATCTCCTCTCTCGCTCCCTCTCCACAGGAAGCGCAGGGCGTCTCTGTCTTCTGGTTTTATGCGTATTTGCATAAACATCTCGCGAATGTCCGCAGTCACAGCGTACGGGCTCTGCCGGAAGCGCATAACTACGCCGGGCAGAGATTGTAGTAGGTCGGGCCCGGGCAGCAGCGCGTCGTTCAGGCTTCTCCCCTCAGTTCTGGCAGCTGCGTCGTGCACAAGACGTATCTTCGGCTTGTCTGGGTTGACCACAGCGAAGTGAGGTAGGTACCACACCTTTCCAGGTGTAGGCTGCGTCGTGGCGGGCTCGGCGTACCCCTTGGTAAAGAGGTTCTGCATCCTTTCTTCATACTTTGTTTTCAGATCAGGATCTCGATCTAGGCGCTTCTCGATGTTGAGCAGCCTCTTCTTTGCATTGCCATAGTTGTCGGGCATTATTGTGTTGTCTTCTTTCCATAGAAGGCCAGTTTGGAAGCGACCATCTGGGAGGCGTGTGGTTGTCTCCTCTAGCAAGCGTAGCGCTCGCTGCTCCGGGTCATCGCGCGTCTTCCTTGGCTCAACGCCCAGCGACTCCAGGGCGAAGTATCTCCGCATAGCATTTTCCATTTCGTCGCTGGATTCCTCCTTGGTAGACAGATACCCGCAAAACGAAACGGGCTCTGTGTGCGACGAGCGGCACCCGTGTAGCACCCACCCGAGTTGTGTGAGTGAGGCTACGGGTCGGTCTCTCCGTCCTGCTCGCACATCGCGCGACACGATGAGTTCCCAGTTATCTTGCCCGATGAGAACTTTCGGCTTGGCATTCTGGTACATCAGTTCATGTCTGAGGTCCTCCAGGTGTGGGCAGTCCTCCAGGTCTTCTTCGCCGAGCGACTGAGTAGTGAAATCGAGTCGCTCGACCGTGCGTGCCCCTTGCAGTTCGTACGAATCGAGTGAGTATTTCCCTCTCACTCGCACGTCGACTGTTTTGCTGTTTTCGTGCTTGCGCCGCGTACCGTTGACTCCTATGACCCACAGGTTGTTAGTGGGCCCTTCCAGGCCGAGGGACTCGACGATGTCTTCGTCAATGATGGTGATAGTACTGCCCTCGTCCAGCAGCGCGTACGTCTCGACAGTGTTTCGCGGACCGGTGAGAACGATCGGCGCGATTTTCAAGTAGGCCCGGCGTGAGCCCGCCCGAGTGGAGTGGGCGAACTCGAGGGCCGACGCGACTTCTTCCGCCTTCTTGGGTTCTTCTCTCGGCCGCTCTGAATGCAGCAGCGAGTGATGGGGAGCGCGACAGCCGTTTGTTCCACACGGCTTCGCTCGGCAACTGAAGCGTCTGTGGTTGCTCCTCACACACCGGAAGCATTGGCGGTGCCGGCGTACCAGGTCCCAGCGTCCGTTGACATCAGCCTCGACGAACTGTCGGCACTCCAACAGTTTGTGACTGCCGCTGCACTGTGGGCATGTCGTGGTTGTAGGCGTAGTTGCCGTTGCAGCGAAGTTTTTCTCTACGATCTTCTTTCTCGCTCTCTCTCGTGGCGTCTCAGCTGGTGTTGTTTCAGCCGGAGCGTAGGGGCCGCATTTGTCCGCCTCTTCGTTGAGAAAAGATGCCAGTTTTTTGAGGTCTGGCGTGTTGTCTTCTCGCGCTGCGAAGTCATACCACTTGTTTCGGAGTATCGGTGAAATCTTCTCAAGAATTGTGCGTACCAGCTCGGGATTGCATAGGTACGCGTCTCTCCGCAGCGCCTCGATGGTGGCCACAACATTTGCTACTTTGTTCGCAAAAACACACACTTCTCGTGGGCTGTCTCCTATGCGGGATAGCGCGCGGGTTTTCTCAATCTCGCGCAGGACTAGCGCTTCTGCTCGTCCGAACCGCCGCTCCAGAGCCTCGATGATTTTTCTGGGTTCCGTGCTGCTGATTAGTAAGCAGCTGGCAGCTTCCTTTGCTGCTCCGGTGAGGCTCTTTCGAATTCTTGCGACGTTTTCTGTTCTTGTGAAATTTGTTTCTGTCTCGACGAATGCTGTCTTAAATGCAAGCCAGCTATCACTTCTCCCGTCGAAACCAGGCAGCTCCTGGAGATATCTGGGCGCCCCTCTCGCCGATGTGCGAATGACGCTCTGTAGGGCCGCTGCGAGGGCCGCAATGTCGGTTTGCGGCGCAGCCGGCTCGGTTTTCTGAGGGGTGCTCTCCGGTTTCGCGGACTCCTCCCCACCCTGCCCCACGGGTTCTCGTGAGGCCGCAGGCCGCAGTCGTTCGGTCACCGCAGGCCCCGGTTGGGTGTGAGCGTGTCCTTTCGCTCCTGTGTGCTTTTCCATCCATTCAGCCACTCGCTCTGAGCCCTGCCTGACTTCTTCGTCAGCCGATTCATCTGCAGGGTCCAGCTCCTGGTCAGAGTCCTCCATAATTCTCCGCAAATGTGCCTCCTCTAAGGCCCGTTCCGCCGCGATTGCTTTGACCGCCAGCTCAGCCAGCCTCTCCTTGGCTTCCAGTTCCGCGAGGAACCTCTTGCGAGAAGCCTTGGAGCGGTCTGACCTAACTGATTTAGGTCGGGTCTCCACAACCGTGACGTCAGCCTCGGTGTTCGTAGTTTCCGTTACGGTTTCCCCAGTTTGCGTAGTGCCGTGGCTCCAGGTCGCTGTTTCTCCCGAAGTCGTGTTTCCCGTACCTTCAGTTGTGGTATTTTCAGAATCCGTCGTCTCTTGGGCAGCCTGCTTGGACGCGGTCTTGGAACGCGTGGATCTCGTCATGGCGGCGTGGCTCGACGACGTAGTTCTTCAGGTTTTTTCTCTTCAGTCCAGGGATCCGGCTTCACGAAGGACCATAAAATGTTGCTGATCCCCTTCGATGATGGTACAGGAAATGCAGGGCGACGCGGAGGTTGTAGAGACAAGGAAAACAGCCGTGATATCTTCAGCCTTGAACAATTTCAGTGGTTGATTTGCTTATGGGAGCTCGAGGGAGGTCTCGTTGTTACTCGGTGGCTTGTCGAAAATGTTGGATTTGAATGAATACGCTCTATGACGCCTACGCTATATTTATATTAAATTTCCAGAGCGGGATGGCGCCATAGGAGGAAGCGAGACGGAAGATGGTGCACTTACCCACCCCTTTGGAGCAATACCGTACAGAGAGCCGCCTACGACCAATTTCCGCGCCGCGCCGTTTTGAAATAACGGTCGCGGAGGCAGCTCGCTGCTTACCAAAAAACCTTTTACCTCTCCTCAGGGGTTCCACCAAGCTTCCATCTCGCCACCTTTACCAAACTAATTACCTAGACCTCCCTCTAAGCCTCCCCAAGCAAAACACAGTTACAAAACACATTTATTTAGAAAACATACAAAAGGCTTATAAAACAAGATAACTTAAAAACTACAACTTAACTATCTATATCTATGTACATATAACAATTCAAAAATAAAACGTATCGCACTTTAAGACATACACAAATTTACAATCAACAAAATTTATCAACAAGTAACTTTACGTTTTTGAGTGTCCATCGTGCACAATGTCATTAGAACATGAAAACAATATGATACGAGAAGTTATACACTAAAATTAATGAATGTCATGAACGCCTTTGACAAGTGTAGGCCAGTTCGCACGGACAGCACCCGGTCACGAGTATAACGCGTAGTATTGAAAATCTAAAGATGATTAACACCCAAACATAGAACAACCTGTTCGTCACAGGAACGTTTGCTCTCAATGGGAATCGAATCCACAACACTCGACGTAGCAATGGGTCAGTCATAGTTTTCAATAACATTTCTAAAGTACGCAAGTAGGATAATTATTAAGAAAGTACATTTTTGTAAGTATTTGCTTTCATTGCCTAGTTATTTTATTTATAGACAACTAGCTGTCTCCCGCGGCTTCACCCGCGTGGATAACTTTTCGAGGGTGCGCAGTGCAAGCGGCTCGCGAGCGTGGAAAAAAGTAGCCTGTGTGTTAGACTAGGTCTCGATCTGTCTACCTTCCAAATTTCAGCCCGATCCGTTAAGTAGTTTTTGCGTGAAGAAGTAACAAACATACACACTCACAAACTTTTGCCTTTATACTTAATATATTAGTGTGTGTGTTTTTTTTTCAATAATTGGTAAGCCCTTGGCATCGATGATGGCGAAGATGGTAGTGGGCCTACCAAGATCCCCAACGCTATCTCCATGCCACAGCACTGCAATTTTGTTATCATAGGTTTTTGCGGCAAGACAGATAAGATGGTGGTAGCCAGACGGACTTAGAAAATGCCATAGGTACCATCAACAAAATTCGAGTCTTACAAAGTTAGACCCACCCGCGAATCGAACCCATGACCTCCAGGCGTGAAGTGAGTTCACAACATTCGCTACAGAGGCGGTAACTGAAACTGTTGAACTGAATTCCAATAAAAAAGACCAATTACTGTACTAGAAAATCTTTGTGAACACATGAAAAAGTAATATCAGCAAAAACACGATAAAATTTATTTAGCCGTGAACATTGTATTTTGTCTACATAGTTGAAACTAACGGTCGATTTGGTGTGCCTGTGAGGCATGAAACAGCTTGAATAAAATTAGTTACATAAATGTTTATTGTAAATGTTTTTTTTTGTAATAAATTATTTGAAAACTGACTGTTTAAAAAATACGTGTCCTTATTTCGGTAAAGTTTTCACTTCTTTTCGTTTATTCCAAACTTTATAGAGGTTACATATTTGTATCATCATATTAGGCGAAAGAAGTCCAATGCTGGACAAAGATAGAGCTCCGTACGCTTTTCGTAAAGTAACCGACATAGCTCTCAGAATTGCTAAACTTAAGTGGCAGTGGGCGGGGCACATAGCTCGTAGAACAGATGGCCGTTGGGGCAGTAAAGTTCTCGAGTGGCGACCGCAAACATGAAAACGTAGCGTAGCTAGGCCTCCCACTCGGTGGACCGATGACCTGGTAAAGGTCGCGGGAAGCCGTTGGATGCGGGCAGCGCAGAACAGGTCGTCATGGAAATCCTTGGGGGAGGCCTATGTCCAGCAGTGGACGTCCGTCGGCTGATATGATGACGCTTTTCGTACGGCTAAACTGCACTGAGCACTACAAAACGGTGTACAAAAGGGAAATAGTGCTGGCACAAAACATCGAAAATATGGCAGCCAAAAGCCGAAACGTCGATGAAAAAGTGCGGTGATGGCCAGTTCTCAATTCAAGAACCATTCAGTTGGCTGCCAGTTTCAAGCGTTCTTTTTTATTTTTTATTTCAAATCCCCTTTCGTTATGTTTCAGCTATTTGATTAGAATGGAGTGTCATAAATTTTAAATATCTAAACCTCTATTGGTTTTTAACCGACTTCAAAAAAGGAAAACGTTTCTCAATTCGAACGTATGTATATATATTATGTGTGTTCGCGGATAACTTTGTCGTTTATGAACCGATTTTGATGATTCTTTTTTTGTTGGAAAAGAGATATCTCAAGGGTATAACAATGATAAGGAAACCAAGATCTGATGATGGCATCCCAGAGAAATCGAGGGGAACCTTAGCTTGCTGTTTGAAGTCGGTTTTTTTTATTCAAAATTATGTGATTCGAAATTGGAAATTTCAATATTCATCATCATCATCCTATCAGCCGAAAAACGTCCACTGCTGGATAAAGTACTCCTGCAAAGATTGGAAACTTTAAAATGTATTTATTCAATTATTTGGTATACTATCTATTGTATAAGAAGACGTTTTAATATGGCGTATAAAGTAAAAGTGGCGCATCGGGAGCCGGGTCGTTCCTTTCCCTCAAATATGGTTGATGGGAGCGATGGCTGACTCTCTCGTTATACTCGTGACCGGGTGCTGTACGTGTGAACTGGCCTACTCTTATTAAAATCATTAATGACATTCAATGATTTTTATGTATAACTTTTCGTGTCATATTGTGTTCATGTTCTAATGACATAATCTGGTTTATATCAAGGATTGAATTTTGACGTTATTTACTAATTATTGTTCATTTCTTGATTCTTTACAAATGACATTATTATTATTATTTTATGACTATCAGAAAGAGTGTAATTTGCACCTATTTTAAATAAATATATTGAAATAAATTGAATCGAATTAAAAAATGTTTATCCTTCTTACGCGATTTTCACTTGCCGTCTCGTTTAGTTAGAAAACACAACTGTTGCCGCAAAAATGGAAATTTTATTTTAAATCTGTATATTATTGATTGAAAGGAAAAGGTGACTAACTGGTATATCACCGCACAGCCGAAACCACTAAACGGATTTCGCTGAAATTTGGAATACAGACAGTTATGAAGATTTAGGCAACCCTTAACAAAGAATTTCGGGAAATTCCCAAGGGAAAACCAAAAAGCGTGATATGCGCGGGCGAAGCCGCAGACACCTACTAGTCTAAAATAAATAAAACCCGGCCAAGTACGAGTCGGACTCGCACACCGGGGGTTCCGTACCAATAAACCTATCCTATTTTACGATACCTGTTTATTTCGGACCAAAGACATCAACAAGAGTACTAGAAAACATGTTTTATTTTTTAATTCAGTTCGGACTCCTTGGCGCGAGTGCTACTCACACTTGGCTAGTTTTTTTAATTTGTTATTTTACTTCAGGATTAATACTTTAATCACACCAAGTTAACACTTGTATATATATTAACGTTTTTACGATAGAGAAAAAACAGTAAAAACCTTTAAAACATGTTTCTTGTATGGGGATCTCTTTAATTTTTTGCTTACTTCGGACAGACGGACAGACTCAGTAATATAGTTCAAAGTTATTGAAATTATGTAAACACGTTCTAGAAATAAATTTCTGTGTCAGTAATTAGTTTGTCTAATTAAAAAAAATGACAGCATTCCGAAGCAGGAATACACATCTTTCAAAGATATACTGATATTTAATTTTAAAACATTTCCCAAAAATACAGCATAACTCTACGTCATCCATCATTCACATTTATCGTTTGTCCCTTTCCTTCTCTTCCCCAAAAAAAGAGTATATTTTCAGTTCCCTCAGGAACTGCATCGGACTATGTTATTTTCACGGGATAAAAAGTAGCCTATGTCCTTCCGCGTGACACAGGCTACCTGCATGCCAAATTTTATTTAGATTGGTCAATGCGTTGTAGCGTGAAAAGGTAACAAACAAACACATTTTCACATTTATAATATTACTAGCTGTTTCCCGCGGCTTTGCCCGCGCAAATTCCGTTTTTTACCGGTACCGTTAAAATTTCCGAATGAAAAATAGATTACAACCTATTCTCAGACCTACGGAATATACACAGAAAATTTCATGGAGATCGGTTCACCCGTTTCCGAGGAATATGGCTACTAACACTGTGACAAAAGATTATATAGAAGATATATATAGAAGATTATTAAGAATACGTTCCGTCAAACTGTCCTCGTGAATTATACAGGTGAGGCAACTCACGCAATACAAACAAACCCCTTTAAACTAACCGATTTACCCCAACAACCAGTATGGATGGCAACTTACCAACAACCTCCGCATTGTTTGCGATGCCCGTTGTATGCACAGCGCGGGTTCGAATCCCAGCCGGAGCAGACAATTTCGATTTATGGTGTGTGATCAGCTGATCTTCGAATAGACCGATTAACTGGGATACAAGAGAACTCGATGTAAAGTTATACCGCGCGAGGACTGTTTGCACTGGGAATAGTTCCTGTATGACCGCCTGAGATCGTCGTGGCTCCTTGGGGTACAGTACAAACTTAGTCGAAATACTAAATTATTATTGTGTAGTTCATTCATATCAGCTCATATACGAATTAGGGCGATCGGGTCAGTGCGGGTTGGTCGACTTCACACACAACCTTCGAGTTTCTTCGCAGGCGTGTGCAGGTTTCCTCACGATGTTTTCCTTCACCGTAATATTAAAACGTAAATAAAAAAACTGCCTTTTGTATATTAAAATAATCCCAATTCCCATTAAAGTTACTGATTGTACAGCAAAATACTTACTTCGAAATATATTTAATTAAACAACTATTAAGGTTCGTGGCGCACCACTATTTCATCATCATAATTTCAGCTCATATACGTCCCCACCGAGGGGCTCGAGCCTGCCCTGAATTAGTGGCGCACCACTATTTACCTACAAGTAAAGCGTTTATCTGGTTTAAGCAAAACTGTTCTATTATTTCGTAAGTCAGATCCGCCATCTAGAAGGGGGAGCTTCGCTTCGCGAGGCTCCTCGACGGTATAACCTCTCGCTTCGCTCGCTCAACTCTAGTCCAGTTGAGGATAGATAATTTGATGTGAAATCAGTATTTTTGATATGATTGTCATAAATAAATGATGAAAATAAATTGGTAGGTGATAAGTTATTTCATGAGTAACTTAAAATATTCCATTATTATCTATACTAATATTATACAGAGGTAAAGGAGGTAATCTTCAATATATATGTATTTTTTCTGTAGAAATTTCAAGATGGACACAGCCCTAAAAAATCCCGCTGAGTGTCGATATCCACGTAGGCGAAGCCGCGGGAAATACCTAGTTGTAGATATTATTTTCATCATCATCATCATCATCATATCAGCCGGAAATCGTCCACTGCTGGACAAAGGCCTCCTTCAAGGATTTCCACGACGACCGGTCCTGCGCTGCCTGCATTAATCGGCTTGTGAGGCCTCCGCGTGGAAGGCCTGTCTATGCTACGTTTTCCAGTGCGCGGTCGCCACTACTTATATATTTATCTAATGTAAATTTAGACATTGTGTTTCTATAGCGTATGTCCAAATCGGACTACTTTGTAAAAAACTATACGCGATCATACGCGTAGGTACACTAAAAAAGTATACGGATCGACTAGAGAAACTTCTCCATTTTTTCGTCGGTTAAAATTTAAATCAATCCTTACAATATAGACTGGTCAATGAGTGCTCACAAGGGGGATGTGGATGGAAAAGTGGAAAGCAGAAAGTTTAACTAAGGAACTTTGTTTGGACTAGTTAGGAGATAAACATACTAAAAGTCCTGACCCCTCCGAGTGGAGCCCGAGGGGGGAGGGGGGCACAAAGGTCCCGTTTTTTGGTTTTTTGCTTACATCTCGAAAACGGTGCGTTGTACGAAATTTTGTTGTACTACATAATAAAAGCTGATAAAATTCTCTATAACTTTGGCTTTCACACTTTGTATCTATCTCCAATATTTGCCTAGCTATGAGCTTCGAAAAATGGTCGATTTTCAAAAATCTGTTCTACTTTACACTCTTACGTTTTCTGCCACTTGTCATACATTGATTCATACCTTTTCGCAACTTTCTTAACTTTTTTAACTTTTTTTTAAATTTTTTTTTAACTTTTTTTTAACTTTTTTTTTTAACTTTTTATAATTGCATTGATTCATAACTTTTCTCAGCTTACTTAACTTTTTCAACTTTTATAATTTTTTTTATTTATTTTTTACCATTTTGTAAGTACTTTTCTTAACTTTTCTTAGATTTTTAGTCGATATTCAAAAATCTGTTCTACTCTACACTCTTACGTTTTCTGTTATAGTTGCTTCATAACTTCTCTCAGCTTACTTAACTTTTTCAACTTTTTTAATTTATTTTTTAACTTTTTTTAAAACTTTTTAAGTACTTTTTTAACTTTTCTTAGTTTTTTAGTCGATTTTAAAAAATATGTTCCACTCTATTACGTTTTCTGTTATACATTGCTTCATAACTTTTCTCAGCATACTTTTTTAACTTTTCAAACTTTTTTAATTTTTTTTAACTTTTTTTTTAACTTTTTTTTAAAAACTATTTTAAACTTTTTTTTTATTTACTATTTAAACTTTTTTTTAACTTTTGTTACTTTTTTATTTATTTTTGTAGCCATTTTTGATATTTTTTTTTAACTTTTCTTAGTTTTTTTAACTTTTATTATTTATTCATATTTCAATTAATATAATTAAGAATCACTTTATCACTCGCCGCCGCTTTGGGCGTGACGGGCCTGGTTGTGGTTCCTCAACGTTTGCCTCTTCTTTCTCCTCATCTGTTGAATCGTTATCAGATGATGGAACGCAGGCTACTACTTCAGCTACATCATCCCCACCGTCGTCGTGGTATAAGGCTTCCACTGCAACCAGATCAACTATTGACGCTAAACGACCCACTACTTCTTCGCCCCAATCATCTCGTCTTGCATGCCCAGCCTCAATGCATGAGTCTTTGAAGGCTACGTTTCTGACAGAGTATACTGTCTGTCGCTTTTCAACAGGTTTTTTATTTTCATCTTCAAATGCGCATGAACAAAAAAGGCATCGAGTTTTGAAGTCAAATTTCGGTTTTGATGACCTCAAAGTATGAGTTGCGGAGGGCCCAGCGGACGGAACACGTTTCCTCAGATCAGCTTTAATGCTGTCGGGTCTCGTGTATTATTTTCGACAAGATGTGTGAACCCACAGCGACTTAAATCTTTAAGTTGTGAGCTCTTTTGATCATTTCTGAGGTTACTGGCAGAAATCAGAGAATTTATGCCTTTTTCGCCGACCTTCGAAACATTTTCTCCACCTTCTTCCAGCACTTCATCACAAACAAAATACTTGTCTGTCATCTTGAAAACGTACGTATGTGCAAAATATTTTGTGACTGCTTCCCTGCGTTACCGGGTGCACAGTCACAATACTCTATAGGTCACGAACGTAATGAAAACATAAGCCCGAAGGCATATTGATAGATATTATTGGGAGTTTTAGCCAGTTTAAAAGTAAACTGTTTTCGCCTTCACCGCGTGGAGGTACTCTCAGCTTATGTAATTTTATGTGTTCCTTACCAGGTTTAACATAAAGCTCGACTCGCACTTGACTATTTTTAATAGCGCGTGAGTGTTTTTTTATAGAGTGGGTGAGCAATAAGAAATGATTTTGGCAAACTCGTATTGTAACAATGTGCTATAGAGAATTTAACACATTTATGAAAATCGACCATCTTTTGAAGCTCATAGCTAGGCAAATATTGGAGATAGATAAAAATTGTGAAAGCCAAAATTATAGAAAATTTTATCAGCTTTTATTATGTAGTACAACAAAATTTCGTACAACGCACCGTTTTCGAGATGTAAGCAAAAAACCAATAAAATAAAATACGGTAATTTAAAAAACTAAAAAACCCGACTGCGTTTCTGTGTAATATGTAAATGAAAAACGCTAAAACAAGAAAGTCGTCATACCCGATTGCACTTAACTAAAGAAAAATTGTAGCAGTCGGGACCCATTCTAGAAATGGAGGCTTAGTGAATTGAGAGCACATACCTATATTACATTGCAGATTACTCCAATATACTGACTACATGGCTGACTTTCTATAATGGGTCCCGACTGCTACAATTTTTCTTAAGTTAAGTGCAATCGGGTATGACGACTTTCTTGTTTTAGGGTTTTTCATTTACATATTACACAGAAACGCAGTCGGGTTTTTTAGTTTTTTAAATTACCGTATTTTATTTTATTCATTTTTTAGTTTTATTATTGAATGAGTTGGTGTAGTAACCTATATACACATGACACACATTAAGATTACGCAGATTATTAACTTATCAGTTGATATAATAATATTATTATATTCTGCAGCCGTTCTGGCTGCAGAGCGTGTCAAACATTTGAATTTGGCGCGAAAAACCCGCCATTTTGTATTTTTTTTATTTTGATATACCCAGTGTCACTCTCACAGTAAATACGAATCTAACGACACCTCTCAAGCCAAAATCCATCCAGCCGTTCAGGCTGCAGAGCGTGCCAAACAATTATACATACATACAAACATACATACATACATACTCTCGAAAAACATAACCCTCCTTCTGGCGCAGTCGGGTAAAAAACGGGACCTTTGTGCCCCCCTCCCCCCTCGGGCTCCACTCGGAGGTGTCAGGACGTTTATCTCCTAACTGGTCCAAACAAAGTTTCTAAGTCAAACTTTCTGCTTTCGACTTTTCCATCCACAAATTATTCGTTGCCCAAGCTAATACGTATATCAGATTAGACATTTTACTTATTACACCCCGAAATTTAGTAAATACATACCTGCAAATGGTTTTAACGCATGAAAATGGGAAAGACTGATCTTTAGGCCATTTGAATCAATTTGACCCGTAGCACCAAAAAAAACCGGCTAAGTGCGAGTCGGACTAGCACTCCGAGAGTTCCGTACCATCACACCTCTCCTCACAACTACCTAGTTTAATGGAATGACAATGATACCTTTTATTCACATTTTAAACAAAAGACATCAACGCGTGCGACAAAAATATGATTTTTTGTCATTCAGTTCAGACTGCTTAGCACAAGTACGACTCACATTTGGCCGAGTTTTATTATTTGTTATTTTACTTTAGTATAAGTACTATAATCACACCAAGCTTCACGCTTGCATGTATTACCGTTTATACGATAGACATAAAAAAATCATTCTGAAGACCTTTAAAAAACATGTTTTTTGTATGGAGGCGGCCCTTTAATTATTTTTTTTTTTTAAATTTTTGTTATAGTGGCAACAGAAATACACATTCTGTGAGAATTTCAACTGTCTACCTATTGCGGTTCATGAAATATAGCCCGCTGACGAACGGACAGACGGACAGACAGCGGAGGCTTAGTAATAGGGTCCCGTTGGCCATCCGTTAGAACAGTTAAAAAGGAGAGGAGTTTTAGTAGAATCCCCTGTTAACGGCTCCAAAATTACATAAAAAAAATCAATTTAAGAAATGAAAAATGAAATTTAAAAAGATACTTAATGTTATTTATTTAAAATTGCTTTCTTGTAGTTAGATATGAAGACTATACGTATACTTTCAGGTATATTTGACCGAAAATAATTCAACCGTATCGTATCTGGAGGAGTCCAGACTTGGTAGGTTTTGAAAATGATTTTTTTTATTTGAAACAACTTGGGGATGACGAGCGACGGGTTATTTTAGGTATTGTAATATTTGATCATTTTCTATCGTTAATTAGATTAGTTTATCATTATTTTAAATACGTTGTTAATTAATTAAATATTTTCAAATAAACAGTGATTGAAATGTCATGACGTGATAGATTTTTCGAATTGCCTCAAAAAGCCCTTTTATTAGATATCACACACGATAGGTTGAATTTTTTTCTTATTAAAAAAAAGATTACGTCATAACTCTTCTACTTTTTTAGGGTTCCGTACCCAAAGGGACCCTTTTACTAACACTTCGCTGTCCGTCCGTCCGTCACCAGGCTGTATTTCATTAACTGTGATAGCTAGACAGTTGAAATTATTACAGATGATTATCACCGCTATAACAACAAATACAAAAAAAAAATAACAGTGAAAGTCTCCATACAAAAAACTAGAGTGTGATAGTACGGAACTGAAGAAACTAGCGCCATCTAGTATGATGGTGCGGTTCTGACTCGCACTTGGCTAGTTTATTTAGGTGCCACGGGTCAAATCTAAATATATATAACTCAAAGGTGACTGACTGACTGACATAGTGATCTATCAACGCACAGTCTAAACTACTGGACGGATCGGGCTGAAATTTGGCATGCAGGTAGATGTTATGACTTAGGGATCCGCTAAGAAAGGATTTTGGAAAATTCCCACGGGAACCGCAAAAATCGGGATCTGCGCGGGCGAAGCTGCGGGCATCCACTAGTAGATTCATATGGCCTAAAGATCAATCGTTGCGATTTTCATGCTTTCAACATCATCTGCAGTTGTTTTTGGCATACAGCTAGGACTAGATATTATCCACTAACCATATGAACTCTCAACTAATCCAAGCATCCTGCATCTCTCATTTTCTACACCCTGTTCTTATGGGATACACTCGATAGTACGTGACACGTTAACCGAGAAGATTTCCTTTGATGTGCGCCCCCGAATACGTTCAGGCGTATCATATAATATGATCAGAGCGTATCACATACGTTCATAATGTATCTTAAAGCATATACGCTAAAATCATGTGTTCCATACTGACGATGTTGCCGAAGAGAAACGGATAGATTTGATAGTGGCATTTATTTCGACGGTTTTTGTACTTCGCAAGGTATGCTAAGTTGTTTGTGCAAGTTACTTTCACTAAATTCAGTCGATAAACCGTGTCAGAAAAAATTCTGACAGTGGTATTTTGCCACTATCTCTAGATCCTTTTTTTTAATACACAATTGGTAAGCCCTTGGCATTATCTCACCCAATGGTAAGTGACGATGATGCCAAAGATGCAAGTGGGCTATCTAGATTTCCCAACGCTATGGGGAACTGGCTATCTTATCTTCAAGCCAGAACACATCAATGTTGTTAGCATTGATGTTTGACTGCAAAACTTATATAAGATGGTAGTAGCTAGCCAGGCGGGATATGAAAATTCCCTAGTATCAACCAAACCGAGTCTTACAAATTTGACGCCTCCGGGAATCGAACCCGTTACCTCCTGGTGTGAAGCGAATGGGCTAACCATTACGCGACGGATGCGGTTAACCTACATCAATCCGGACTTGGGTCTAGTCCAAGTTGAACTAAGGTCTAATTCCGAGTTTGGGAAGAGACCCTAGCTTCAGCAGTAGAGAAGTTATTGTCTAATAACGAAGGAGTTATTTTTTTGACGTAAATACGTCTTATAAATTGATGACACGGGCTGCATTCACGAAAAAGTGTGACGTCATTATCACGTTACTCCAGTGTGACGTCATTATCGCGTTTCGCCCATTGTCGCGTTACGCAAGTGTGACGTCACTGTCGCGTAACGCTAGTGTGACGTCATTGTCACGTTACGCCTGAGCCGAGCGTGCAAGCGAGAGTTGTACTTGTACTTAAACTTGGACGGACGGACGGACAAACCGTCAAACAAGTGTTCCAATGGATTAAACGTACTAGGCTTCCAGGATCTAACAAGAGGTGTCCTAATGCGGTCGATTTTCCGTGAGAAAAACACGTATCTGTGTGTCAATGGATTAAAACTACTAGGCTTCCAGGACCTTACAAATTCTCTGTGAGGAAAACACGTCTCTGTATACGTTTCAAAGTGTGTGTGAGAGCGTTCTCAATGGCTACTTGCCACGGCCGACTAGATTGTACGTAATCGAGTTGGTCACGACGTCGTGGATCTGGTTGGCCATAAAGCACACAAGCGTTCGGCTAGTGACATGTTATCGCGTTAAATTATCTTCCGATAATTAATTTTACAGACAACATCGGTTTTTTACAATATAATCCCGAATTTCACACGGATGAAGTAACGGGTGACAGCGTAGTAGGGTCTTCGAAATAAGCACATACTGTCATTATGCCCGCTTCCTTATTCGGAATCATCGTCACTTACCATCAGGTTAGATGACTTCAGGGGCTTACCAATGTTAATAATTTAAATAAATTTCAAAAAACCTAAAAGCTTTCAGGCACAAGCTTTTTACAATCAAAGTACTCGTCAATGCGAATCAAACGAGCCCAAACTTGATGAGGTTGTGTCGTTTCATTGCGAAGTTCCTATGGCAATCTTCCAGCTCCATCGTCAGATCAGCACCATGTCATCATAATATTACATTGTCACGCGATTTACACATGTATGCAAAATTTAAGCTCAATTGGAAACCGGGAAGTGGGTCAAATTTATATTGCAAGACCCGAACAAACATACATACATTGCAAGTTAAATAAAAGCTTTTAAAAAGTATCATGTCCCGCCGCAGCTCACATCTTACGCCACCCACTGTAAATGTGACAAGAGACAAACGAGCACGCTATGAATACAAATCTGCAGAAATTGAGACGACGCCGCCATTCCTGTTAGTTGCCGCGTGATTTGTAACTCTACGCTGCACTGGCGAGGGGTTAACGACAGGTTAGGGGTTAAAGGGTTTGAGGTGTCACTTGATTTTGGTTATGTAATGGTTAATGAGCGTCAGTGGCGTAACGGCTAGGACCGCCGCTTCCTGTCCGGGAGGTCGTGGTTCGAATCCTGCCACGTACCAATGTGATTTTGAATTTCGATTTCATATGTACGTTTATCCGACGCTCTTACGGTGAAGGAAAACATCGTGAGGAAACTTTCACACGCCTGCGAAGAAACTCGCAGGTTGTGTGTCAAGTCGACCAACCCGCACTGGGCCCGCGTGGTCGACTAAGGCCCGATCGCCCTACTTCAGGGTAGGCTCGAGCCCCTCGGTGGGGACGAATATGAGCTGATATGATGAATGGTTAATTACAATAGGAAATGTGCAAGTTTGATTTTACTTTCGAGCGAGTGACGAGCGAGCGAGCAGCGAGCGTTTATGAGATTTGGATCGCGATTGGTTGTCTTACCAGTAAGTAATGGAGTCCCAAAAACTAATAAAGAAAATAATATGTATGTATATGTCTGTGTGTTTGTGTGTGCCTGTGTATTTGTGTGTGTGTATGTGTGTGCGCGTCCGTACATGGGATCTAAAACTGGGTACCAACGAAAATAAATCAGCGGATTTGGGTAAGTTAAATTTGGGTTAGAGCTATATTATTTTAACCGCCTCCGTAGCTTAGAGGCAAAGGTCGCGGGTTCGATTCCCGGCGGGGTCAATTGTAAGACTCGGTTTGGTTGGCGGTAGGGCATTTTCTAAGTCCGCCTGGCTAGCTACCACCATCTTATCTAAGCCTTGCCGCCAAATATCAATGTTGATATCATTGGTGTGTTCCGGCATGAAGATGAGATTGCCAGTTCCCCATTGCGTTGGGGAATCTTGGTAAGCCCGCTTTTATCTTCGGCAACATCGTCACTTACCACCAGGTGAGATGTTGAAAAAAAAAAACATCTCCAGTTGTTTTTTAAAGTTCTTCTTTAACTTTTTATTCAACAAAAGTGACTCTAACGATTTCTATCTATACGTTTTTGTTTCGTTATATTAGGAAAAATCTGAATAAGGTTCCTCTCATACAAACCCAGTTTGTTAAATACGCTTTGGCTTAAAGCAGTATTGTTTTAAATGTTGTTCTATATATTTTTTTTCTAAATGGGTCTAACAATAAAATAGATGAATCTTTGTGAATAACTATGAATTAACAAGGCCTACTACACTAGGTAGTTATTATTCCAGTAAAAAAAAGGAGGTACCTCCCATACAATCCCAAATTATTTGTAAATCTTTCATCAAGTCCAATACGTTTATGCTAACAAATCCTTACTAATATTATAAATGTGAAAATGTGTTTGTTTGTTATTTTTTCACTCTTCAACGCCTTGACCAATCTTTATGAAATTTGGCTTGCAGGTAGCTTGTGTCACGGAGAAGGACAAAGGCTACTTTTTATCCCGGGAAAATAGCATAATCTGATGCAGTTCCTGAGACAACTAAAAAAATACTTGATTGTTGTGATTTTTTGCACATAGATGGTTGAGTAGGTGGGAAACGACATAATTTACTAATGACCCTTAAAGACAGTCATAAAAACGATGTCAACGCGGGCGGCGCCGCGGGAAAAAGCTAGTTTAAAATAATTTTCGAAAAATACTTAATAATCTAATATATAAAAATGAATCGCAAAATGTGTTGGTAAGCGCATAACTCGAGAACGGCTGGACCGATTTCGCTAATTCTTTTTTTGTCGAGTTTGTTATTGTAAGGAGAAGGTTTTTATGTAGGGTAGGGTAGTGTAGGGTAGGATAGTGTAGGGTAGGGTAGGGTAGGGTAAGGTAGTGTAGGGTAGGGTAGTGTAGGGTAGGGTAGGGTAGGGTAGGGTAGTGTAGTGTAGTGTAGGGTAGTGTAGTGTAGTGTAGGGTAGTGTAGGGTAGTGTAGGGTAGTGTAGTGTAGTGTAGTGTATGTAGGGTAGGGTAGGGTAGTGTAGGGTAGGGTAGGGTAGTGTAGGGCAGGGTAGTGTAGTGTAGGGTAGAGTAGTGTAGGGTAGGGTAGTGTAAGGTAGGGTAGTGTCGTGTAGGGTAGGGTAGTGTAGTGTAGTGTAGGGTAGGGTAGGGCAGTGTAATGTAATGTAAGGCGGTACGTAGTTCGCCGGGATAGCTAGTAAGCATATACAAGTTACAACTGGTTACAAGGCTTTCAAGGGGGTGGTTAGACAGATAAGTCCGACATGGCTTATGATGTCGTAAGCCATATCCACCATGTAACTTGCATAGTGGGCGCCGCGCACTATTAGTTCATCATATCATCATCATATCAGTTCATATACGTCCCCACCGAGGGGCTCGAGCCTACCCTGAATTAAGGCGATCGGGCCTTAGTCGACCACGTGGCACCCGACCCCCCTGAGCGATTTTTTAAAGAAACGTCAGTTACGAGGTCCGAAAGGCACACGTCCCGCTTGAGAGGTTTATGTATATCAATGTAAAATAAGAATAATGTCAATAATTAATGCCACCTAACATTTTAAATAAGCCATAAATCGCTTAAAATGAAATTTGATTTCCAAAACCTTTATAGGTATTATAGCAAAATCGGATTATAATTGAAATAAAATAATTAAGAAACCCGATTGCCACAAATACGATTGAATTTTGGGTTAAGACAAAAACGTTGAAGATAAAAAAAGTAAAGGAGGGTGAAAGGTCAAGAAATATAATTAGATTTCAAATAGAGCATAAAAAAATGTCTTGTCATCCCTCATTTAAAAATAAAAAAATAATAATAGAGTGTAATAGTGGGAAAATACAAAATGGGAAAGATGACAACTGGGAACTATAAAACTAGTTAAATAAGAATTAAAATAAGTAAACAGCTGACGCAAGCAAGCGTTGTTTTAAAATAAGATAACTAATAGTAAATAACAATTCGAATATTTTTTTATGAAAATATGAACTGCAGCTATACGGCAAGAGGCGACAAAGGCGCAACAAAAAATTAACATAAATGAGGCTTTGAGTAAGTGCACGACCAGAGAACGGTCGTGGTGGGCGCGCCGGTTGGGAAGGTCTTCACCACGGGCTGGTGTAAAATGTACTGGTCAGCACACCAGGGCGACGCGGTGAAGTGCTCGAAGATGACTCGGGTTAGCCGCTGGTCACTGACCGCTAGTCGTTGGACGTAACGAAACACTGGTGCCTAACACCTCAGGCACTCTGAAAACCCTAAAACGTGACGCTTTTCATACAACCATATCGTCAAATGTCGTGGTTAGAGTCCTGCCACGTACCAATGTTTTTTCTAATTTTGATCTCATATTATGTACGTAGAACAGATGGCCGATGGGGTAGTAAAGTTCTCGAGTGGCGACCGCGCACCGAAAAACGTAGCGTAGGCAGGCCTCCCATGCGGTGGACCGACGACCTGGTGAAGATCGCGGGAAGCCGATGGATGCGGGCAGCGCAGGACCGGTCGTCGTGGAAATCCTTGGGGGAGGCCTTTGTCCAGCAGTGGACGATTTTTGGCTGATATGATGATGTACGTTTATCCGACGCTCTTACGGGGAAGGAAAACATCGTGAGGAAACCTGCAAACATCTGCGAAGAAACTCGAAGGTTGTGTGTGAAGTTGACCAACCCGCACTGGGCCCGTGTGGTTGACTAAGGCCCGATCGCACTAATTCAGGGTAGGCTCGAGCCCCTCGGTAGGGACGTATATGAGCTGATGTGATGTTGAGAAAAGTACTGTACAAGCCTTGGCCACAACTAGGCATCGATGGACTTACACGTTTCTTCCATCAATGCCCCTTTTGCTGGCCGCTGCAGCAATGCACTATACTTTTGCTGGCCGCTGCAGCAATGTACTATACTTTTGCTGGCCGCTGCAGCAATGCACTATACTTTTGCTGGCCGCTGCAGCAATGTACTATACTTTTGCTGGCCGCTGCAGCAATGCACTATACTTTTGCTGGCCGCTGCAGCAATGCACTATACTTTTGCTGGCCGCTGCAGCAATGTACTATACTTTTGCTGGCCGCTGCAGCAATGCACTATACTTTTGCTGGCCGCTGCAGCAATGTACTATACTTTTGCTGGCCGCTGCAGCAATGCACTATACTTTTGCTGGCCGCTGCAGCAATGTACTATACTTTTGCTGGCCGCTGCAGCAATGCACTATACTTTTGCTGGCTGCTGCAGCAATGTACTATACTTTTGCTGGCCGCTGCAGCAATGCACTATACTTTTGCTGGCCGCTGCAGCAATGTACTATACTTTTGCTGGCCGCTGCAGCAATGCACTATACTTTTGCTGGCCGCTGCAGCAATGTACTATACTTTTGCTGGCCGCTGCAGCAATGCACTATACTTTTGCTGGCCGCTGCAGCAATGTACTATACTTTTGCTGGCCGCTGCAGCAATGCACTATACTTTTGCTGGCCGCTGCAGCAATGTACTATACTTTTGCTGGCCGCTGCAGCAATGCACTATACTTTTGCTGGCCGCTGCAGCAATGTACTATACTTTTGCTGGCCGCTGCAGCAATGCACTATACTTTTGCTGGCCGCTGCAGCAATGTACTATACTTTTGCTGGCCGCTGCAGCAATGCACTATACTTTTGCTGGCCGCTGCAGCAATGTACTATACTTTTGCTGGCCGCTGCAGCAATGCACTATACTTTTGACACATGCAGTCTAGTTAAATTTATTTGATCGTTAATTTAGAAACACAACCAAAGTTGGTTAGTACGTATTGTTTCCAGTTCGAGGTAGGATCACGCAAAACGACTATTACACGTATTTAAACTTTCGAATCGAGTGAATAATCAAAAAGTTCCGTTGTATTGTAAATGCCGAGCAAGCAGTTATAATAGTTTGCAAAACAGTTCGCGAATATGAATTAGAAGCTAAAATGCATAATTAAGGGTTTGAACCCATTCGATGCCCTCGCGCTCCGCTGCGCGTAGGCACAGTGTAAGGATCCATTTGGACTGAGGTATAGGCAAAGTATATATATTAGTACTAACATACAGTATGGACAATCCCTGCCGCTCTCTAGATTGCGACCTCACCCCCTCGTCACCCAGATTGATACAGATTGGTTATAGTTTGGTTGTCGAAAGTATACGATATCGCCGCTATTTTCCTTTTTTGAAATGTCATTTCTGGCCCGTTGTATGAAGTGTCTAGGGTGTGGTATAGGTAGGTGTTGACTAAGCTTGCGTGTTACATCCTCGGCTGCATCGGCACTTACCATCAGGTGAGGTGCAGCCAAACGCACTCAATTTTTTTATAAAAAAAAAAAAGATTTTTCCACTTCTCCAGTAGTAAATGTAAAATTCACTTCATGTAACATTATAATCTTATACTAGCTTCGCCCGCGTGGACATCGTTATTATGACGCTCTTTTAGGGTGGGGGGTGCACGAGCCGCAAGCGGCTTGCAATCGTGGATATGAGTTTTCCCCAGATCACTATCCCAGATCAGGCAGTCTATGTCAATTCCCACTCCCTCTACAATTCTATACAAAAAAATCACATTAATCCGTTGCTCCGTTTGCGGCGAGCGTGGAAATGAGTTTTCTTCAGATCTCCTATGTCAGGATATGCTAATAAGTAAATTATGTCATTGCGTACGCCCTCAACCATCTCTGTGCAAAAAATCAACAATTCATTGTTCCGTTGCGATGTTAAAGAAATTAACCAAAAAAGAGAATATTTTTCTGTTTCCTCAGTAACTGCATCCGACTATGCTATTTTCACAGGATAAAAAGTAGTATATGTCCTTCCCCGTGATACAGGCTACCTACGTGCCAAACATCATCAAAATTGGTCAAAGGTGTTGAAACGTCAAAAGATAACAAACAAACACTTTTTCTATTATAATAATATTAGTAAGAATTTGAACCTTATTTCTTTTAATTTATTTACCTATATAATTAATTCTCAAAATTTACACAAGTTTCCTTGTTCTGCGTTGCGTCCACATTAATATTGACATAAAATAGACCATCATTATGAGAAAACCGGCCAAGTGCGAGTCGGACTCGCGCAAAGTAGGGTTCCGAAGTGTTTTGAAAAAATAAATGTATATTTAAAAAAAAATATATAATTAAAAAAAAATGTACGGAAAGTCCATGAATTATTGACAAATTCAACTGCACATCTTAAGTTGGTAGACTACTACTCTTAAACTAAAAAGTTTGCTTAGCCGTGATAGTTTTCCTTTTAAATTGATTATATTATGTCCTACTATTTATAATATTTTTCAGATACCCTAAAATAGCGGTTTAGCTTGCAGAGGGGGGAGGAGGGGGGGAAAACTTGACTAACAAAAATTAGGTTTTAGTAAACCCTCAGTTGTTTTGAAAGACCTATTCAACGATACCCCACACAATAGGGTACGTAAGCAAAAAAAATCACCCCCTGTTTAAATCTAGGGGAGGAACCTTTTTTTTATTTTTTAGGACTATATTGTACCAGTTTGTCGACGTTATTAATATGCCTCAGAAAGATGGACAGACGGACAGACAGACATGGCATGGAAACTATATAGGGGGTTCCTTGTTGACTTCGGAACCCTAAAAACAACTTTAGTGTTAATTTTAAGTTATGATATTTTTAGTTTAAATTGAAAACATAATCGAAATAACTCTTAATGTTTTTTTAATTGTTCATGCGTTATTAAAATTAAAAAATGTCATTAACATTACGATGGGAGCATTATCGCAGTTAGGGTAGGTAGTGACGGACTTTTGTGGCTGACCGTACCCAATGAACTGCTGTACTGTAACTGCTGACTCTACCAAACTACTCCAGAACTTATACTTACTGATATTATAAATGTGAAGACGTGTTTGTTTGTTCTTCAAGTAACTAGTATATCTTATCTGTGGTTCTTCTTTCACGTCTTCGGCACGAAGCAATGGTTCTACGTGATGTTTTGCATAGAGATAGCTAACATGGTGGGAAGTGACATAGACTACTAATAAGCGTTGCCCGACATAGTTCCCGAGGATTAAAGAGGAAATTTTTTTCGACGCTTGTGAGCCGTGCCGCTTGCGCACCGCACACCGTCAGGGAAAGTCATAATAATTAGTGAAAAAATACTCCCTAACAAATTTCAGTCAAACTAAAGCAGCTTCAATTTCATCGGCTACTTCGTTGTATTTTTTTATTGCACATAAAATCTGTCTTGGGTGTGCATTTGGGTGTACATTATTTTATTTAAAGCACCCCCCCTCTATCTAATGCCATTTTGGTGGACAGACGACCATCTTCATGATTTGCTTAATTGATTTATATCAAACTTAGCTAAGAACCATCTCGGTTAATGTAGCTTTCAAATAAAAAAATCGCATTGAAATCAGTTCAGCCATTACAGAACTATGATGACATGTGCAGACACACAGACCGAAAGACAGACAAAGATATGCTTCTAACTTATAACACGCCTATTTTTGCTTTGGGGGTCAATAACAATTTATATGCGGGCGGAACCGCGGGCGATAGCTAGTGTTCCTATATTTTAAGTTAGAACTAGCAGCGTTTGTTCTGCTGTCCATACAGAGCGCAGTTCAGAGCTCTGGAGCTAATGTCTGATAAACTGTTGGTGGATGGAGCAACTTCAACTGGTTCACCCGTTATGAGTTTCTGTAATGAACATAGAGATACTATAATATCTCTATGTGTGTGTGTGTGTGACTGTGTGTATGTGTTTAAGTGCGTATTAGTACTTAAACTTATTGTATCAACCTCCTTGTCATATCTATATTTATACAAACAACGTGTATAACATGAGTATAATATCGTATAAGCCTTGACAGATAATTTAAAAATGTTATTAGGTAATCAATTTAAAAGTTCATTGACTAGAAAGTTGCATGAAAATGGTTTCTATTCCGTAAAAGACTATATAGATGGTAAATATTGAAATGCATGTTATAAAATGGTCATATTTGCATGCCTTGGATAAGGTGGAATTCATCAACTACCCATATATAATTAATACCTGAAATGTAATATGTTTTCTTCGCAAATAAATTTATCTTTATCTTATCTTATCTATGCGGAGCTAAGGGCGTCGGTCGCGTAATGGCAAGGGCCGCTACCTCCTGTCCGGGATGTCGTGGTTCGATCCTGCCACGTACCAATGTGTTTTCGAATTTTGATTTCATATGTCCGTTTATCCGACGCTCTTATACGGTGAAGGAAACAAACCCACATACTCCTGCGAAGAAACTCGAAGGTTGTGTGTGAAGTCGACCAACCCGCACTGGGCCCGTGTGGTCGACTAAGGCCCGATGTAATTCAGGGTAGGCTCGAGCCCCTCGGGGGGAGCTGATGTGATGATGATGATGATGCGGAGCTTTAGTGTCTAATGTATTGAACGGATTGGGGTGAAATTTGGGTTAGGGAAATATTATTTTTATATCTCCAAACGTTTTTGCATTATTTTTAACTTGTTTTCTTAGGGTTAACGCCAAATTAAACAAATCACTTTTTTTCCAAAATTTTGTGTGTTTATACAACCTACTGTATTAATTGTGATGTTTATTATTCCAGGAAAAATCGGAATAAGGTACCTCCCATACAAATCCTGGGTCTTTGTTACTTTTTTTAATCAAATATGGGTTTAAAGATTTTAATGAAGTTTTGTTAGTTACTAGAATAATAAAGCTTACTACACTGGGTAGTTCATTATTCCATAAAAAATCGTAGTAAGGTACCTCCCATACAAACTTAAACTATTTATAAATTTTCTGTTTTATAGGGTCTTAACAAAGATACGCACTTTTTTTAACTGGAGCTTTTACTCATGAAACTGAATAACTTTCTCCAAGAAACCCATGGTCAATTCGCATTAATTATTATTTAATTTAATTGTCAACTGCTCAGAATACAACTCCGAGCTGGTATCCGCGATTTACAAAGTTCAATGACCGCGCCGACCCGCCACGCCGCCGCGGCGTATTCTGGCGTATTCCGCGCAATTTAATAATTTTAATTAAAAAAAAACGAAAGGTAATTGACCATGGGTTTTTTGAGGAAAGTTGTTCAGTTTCATGAGTACATGCTCCAGTTAAAAAAAAAGTGCATACCTTTGTTAGGACCCTGTATAGTTTGACTATTTGTAACTGCAAACTTCACAACGTGTGATACGAACGAAGACCTTGAACCGATAGATGGCGTTATGTGGGTATTTCGCACGTTGCATAGCTATGAGAATGAAATTTAATGCTCTATGGAACACAGTTATGAAACTAAATAAGTAACCTTATTACTATCATCAAATCTGGCACATCTCTTTTCTTTACTTTTAATGCTGATTTATGAATGTGATTGAATGAAGGCTACGCGAAAAAGTATGCACACCGTGGCTGTACACTTGTACAGTTTATTTAGTTTCTTAACTCTGTTCGTTAGAGCATAAAATTTAATTCTCATAGCTATGAAACGTGCGAAATACCCACACAACGCCATCTATCGATTCAACGTGAGAAGCGTAGTCTTCGTTCGTATCACACGTTGCGAAGTTTGCAAAATGTGTTGTTACGTAGACGCTAGTGTCGTATCAGAGGTCAGTAACGAGAGCTAGACACAATTACTTATATATTACTGTCTGTCCAAATCTGTGGCTAGACACCTACTTTGTGGCTAGACCTCAGGGCTAGACTCTGCTCTGCCTGAGATTTATACACACAAATACTGATTTTCATACGGTAACAATATAAATAACATCGACGAAGTTTGTAAAAATTTTGTACCGAAATTGCGCGTGTGAAATAAATACTATCATTAAAAAAGAACCATGAAAATCGGTTCACAGTCTACGAAGATATCACAAAATAAACACACAAAAAACATACAGTCGAATTGAGAACCTCCTCCTTTATGGAAGTCGGTGGGAACCAGAAAATTATTGCTGTGAGATCTTTGTTGAAAGTGTGTGTGTTTGATAAGGCTGAAAGAAGGCTTGTGTTCCAAATTACCTACATTTGGTGAAAATGATAATAATAGCCAAAGGAAGGTGTGTGCCGAAACAATTATTTCAATATAACCATGACAACTTTAGTATTTCATGAGTGGTGGATGGTGGCGCATCGGGAGCCGGGTCGTTCCTTTCCCTCTAATATGATTGATAGGAGCGATGGCTGACTCTCACGTTATACTCGTGACCGGATGCTGTCCGTGTAAACTGCCCTACTCTTGTCAAAGGCATTAATGACATTCAATGATTTTAATGTATAACTTCTTGTGTCATATATTTTTCATGTTCTAATGGCATAATTTGTTTTATATTGAGGATTGGATGTCAACGTTATTAACTAATGATTGTTTATTTCTTTGTTTAAAAAGACATTATGTATATGTAATTAATATTTTATGACTATCAGAAAGAGTATATTTTTCACCTATTTTGAATAAGTATCTTGAATATTGAATCATGAAACTCGTACTTTTAATGTTAGAAATGACGAAACATACTTACAACTGTCTCGCAGGCTGCCTACCATGTGTGTGGGTACGAACCCTGTGCTCTGTGCACGCCACCACTATATCCATCTATTCCGCCGTATCAGGTGAAAGGCGTTACTGCACTTCAAAAATAAAATAAATTAAAATGCTTTGGAAAAGGATTTCCATTACAACCAGTCCTGCGCTGCCCGCATCCAGTGGCTTCCTGCGACCTTCACCAGGTACACCGAGTAGAAAGCCTGCCTATACTCTAAGTAACCGCCTCCGTGGCGTAATGGTTAGCGTATTCGCTTCACACCAAGAGAAGGTCGCGGGTTCGATTCCCGGCGGAGTCAACTTTGTACGACTCGGTTTGGTTGGTGGTAGGGCATTTTCATAGCCCGCCAGGCTAGCTACCACTATCTTATCTAAATCTTGCCGCCAAACATCAGTGTTAACAACATTGATGTGTTCCAGCTTAAAGATAAGATAGCCAGTTCTCCATTGCGTTGGGGAATCTTGGTACGCCCGCTTCTATCTTCGGCATCATCGTCACTTACCATCAGGTGAGATAATGCCAAGGGCTTACCAATTGTAATTAAAAAAAAAAGTCTTTCGTAAGTTACTCTATTTCATAACACCTACATATTTGAGTGGGTGCTCAAATAAATGGAGTGATATTTCCAAGTACAGGCCCTTCTTTGTGGTTTTTTATCCAATATTGGGTCTTCCAAGTGTACGCCCCACTGGCACCCGTCGGTCGTTGCAGGGTGGGGGGGGGGGGACGTGAATGTTGTATGAGTTGCACGGTGGGTACGAAAACGGTGAGGTTTGTGCGCACTTCTATATACGTTTGGGCTGATTACATTAATACGTTATTGAAATAATATGTTGATTGGCCCTTCACGTGTTGCCAGATGCTAAAACGCAAGTTACTACAAATCATCACACTAATATCATAAAGGCGAAAGTTTGTGACTATGTATGTGTGTTAATTCTTCACGCAAAAAATACTGAACGGATCTGGCTGAAATTTAGTAAGTAGACAGATAAGCACCTGGATTAACACAAAGGCTACTTTTTTCACTCCCGCGAACCACTGGCGGCTCGGAATCACCCAAACTCGGATCCAGTCATACAAACTATGTTCACGCGAGCGAAGCCGCTGGCAAAAGCTAGTGTTGTAATAATTGTTTTGGTACACAACTTCCTTTGGCTGCACTGCGCAAAGTCATAGAAACGTTGTCCACGCGGGTGAAGCCCCGGGAAACAGATAGTACTATAATAAAATGAATAAATCACTTGGCAAAGAATAGGATCACGAAACTTGTGAGTAAATCTTTAATTCCCCCAAGAACAACAATGTACTCTGTACTGTATGCTACTTACCTTAGCGCCTTTAATTACTGTACACTCTTTGAGTATTAATTATGTAACAAATAAATATATCATATCAACTCATGTACGTCCCCACTGAGGGGCTCGAGCCTATCCTGAATTAGGGCAATCGGGCCTTAAACGACCACGCGGGCGCAATGCGGGTTGGTCGACTTCACACACAACCTGCGAGTTTCTTCGCAGGCGTGTGCAGGTTTCCTTACGATGTTTTCCTTCGCCGTACATATGAAATCTAAATTCGAAATCACATTGGTACGTGGGAGGATTCGAACCACGACCTTCCGGACAGGAGGCGGCGGCTCTAGCCGTTACACCACCGACGCCGGTAAAAATAAAAATAAATACATGCGTACCCTTAGTTTCCAACCGCACCTTTTCATCAAGACGGCTTCATACGTGACCCTATCCCTAGTCATGCATTTTTAAGGGATCAGACTCCTCAGATCCTCCCCCCCGGGACCCGTTGTATAAAACAGTACAACAGAGCGACATCACCACGGAAACTCGTTAACGACACGCCAAGTTAAACATCCTGGAAGAACAGTTTAAAATTAACTTCTTGGCTTACTTGCGTCTAAGGGTTAAGACACTTAAGACGGTTGCTGTGGCGGCGGCGAGATCGGAATTTTATCTTTTGATCTAGTATCGCTCTGTGAATATTATCTTGGATATTCATCACATCAGCTCATTTACGTCCCCATCGAGGGGCTTGAGCCTACCCTGAATTAGGGCCTTAGTCGACCACGCGGGCCCAGTGCGGGTTGGTTAACTTCAGACACAATCTTTGAGTTAATTCGCAGGCGTGTGCAGGTTTCCTCACTATGTTTTTCTTCACCGTAAGAGCGTCGAGTCTGATAAAAGTAGATATTAAAAACACATTTCATCTGTGGTCATCAATGTGTCTTGACCCTTATATGCGGACTAACTCGTCCTGCAGTCACATGCTCGCTGTTGTTACTTTTGTAGTTAGTATTATAAAAACCGGCCAAGTGCGAGTCGTACACGCACACCGAGGGATCCGTATTACCACACAATTCTACACAAGTATTTACTCCACACGAGTAAAACAACGGTACATATTCATTTCAACTTTGTTTTCATTTATTTCGGATTTATATAACTCGCACTCTATAAGTTATATGGGATAGGGAATGAAGCTGGGAACTAAGTGTGGGCAAGACAACGTTTGCCGTGTTTTGGCTAACTATCGCACTCTATATAACTCACACGGGATAGGGAATGAAGCTGGGAACTAAGTGTGGGCAAGACAACGTTTGCCGTGTTTTGGCTAACTATCGCACTCTATATAACTCACACGGGATAGGGAATGAAGCTGGGAACAAAGTGTGGGCAAGACAACGTTTGCCGTGTTTTGGCTAACTATCGCACTCTATGTAACTCACACGGGATAGGGAATGAAGCTGGGAACAAAGTGTGGGCAAGACAACGTTTGCCGTGTTTTGGCTAACTATCGCACTCTATATAACTCACACGGGATAGGGAATGAAGCTGGGAACAAAGTGTGGGCAAGACAACGTTTGCCGTGTTTTGGCTAACTATCGCACTCTATGTAACTCACACGGGATAGGGAATGAAGCTGGGAACAAAGTGTGGGCAAGACAACGTTTGCCGTGTTTTGGCTAACTATCGCACTCTATATAACTCACACGGGTACGACTCCCACTTGGCTGGTTTTCAATGTTTAACGTTTTATTTTAGAATTAGAATAAAGCCAAGTTTTACTATGTATTACCATATTGACGATACAGCAAAAACAAAAAACCTTAAAAATACACGTTTCTTGGACCCCCTTGATTTTTAATTTTTGAAGTGAAAACTTCTTTGGGCGCGTTGGATATTTTTTGAGATGGGAAAAAACCTTGAACTCGGAACACTGTAACCTGTAACCTCAGAACTGTAACCGACACAGGAACACACGGAGGGTCAAAATTTATAAAACTTTTTAGGGATAGGGAATGAAACTGGGAACAAAATGTGGGCAAGACAACGTTTGCCGTGTTTTGGCTAACTATCGCACTCTATATAACTCACACGGGATAGGCAATGAAGCTGGGAATAAAGTGTGGGCAAGACAACGTTTGCCGTGTTTTGGCTAACTATCGCACTCTATATAACTCACACGGGATAGGTAATGAAGCTGGGAACAAAGTGTGGGCAACACAACGTTTGCCGTGTTTTGGCTAACTATCGCACTCTATATAACTCACACGGGATAGGGAATGAAGCTAAAAACAAAGTGTGGGCAAGACAACGTTTGCCGTGTTTTGGCTAACTATCGCACTCTATATAACTCACACCGGATAAGGAATGAAGCTGGGAACAAAGTGTGGGCAAGACAACGTTTGCCGTGTTTTGGCTAACTATCGCACTCTATATAACTTACACGGGATAGGGAATGAAGCTGGGAACAAAGCGTGGGCAAGACAACGTTTGCCGTGTTTTGGCTAACTATCGCACTCTATATAACTCATACGGGATAGGAAATGAAGATGGGAACAATGTGTGGGCAAGAAAACTTTTGCCGTGTTTTGGCTAACTATCGCACTCTATATAACTTACACGGGATAGGGAATGAAGCTGGGAACAACGTTTACCTTGTTTTGGTTAACTATCGCACTCTATATAACTTACACGGGATAGGGAATGAAGCTGGAAAGTGTGGGCAAGAAAACGTCTGCCGTGTTCTGGATCGTATGCGATCTAATAATTTGAAAGATCCTACAAAGCGCCCATACATCTGCATACCAGTCGCTCATCGGACATCGTATGCGGCCTAATAATTTGCAAGATCCTACAAAGCGCCCATACATCGGCATACCAGTCGCTCATCGGACATCGTATGTGGTCTAATAATTTGCAAGATCCTACAAAGCGCCCGTACATCTGCATACCAGTCGCTCATCGGACATCGTATGTGGTCTAATAATTTGCAAGATCCTACAAAGCGCTTATACATCGGCATACCAGTCGCTCATGGGACATCGTATGCGGTCTAATAATTTCTAGAAGGCTAGCCTATACGTCGTGTGCCTTAAAGGTTTTGGAAATCATTATAATGGCTGGCTGTGGATGCTGGAATAATGAGTGTATTAATTCTACCTTTCTGTTGGCAAGAATCTCACTTTTTTTTCAATTTATTATCACAATAACATAATACATTCAGAAACAGCATTACGCGTTCCAAAAAACCACCGAGGTTTAAATAGGAACGTTGTTCGGCAGGTGAATTTTTGATACATTGTTTTTGTAAATAATTTCTTGGTAATAGTATTACAAACGAAAACTAGCTTCCTTAAATAAAAAGTTTGCAATATGCATAACAAATATTTACTATTGGCATCTATTGGTAGACAAAACCAGTTGTCGACTGTAGATATACGTCATGCGACTCATGCTTGAGTGCTATTGTAATCGGCCTTCAGTTTCGACATACAGTATGATTTTAATTTTACTTTGTAATTTCGCCCCGTAATACTATTTTTAAGGTCAGGCTCCATCGAGTTAAGGAGTCGAGGAACTAAATTACTTACTTTATGACTTGATTTAAAACACAATTACTTTTCTGTTAAACTGTATTTACATTGTAATGTAAAATACCACATAGAAATAACTTACGGGACAAATTTTACAATTGCCATCGCAACACTAATTATTGGCGTCCGGTAGATATATTTAGGAAGCACAAATAAACAAGGACTCAGTTTAGCAAATCGCAACAAAACAGTTCTCATAGGTACCATCTCAAAATACGGGAGCCTAAACAAACGTTCTAATAATCGAGCCAACAATATTACACGGCCAAATGGAGAGGCAAACAGTTATTATGGCACGGTGAGCAAGATTTGTGTTCATAGAAGTAGCAGAGTTATATTTAGAGGAAAACTAAATTATGTAATGGTGTAAAATTTTGTACCAAAAACATTTTTATTTACAAGCACAGGTCCGGAACCTTAAACCAACCAACTCGTTACTCAATGGTGCTCAAGTCGTTACTCAATTCCTTGGTAAAAGCTTCTTATTTCAGTTTTTAAGAATTCCCAGTCGAGATTTTTCTAGAGGTTCGATAAAACACTTATTGGCTACTAAGTAAAATATGATGTCAATAACCGTTCTACTATTTTAGAATTATTAATTTTGCGAGTCCACCCTACTTTCGTTTACCTACCCTAATGGTTATTATCCTAAAGTTATTTCTTTTTTTTATTTCAGGTAACTGAGACCCATATCACATAAAACGAATACTACTCTTTAATATAAAATACTTTAAAGAAATAAAATTACAAATTTTACAAAAAATATGGCCAGGCCTTTGCATAATCTATCACGTGGGGTATCGTTAAATAGGCCTTAAAAACTACTGAAGGTTTGATAAGAATTTTTCACAAAATTTGATTCGTTTACTAAATATTAAGTGTGCGGTGATTTGTTACAGTTACATGTTCCATATTACTGCTAAGTAAGCTTTAATAGTTTAGAATTAATAGTCGACCAAGTTGAGATGTGCAGTTGGATTTATAAAACCATCATAAATTTTCCATACAAAATGTTTTTAAGAACTGCAAAAATAACTTTGTTTATATTTACTTATTATCCTCGATACTCGTCTCTTGTAGGCAGTCTCTTAGCTCCATGTGCCAGTTGTGCTCGGTCGATTGCCCGCAGACTCTCGTCCCTAAACCAATACGCGTCTTCCGCCTCATTTCATCACCCGACTGAGCCTATCCTTTGTCCAACTGATTTGTCCGTATGTCTATGTCCGCACGATTGGACGCGATGCCGTTTGAATTTGGAACGAGACGGCAAAATATTGGGTTATTCATTTCTTTTACGTTTCAGGCGTTTTTTTTGGCACCGTTGTAATATTGAGCTTGTTTTGTCTTGAAGTTGAAGATATTTGCAGGACAAGTTTTAATAGATTTTTGTACAGCGACGCAGTGTAATGTTTCTTGCGAAGCCTTCATCGTAGCAAAGACTAAAAGTATGTTATATTTACAAAGGATGTGGATTTGTATGGGAGATACATTATTTAGTATTTTCTGGAATGATAAACTATGGCGTAAAGTAGATCATTAATAGTTATAATTAGCTTTGTCCGCGGCTTCACCTGCGTGAACGTAGTTTCTATGTATGTATATGTGTATGTCTTCAGGTGTATGGTGCGCGAGTCGCAAGGGGCTTTGGGGCGTGGCAATGATTTTCATAAGATTCTCGGCAACTATGTCGGGCTATGATTATGAGTACATAGTCTATGCCAAAAAAGAAATGGTTTTGAAAAATAAAATTAGTTTTTTTTCAGTTGTTAAAGAACATGTCGTATGAAAAATGTATGAACTATTTACCAACTCTCTATTTTAGGACAGTCTACTACTACTGCTAAACTAAGAAAGCTCACTTTATCCATGACAATTTTCCTTTTTTTTAAATAGACAAACGGACGAACAGACGAACATGGCGAAACTATTAGGGTTCCTAGTTTGACTATGAAATTTTATTTATTCCCTAATTTTAGGGTCTCAGATTTATTTAACTATACATAATTCTAACTTTATAACTGTAATAATAGTCTTTGAAACTAACGAAGCGATGGTGAGCTGAGAGTGGGGCAATATGGATACGGAGAGAGGAATACACGTGGCCACCTGCTGGCCGACTTTAAGGAGAGGGAGGGCCTCTTTATGATGAACTCCTTCTTCAAAAAGCCTAAACAGCGGAAGTGGACATGGTTGCATACCAATGGCCAGCTGCTGCTATCCAGTTATCCAGCTCCAAAACTTTAAGCTCAAGTTGAATAATCACTTCAAATGCCTAGGAGATAGCGATACTGTAGACGATTATGATGACAAGTTTATTGAAATTGTCTAATCAGTCGGTTCTAAGATTTTAAAACTCGCCGTTCAAACGGAGCTACAACATCTCAGACTTCACCAACAAACTCATGGAAGAAAGACGTAGTTTGGTTCTGCAGTTCTCTGAAGACGGTACTCAGTATCGGCAATTAAACAGACAGATCTCTAAGTCTCTGACTCGTGATTTGCGCCAGTTTAAACTCGTATTACAAAAGCGATTAAGCACAACAAAAGCTCAAAATTATTAGCAACAAATATCAATTTAATCTGTCTGTTGGACAGGCCAAATACTGAGGTTGGCAGGATAATATCGTCCAAGCCTGAGTTGTTGGGAGAAATTGAAAAGTTCTACGGACAATTATACACGGCCACACACCTGTCAGCGATCTGGCTAAATACCCAAGAGTCAGACTAACTCGACATTGTTCCGAAGATATATCCCAGACGTCAGCCTGCACGAGATTAGAATGGATCTCAAACAGCTCAATTACAATAAAGAATCGGGTGATGACGGAATTACGGCTGAACTTCTGAAAGCAGGTGGAACACCGCTACTAAAAGCTCTTTAGAAGATGTTCAATTCCGTTTTACTAATAGTACAAACGTCTACGGCATGACACAGAAGTGTGGTGATGCTCTTCTTCAAAAAGGGCGACAACATCCTGCTGAAAAACTACAGACCCATTTCCCTTCTGAGCCATGTCCATAAGCTGTTTTCGATAGTCAGTACGAATCGTCTCGCGCACAGATTTGAAGACTTCCAGTCTCTTGAACATGCCAGTTTCCGAAAAGGTTTAGTACATAGACCACATAAAGACACTGCGGCAGATTATACAGAAAATCGAAGAGAACAATCATCCACTGTGCTCAGCGTTTGTGGACTACGAGAAAGCCGTCGATTCTGTCGAAGCTTGGGCTGTGTTAAAGTCTTTCCAGCTGTGCCAAATTAACTATCGACATATGGAGGTACTGAAGTTTTTGTGTGAAAACGCCACCATGTCCGTTCACCTCCAGTATCAAAATTTGTAACCTATCCGGTTTCAGCGAGGGGTGAGACAGGGAGACGTTATATCCCCAAAACTGTTCACCGCCGCCCAGGAATATGTTTTTAAGCTTTTTGATAGGGGTGGACTCGGCATTAATATCAACAGCGAGTACATCACCCACCTTAGATTCTCTGACGATGTCGTGGTCATGGCTGAGACTATGGAGAACTTAGGCATAATGCTCGATGGCCTCAGTAGGGGCTCTCAATAAGTAGGTCTTAGAATGAACATGGACTAGAAGAAAAGTATGTCAAACGTCCATATCGCACCTACTCTTGTGAAAGTTGGTGGCTCTACACTTGAAGTTGTTGCTGAATATGTGTACCTGGGACAAACAGTCTAGTTATAAAGGCCCAACTTAGAGAGACATCAATCGTCGAACTCAGCTGTGCAGCGTTCGGGAAGCATCGCAAGATCTTCACATCCTAAATACCGCAGTGTCTTAAGACCAGTGTGTGTTGTCAGTGTTGACATATGGAACCGAGATATGGTCGCTTACTATGGCCCTCATAGGAAGTCTCAATGGCACTCAAAGGGCAATGAATCGTGCTATACTTGGAGTTTCTCTGCAAGATCGAATCAGAAACGAGGACTTCCGTAGGAGAACTAAAGTATCCGACATAGCGCTCAGGCTTGCTAAACTTAAGTTACAGTGGGCGGGGCACATTGCTCGTAGAACACATGGCCGTTGGGGCAGTAAATTTTTTTGAGTGGCAATCGCACACCGAAAAACATAGCGTAGGAAGATCTCTCACTTGGTGGATAGATAATCTGGTGAAGGTCGCGGGAAGCCGCTGGATGCGGGCAGCGCAGAATCTGTCGTCGTGGAAATCGGTTGGGGAGGCCTTTGTCCAGCAGTGAATGCCTTTTGACTGATATGATGATGATGAAAAAAGTAGTTTGACTTCAGTACCCCAAGAATAAAAAAAAACGAAAATGGCTCACACCAACTTGTTTGTAATTTACTAGAAGTGACTTTGACTGACACACTATCAGGTGGTAGAATTGGTCATTCTGGCAAAATTTTGCCTCCATCCAACGACCATTTTGATTAGAGATTTTCTTCCTAAATTAATTCGCTGTTTTTCGTTGCTTGCCTAAAGAAATTTACTTAAAATTTTAGTCGTTTTTTTTACATATTGTTGACATTGTACGTTTTTGCGAGTAAGTATGTGCAGTGCTATATTTACTTGCTGCTGTACAATTTATTGTTATTTACTCAAGCGGTAGCATTGTTCTGTTTATTTACTTATTCTCTCAAAGGAGTTACTTAGGAGTTCTCCTCACAGCGAGTAAGTATAAACATTTATGTGTGAAACACCAACAAAAAACAAATAAGTACAAACAAGCATTTCTTCTGCTCTCTTTCAGTTAAGCCTTTGAACGGTGCCGCGCGTCATTTCAGCTTTTATAAACAATTAATTACATAGAGTACCTTGTGAAAGAGTTCATGCCAAATTGATCCTCTACCTCCGTAGCGTAGCGCCTCCGTAGCGTAATGGTTAGTCCATTCGCTTTAAACCAGGAGGTCGCGGGTTCGATTCCGGGTATGGTCAACTTGTAAGACTCGGTTTGGTTGGTGGTAGGGCATTTTCTAAGCCCGCCTGGCTAGCTACCACCATCTTATCTAAGTCTTGCCGCCAAACATCAGTGTTAACAACATTGATGTATTCCGACTTGAAGATAATATAGCCAGTTTTCCATTGCGCTGGGGAATCTTGGTAAGCCCGCTTCCATCTTCGGCATCATCGTCACTTACCATCAGGTGAGATGATACCAAGGGCTTACCAATTATGAATAAAAAAATATTTGTACAGACACACTGGGTTTTTTTCACAATTGAAAAGCCCTTGGCATCATCTCACCTCACGGTAAGTGATGATGATGCCGAAGATGGATGCGGGCTTACCAAGATTTTCCAACGCAGTGGCGAACTGGTTATTTTATCTTCAAGCTGGAACACATCAATGCTGTTTAGATTGATATTAAGCGGCCAGAATTAGGTAATATGGTGGTAGCTGGCTAGGTGGATTTAGAAAATGCCCTACCACAAACCAAACCGAGTCTGACAAAGTTAGATCCGAACGGGAATCGAATCCGCGACTTCCAGGTGTGAAGCGAATGGACTAAATATTACGCCAGAAAGGCGATTAAACTCTTCATACGACCTTCAACATCTGGTGAGGTATATACAAAAATATATATACAAAAATCATAAATACAAAAATCAGCAATTAACATCCGGTGATTTCGGACATACACAAATCAGAAATTAACATTAAGTAAACCTCATTAGTAGGAAAGATCAGAATTACCTTATAAATATCGTTAAATAATTTACAATCGTTGAAAAACTAACTTATTTAAAATAAAAGAATAACAATAAATAAGTATTTAGGGACAAATCACACTCGGTCATTTGGTCCCAAAATAGGATTCCCTGTTTCACAGTATAAGAAAATAGTCTTAAGAGCAGGCTCCCAGCGCGGCACTGGTGGACAATCTTACACTTTACGTTATTGAATCAGCTTTACAATTGAATTTCGCGTGAGTATCTTAACGCGACTTACGTCCTTTACTTCGGGCGTAAATGCACATTTTCGTTTATTACAAGCTTATTAAACATTCTAGAAAAATTTCGTCTTAGCCGTTTTTTCAATACCTTTATTCTCTCACTGTCGGTATTTATTTCATGCGCCTAACTTATGTAATGTAGGAGAAAAATAACATCTCTAACCTACATAGTTTAAAAAAAATTAAAAAATCTGGCGAAAACCAATAAATCATGTTTTTGATTTAGCCATACCAAAGTAAAAGGTTAAAAAAATCAGATGTGTAGTTTTTACGTTCAGGAAACTTGCGGCTGACTCAACATATTCTAGCAAAAAACACTTATTTTGGGAGCCTGCTCTTGATTTGGTGCCTGTATTATGGAAACGAGAGACTGATATACAGACCACAAACCTGCCCTTCTGAACACAGCCTGTTCGTCACTCGAATAGTTGCCCTGGGTGGGAATCGAACACGTAAACATAGGCCCAACAGACAGAAGCTGACTACTGGACCACCAGATCAGTCATTTTTTTTTTTTTTTTTATTAACAATTGGTAAACCCTAAGTGTTTAAGTCGCTGTCTCATGTGAAAACTTATGATACAATTTATTTTCTGAGATCCATAGCAGATCCAGTTTCTCTATAATTATGTATATCTGCCATAACAGAGTTTGGAGCAGTTTAAACCAGTTCAAAACTTGGCTCCATAACTTGTCTCTTCACTGCGATGGGTCGCGATCCCTATTAACATAAGACCTTTTCGAAAGTGTAAAGTTCCCGCGGGAAACTAAAAGTCCGGTCCCGGGATAGTTTTATGCGCCATTCCCGTAGCCAATGAGGGATGAAAATTCTTTGGGCGAACAGTTATTGCCAATAAGAAGCTGTTGGATGGAGGTCCAATTATTTTGGCGTCCCCCGTAATTCTTGTGATCAGCGGAGAGAGGGAGAGAATACCTCAGCCTTATCTTTTCAATTATCTCTTTCGGTTGATTAGACGGATTCCCGCACGGATTGCGATACGTTCGTGTGGGAAGTGCTTACTTATTTATGAATTTCTTGGAAGTAATCTTGTTAGCTTATTTTGACTTCGTTAAAATTTTTTATTATCTGCGATTTAATACATTTTCACATGATCAAATTCAAATGTATATGCTTCCTAGTCTTTATTGAAATTGAAAGTAAGAATTTTTTCCTTCGTGGGTGAAAGAACTATTTTATACCTACCAGTTATAAAGTAGGTACGCGTGATTAATAAGCTGCATTTTAATAAATGAACCTAAAGCGGCGGAATAAGAGTAACTTTACGAACAAGTGTTTTGAAATAGTTATTTATGATTCGAGGTTGGTAAAAAGTTCAATAATAAACGAGTGACATTTATATGCCCGAGCCGGAGGCGATAGTTTACTATCTTCAAGAGTTTGTCATTTCCTTTTACACCCATGTATCATACGAAAGTTTTCAATACAGTTGTGGGAAAACAGGTAAAATAAAAAACTACTGTGGCAGAAAAACAAAATGCATGGGGGTACATACCTATGAAGGTTTTGGCAACTAAAGCTCATTTTACGCGACTTGTGGTTTCTGCTGAAGAACTACAGACCCATCTCACTTCTGAGCCATGTCCACAAGCTGTTTTCGAGAGTCATTACGAATCGTCTCGCACGCAGGTTTGACGACTTCCAGCCTCCCGAACAAGCCGGTTTCCGAAAAGGCTTTAGTACCGTAGACCACATACATACGCTGCGGCAGATTATACAGAAGACCGAAGAGTATAATCAGCCACTATGCTTGGCGTTTGTGGAGTATGAGAAGGCCTTTGATTCAGTCGAATCCTGGGATGTGCTACAGTCTCTGCAGCGGTGCCAAATTGACTATCGATACATCGAGGTGTTGAAGTGTCTGTATGAAAACGCCACCATGTTGGTTCGCCTCCAGGATCAGAACTCGAAACCTATCCAGTTGCAGCGAGGGGTGAAACAGGGAGACGTTATATCTCCGAAAATGTTAACCGCCGCCCTGGAAGATGTTTTTAAGCTTCTGGACTGGGGTGGACTCGGCATCAATATCAACCGCGAGTACATATCCCACCTCCGATTCGCTGACGATAACGTGGTCATGGCTGAGGCTATGGAAGACCTAAGCATAATGCTCGATGGCCTCAGTAAAGTCTCTCAACAAGTAGGCCTTAAAATGAACATGGACAAGACGAAAGTAATGTTAAATGTCCGTGTCGCACTCTAAAGGTTGGAGACTCTACACTGGAAGTTGACGAATATGTATACCTGGGACAAACAGTCCAGTTAGGCAGGTCCAACTTCAAGAAAGAGATCATTTGACGAATCCAACTCTGCTTGGCAGCGTTCGGGAAGCTTCGCAATATCTTCACGTCCCAAATACCGCAGCGTCTCAAGACTAAGGTCTTTAACCAGTGTGTGTTGCCAGTAATGACTTACGGAACTGAGACATGGTCGCTTACTATGGGCCTCATAAGAAGGCTCAAGGTCACCCAAAGGGCAATGGAGCGTGCTATTCTCGGAGTTTCTCTGCGTGATCGAATGAGAAACGAGGAGATCTGCAGGAGAACTAAAGTAACCGACATAGTTCACAGAATCGCTAAACTGAAGTGGCAGTGGGCAGGGCACATAGCTCGTAGAACAGATGGCCGATGGGGTAATAAAGTTCTAGAGTGGCGAACGCGCACCGGAAAACGTAGCGTAGGCAGGCCTCCCACGCGGTGACCTGGTGAAGATCGCGGGAAGCCGATGGATGCAGGCAGCGCAGGACCGGTCGTCGTGGAAATCCTTGGGGGAGGCCTTTGTCCAGCAGTGGACGATTTTTGGCTGACATGATGATGATGATGATGATGTGGCCCATTTTAAATGTCCGGGGCGGCAGTAACCTCACTTTGTTTTTTCCTATTCATACACATAAGTATATATTTACGCATATGCTTTACGCGCCATTTTTATGGCCTTTACAAAAAAGTTTTAATTCTGATTTGACCTGTCTCTGACGGCGCCCGCTTTTTGAAATTTTACATTTTATTTATTAAATTCAATCCGATGCCATCAGATTAGATAGATAAGATAGATAACTCATTAATTTTCCTAGCAAAACAGCACCATACAGCAAACAAGCGATGGAGATAAAACATTAAAAGTACCTAATTCATAAAAGAGTACACTGTTATTGAAAACACTAATAAAAACTAAAAGGTAACTGCCTAGCCAGAAAAAAAGGCCTAGGCTCATCATAATGTTGTGCATGCAGGGTATACATGCGCAACGCTGTTTTTCAGCCAAAAGATAAAGTAGATAAAGTAGTGTATGAAACTGCACCATGATTAGGTATTACCAGATTGTGTATCCCTAACTAAACTATACTATTTTTGGTTCTTAAGTGGCGACTGCGCACGAGAAGGCGCAGACCTCCCATTGGCCTCTGCATGCGGGCAGCGGAATATCGGTCGTTGTAGAAATCCTTGAGGGATGCGTGTGTTCAGCAGCGAACGATAACGCGATAAGATGACGATGATGATACCATATTTTAGGTCGGTTGCTTTGTTTATTAATAATTTTCTATATTCAAAGGTTGACAATTGATTGATTAATTGTCACTTGCATAAACAATAACAGTGACAGCCGTACGCAATCCGGGAAAATAATGCACAAATCAGATAAATAAGCATATTATTCGGTTCGCAAATTAACAGCAAGTGCGAATTAAACCGAATATTCCCGCGTGCAAAGTGGCCTCTCGCGTAATCTGTTGGATCCCGGGTCGGATCCCGGTGAAGCGCATCCCTATCGTATTATAAAGGCATTTTAATTGAGTTCGTTTTGAAGTACGTTTTATGTCATAATTTTTGAATATTCACTTCAGCAATCAATTGTTTTGTTTTTTGGGGAAGGTATATCTTAATATATATAAATCTCGTGTCACAATGTTTGTCCTCAATGGACTCCTAAACCACTTAACCGATTATAATAAAATTCGCACACCATGTGCAGTTCGATCCAACTTGAGAGATAGGATAGGGTAGGGTAGGGTAGTGTAGGGTAGGGTAGTGTAGGGTAGGGTAGGGTAGTGTAGTGTAGGGTAGTGTAGAGTAGTGTAGGGTAGGGTAGTGTAGTGTATGTAGGGTAGGGTAGGGTAGTGTAGGGTAGGGTAGTGTAGTGTAGTGTAGGGTAGTGTAGGGTAGGGCAGGGCAGTGTAATGTAATGTAAGGCGGTACGAAGTTCGCCGGGACAGCTAGTAATATTATATTTGTAATGTACAGTAGAGCGTCGGTGGCGTAACGGCTAGGGTCACCGCCTCCTGTCCGGGAGTTCGTGGTTCGAATCCTGCCACGTACCAATGTGATTTCGAATTTATATTTCATATGTACGTTTATCTGACGCTCTGACGGTGAAGGAAAACATTGTGAGGAAACTTGCACACGCCTGCGGAGAAACTCGCAAGTTGTGTGTGAAGTCGACCAACCCGCATTGGGCCCGCGTGGTCGACTAAGGCCCGAATACCCTAATTCAGGGTAGGCTCGAGCCCCTCTGTGAGGATGTATATGAGCTGATATGATGATGATGAATGTACAGATGGCTGTTGGGTAGTTAAGTTCTCGAGTGGCGGCCGCGCAACGGAAAACGTAGCGTAGGCAGGCCTCCTGCTTGGTGGTCCGATGACTTGGTGAAGGCCGCGGGAAGCCGCTGGATGCGGGGAGCGCTGAAGCGGTTGTCGTGGAAATCCTTGGGGGAGGCCTTTGTCCAACAGTGAACGTCTTTCGGCTGATATGATGATGAATGTACTCTGACCGGCTAGCCTTTACCTAAATGCTTCGCTACTACAGCGTATATTAGTGAAAAATCTGAACTTTGCTTAACAAAAAGGCCAAGAAAAAGTAAAGGAGAAAAAAAATCATATAAAAAAATATTTTATCTACTCTCATATCGTAAGTTCGAATTATAAACTTCAAAACGAATTCTTTATTGGCATACTTTATAAACACAATACCGAAATAAATAAAAAAACACTTCAGAACATTATTTCTCTAACTCGCCAAGGCTAGGTTTTTAAACTCATACTCGTGTTTTAATACCCCTCATTGTGCAACAGTTTCATAAACCACTATTTTGCGATTAAAAATTTACATTCGTAGTTGCTAAACTGACCGTAATGTAGATCAATATTTTTTTCATCTCTCCTGTTCGGAAAGTTTAATTTTCGTAAGTAGATAGCCGGGTGGAACATTGCTTTTCCATCCCTAGGGTAGAAAGTATTTCCATCCCTAGGGTGGAAAGTATTGTCATCCCTAGGGTGGAAAGTAATTTTTTTTTATTGCCAGCCACGGAGTCGAACTAAGAGGTTTTCATATATCTAAACTCAGCTATACATTAAACGACGGGTTTATTACGATCTGCAGATTGATATTAAATCATTATATAGTTGGTCTATATTTTTTTACAATTACAGAAAATTAAAATTTAAAATCATTCCTCTATTCTGCTGCGCGCCATAATGCCATGATAACATGACACTTGTTTTTCAATTTTCGGCATGGCCACCTAGATGCACGTCGTGACCAACTCGATTAGTTTCAATCTAGATGGCCGTGGCAAGCGGCCATTGCGAAAAGGTTGGAGGTTGGATATAAATAAAACTAATTTATTGATATCTAATTAATATTTTATATCATTTATACAATTAAATTACAATGAATACATTTCCTCATAGTCGAAATGAAAAGTAGAGTGTTTAACTCGGGTGAAATTCGTTCGAGCGCCAGAAATATCTCGAGTAAAATGGGTCACTTTCTTCCCTTGATTAACAATCTACTATTTAGTGTTCCGTCACAGTTTAATAAAGATTACTAGGTTCCGTACCTCAAAAGGTAAAAACGGAACCATTATAGGATTACTCGCGTGTCTGTCTGCCCGCCCGTCTGTCACAGCCAATTTTCTCGAAAACTACTGGACCGTTGTAGTTGAAATCTGGTACACATATGTAAGTCGGTGACCCAAAGACGTATCAGACATGTGTAACATAAATAAATGAAATTTAAACATGGGGGCCACTTTTTTCAAAATATATAGTGTGACATATCAAATGAAAGGGCTTGTTGTGAGCAACTCAAATATATTATTTTTCAAATTTTAAAATAAATAGTGTTGAAGTTGTTTAAGAAAATAAGCGAAAAATTGACTTTCCCCCCTTCACTCCGAACTACTGGGCCGAAAAACCTTAAAAAAATGACGGTATACAAGGTTGAATGCATAGATTACAAAAAACTTATGATAAAATCTGAAGTCCCTATTTACCTAGAACAAAGCATGTACTGAGATGTCTTGTTCTGTTATTAGATAATGTTTCGGTGCGGAACCCTGTCTGTATGATCCCAAGTCGTACTTGGCTGATAAGCTTGTATTTTTTAGATTTTTTATATATAAATGCACTTCACAAATAATTTGTGTTGTGTGGTGGTACGGAACCTTCGGAGAGCAAGCCCGACTCTCTTTTAGACGGTTTTTTTTTACAAAAAATAAACAAAACTTTTTGAATATTGGTGATGGCTTTAAATTATGTTTTTTCCTAAGGTTAATAGGTTCCATTTACTTCTTCTTCTTTTCGAGTCGACGGCAAACTCAGATAGTCCCATCCCAAAACCGAGCCACGCAAATTGCCTTGTCAGTGGCCTGCATCAAGTCCTCCCGCGTGCAGGTGCGTCCTTCCTTTGACCGAACCTGTGACTATACCAGTCTATTAGCAAAGTGAGAACATAAATCAAAAGGTTGGAGTTCCGTATCCATTTAAGGTGGCATACTCCCCTATTCCTATGCTTAGACCGTTCCTGTCTAAACGCTGTATCTTTTTAATCATTTTATAGCTAGCCGATGCGCACAACGCTTGTTAGGTACTTATTTGTTAAAATTGTTTGTAAATTAACTCTAGCTAAAATTGGTGCGGGATATGCGAGCCGCAGCGCTAGTTAATGAAAATGCTAAAACGCGATAATGAATTTTTTTCGCTTTTGTGCTCTAGCTTTCGCTGGAGCCCAGGAGGTTCGAGTTCAAATCTTGGTCAAATAATTAATGCAATCGTTACCTTCGTTAAATCGCATCAAAGTTTTATTGTGCAGGTCCTACTTGCCCCTTGTCCAATTTCATTTTTCGTTATTAATTGAACTTCTGTAAATTAGTTAGGGTCATAAGTCTTTCAAAGCAGTAACTTTTATTAATACCATCTGGTACCACTCTTGAAGATACAGGTGTAAGAAAATGGGTATAAAACTTGATTTCAGGGGGGCTCTTGATTGGCCAGCTGTTTGACCAATTTTGTGTATTTTTGTATGGTATGACAATATTTTTATTAAAATGATTTTTAAAATTGAATTGATTAATTTCATTGTTTAAACGAATTATTTCTTCTACACAAATTTTGTTATACAAAACTATAAATGCTAAACGCGTTAAAATAAAAATCGACTTCCATCTCAACAGAAATTTTTCATTATTATTTTTGTTTTTTGTTAATTTTCTAAAGAAGAACTAACCGATTTTGATAAAATTAATACGGGGCAAACTCGAGGACATACCCTATCGAATAAAAAAGAATCATGAAAATCGGTTTAAAATCTGCGAAAATTAAGCATAACAAACACACAAAAAACGTCGAATTGAGAACCTCCCCCTTTTTGGAAGTCGGTTGAAAATTAACTAATAGTACACTTATATTGGCTGGTACTTTAATACTATTTATAGTATAACAACAAACACAACATACAGATGTTGATGTTGTTATGGTGATTGGTGATTGATCGAATAGTCACGTACGCGCGACAGACGGGCAAACAGACAAATTACACACGGACCGGCATTAGTAGTCCATTATGCATGAGCTAAACGCTGGACAGGACCGCGGCATTACTGGGAATGTTAATGGGCTGACTTACTTATTACCATCGACCCTTAACATCCCCACTTGGACACGGGGCTCGTCCTGCGCTCGGGCAGGTTGGCTATACCTTACAGTGGGGGCCAAGTCCTGATTGCTGGAGGTTAACCACCTCCGTGGCGTTATGGTTAGTCCATTCGCTTCACATCAGGAGATTGCGAGTTATATTCCCGGCGGAGTCAACATTGTAAGACTCGGTTTGGTTGGTGGTAGGAAATTTTCATAGCCCGCCTGGCTAGCTACCACCGTCTTATCCAAGTCTTGCCGTCAAACATCAGTGTTAATAGCACTGATGTGTTCCGGCTTTAAGATAAGATGGCCAGATCCCTATTGCGTTAGGGAATCTTAGTAGACCCGCTTGCATCTTCGGCATCATCGTCACTTACCATCAGGTGCGTAGATGCCAAGGGCTTACCAACTGTAAATAAAAAAAAGGTTTTAGGTTGTAAGGCTGAGGAAGTTAGTTATAGTTATATTTAGGGGAGGGCTGGTTTTCGCAACCAGGCGACCGATGCGCCGATTTTGTGTGGTATCCAACATCATTGCCAGCCGAAGTTCCTTAAAGAAGTCCAGTAGCCCCCGCAGGTTGTCGACGATTTCCTGGAGCGACCTCGGGTCACGACCCTGTACTGTGCTATCTCCTCGGTTCAAGGAGGCACGTAAAGCAATATGTTTGTCCTCCTCGCTCTAGTGCGATTTTTCACTTGCCATCCCACTTAGAAAACACAGCGATCGCTGCGAAAATTAAGTTTTCATTGTATAGTCTATGACGAAAAAGTTTAAATACAAAAAAATGCTAAAAGAAGCCCTCGGTTACCTTTGAAGGTATTAATTTTTTAGTTCTTATGTTTTTACGAGTTGTTACGTGAGTACACAATTGCCATCAATGTAATTTAAGAGGTAACTACGTGATTTACTATTATAGAGGAAATTATGAGCAATAATTTTTGGATAGGGTCAGCTCTCATTCAGAAAGTGCATTATCATATTTTTTTTTAAGAATTTAAAGACTAACAATAATTGTGTAAAGCCAATAAAGGTCATTTGTTCTACGAGCTATGTGCCCCAACCACTGCCTCAGTTGAGCAGGTACCTATAATTTCTATAATTCAGACTTGTTTTTCAAGCGACTTCCAAAAAGGAGGAGGTTCTCAATTCGACTGTATGTTTTTTTTAAGTGTGTTACCTCAGAACTTTTGACTGGGTGAACCGATTTTGATGTTTTTTTTTATTCGAAAGCTAGTGCTTTCCGTGTGGTCCCATATAAATTTTATCAAAATCAGTGTAGTACTTTGCGTGATCGAATCAGAAACGAGGAGATCCGTAAGAGAACCAAAGTAACCGACATAGCTCTCAGAATTGCTAAACTTAAGTGGCAGTGGGCGGGGCACATTGCTCGTAGAACGGATGGCCGTTGGGGCAGTAAAGTTCTCGAGTGGCGACCACGCACCGGAAAGCGTAGTGTAGGCAGGCCTCCCACTCGGTGCACCGATGACCTGGTGAAGGTCGCGGGAAGCCGCTGGATGCGGGCAGCGCAGAACCGGTCGTCGTGGAGATCCTTGGGGGAGGCCTATGTCCAGCAGTGGACTTCCTTCGGCTGATATGATCAGTGTAGTACTTTATTAGAAAATTAACAAAAACCAAAAATAATAATACAAAATTGTTTGAAGTTGTTGCGCCGTTGGAAATCGGTTTTTAACGTGTTTATACCAACGTAGGTTCTGGCGACTCATAAATTTCAATAGCATTTTAGAATCCAAACAGTTTAAAACACGGCTATTGTTAATTCAACAAGTTGACTTCAGTCATGTCATGTCATTAGGGGGTGGGCGCACGACAGTAATGACCGCCATTACGCACTCACCCGCCCCGCGGTGCCTCGATAGCCGACATGAATATGACATGCGCTTTGTTTTAACTTGGTTTTAATGTGTACGAGTACTATTTTTTTTATTTATTTACAATTGGTAAACCCTTGACAACATCTCACCTGGTGGTAAGTGACGATGTTGCTGAAGATGGGAGCGGGCTTACCAAGATTCCCCCACGCAATGGGGAACTGGCTATCTTATCTTCATGCTGGAACACACCAATGATATCAACATTGATATTTGTGCAGCAAGACTTAGATAAGATGGTGGTAGCTAGCCAGGCGGGCTTAGAAAATGCCCTACCACCAACCAAACCAAGTCTTACAATTGACCCCGCCGGGAATCAAACCAACGACCTCCTGTGTAAAGCCAGTGAACTTTGCCTCTGAGCTACGGAGGCGGATTTTAGTAATATGTAAGTCCTATAACCTAACCAATAAAATCAAAATTTACATACACGACTGCAAAATGTTTTCTATAACGTTAAACTCATTGGATCAATTAAAATCCTTAAATTGGTTTAGGCTACAGCCAAAGAAATAAACGTACTTACCGAATATTTAATGTATCTAATCAAAAAATATATTTTTTTTGCTTTTTCAGGCACTCTCATGCGACGCGTTGAATTTGTGGACTTTCTGCTGTTACACGTTGCTCGCGCGCGACGTAGTGTAATGCTCTTGCGGTCACGAATGGGTTTTAATAACAAAATATTTCAAGATTACCTACCACCTACACAAATAATTAAAAATAATGAACCCATTAGACAATAAAATCGTTTGATTATGCACTAGAGCACATTAAACTCTGCTCCCTTTCACGGACTCCATTTGAATTTAACTATAAAACGGCGGAAACAACCTCATCAGACCATAATCCCTATAATTCGCGTAATTTTCGCGTCAAGTTTGACTTATGGAGACCGAAAACTTCATTAAAGAAGTAATTTCGGGGAGCAGCGGCTTTTATTATTCAGCGATTACGGAACCCTTTAAACGCTAATAAATGGGCGGCGATCTGTGCTCACCGAAATATTGTTACGGGCGCCTTGTTGACGCGAAGATTGAAGTATTCTCCCTTTCTGTGTATTAAAGGAGTTTGAGAAAACCTCTTATTGTGTGCGTTAATAGACCTTCTGATAGGTTTAATACTACGGAGTGGAAATAACAGTGTGAAGTATGTGTAGGGTAAAAGCTGCAGGATAATTGCCACACTTTTTGAAATCACTCTTTATCTCTCAGTACAAAAAGCAAAATACTTTATTTACAAAACTGACCGGTGTTTTGTTTTTTTATCTACAAATTTAAGGAAAGTGAAAAACTTTTGCGTAGCGTAGGCAGGCCTCCCACGCGGTGGACCGATGACCTGGTGAAGATCGCGGGAAGCCGATGGATGCAGGCAGCGCAGAACCGATCGTCGTGGAAATCCTTCGGGGAGGCCTTTGTCCAGCAGTGGACGATTTCCGGCTGATATGATGATGATGAAAAACTTTATCTTAAATATTTAAGACAATTAGTGATTTTTGCGGAGCTCTATATTTTAGGACATATATCCCACATAGGGGATAATTATTGTTTATCCATGTAAATAACGTTTAGGATAAATGTCCCGCCGCGTAACAGGACATCTACATTTTGCCTTCCCATGCAATCGTACAGAGACATGAGACACGGTTAACTGGTAGTTGGTTAACTGGTAGATGGAGAATCTTTCGATAGATTAATAAAATAGCATGCGGTTCATCCTCGAAACTAGAGTAATTACAATCGGGAAACTGTACCCCTGGGGCAACTATCCTAGTTTTACCCTATTCAAATATGGTGTAGGACCCGTTCGCATGGATGGGGATTCTTTTCATAGTACTTACTAAACAGCATGTTCCATGAGACCCTGTCAGTCAATAACAAAAAGAAAATGAACCCTATATTATGCATATTGAGCAATTAATTGACCAATCTACATTCTTATTATAAAGAAGTTAAGTTTGTAAGTTTGTGAGTTTATTTGTAGGATGTAATCTCTGGAATTACTGAACCGATTTTGAAAATTATTTCACCTGTAGAAAGATATATTGTTTCTGAGTGACATAGGCCATCTATGCTTGCAAGCCGTGCGGCTCACGCACCTCTCACCTTCAAATACAGTTATAATAACTACACGAATTAATTAAAAATTAAAAATCTGACTGCAAAAAAACCTAACCACTTTTTTTGGCCAGTCGGGTAATGTATCCTGTCACTCACGATACCAAACGAATCTAACGACACCTCGCAATCTAAAATCCATCAAGCTGTTTAGGCTGCAGAGCGCGCCAAAGAAATATACATACATACATACACTCGATAAACATAACCCTCCTTCTAGTGCAGTTGGATAAAAGTCATTTTTAACGACTCGGTCCATCTAACAAATATGGACGGCTAATGTACCAATGAGTTTTTCAAAAACTTACGTACATATACTTACCGATTGCTTTAACGGTGAAGGAAAACATCGTGAGGAAACCTGCACACGCCTGCGAAGAAACTCGAAGGTTGTGTGTGAAGTCGACCAACTCGCACTGGGCCCGCGTGACTAATGCCTAATTGCCCTGATTCAGGGTAGGCTCGAGCCCCTCGGTGGGGACGTAAATGAGCTGATATAAATAATAATAATATGATGAGTAGAAGCGTCAGTTTACGTGTCCTACTCCTATTTTGATATTTATTGTGGCCATCTACGTCCGGGAGAACATTTCTGCATATAAAACACACAAAGATATGCATGGAAACCCGCAATGCTGGCAAACTTATTCCTCTCTCATCAAATCGGAGAAACTGACGCACATAATGGGATGGGTTTTGGAGTGCGATGAGTTGTTAGATTCGTCTTCGTCTCGTGAGTGACATACGATACAATACCCGACTCGCCAAATAGTTTTCAAAATCGGTTTAGTAATAACAGAGATTACTTTCTACAAAAAAACTCACAAACTTTAGATTGGTCAATTAATTGCTCAGTATGTATAATATAGAGTCCATTTTCTTTTTGCTTATTGACTGACAGGGTCTCTTGAAAAAATGCTGTTGATGATGATGATGAGGGACGGCATTATAGGCCATTTTCAGGCAGCGCAGGACAATGTGCTTCATGTCTGTTCCTTTTCATCGCACTCACACTGGGCGGACTCTTTCCATCCCCAGTTTTAACCCCAGACGCATAAAAGGGGTGTTATAAGTTTAACGTGTATATCTGTGTGAAGATGTGATCGAGGTGGTACTTAGCTATAATTATTGAAAATTGGTTCAGCCGTTGGAAGATCATCAGATCCTTTATAGGTGAGGAAAAAATGTAGGCAACTTATACCGGTCTGATCAACTCTAGATTTGGTGCCTTGTAACAGTAATGATTTTACAAAACCATGGTAATCTTGACCTGATGCTCCAGCATCTCCTGGAATCTGCAGAATACCTAACTCCTCACCAACTTACAGCAGATGAATCGTCTTTGGGCTCATTGGAATAGTCTCAATGATTTGGTTTAAGATAAATATGGTAACCTTTACCTGATGATGCAGCATCTCTTGGTATCTGCAGGATACCCAAATACTTAAGATCGCTAAGTAATAAATAAAATAAAACAGAATACAACTGTTTTGCTTTACTACAGCTAATCTATACATATAATAAAACTGTAACGGGGCCGTGTCTGTACATAAAATATTTTTGAAAAATAACAACTGTGGTGGACATTACTAACGATATAGAGGCCAAAACAACAACTTTTGGAATTTTTGTCTGTCTTTATGCCTATCTGTCAGTTTTAAGTTCGCGCATCACGCAAAAACTACCAGGCCAATTTTGATTAAATTTTGTATGGTGGTTCCTTATAGACCGGGTTACGATATAGGTTACTTTTTATTCCGTAAAATTCAAGAGTTCTCGTGGGAAAATTCAAAACCTCCACACGGACGAAGAAGCGGGCACAGCTAGTTACTAATAATATCACAATTTAGCGGTCCCACTATGCGACGACTCTTGGATCAAAATATAACTACTTATACTAAACTTAAAGGTTCAAAACATACTATTGTCTACGTTTTAGAAGATTATTTGCAGCAATTTTTTAAATTTTTAATTTATATTATTTTTCGAAAGTAGTTGCATCGGGGGTGGCTCGTGCGTAGTCTGTAAGGCGGCACACCGCCACAGGTTGCGTGGCAGATTGAAACCACGAAGTTTCCTGGTAAGGTCTCAGGCATAAGCTCGCGACCCATAAGTTGTAGAGTAATCAATACTGATGAAAGTAATTTAACATACAAGTAAAATGTATGGTTGGAATGAAAAAATAAAAGGCCTAGAAAAATCCTATTTATAGTTCGCTTGATATTTCATTAAGCGTATATAGGTGAGATAAAATTTAATGGCATTCCCAACATAAAGCTGCTACACGAAAGAGCAGTAAACGTCCCTAAAATTCATTACGCCAAATCTTTGTAATTCCAAGTTACCCTTCTGCTTCCAATTTAAACTAATATAAAGTCCGAGCAGGCTTTAATTGGGCCATTACAGCCTTCTAATTCCATTATTCGTCTTTTCAGATGCTGGATGGGGTCAAATTGTAAAGTACTACATCCATAAAGTGTGAGTGAGATAATGGAGCAGAGAGAAGATTTACATCACCACGGCTGCAGTATAGCTAAGCAGACGATTCTGACGACACATCCTAGCGGTTTACAGACCAGAGTGTCAGTCGAGCTCGCGAACTTTGACGCGTTATGTCTGCACTCAGAATGTACGAGCTCTCCAAAGAAGAGATGGGACAGCCCATTCTTGGCGAGAAGGATCTTGGGGTCTGCTCATGGTACGCCGGTGCTTGGCCGGAGAAGTGATGCGGTGAACGAGGGGAGGCTGTCGCAGCAATGTACTCCTGTGATGCGGAGGAGGGAGATAGACAGTCCTGGGGGGAGTCCTCTGCCGTTGAGGAGGGAGGTGGAGTGTGACGCCATAGATGATATCAGCGTGATCAGCGGATGGCTGAAGTTCCGAGACAATAAGCGGGTGAGTGGATTTTTGTAACTTTTTAGAGTTCCGTAGTCAACAAAGAGAAGTCTAGTTTCGCCATGTCTGCCTGTTTTTTTCGTCTATCCGCGGCTTAGCTCAGAGAATATTAGTAATAGAAAGCTTTTATTTGCCATTAATATACACATAAATCACGCCGACAAAGTGGTACAATAAAATCTATAAAAAAACCTTTTTTTAGGGTATATACCTAAAAAAAAGTGTTTTTTTAATCTTACATGTAAAGTAGGGGTGAAGTTACCCTATAGTGTGGTATATCGTTGAATAGGTCTTTGAAAACTACTCAGGGTTTGATAAAACCATTTTTCAATTCAGGAATTCGTTTGTCAAATATCCTCTCCCCCCCCTACCAGCTAAACTGCTATCTTAGTACATCAGAAAAAATTTTTATTAGGAAATAAAATCAATTAAAAAGGAAAACTACCACGGCTACGTTAGGATTTCTTAGTTTAGGCACAGACGAGACACTAGTTACTTCGTAAGTAATAGTGGACCAACTTAATATGTGCAGTTGGATTTGTAAAAAGTTCATAGATTTTCATACAAAATGTTTTATTACCAACCTGTAAAACAATTTTATTTTTTAAAATGTACATTTTACTTGTTGAAAAGACTACTTAGCCATACTTTGCGCGAGTCCGACTCGGACTTGGCCGGTTTTCCTTCTTTTGATTATGTTTTGGCAAAGATTACCTAATTTAACATGATTTTTGTATTTGAAAGAAGAAATAAGCGTTTCAATGTTCTTTTTTAAGATTATCTTTTCTAGCTAAGCACGCAGTGTTTTTTTCTAATCGCTGCGGCTAAAGTTTTACAAAGCTGCTTTTTTTAAACTTTGCCCGCTGCTTAAAAATACTTATCTTCCATGGAAAAACTTCTCATCAGGTCACAATCGACTATTATACAGAGTATTAGGTAAATATTATGTAATTTTTTTTATTTTTTTCTTAAAAATTTGAGTGCGTTTGGCTGCACCTCACCTGATGGTAAGTGCCGATGCAGCCGAGGATGTAACACGCAAGCTTAAATAGTGCCTATTCACTCATAATATAAAAAAGGCTTGCGCCGCATCAGTCTGTCTGTCTGAACGCAATAAACTCAAAAACTACCGAATAGCGTAACGTGGCAACGCTGTTATTTAACCTTCTTCCTTAAGATCTATTTCATCTGTTTCTAATGCGCTGGCGCACATAAAAACTTATGTGTCACAATTTAATAATGTGTGACATATTATGATTCAGAAACCAAATTTTCCTATCATTCAATATTTTCATCTTGAAACGCTATCAAAATAAATAAATACATTATATTATGTAAAATTATTATCTAAACCTGATTCTCTTTATAAAGACCCATCTCGGGTAATATACATTTATGTTTTTTTTGTTTATTTTTATTACCATCTCATCTAAGTCTTGCCGCCAAATATCAGTGATAACAACATTTATGTGTTCTGGCTTGAAGATAAGATAGCCAGATCTCCATTGCGTTGGGGAATCTTGGTAAGCCCGCTTCCACCTCGTCACTTATCAAGAGATTATGCCAAAGGCATACCAAATGAGAATAAAAAATTGATTTTCTAAACACAGACCTTTTTTGTAATTCGACCTTAAATTTAAGTGATTTGGCATTTATCCCTTAGGCATCATCTCACCTGATGAAAAGTGACAATGATACCGAAGATGGAAGCGGGCTTACGAAGATTCCCCAGCCTAATGGGAAGCCGGCTATCTCCTTGCCAGAACACATCAATAATGTATGTTTGGCGGCACAACTTAGATGAGATAGTGGAAGCTAGCCAGGTGGACTTAGAAAAGCGCTACCACCAAAAAAACCAAGTCTTACATAGTTAGCCCTTGCCAGTAATCGAACCTGTGACCTTCTGATGTGAAGCGTCTTTTCACATTTTTTACTTGATTCACTCGACGTTTTATCGTTACTAATAATATTATAAATGTGAAAATGTGTTTGTTTGTTTGTTACCTTTTCACACTTCAACACCTTGACCAGTTCTAAAGAAGTTTGGCATGCAGGCAGCTTCTGTCACGGGGAAGAAAATAGGCTACTTCTTATTTCGTGAAAATAGCATAGCCCGATCAGTTCCTGGGGGAATAGAAAATTGCTCTTTTTTTGGGTAATTTCATTTACATCACAACGGAACATTTCCCTCTCGTATATCTACCAGATACGCTAAACTAGCAGGTTATGATAAAGCGTCCCTACTTTCCTACCCATTGGGCATACAGTGAGGGCCGCTATTCCTGCCAACACCATAAGTTGAAGACAAGGACCAGTTACGGTAGGTCTTGCCGCCAAGACGCTTGTCCCGGTTCTCTGTCTTCGTGGAAGAGAACCACTACCTACTGTCCAGGTAGGTCCCGGAGCTGTAGGCACGCTGTAGGAACAATGGATTATTGATAGTTTTTGCACATAGATGGTTGAGAGGGTAGGTAATGACATAATTTACCAATTAGCATATCATGACATAATTTCCGAGGGATCTAGAGAAAAATCATGTCCACGCTCGCGAGCCGACTCACCCTCAAAGACAGTAATAAAAACTATGTCCACGCGGGCGAAGCCGCGGGCAAAAGCTAGTACAGTGATAATTTTACTAAGTATTCTTTCAGTCTGTTTTCCTGGACGCCCCTTAGCAAACAGAAGGGCAGCGTAAATTATTCCGGGCATTTGTTTTTATCTCCGCTAATTGAGTGCCGTGACATCGGCCGCACTCCGTTTATTTTGCGTCAAGAATAAACGCCGCCATTAACGGAGCTGAAGATGAATGGACCATATTAATAGCGTTATGGTTGGTTTACACGGTGCAAGTTATTCGCATTGACAGTGGACAGCTACTGTCACTTTGTACTAGCATGACGTAGCTCGACTCGCCTCACCCGGTCACACGAGTGCGAGCTGCTGGCGTGACAGTACAAAGCTACTGCAACAAGCTGCTGCTTTTGGTGTGGTGGGGGAAGGCGAGTAGGGAGTAAAAACAAAAAATTTTGTAGTAACTCGGTTGCGAGCTACTGACCGACTCGCTCATGACAGTAACTCGCATGATGCGGTCATACGGTGCGAATAGCTTCACTGTAGTGACTCACTTCGCCAGCTCGCACGCTAGCTGGTTTTTTTTTTAAATTCACATTTGGTAAGCCCTTGGCATGATCTCACCTGATGGTAAGTGACGATGATGCCGAAGATGGAAGTGGGCTTACCAAGATTCCCCAAACGCAATGGAGAACTGTCTATCTTATCTTCAAGCCGGAACACATCAATGTTGTTAACACTGATGTTTGGCGGCAAGGCTTAGATAAGACGGTGGTAGCTAGCCAGGCGGGCTTAGAAAATGCCCTACCACCAACCAAACCGAGTCTTACAAGTTGACCCCACCGGGAATCGAACCCGCGACCTCCTGGTGTGAAGCGAATGGACTAAACATTACGCCACGGAGGCGGTTAAAAACTGTGTTAAAAACTTATTGTGTAAACCAGGCGTTAGGTATTATTATAGAAGAACATTGTTTTGTCAAGTTGATGTGGGTCATTAGCGACGCGACTGCCGCCGGGGCGAAGGTTTTCTTCCCGTAACAGAATCGGCAAAACACTCGTATGGATTCGCTTGAGTTTCTTTGGTCCGCCTCCGTGGCGTAATTGTTAGTCCATTAGCTTCACACCAGAAGGTCGCGGGTACCACTATCTTATCGAAGCCTTGCCGCCAAACATCAATGTTAACAGCATTAATGTGTACCGGCAGCATGAAGATAAGATAGCCAGTTCCTCATTGCGTTGGGGAATATTGATAAGCCTGCTTCCATCACTGTCACTTACCATCAGGTGAGATGATGTCAAGGGCTTGTCAATTGTGGATTTTAAAAAAGGTGTTTGTTGTGTTCCGTGTCACGCCTCGCACTTAAGCCATACCAACTTATTGTAATATGCTTAACCATGAACGCATGAATTCTACAATTTTATCTATACATTGATCATCATCATCATCCTAAGCTCGTGTAAGAACACTGCTGGATGTAGCCTTAGGGGGGATCCTAAGGCTAGCCACTTATACCGAGTGACCTTGCACAAATCATCACTCCACCTAGCCATGCGGTATCCCACACTAAGTTTTCTTAAACGCGGTCTCCACTCCAGAACTTGCTTTGTTCAGCGATTATCGGTTCCCTTGCCTTTTCAGTCCGCTAATTCGCGGAGTTTAGTCATTTCGATTCTCTGGCCAATAACTTCGTTTCGGATCCTATCCCGCAGAGAAACTTCGAGCATAGCTACAAATACTATTATTGTAGTAACAATATTCTACTCATGTTTGTTTAAAGCAGTAAGGTTACCAAAAAAACAAATGCAACAAAATGAAATAAAAATAACTATATATTAAAACAAAACACAAATCGATCAGTTGCAGTAACGATCGTCACATCAGCTCATATATACGTCCTCATTGAGAGGCTCGAGCCTACCCTGAATTAGGGCGACCCGGCTTTAGTCAACCACGCGGGTTGGTCAACTTCACACACAACCTTCGAGTTTCTGCGTAGATGTGTGCAGGTTTCCTCACGATGTTTTCCTTCACAGTAAGAGCGTCGGATAAACGTACATATGAAATCGAAATTCTAAAACACATTGGACTCGAACCATGACCTCCCGGATAGGAGGTAGCGGCCCTTGCCGTTGCGCCACCGACGTTCCTAAGTACGCAGTAACGATCACAGCATTTTATTCCGCCTTTGAACACTACGGTGTCAAGGTTTTTTTGTCTTTACGAATTTTAGACACACGACACGGCAGCGGCCTGCGAAGCGCCAGAACCTAGTTTTTGCACTAGCCTCGCCTCTTGCAACAGAACCTTGTTACTTCGTAAGGTTAGACATGAGAACCTCTAAAAGGAGCCCCGTAACACCGGCAGCCGTTGCTTAAAATATCGGTGCCGGTTCCTGAAGGTGATATCTTCGGGTGCCGGGCCGACACGCGGCGCTGGCAGCGAAGGCACTCCCTATTTTCGAAGCATTTTTCCTGACTAGCAGATAATCTGTAGAGACCGCCAAATTTAATTTTTATAAAGCCTTAGGAACAACTGATTAATGAACGATAAAAAGGAAATCGGCTATCTCTTGCGATTGTAGCTCAAAAGTTGTCAGTTAAAATTGATAGATACTTATGTAGCAACCCACGGCAGGTCCTTCTGCGTGAAGTTGTTGCACAATGCACAGTGTATAGCGATGATACGAGATATTATGTTACTAAGCTTGGCTCAGTCTACCTCATCGAGCTAACGTTGTCAGGCGTGGGTTGCGTTCGCGAGGAGATAAAAGTGCTTTTTGTGTTATTCCGGAGTTGATGTTGAAGGGTAAAACGTCAGTTTTACAAGCTATAGTTATAAGTAACCACACCAATATTTGTAAAGTTAGACCTAGCCGGGCATCGAACCCGCGACTTACTTAGCCGGCTTATACCTGGTTTTTTATTATTATTCACAATTGGTAAGCCCTTAACATCACCTCACCTGATGGTAAAACACCGTGATGCCGAAGATGGAAGTGGGCTTACCAAGATTCCCCAAATGCAACGGAGAACTGGCTATCTTATCTTCAAGCCGGAAAACATGAATGCTGTTAAAATTGATATTTGGCAAGACTTAGATAAGATGGTGGTAGCTAGCCAGGCACAGGCAGTCTTATAAAATGCCCTTCCACCAACCAAACCGAGTCATACAAAGTTAGACTCCACCGGGAATCAAACCCGCGACCTCCAGATGTGAAGCTAATGGACTTAACCATTACGCCACGGAGGTGGTTAAAACAGATTAAACTGGCCATGCATTCTGAACCGCACCCACGTGTGATGGCCACTTTTGAACAGGGTTCTGGCCGGGGGGAGCCTAATAAGTCACAAAGAGAGACCAAAAGTATCTAAACCTTCGTTGTCCATCTGTCTTTCCGTCTGCATGTCTGTCAATGGACTGTACTTTATGAATCGTAAAAGCTAAACAGAGTTTGTATCTCTATTGCCGCTAAAACAGCAAATATTCAAAAATAATAAAAAAATACAACAAACTTGATTTTTTGGAAACCTGAAGAAACTGGCGACATCTAGTACGATGGTAAGGAATCCTTTATATGCGACTCGGTCTCGCACTTGGCCGATGTATTTAACACTAAGTTTGCCTATGTTTGTCTCTTAAGTGAAGCGAATGGACGCACCACCACTATGCTATGACTTTCTTGAACAATTTTTATAAAAGGCCGGGAAGTAAGTGATTGCTGGATGAGTAGATTTTAAATAATAATACGAATTCAGCAATTGCCGTTCCGGCCGCGGCCTGTACATCGCTTTACTCAAACAAAGCAAGGAAACTAAAACAATAATTAATGTAATTGATTTAATAGGCAATAATAAAAAAAACTACTTCGTCACCAAAGTAACCGACATAGCTCTTAAAATTTCTAAACTTAAGTGGCAGAGCGGGGCACACAGCTCGTAGAACAGATGGCCGTTGGGGCAGTAATGTTGTCGAGTGACGACCGCGCACCAGAAAACGTAGCGTAGGCAGGCCTCCCACTCGGTGGACCGATGACCTGGTGAAGATCGCGGGCAGCGCAGAACCGGTCGTCATGGAAATCCTTGGGGGAGGCCCATATCCAGCAGTGGACGTCCTTCGGCTGATACGATGATTAAAAACGTACTAAGGTTACATATTTGTAAGAGTATTGTAAGTTTGATAAGAGTATTGTAAATTGCTGTGTGAGATTTGTGTTCTTTGCCACTCTGAGCTATCAATAGGGACGAGGACAGCATCAAAAATAAATTATGAACTCTTCATCACTAAATTGTCCTTCTACTTAAACTTCGGAAAACCTTACTCTTTTTGTTTTCCATCAAGTCTTCGATTTTTAATTCACCAAAATCACAAAATGAGTACATATACGACGCTGCTAAACTATGACGTCACGCCTAGGTATTTCAAACATTTTTAGAACAAAATGTCGTTTTTGACAGAATATGATAAAAAGTAACTCAGATGACTAGCATTCGTCATCCCTATTTGTATAAGAAGTTCCTAATACTTATAATATTTTAACAATAAAATAAATATTACCCTCCAGTAATGAAAATACATAACGAGCCGGGGAGTTGTAATTTTTTTTACGAAATATTTCATAGCCTATTTGAGTAAAAACAATTTAGCATAACACCAAGATTATGTTTTTGCCACATTTTAAAGTATAGTCTTTTCTCCGTGGTAATGCGTTTCTAGAGTACAAGACCGCTTGAGGGTGCGACGAGAGCCCCACAACTGGGCTAAGGGCCTTCCACCTTACACTACTAGAGACGTGGTAAAACTGTTGATGAAATTATCGATAAGATCGAGTGAACCTTGTACTTCATAGGGAGATAAAAACAAGAATAAAAAATTGTTTGTTTGCCAGAACACATACATGTTAAAATCTTAAGGTTAAAATGGTTAATGTATTTAGCCGTCATAAAGATGATATGCAAATTTTAACAAGTTAGAATATTATGCCTACGCTAATAACATTATCAAAGATAATTAATTTGATTTATTACTATAGTTCATATTATATTCACTAAAACTATATAAACAGTTTTGAATTTGTCATTGAACAAAATTGATTAAATGTAAGTGGGCTTCTTGAATAACATTTAAAAAAAATTGTTACTAATTGACCTATAATTACTAAAAAAAAGTTGTTCCTTTGTAAAAAAATAACATAAACTGACTTTTTCTCTAATAATTTAGGAACTACGCTCTTGTTCATGTAGCATTAACCATTACTTTTTTAAGGATTTTTCTTAAATTTCATAGATAGGTCAGTCGATATAATCAACAGTTTATTTACAAAAAGTTATTTTAGAACGTAACCCGGCGTGAATGAGATGAAAAATAGTGACACCAACTGCGAGGTGGGTGTGACATACCCAAATATAGAAATTGTCGATTTTGATAACTGAAATGACTACTTATTACTATAATATATAAATTAACATTAGGGATATTAGATAAAATGATAAAATTACCCACATCTAGTTATAAAGGTATCTATATTTCTATAAAAAAACAAAGTAGTATTTTTTACACAAAAATCAACAATATTTACGAACTAAAAAGAGATATTTTGACAACTGTGCACACAAAATAAAAAAATATATCTGTCATATAATTAACTTCGAGATAACATAAAATCAACATAAAACATTCTAATATCTTCTTTTATGAGGTCGGATATTACGTACCCGCTTTGTGTTTTCATACGTGTAGTTCACTAAAAATAAAAATAAAAATATTAAAAAAAACACTTTAAATTACTCCTCGCGGCACTCCCTCCAGCTACCGAGCCAGCTGAGTTCCAGGAATCGCGCAGTTTAGAAATATTTAGTGTTTTGTAAATTGATGGGTATGAGATACCCGACCTCATTCTTGCCGGGTAAAACGTGAAGTTCATCACATCAATAATAGATTTTATCGATATTGGTAACTATTTCCCCCTGTGCCCCGTCACTAGTAAACATCAAAGTAACGCCGTAGCATTTTGTGTGGAGTCGAGTTTACCTGGTTGGGTTAGCATGGCGACAAACTTTGCTAGTTCGATGTTAATAAATAGACGGTGGCGTTTTGGAAGCCAGCCGAGTCGTTCCTTTCCCTCTAATATGGTCGAAGCGAGCGATGGCTGACTCTCGCGTTGTGCTCATGATCGGGTGCTGTCAGTTTGAAATGGCCTACTATTGTAATTTTTTTTTAGTATTATTTCTCGTGTAACATTTTCTCCCATCAAAAACATAAATGTGAAATGAGAGCCAAGTTCATTATTATGATATATGCCTTGGTTGTTGACTTCAACAACAAAAGAAGTGAGATCTAAATGGGTGCCAAGTTCAATGGTCAGTCCTGAAATTAATTTATAACAAAATAAAATATTTTATAATAACTTAAAATATAATTTCTTCTTATAACGTAGGACAATATATAGAAGCCTTAGGTCTGACTTGCCTAGTTTTTATATACGAATTATTATTAAGTACCTACTGAAACATGCCTGGAAGAGCCCTATGTTCGATGGCTAATTTCTACCAGCAAGCCAAATTAGCGGAAGAATGAAATGATAACTTACAGCTTTAGAACTTGCGAAGGCTATAATATAATTCGGCTATACAATAATAGCGTCGGTGGCTCAACCGGTAACGACTCGGTCCTTCTAAACAGAGGTACCGGGTTCAAATCTGGACGGCCAATGTACCAATAAGTTTTTCAAAAACTTACGTACTTATACTTACCGATTGCTTTAACGGCGAAAGAAAACATCGTGAGGAAACCTGCACACGCCTGCGAAGAAACTCGAAGGTTATGTGTGAAGTCGACCAACCTTGCTGGGCCCACGTGGTCGACTAAGGCCTGATCGCCCTAATTCAGAGTAGGCTCGAGCTGATATATGATGCTATAATATGATTTTTTGGATTGGATAAGTTGGATTGATTGGATTCAAAACTATAATTTTAGCGTTGTTTGTCGCCAGGCTTGCTCCTAGATGCAAAGTCATTCACTTTTTATGCAAGCTTAAATTACTGCACGTTATAAGATGCCGTGTAGTGTAGTGAGACTAAGATCTACTCTCCTTTAAAACTGTGACTCATATTTTAGGGTTCCGTTCTCCCAATAGGTGACCGATGGGACCCTATTACTAAGCCTCCGCTGTCTGTCCGTCTGTCCGTTCGTCAGCGAGCTGTATTTCATGAACCGCAATAGGTAGACAGTTGAAATTCTCACAGAATATGTATTTCTGTTGCCGCTATAACAACAAATACTAAAAATTAGAAAAAGTGTAAATAAGGTTGGTACCCATAATAAAAGTGTTTTTTATAGGTCTAGATTTTTTTTTGATTTAGCTCTATTGTAAAATCAGTAATACATACAAACGTTAAACTTGGTGTGATTACACTAAATTTATTTTGTTTGTAATGTGAATACGTATCATTGTCATAGTTGTGTGGAGAGATGTAGTGGTACGAAATCCTCGAAGTACTAGTCCAACTCGCACTTAGCCATGTTTTATGTTATATTATAAAAAAAGCTTCAGTTAACATGAATCAGCGACGCAGCTCATGGCAATGTCCAAAGTCAACCATTTCTTAAAAAATAAAATAGAAATAAAATAAACAGTAAGTTTACTTTTATTGTCTGTTGCCAACAGAAACACCAAAAACATTGAAAAAACTGTAGCTAACAATCAACGAGATGTAAGAACGTACGGCCAGTCCTGAGATATCGGTCCGATAGCCACTCAATCGATACGATTTGTTCCAAGTCCCTGTTTATTGGGGTCGCCATGATTTATACTGTCCCAGAGACACGTACCGCCAATGACAGCGAGAATTGTCCCATATTTGTCCCGGGAGCACTTAATGTGTGGACATATTTCAAGAGTAGGTAATGTTCAGGAAATTTGGGTGGTCATTCTCCTGGTGATAAAAATCCAGCAAATGAAAAATCTCTGTCTACGTGACGGCCGCAAAGAGTAAAAAAATGGACTTAAAAAAGGAGAAATTGTTATGTGGTGGACCCCAGATTAATCACACACCTCCCCCAGATTTTTCGTTTAATGTATTTAAAAAGGTATATAAGATTAAATAAAAAAAAACATGGTTTTATTCCTTTTTTAGGTACATTTTTATGATTTTTCCTGAAATAATGAACTACCCAAAGATGTACGCCTTTTTGAGTTGTAGTAACTCACAAATTATCATGAAATCCTTAGAGCCATTTTAGAGAATAATTACAAAATCTTAGATTTGTATGGGAAGAACCTCATTACGATAAATAGTAGAACTAATAAAATTGTGGTTACGTAAGAAGTTTCATTGAAATGGTCGGAGCTGTTTTTGAGAAAAAAAAAAAAGTAACCATATTTAACTTCAAAATTAAGTGCGGAAAATTTATTGTCCTGATCCAAACAGGTTTCAGTATTTTAGGGGTTAGAGAAGGCAAACACACACACACACATAGGTATATTTTTTAAGTTTCTAAGAGAGTCGATCCCATCAAAATCTTTACTTAGATATTATTAATTTTTTTATCCACAGTTGGTAAGCCCTTGCCATCATCGCAACTGATGGTAAATGACGACGATGCCGAAGATGGAGGCGGGCTAAACAATTTTCCTCAACGCAATGGGGAGCTCACTACCTTATCTTCAAGCCGGAACACATCAATGCAAGATACTAAATAAGACGGTGTTAGCTAGCCAGGCGGTCTTAGAAATCCTCTTCCATCAACCAAACCGAGTCATACAAAGTTAGAGTCCGACGGGAATCGAACCCGGGTCCTCCTGATGTGAAGCTAATGGTTACTTAACCACTACGCCACTGAGGCGGTTTAATATTTAACATCCAATAACTTCCGCGCTTTTCAGTCGCTCGAAAGTAAAAATAGACATTTTAAATCAATTCACTTTGATTTGGTCCCAATGAAACTTGGCACCATACAAGCAGATATGGATCACTGAATGTACCTCTATTAAAAATTTAACTCAACAGTGTTCATCCCAAAAAAATCCCATTTATGGGTTAATATTGACATTAATAACAAACCACCTAAGATAAATAATAAAAAAGATGCATGCAAGATTTTTTCGCACGCCCAGCGAAAATTATAGAAATCCTCAAAGTGCGTAATGAACCCTTGGGCTAAGGTGGAATGAGTTCTGAGCGCCCTTTCAAAATCCTTTTGCTATTTTTAATTTTAAAAGTTCAACAATGTTGAATGGGGATGACGAATTCTAGCAATCTGATTTACTTTTTATCATCTGTCAAAAACGACATTTTGTTCTAAAAATGTTTGAAATACCTAGGCGTGGCGTCATAGTTTTGCAGCGTCATTTATGTGCTCATTTTGTGATTTTAGTGAATTAAAAATCAAAGACTTGATGGAAAACAAAACGCGTAAGGGTCTCCGAAGTTTAAGGAGGAGGGCAATTTAGTGATCAAGAGTTCATAATTTATTTCTGATGCTGTCGTCATCCCTATTAAAAATATTCATAACCAGGGGAATGAAGTTCTCATTCATCATCATCATCGTATCATCCGAATGACGTCCACTGTTGGACAAAGGCCTCCCCAAGGATTTCCATGTTCTGCACTGCCCGCATCTAGTGGTTTTCCTTAACCTGCACGAGGTCGTCGGTCCATTGTCGGCTGCCTACGCTACGTTTTCCGGTGCGCGTGCGTGGTTATCAATCGAATTGTACTACCCTAATGGCCATCTTTTCTACCAAATATCATCTTTTGCTACTTAAAATTAAGCGATTCTGTGGGCAATAATTAATTTAAATGATGGAAATGCGTATTTCCTGGTTGCTATAGGTTAATATTTCAGATTCATTCATTCATTCATATCAGCCCATATATGTCCCCACCGAGGGGCTCGAGCCTACCCCGAATTAGGGCAATCGGGCCTTAGTCGACCACCACGCGGGCCCAGTGCGGGTTGGTCGAATTCACACACAACCTGCGAGTTTCTTCGCAGACGTGTGCAGGTTTCCTCACAATGTTTTCCTTCACCGTAAGAGCATCGGATAAACGTACATATGAAATCTAAATTCGAAACCACATTGGTACGTAGCAGGTTGGAACCACGACCTCCCGGACAGGAGACGAAGGCCCTAGCCATTACGCCACCGAAGCGCAATATGTTTCAGATTAATTTAGGAATTCCCACAGAGATAATACAGAGCCCAGTTAGTGAAGCTTGAAATATGAAAATTTTTCTGTGTTATTCAGGGGTGTTTTACATTTTTTATGAACGATCATTATGTCTTGGCATCTTACAAATGGATTATTTCAATTATTCAAGGTGGAAAAGCGGATAACTCATCTTGCATAACCTGTGTGGTGTAAGTTACAAACTGAAACGTTTATTGTAATCATGCAAAAGGAGCGAATGCATATTTCGCTGGTTTAGCGAATCGAAAAGGATCTTGGCCTCTAACCCCAGACGATGCCAGAGCCCATTTTCTTCTATTACATATTTAGCGCTTCGTCATTCTCAAATTGCATGAGACGTCCAACAGATTATTTTCCTGTATTAAATTATATTCACGGTCGCGGGAGGCTGCTCGATGCGGGCAGCGCAGGACCGTTCGTCGTGGAAATCGTTGGGGGAGGCCTTTTCCTGCAGTGAACGTCTTAAGGCTGATGTGATAATGATGACATACTGTAAATGAGCGTTTTCCCAGCACTTCTCCTTGGTATCACTAGATGGCGCCACAGTTTGTGTTAACTAATTTTTCAATGGAGATTTGGAACCATTCCAGCGTAACAAACTCTTTATACAGAGTGACGAACACTGCCATCTTGAGAATTAAAAAAAACTAATTAAAAAATCTTCTATATATATGAAAGAAAGTCGTGTTAGTTACACCATTTATAACTCAAGAACGGCTGTAGCAATTTTTATGATTTTTGTGCTTTTGCAATTGTCTTCGTCGGAAATAGGATAATAAGTATTAAAATATGATATTCATCAATTAAACAAAATATCAGTCAAATAATAATTAGTTTTAGGGTAGGGTAGGGTAGTGTAGTATAGGGTAGGGTAGGGTAGTGTAGTGTAGTGTATGTAGGATAGGGTAAGGTAGGGTAGGGTAGTGTAGTATAGTGTAGAGTAGGGTAGGGTAGTGTAGTGTAGAGTAAGGTAGAACGAAGTTCGCCGGGACAGCTATAGTATATAATAAAACGCATAGTGTTTGAGAAGAAAGAAAGTATGATTATTATTTTTTGACAACTGGTTGCGATACTTAGTTGCAAGGGCAGCTTGTTCTTACGATAAGGTTTTTAATAATAACATCAACAAAGAGATCTCAGTTATTTTGAAATAAGTGTCTCCGCCATCAGCTCATAGTTCATCGCCACGTCGTTTTGTCGCCGCGACGTATTTTTACGTCCCGCGAAGGAAGCTCTCGCTCCGAAGAATCGCTGGAATTTTTCATTGCAACTGCGAGACCTGCCCTAAACGGTTTCAGGCTGTTTAAACCTGAAGTATTGTTTATACCGTTCATCTCATTTAAGATCAAAATTAGCTTTGCAGAAAAAATGTTATTACAGAATCTGTCGCGTCTCAGAAAGCCACACGATAATAAATAGATTATTAAATAAACTATCGCTTTGTATATATAAATAAACTAGCTTTTTCCCGCGGCTTCGCCCGCGTGGACATCGTTTTTATGACTGACTTAGAGGGTGCGCGGGGCGCGAGCCGCAAGCGGCTCGCGAGCGTGGACATGAATTTTCTCCAGATCCCTCGGGAACTATGTCAGGATATGCTTATTAGTAAATCATGTCATTTCCCACCCCCTCAACCATCTCTGTGCAAAAAATCAAACAATCCATTGTTCCGTTGCGATGTTAAAGAAATTAACCAAAAAAGGGTATATTTTCAGTTCCCTCAGGAACTGCATCGGGCTATGCTATTTTCAAGGGATAAAAAGTAACCTATGTCCTTCCTTGTGACACAGGCTACCTGCATGCCAAATTTCATTAAGATTGGTCAAGGCGTTAAAGCGTGAAAAGGTAACAAACTAACAAACACATGTTCACATTTATAATATTAATTAAGGATATTACGTGCTGTCATCAAGCAGAAAGCGAATGTGGCTCAACCGCTAACGACCCAGTCCTCCTAACCAGAGGTGTCGGGTTCAAATCCAGACGGCCAATGTATCAATGAGTTTTTAGAAACTTACGTACATACGAGTATACTTACCGATTGCTTTAACGGTGAAGGAAAACATCGTGAGGAAACCTGCACATCTGATTCCATATACGTATGTATGAAGGTCGCGTTGCACACGTCCGTATCTTACACGTGACCGCGGGTGATACTAAGTGCAACACCAGGCAACAGCCGTCTATCCTTTGGACAGCACGGTAATTGTGCCACAAGATAAGAAAGAAAGAAAGATAAAAGGCAAAGTAATAACATAACCCCTTAATAGTTTTAACTAGCCACGCAGGTGAATGAATGCTCGAATAAAATTTTTCCCATCTTTTCATAGTAAACTACATTATAATATTATTATATGTATTTTACTGTGAATATACAGGGTCTTCGGCAAATGGTTGAAAATACGAAAATGGGGGATAGGTGGGGTCGCCTCCCACCTATTTTGAGAATTTAAAAACAATCTAGGACTTGTAATTTTTTTACAGGATTTTTTTTCCTTTTTTTAGAAATTTTGCCATTTTTATACCTTTGAACACATGTAACTTTTTGTTTTTTAAAGCTAGCTCCAAAATCTTTTTTTTAATAGACTTTTATAAGATTGTCGGCTCTGAAAAAAATTATGTTTGTTTCAAGTTATTGCTAAAAACAAAAATGTGGGCCCCCGAACTTAAAAAAAAAGTTGAACAAAAATTTAAAACTCAACTTTGCGATGCATTAAAAAAAAAATAATGGGGCTGGAAGGCTTCTGATTTTTTTAAACATCTCTAAAGCTTAGGCTTTTGAATGGTATGTAATTTGTTTCGGTATCTTTTTGTAACCGGAGTTGTTATTTTTTTTTACTCAATTGGACCATGTTGACGAAATTCCACTAGTTACATGTTTTGTGAAATGTATCAAATGCAAAGTTGAAAATAATGTAAATACTTACTGTTGGGACGGTTACAAAGAGCAGGTACGTTTTTTACATTCTTGCACACACATAGTGGCTATCTTTTGTCATTTATTGGCATATTGGAATGTCCGCATATTCCGCATTGGTAAATTGAGCCATTTAACAAAGTCTTAACAAAACGTCTGATAATAACAAAAAGTGACAAACAACAAAAAAACTTAACAAAATCACAAACGTTAATAACGTTAACGTTTTTTTTTGTTTTCGTTAATTTCACTTTGCTGTGTTTGTGATTTTGTTAAGTTTTTTTGTTGTTTGTCACTTTTTGTTATTATCAGACGTTTTGTTAAGACTTTGTTAAATGGCTCAATTTACCAATGCGGAATATGCGGACATTTTATTGGCATATGGAAGTGCTAACTCCAATATGCCAATAAATGACAAAAGATAGCCATTATGTGTGTGCAAGAATGTAAAAAAACGTACCTGCTCTTTGTAACCGTCCCAACAGTAAGTATTTACATTATTTTCAACTTTGCATTTGATACATTTCACAAAACATGTAACTAGTGGAATTTCGTCAACATGGTCCAATTGAGTAAAAAAAATTAACAACTCCGGTTACAAAAAGATACCGAAACAAATTACATACCATTCAAAAGCCTAAGCTTTAGAGATGTTTTAAAAAAATCAGAAGCCTTCCAGCCCCATTTTTTTTTAAATGCATCGCAAAGTTGAGTTTTAAATTTTTGTTCTACTTTTTTTTTTAAGTTCGGGGGCCCACATTTTTGTTTTTAGCAATAACTTGAAACAAACATAATTTTTTTTAGAGCCGACAATCTTATAAAAGTCTATTAAAAAAAAGATTTTGGAGCTAGCTTTAAAAAACAAAAAGTTACATGTGTTCAAAGGTATAAAAATGGCAAAATTTCTAAAAAAAAGGGAAAAAAATCCTGTAAAAAAAATTACAAGTCCTAGATTTTTTTTAATTCTCAAAATAGGTGGGAAGCGACCCCACCTATCCCCCATTTTCGTATTTTCAACCATCTGCCGAAGACCCTGTATATTTTATTTAGTATAATTTTAGGTACACATTAGGTTTGGCCCCCGTCCTTTGAATTCTCATCACACCCGATAAGATTGACTCGAAGAGATCTCTTGAGAGATAAGTCCACGTTTGTATATGTCCTTTCTAAGTGTTTTTCATGTAAATATTTGTGTGCAATAAAGAATATATATATATATAAAACAGTAGATTTATCCTAAGTTACATTGCCCGTAGAATAGACGTTTTTTGGGGTAGTAAAGTTCACAGCGCACAGTATGACGTTGGCAGGCCTCCTACTCGGTTAATCAACGACCAGGATACGAGCACCGAGGTTACTTTAGAAATCTTAAAGGGAGACGTTAATATTCAGCAATGGACGTCTCTCATCTAGACGATGATTACTTAACCTTAACACTTAACTTAGCGAAAATAGCCAAGTAATGAAACAGGTCCTGTTGACTGTCCCACCTAACCCGAAGTGCTACTTTGTAAATGAGGGTATAAATATTCAGATTATAACCTTGTCTCCGGGGCGGCAAAGAGTTCGTTTCATTATGCCATCTCAAAACACGACTACGGAAAAGTATGGAAACAAGACTTTCCTGTCTGAAATCATAGCCTTTATTTTTCCCTTCATCTGGGGTAATAGCCGTGGTCGCAGGCCAAAATTTTTGATTACGATAGTGCTTGCGACTGCGACTATTACCCCAGATGAAGGGAAAAATAAAGGCTATGATTGCAGGCGGGGAAACTCTTTTTTTCATACTTTTCCGTAGTCGGGTTTTAGTTTTTTTTAAACTTTTATTTTATTTTCATATTTTTTGTGCTCAGAGAAAAACGCCACCCCACCTCGCTACCCGCGGCCGCGTGTCGAGTCGCTTGACTGTAGCGCGCGTAATTGAGCCGTCTCATAATATCGCTTGTGAGACAATTTGCTTTGGAAATAAAAATATTTGCATATGTAATCTATATATTATTTATTTATTTATTTCACAATTTACTGCACACAGAAATAAGGAGAAAAAAAAACTAGATGAGAACATACAAAAGGTACAGCTTATTTCAATATGAAATTTCTTCCAGCAGACCTTGGAAAGATTAATTACAAAAGAATGTCAGAAGACGTGTACATAACAAAGACAACATGTTTTAATAAATATATAAATATCAAAAAAAATTTTTTTTTTCGTATTTTAATTCACCTATAAAATCTGGCATGTTGATTTTTTTATATGCTACTAGCTGTTTCCCGCGGTTTCACCCGCGTGGACAACGTTTCTATGACTTTTCGAGGGTGCGCAGTGCGCGAGCCGCAAGCGGCTCGCGAGCGTGGTAAAAAGTAGCCTATGTCTGAATCCAGGTCCCAATCTGTCTACCTACCAAATTTCAGCCAAATCCGTTCAGTAGTTTTTGCGGGAAAGCGTAACAGAGACAGAGTTACTTTCACATTTATAATATTAGTAGGGATATATTCTATAACACGCGGAGTGATGACACAATTCCAAAGACACCACATTTGTAAAGATCGGTTTAGTCATTTAGGAAATATGAGGGAACAGATAACCATCCATATATAAATACATACATACATATATAGACTGTCAAAAACATAACCCTCCTTTTTCCGTAGTCGGCTAAAAAGTTTTTTGGTAACTTTTATTTTAGCTAAAGGTCAAAAACCGACGCTATGAAAGTTTTGATTATAATATACTAGCTTTTGTCCTCGGCTACGACCGCAAGGACATCGTTTTTATGAATGGCTTTGAGAGCGAGTGGTGCGCGAACCGCAAGCGGCTCTCGAGCGTGCGCACGAGTTTTCTACAGATCCCTCAGGAACTATATCGGGCTATTCTGATTAGCAGTCTATGTCACTTTTCACCCCCTCAACCAATTCTATACAATAATCACTTTAATCCATTGCTCCGTTTTTTGTTTATTTGTTTATTTACAATTGGTAACCCCTTGGCATCATCTCACCTGATGGTAAGTGATGATGATGCCGAAGATGGAAACGGTCTTACCAAGATTCCAAGGGCTTAACACAATGGATAACTGGCTATCTTATCTTCAAGCCGGAACACTTCCGTTGCGACATGTCCGTTATATCATCGCTGGCAACAAAGACTGGTCGAAGACGTTGGTCTTAAGACACTGCGGTATTTGGGACGTGAAGATATTACAAAGACGTATACTCTAAGACATGAAATAAATTATCCGCTCTTGCAGTTTGAACAAGCCGTTTACCAGTAAAGTATTAATATTTAATACCAGGTCCGCATAAAATGTGAAGATGTAGGAGGTATTATAATTTATAATGGGCTCCCGCGATAACGGGGGAAATTGAAAGAAAAAACCAGCTAAGTGCGAGTCAAACTCGCGCACCAAGGGTTCCGTACCAAAAACTAATTACAAGCTATATGTTAGTTTTACCTGTCCTGGTAAAAGCGTCGGTGGCTCAACCGGTAACGACTCGGTCCATCTAACCAGAGGTACCGGGTTCCAATCTGGACAGCCAATGTACCAATGAGTTTTTCGAAAACTTACGTACATACTTACCGATTGCTTTAACGGTGAAGGAAAACATCGTGAGGAAACCTGCACACGCCTGCGAAGAAACTCGAAGGTTGTGTGTGAAGTCGACCAACCCGCACTGGGCCCGCGTGGTCGACTAAGGCCTAATCGCCCTGATTCAGGGTAGGCTTGAGCCCCTCGGTGGGGACGTATATGAGCTGTTATAGTAACCTGTCCTGGTGGTATATTTGTAGCCACTCGGGAAGTTTCGACTGCCACTCGGTCGCTTTTTCATTAGATGCACGAAGTTGCTTCGTAAATAGCAGACGTGTCAGACTAACGCGTCAGCTATTTCCAAGAGTCGGGTTATGATTGATCAGTTTACAGAACTCGCCAGTTTCCGTAACTAGTCAGTTACCAACACTCGTCAGTTTCATGTAATTCGTTAATTCGTCAGTTTAAGAGAGTCAGGTTATGACTTGTTAGTTCACAGAACTCGTCAGTTTACGTAACTTTATAGTCAGTATCCTGCACTCGAAGCATTTTGCTACCCAGGGGGGGGGGGGATTTAGTCTTTGACTGTATATTCAATCAAACCTGACCGAACCTGACACCGCTCGCTTCTCTCGCTCATTAAATGACGAGTCTTAGTATCGTAACTGTCAGATCCGCCACCCTTCGATAGTAAAATCAATCAAACCTAACGGTCCTAATATCGTTCGCTATCTCGCTCAACAATACTGATTGATACGTAGTAATAACAAGACGGCGCTTCACGACACGTCGGGTAAATACGAGCGACCGAGCGGCCGCCCCGAAACTTCCCGAGTGGCTAACGCGTCGGGTATTTACCATTAGACACTATCGACTAAACCGACTCACTATCGACTATTTTCTCGCTCAAGAAACGTACAAAAGATATACCTAGATCCCGTGTAAATAACTCTGCACTAGTTTGTCGCCGGCGACTTGAGCTATCAAAGATAGTATCGCTGAGCGATGTTCGCATGGCTATCCAGAACACTCGCCGAAAGACGAACCAGCGTTCATTCTACTCTACAGTGCGGATGTGAGTGCACGCATTTATTATGAACTAGCTTTTTCCCGCGGCTCCGCCTGCGTGGACATCGTTTTTAAGGGTGATTAGTAAATTATGTCGTTTCCCACCTACTCAACTATCTCTGTGCAAAAAATCACAACAATCGAGTATTGTATTAGTTCCCTCAGGAACTGCATCAGATTATGCTATTTTCCCGGGATAAAAAGTAGCCTTTGTCCTTTCTCGTGACACAGACTACCTGCATGCCAAATTTAATAAAGATTGGTCAAGGCGTTGAAGCGTGAAAAGGTAACAAACAAACACATTTTCACATTTATAATATTAGTAAGGATGAGCGAGTGTTGCGAGTAACGCCCGTCACCGTCGCACACTCGCTTCAAGACCAGCGACTAAACTTTCGGAACTACACACTCGCTTCTCGCTGCAAGCTAACTCCAAACTAGTTCCTAGCTCTACTCGCTTGTCGTTTATCGCCGGCGGTGGGACAAGTGACTTATGCGTTTCGGTGTCTGTAATGAAATCTTGCAAGTAAAATTTAACACACTTCCCGGTTTTCAATTGAGCTGAAATTTTGCACGCATATTCATATCGCGTAACAATGCAATATAAAATGCTTGTACCTAAAAATTTTTAGGTTTTCGAAATTATTTTCATCTACAGCGCCATCTATAGATATAGTTAAAAGGAAACTATTTGAAACTATTTGAAGATTGGTCAAGGCGTTGAAGCGTGAAAAGGTAACAAACAAACACATTTTCACATTTATAATATTAGTAAGGATGAGCGAGTGTTGCGAGTAACGCCCGTCACCGTCGCACACTCGCTTCAAGACCAGCGACTAAACTTTCGGAACTACACACTCGCTTCTCGCTGCAAGCTAACTCCAAACTAGTTCCTAGCTCTACTCGCTTGTCGTTTATCGCCGGCGGTGGGACAAGTGACTTATGCGTTTCGGTGTCTGTAATGAAATCTTGCAAGTAAAATTTAACACACTTCCCGGTTTTCAATTGAGCTGAAATTTTGCACGCATATTCATATCGCGTAACAATGCAATATAAAATGCTTGTACCTAAAAATTTTTAGGTTTTCGAAATTATTTTCATCTACAGCGCCATCTATAGATATAGTTAAAAGGAAACTATTTGCTGTTGTCGTATTAATACGAAAAAAATATAAAGAAGATACTAGTGGATCCCACAAGGTTTCGCTAGTTTCTAAACAATCGGACTTTGGAAAATTATTTTTTTCTGTGAGAAAGTAAGGGCTTTAGATTTTCTCATAGACTTTTTTTGTAATCTATGCATTTTATCTCATATTTTTTCAAAATTATATGCCCAGTGTTTCGGAAATAAAGTAAATTTTCGCCTAATTTCTTAAATAACTTCAAAATTATTTATCTTAACTGTCAAATTATCAAAAAAAATGTATTTGAGATTCTCACAACAAGAAATTTCATTTGATATATCACACAATTCGCAAAAAAATTTTTGGATTTTGTAATTTACCTTCCATAAGTGCCGCCCTCCCCGAATTAAAATTAATTAATTTAGGTTACATGCCGTCTTTGGGTCACCGATTTACATAAATGTGTACCAAATTTCAACTCAATCCGTCCTGTAGTTTCTAAGCAAATCAGTTGTGACAGACAGACGGACAGACAGAGACACGAGTGATCCTATAAGGGTTTCGTTGTTTCCTTTTGGGGAACGGAACCCTAAAAAATGCGATCGCTTGCTTAGATTTTGTGTACTTTGGCATCCATCTCTTCCTAGCTTCTATCTTCTTATTTTAGTTTTTGTGTATTTTCACCCTCATCAATTTGGTCACCTGTACAAAACAAGTTTACGTTAAAGGTACATTCCCTCTCGTAGATCTACCAGATACGCTAAACTACCAGGTTTATGATATAGCGTCCCCACTCACCGGCAGCTAGGTCATATAGTGAGGGCCGCTATTCCTGCCAACACCATAAGGTGAACACAAGGACCAGTTGCGGAAGGTTTTGCCGCCACTTTACGCTTGTCCCGGTACTCTGCAAGGCGAGTGCCTCGTGGAGGAGAACCACTACCTACTGTCCAGGTAGATCCCGGAGCTGTAGACGCGCTCACCTCCCGCGGCTTTCGCTGCTGGCGGTTCGATCCCTGCTCGGGACGCCAGAGAAGCTGGCACATGGTTCTGTTGCTCCATCTCATAATTATAATATTTTGTTTGCAATATTCATATTTTTATGCTTTTGTCTCCAAACACTGGGTCGCCTGGAAGAAATCGCTTTGAGCGATAATACCGCCCAAATTGTACCGCTATAGGACCTATATGAGTTTCCCTTTTTTATATTGTGTTTGTTTTTTTATATTTTATTAACTACTGTGTACAATAAAGATTATTTATCTTCTTTATCTTATCAATTATCATACATTCATTACACGTCAAGAAAAACAAATTATCACAATAGTCAATACGAAAAGTCAAGTCGTAAAAAATAGTAATTTAATAATAAAAGAAATAATGTAAAAAAATCTCTTCCAAAGTACGTGTTCAAAAACCTGAGGATTGGCAACGGTGTAATAATTTTCGAAAATCCTAAAAACTTCTAGGTACAAACCTTTAATATTGCATTGTCACGCGATATACCTACATATGCATGCAAAATTTCGAGCAAGTGGATCAAATGTCACTTGTAAGATTTCACCCGAACAAACATACATTCCAAGTTAATTAAAAGCTTGTAAACTTGTAAAAAATATTAAGACGCAATCAATCCTTACTAATATTAGAAACGCGAAAGTTTGAATGTATGGATGTATTTTTTTTATTCACATTATGTATGGATGTTTGTTACTCTTTCACGGCATAACTGATAAACGGATCTGGATGAAATTTGGTAGGTAGACAGATTAGGACCTGGATTAACATAATATAATACCTTTTTTTTTTTCTGCGCACCTCCGAAGACAGTCATAGCAACTATGTTCACGCGAGCAAAACCGCTGGCAAAAGCATTAGCAATATTCATATTTTTATGCTTACAAGAAGGTACAATCAATACAACAGATATAATCTACAATGGTACACAAAGGGCCGCGGGTTTGCGGGCTACGGTGTTCCAACACCATTGCATCGGTTCTAGGGCCGCACATGGTTCTGTTACTCCATCTCATAATTATAATATTTCGTTTGCAATATTCATATTTTTATGCTTTTGTCTCCAAACACTGGGTTGTCTGGAAGAAATCGCTTTGAGCGATAAGACCACCCAATTAAATTAAAATAATTAAAATTTAATTATAAATATAAAATAGAATAATCTCACCTGCCTGACGACAGGTTTCTGTGTCCATCTCACTTTTCGAGTTGAATTCTTCTGTTTATCGTTCACGTCCTGCCTATATGCATATTCATTAATTTCTAAGTCCTTTGACTACGGTACTTTTTTTTGTTGATTATTTAATGTTCAAGTGTAACAAAATTTGTAGAAGCCCCTGTTAACAGGTCCTACACCAATTTTGTTACACCCTGTATTTCATCATCATATCAGCTCATATACGTCCCCACCGAAGGGCTCGAGCCTACCCTGAATTAGGGCGATCGGGCCTTAGTCGACCACGCGGGCCCAGTGTGGTTTGGTCGACTTCACACACAAACTTTGAGTTTCCTCGCTGGCGTGTGCATGTTTCCAAATGATGTTTTCCTTCGCCGTAAGAGCGCCAAATTAACATACATAATATGAAATCAAAATTCAAAAACACTTTGGTACGTGACAGGATTCTAACTACGACCATCCGGACAGGAGGTAGCGGCACTAGCCGTTACACCACCGTAGCTCTCGACCCTGTATATATTTAAATATTATTTTTCACATTTAGCCTTCAAAGTGTAATGGACGACCGGTTTGATCACTTGTATGAATAAGTATGTATGAGACTAATAATATTTTCTGAGTTTTCTGTGTATTACAGATTAACAAATATGTTGTGTGACGTTTAACAGCTGTTTTTATTCACTTAGATATCTTGTTACGACAGGTTTTAAATAAGTTTTTTTATCCACAATTGGTAAGCACTTTGTATCATTTCACCTGATGGTAAGTGACGATGATGTCGAAGATGGAAGCGGGAAGATGGAAGTTTCTGTCAAGATTTGCGAAGATTAAGTTATACGGGTGAGACCCATAGGAGCTGGACTACCGAGATAGTTCCTTGTTCCAGCTGCAGGTGCGTTATCCCAACTAGAACTTAATGTACCTTGAGGTATTTTGATTAAACGCTTTTGATGGGCATGTTTAGGATTAGGAACACCTGCTGCTAGTACAAGGGACTATGTTTGTTGGATATCGTTGTATGACTCGGTTTGGCTGATGGAAGGGCATTTTTTAAGCCCGCCTGGCTAGCTCCACCATCTTATCTAAGTCTTGCTGTCAAACATCAGTGTTAACAACATTGATGTGTTCCGGCTTGAAGATAAAATAGCCAGTTCTCCATTGAGTTGGGGAATCTTGGGAAGTCCGCTTACATCTACGGCATCGTCGTCACTTACCATCAGGTGAGATGATGCCAAGGGCTTACTAATTTCAGTGCGTTTAGCTGCACCTAACTCATTGATATTAAAACTTGCGTGGTGATTGAATATATGAAAAATGATTTTTGTTTATTTTAAGTTCAGACATTTATTTTGCATTCAGATAATTTCGATTATGTTTCGTTACATAAATTGATGCCGTATGGCTCCCGGCTTAGAATAGGGCCATCCTATTTCTTCCAATGGGTGTCGTAAGAGCCGACTAAGGGACTCAAACCGGAGGATGTGCAGCAGCGTCTTTCCGTGACTTGCAGCCAATCTGCAACACTGCGATCGCCAACCCGCCTGCCAAGCGTGGCGATTACGGCAACACCCCCCAAATGACCAACACAAAGAAAAAACGGCCCCTAGTCCCCGGCGGCCCCGCTATTCCTGGCTCCGGTAGCGGTCAAGGTAACGGCGGGGCATGGGGTGCGAAGAATCCCCGGCAGATGCCAGGCTACCAAAACAAAATAACTCTGGCCCTGGCAACCTACAACACGCGCACACTGCGAACCGACGTAAAGCTGACAGAACTCGAGGAAGCATTGAGCAGGTTACGATGGGACATCGTAGGATTGTGTGAAGTCCGAAGAGAGGGGAATCCTTAAATCCGGAAACCTGTTCTTTTTCCTGGAGGGCGACCAACTGACCGAGGGTGGTGTCGGGTTTCTAGTTCACAAGTCCCTCATTAACAATGTGGTCCGGATTGAGAGTATTTCGAAGAGGGTAGCATATAATATTCTCCAAATTACCAAACGGTATTCGCTGAAGGTTATTCAAGTATATGCACCGACCGCGCAACACTCCGACGACGAAGTGGAGATCCTATATGAGGACATCTCTAGAGCTTTACATAATAGCTCCCGGACCCAATACACCATTGTTATGGGGGACTTTAACTAAAACTGGGCAAACGGAGTGATGGTGAGCTGAGAGTCGGGCAATTTGGATATGGAGAGAGAAATGCACGTGGCCAGATGCTGGCCGACTTTATGGAGAGGGAGGGCCTATTTATGATGAACTCCTTCTTCAAAAAGTCTAAACAGCGAAAATGGACATTGTTTCATTTCATCCCAATGGCGTGACGAAGAACAAGATTGACTTCATCTTGTCGACGAGAAGGCCAATATTCAATGATGTCTCTGTGATCAACTCAGTAAAAACAGGAAGCGATCACCGAATGGTAAGAGGCACATTGAATCTAAAGACTAAGCTGTAAAGATGTCGACTGATGAAGTCCACGCTCCGACCAGCGCCCATTCAGCTCCAAAACTCCAAGAGCTTTCAGCTCGAGTTGCACAATTGTTTCGAATGCCTAGGAGACTGCGAGAATGTGGACGAGTGTAACGACAGGTTCGTGGAAATTGTCTAAATGGTCGGGTCTAAGATTTTTAAAACTCGCCGTTCAAACAGAACTAAAAAAACTCGGACTTCACCAGTAATCTCATGCAAGAAAGACGCAGATTGGTTTTGCAGTGCTCTGAAGACGCTACTCAGTATCGGCAACTAAACAAGCAGATCACTAAGTCTCTAAAGCGCAATTTGCGCCAGTATAATACAAATTGTATTAGAGAGGCAATTGAGAAAAACAAAGGCTCAAAAGTGTTCGCGAGAGATCTGTCTGTTGGACAAAGCCAACTGACCAAGCTGAAGACTGAGGAGTTCTACGGACAATTGTACACGACCACACGTCTGCCTGTCAGCGATCTGGCTAAAGACCCAAGAGCTAAACTTACCCGACACTATACCGAAGATATCCCGGACGTCAGCCTGTACGAGATTAGAATGGCTCTTAAACAGTTGAAAAACAATAGGGCACCGGGTGATGATGGAATTACGGCTGAACTTCTGAAAGCAGGTGGAACACCGGTACTTAAAGCTCTTCAGAAATTATTTAAGTCCGTTATACTTGAGGGACAAACGCCTAAGGCATGGCACATAAGTGTGGTCGTGCTTTTCTTCAAAAAGGGCGACAATACCCTGCTGAAGAACTACAGACCCATCTCACTTCTAAGTCACGTCTACAAACTGTTTTCGAGAGTCAATATGAATTGTCTCGCCTCCCGAACCAGCCGGTTTCCGAAAAAAGATTTAGTACCATAGACCACATACATACGCTGCGGCAGATTATACAGAAGACCGAAGAGTACGATCAGCCACTATGCTTGGCGATCGTGGACTATGAGAAAGCCTTCGTTCGGTCGAAACTTGGGCTGTGTTTCAGTCTCTCCAGAGGTGCCAAATTGACTATCGATATATCGAAGTGCTGATGTGTTTATATGAAAACGCCACCCTGTCGGTTCGCCTCCAGGATCAAAACTCGGAATTATGTAAAACGTCCGTGTCATACCTACTCCTCTGAAGGTTGGATGCTCTACACTCGAAGTTGTTACCGAATACGTATTACTGAGACAAACAGTACAGTTAGGAAGGTAGTCGAATCCAACTCGGCTGGGCAGCGTTTGGGAAGCTTCGCAATATCTTTACGTCCCAGATACCGTAGTGTCTTTAGACCAAGGTCTACGACCAGTGTGTGTTGCCAGTGATGACATATGGAACTGAGACATGGTCGCTTACTATGGGCCTCATAAGAAGGCTCAAGGTCACCCAAAGGGCAATGGAGCGTACTATGCTCGGATTTTCTCTGCGTGATCGAATCAGAAACGAGGAGATCCGTAGGAGAACCAAAGTTACCGACACAGCTCTCAGAATTGCTAAACTTAAGTGGCAGTGGGCGGGGCACATTGCTCGTAGAACAGATGGCAGTTGGGGCAGTAAAGTTCTCGAGTGGTGGCCACGCACCGGAAAACGTAGAGTAGACAGGCCTCCCACTCGGTGGACCGATGACCTGGTGAAGGTCGCGGGAAGCCGCTGGATGCGGGCAGCGCAGAACCGGTCGTGGAAATCCTTGGGGTAGGCCTATGTCCAGCAGTGGACGTCCTTCGGCTGATATGATGATGATAATAAAATAAATTGATACTGAGACACATTTAGTAGATAGATAGATAAATAAACCGTTTTTTCACCCACCAGGCACAAAAAAAACAATAAGTAAAAAGTTGGTAAATTTAATTTTCATTTACTAAGAGATGTCTTAAGAGTTAAAATACATAGATTGCCATCATTCCTTGTCAACTCCATTTCAGCCAACGGAATTAATTCCTTCGTTTCTTTTGATTTCGCTTTTACTTTGAACAAGTTCTCTATTTCCTCCAAAGTCTTATTCTTCGTTTCCGGCAAATACTTCAACAATACCACCGCACAGACAAGTGATCCCACGGCAAAGTATAAGAAGGCTCCATGAGTTCCGAGTGAAGAGAATATCCATGGAGCAATCTTGACTGCAACGGATCCAGCAGTAGCAGATGCCAAACACTGCAAAATTGCAGCAAATGTTCTTAACTCAAGTGGCAATAACTCACCAACTAAAGAAAATATCAGTATCATTGGCCCACTACTCATACTCAAAGAGAACGCTAATAGCAAAAATATCGACAAGTAAACATTTTCTTCAATCAAACCTAGTTTGATAAGATAAAGGTACATTGATAAAATCAATAAGAAAATAATTGCTACAAACTCAGTGCTGAAAAACAAAGTTCTTCTTTTCGTAAATTTGGACACAACACACCCAATGTACATGCCTAGTATTGTGATGCCATCCAGTGTCAACATTCCAGTATATGCTGCCGATTCATTAGCAGTAATTTTCTTTAAAATATCTATTGCGTACACACTTAGTACTAATTTTCCTGATAACTGAAACATTATTGTTAACAAGATGCATAAACATAACGGCTGATAAAACTCCGTCGCCGGCATTTTTTTGACGTAGTATAAAAATCTTTGATACAAATTGTAATCTTCGTTAATGTTTTGATGTCTTTCTATTTTAGATTTGATCATACATTCAAGATCCTTTTCCGCGCCTTCATCAGTTCCTCTGAACCATCTGTGCGCTGCTCGACATTTTCTGATTTTTCCTTTACTCGCCAACCAAAATGGTGACTCAGGACAGATACTAATTACTAAAGCATTGTAAACAGCACACACTATACCAATGATGCCAATATTCTTCCAGTGGAAGAAAGTGCCGACTACGTTCGCTAACCATAGTGCCCAAAAACCCGTTGCAGTTTGAATGGTCAAGCAGACGCCTCTATATTTTGGTGAGATGCATTCTGCAGCAATTAAGAGAGAAATGGATGATCCGAACAAAGGACCTTGCAAGATCTGTGCAATGATCAACATGTTATAGGTGGTGGCGCAGTAGAAGACGACGAAACCAGTGCAGGAAGTGACAATTACGAACAAATTTGAGGGTTTCCTTCCCAAATACTCGGTCATAAATCCAGTAAGCAACACGCATGGAATTGCAGAGAAGTTTCCCGCAGAAGCTGAAAAAAGAAAATTATAATAAATAATTCTATTTTAATAGAGAGGTTGACTTGGTAAATAAAAAAATTGGACAAGATTCCACGTATCTTAGAAATTGTTTGGAAAATATACATTTACTGTACCGAATTTACACAAAAATTTTCAATACTGATTTCCAAACCTGGATGATGCACGTGGCTAAAATAGAATGTTTAACTACTGTTTCTGTTGTGAAAACCTGCAGGCCTACTTGATGGAAACTGGCTATTGCTGCCTACCAGGTGCATGGTATAATTTCTTAATGCTCTGTCAGGGCAATGGAATCATCTGTGCTTTGCTGACCTTCGATGCTACGCAATAATTTCACTGAATGTCACTTCTCAAACACCAAAATGCAGCAAGCGACGTTGTATAGATTAAGCAGTGAGATGATGCCAAGGGCTTACCAATTGTGAATAAAAAAAAGTCCTACCTACCAAACTACTCACCCAGTCGACCTAGACGTGTTAGAATGATACCATTAGAAATTTTAAGCTATTGTATAGCTTTTAACGCGAGCTTTGAGGGGACCAAATCAAGAGATTTCGTAATGAAAATAAAACCTAACACCCCCCAAAAAAATTAATTCTAAAAAACTTACAGTTCCATCTATCTATCCATCATGATGATGATGACGACGGCGAGGACGACGACGACGACGATGATGATGATTAACTTTTTTAGTGTTAATTTATTACATAAACATCCCGCGCCCCAAGGACTATATGGTACAGTCGAAAGCAAAAATATAGATACGTTTAAAGCATCAAAAATATGTATCTACGACCTTATAAAATATATGTACATAAGGTCGTGTATACATATTTTTGATGCTTTGAACGTATGTATATTTTTGACCTTGACTGTACTGGTAAATACTGCATAAATAAAAAATAAATAAATAATTATAATTGCATAAGTTGATTAAAAATGCTATGCAATAGCTTTACCGCAGTAGTCCCCGAGTGCCACACGTCTTTTTATTTTCCTGGCAGTATTACAATTGTACCGTTAAATTACTATTACTAACAACTACACGAATTAATTTAAAACGATTAACCCGACTGCATGGAAACTTAGCCCCTCTTTTTGGTCAGTCGGGTAAAAAAATATCATATGTCATTCACGGGATCAAGACGAAGCTAACAACACCTCGCACTCCAAAATCCATCAAGCCGTTTAGGCTACAGAACGTGCCAAAGAAATAAACAAAAAAAAAGAAAGAAATGAAGTTTTTTCGGCAAAAAACAAATAGAAAAATAATTAGTATTAGGTACTTAATATAAATAAACTATAGCAATAAAACATAATCCTCCTTCTGGCGTAAATAGCCATAACGCTCAAGATTTAATCTTTATCTGTAGAAAAGAGAAAGAACATGTGATATGGAAGAAAATGAATGGATGGATAGAGAGACGTAGAGATAAAAAAAAAGAAAAGCGTTAGTCTCTGGTGACAAATGAGATATGGAGTTGTGAAACTAAGTAAAACAGTTAATAGCATACTAATAGTTTATCCCAAACGAATGTGACTCATAACGCTAGGACGATGATTAGAGCTTACAGATCCAAGAAGCTTTCTCGTCGTCGATAACGGTGCCGTCACTGAGCGGCTCGCGCTGTAGTTGCGCGACCAGCACGGGACACGCGCCGTAGTACAGCCCCAGCTGGAAATAGGACGCCCACACGCAACTTGACACTGCTACCTGCAATTAAGAAATAAACAAAACTAATTTTAATAAAATTTAAAACGATAAAAATAATCAGAAATTTAAACTGAAAAAAATCTTAATATTATTAATGTATCTTTGGTGCCGGGTTCAAATCCGGACGGCCAATGTACCAATGAGTTTTTCGTAACTTACGTACATATACTCTCCGATTGCTTTATCGGTGAAGGAAAACAACACACCTGCGAAGAAACTCGAAGGTTGTGTGTGAAGTCGACCAACCCGAACTGGGCCCGCGTGGTCGACTAAGGCCCGATCGCCCTAATTCAGGGTAGACTCGAGCCCCTCGGTGGGGACGTATATGAGCTGACATGATGATCTTTGGTTCAATAAAGTTAATGTAGAGTTCGTGAGCAGGGACTTAAGTGATTTCTTCAGAAACTTGTTCAGGGTGTGATGGGAGTGAAAATTATAAAAGTCCTGACGTCTAGGAGGTTGTGGGGGTTCTCATTTTTGGTTTTTAGCAGACTACACCAGAAAGAGGGTTTTTTTTTCGAGAGTATGTATGTACGAGTATGTATAACAGTGTAACAGCTGGATGGATTTTGGAGTACGTTATTACGATGTCGTTAGATTCGCCTTGATCCCGTGAGTAAGATAGGATACATTTTTACCCGCCTAGAAAAAAGAGGTGTTAAGTGTTTAAGCAGTCGGGTTTTTATTTAATTCGTGTAGGTATTTGATTATCTTTCAAAAACGGTGCATCTTAGAGAACATTTTTCTTGTGAAAATTTCATTATATGTATGTACATTTTTCACACCCTTTGAACATGTTTCTGAAGGAATCGCTTAGGTTCCTGCTCACACAATCTACACCATTCATTGACAGGACTGCTAGTTACCGTTTTAAAGTTACAGTTAATTAATCACCGATAGTAACTTTTTTTAGAGTTGATAATTTAAAGTTTTCTTTATTTATGTATGTATGTAAGCGTCGGTGGCTCTACCGGTAACGACTCGGTTTTGCTAACCAGAGGTCCCGGGTTCAAATCCGGACGGCCAATGTACCAATGAGTTTTTCGTAACTTACGTACATATACTCTCCGATTGCTTTATCGGTGAAGGAAAACAACACACCTGCGAAGAAACTCGAAGGTTGTGTGTGAAGTCGACCAACCCGAACTGGGCCCGCGTGGTCGACTAAGGCCCGATCGCCCTAATTCAGGGTAGGCTCGAGCCCCTCGGTGGGGACTTATATGAGCTGATGAGATGATGTATGTGAAAACGTTAAACACGTTGAAAAAAACCGACTTCCATCGCTACAACTTAGTACAATTTTGCATTATTATTTTTGTTAATTTTCTTATAAAGTACTACACCGATTTTTATATTTTTTTAATGGAATCACACTGAAAGCATTAGCTTTCAAATAAAAAAAAAATCATCAAAATCGGTTCACCCAGTCAAAAGTTCTGAGGTAACACACATAAAAAAATACAGTCGAATTGAGAACCTCCTCCTATTTTTTTTGGAAGTCGGTTGAAAATACTCTTATGTCAGGTACTTGTTGTAATAGTGTGAGGTTGTCTTAGCCGTCCCTATATTGTGTAGGTAGGTAAGTACTTTCTTTGTGTGCTGGATACTTTCTTCTTGTCTACACTTATAACATGTGTATCATAAGAAACTTACAATGAACCATTTCACAATTAGATAAGGCTCAATATCAATTACTTATCTAATACGAAAGTTAAAGGTTCTCATGCTTATCTTATTTCAAAATAAAGAAATAAGAATGTAAACAAACCATTTAAAAATTACAGATGAGTTAAAATTATCATCATCGTATCGGCCGAAGGACGTCCACTGCTGGAAAAAGGCTTCCTCCAAGGATTTCCACGATGACCGGTTATGCACTGCCCGCATCCAGCGGTTTCCCGCGACCTTCACTAGGTCATCGGTCCACCGAGTGGGAGGCCTGCCTACGATACGTTTGCAGGGTTTTCCGGTGCGCGGTCGCCAAAACTGTGGTGCTATGGTTCAATCAATACCCTGCGTCCATCCCTTAACAAGAATGGGGGAATTCCGTTAGGGCTGGTCGAGAACGCAACGCTTACATCATCGACCGACAAGCCTGCGAGATGCAAGCGCACGCTATACACACTGTGTAAAATATTTTTTGTCGCTCGCGTTGATGTTTTTTGTTAAAAATGAATAGATATCATTGTACACTTGTATGGAAAGGAGTGGTAGTACAATACCCTCAATATGCGGGCCTCGCACTTGGCCGGTAAAAACATAAAATTTACGTCAAAGAATGACTGATCCGAAACGATTATTCAACGCCTCCGTGCCGTAATGGTTAGTCCATTCGCTTCACACGAGGAGGTTGCGGGTACGATTCCCGGCGGGTTCAACTTCTAAGACTCGGTTTGGTTGGTAGTAGGGCATTTTCTAAGCCTGCCTGGCTAGCTACCGCAATTTAAGTCTTGCTGCCAAACACCAGTGATGTGTTCCGGCTTGAAGATAAGATAGCCAGATCCCCATTGCGTTAGGGAATACTAGTAAGTCTTTTTGTATGGAGACTGGCCTATGCCAGGTATTCCATTTTCAAAATAGCTTCGCAAGACTACACCTGTATATTTGATCTCTAAACAAACAAAACATTTAAACAAACAAAAAATTGGTTGTCTGTAAAGTCGGTTTACGGACGATAGTTTAACGTTACAACGTTATAACTATAACGTAACGGGACAATGAGCGTAACGGGACAAATAGTCATCCTTTTTCGTGCATGCAGCCGGTGTCCATCGATTTATTAGACGTTGTCACGTCAAAAATATATGAGTATTCCGCTACGGTGGTAAAAAGTACGATTAAGTACGTACCTGTCTAACGAGAGGTTTCTGCGTCCATCTCACTCCGCGTGCCACTTTCTCTGCACTCTTCCTTTCATCACTCACCTCCCCATATGTAAACGTATTCATTTCACCACGAAAAAGACACTGAAAACCTCAACTGCGACCGACGCCGGCGCCATCATAGGTGCAAGACAACGTTCTACCACAGATGAGAAACTAGCTACTTTGTAAGTACTACGTATTGAGCCTTCATACATAATACTTCATTTATTTCTTTAATTTACAGTTAAACAAATAACTCTAGTATGTAATCAGTGAGCAGGTCAAACAAAATATGGTAACCCGTATAAAGGCCACGGCACGAAAAAAATAAAAGTTAAATAAATCGCCTCGAATGAAGCTGCTCACATGATTGTAACCGAACTTCACGTACAGGTAAGTTTGTTTGATCATCAATGACAAGACAAGACGGCAAGACCTACCGTAACTGGTCCTTGTCTTCACCTTATGTGTTGGCAGGAATAGCGGACCTCACTGTTATACCTAAGGGTGGGTAAGTGGAGACGCTATATCATAAACGTGGTAGTTTTAGCGTATCTGGTAGATAGTCGAGAGGGAATGATAATCAATGAACAGTAGGTAGTGATTTTCTTCCACGAGGCACTCGCCTTGCAGAGTACCGGGACAAGCGTCTTGGCGGTAAGACCTACCGTAACTGGTCCTTGTCTTCACTATACTTATGGTGTTGGCAGGAATAGCGGGCCTCACTGTTATGCCCAAGGGTAGGTAAGTGGGGACGCTATATCATAAACCTGGTAGTTTTAGCGTATCTGGTAGACATACGAGAGGGAATGATTATCAATGAAACCCTGCGTGTAAACCGCGCATAGTGTACAGTTCTGCAACGGCAATGACAAGATAAACTGCTGACAAAACAAAAACCGGCCAAGTGCAAATCGGACTTGCGCATGAAGGGTTCTGTACCATTACTATAAAAATCACTATAAGTTTTCAATATTAATTTAATTTAAAAAAAACTGATAAATGCAACTCAATATTCTGTGAATATTTTAAGCGTCCACCTATTGCCGTTATCAATATCGAACAAACACAAGCAAAAAAATTAAATTTATTGTATGGGAGCCCCCTTAAATATTTGTATTCTTCTGTTTTTTGGTATTTTTTGTTATAGTGGCAACAGAAATACATCATCTGTAAAAATTTCAACGTCTAGATATTACGGTTCATGAAATATAGCCTGGTGACAGACGGACGGACAGATATACATATAAAGAAGTCAATAAGGATCCCTTATAGTTTTGCCATATCTGTCTGTCCGTCTGTCCGTGGCTTAGCTCAGAAATTTTAAATATGAGAAAGCTGTAATTTACCATATTAATCCCGCCGACAAAGTTGTATGTAGAATAAAATCTCGATTTTTTTTAAGGTACCCTACATGTAAAGAGGGGTTGATTTTTTTTGATAACTAGGTATCGAGTGGGGTATTGTCGAATAGGTCTTTCAAAACGACAGGATTTGCTAAAACCTTTTTTTTAATTCAGGGTATCGGTTTGCTCCAAGTCGACAGGTTTTGGTTCTCCCCCCCCCCTCCTCTACAATCTAAACCGCTATTTCAGGACATCTGAAAAAAATTTAAAATAGCAGGATATACATATTATAAAAACTAGTACGGCTAAGTAGGCTTTCTTATTTTAGGAGTAATAGTCGACCATGTAAAGATTTGCAGTTGGTTTTGTATAAAGTTCCATATAAAATGTTCTTTTATCAATTGTTAAAATACTTTTGTTTTTCAAAATAAACAATATTTTTTTGAAAAGACTTCGGGACCCTAGTTTGTGCGGTTCCGACTCGCACTTGGCCGGTTTTTCTTTCTAAAAACCTTATTCGGACTATGACGAACATTTTTAAACAAAAAATAGGAAAATCGGTCCAGCCGTTTCAAGTAATATATGTCCTGAACTGGCGCAGTCGGGTAAAAATGAATTACTATTTTTACCCGACTGCGCCAGAAGGAGGGTTATGTTTTTCGAGTGTATGTATATATGTATATTTCTTTGGCGCGCCCTTTAGCAAAAACGGCTTGATGGATTTTGGAGTTCGAGGTGTCGTTAGATTTGATCCCGTGAGTGACATTTTACCCGACTAGTAAAAAAAGGGTTTATTTATTACTTTGATACGCTCTGTAATCTAAATGGCTTGATGGATTAAGCGTAGTGAGGTGTTGTTAGATTCGTCTTAACCCCGTGAGTGACATTTTACCCGACTAGTAAAAAAAGGGTTTATTTATTACTTTGATACGCTCTGTAATCTAAATGGCTTGATGGATTAAGCGTAGTGAGGTGTTGTTAGATTCGTCTTAACCCCGTGAGTGACATTTTACCCGACTAGTTAAAAATGGTTTATTTATTACTTTGATACGCTCTGTAATCTAAATGGCTTGATGGATTTAGCGAAGCGAGGTGTTGTTAGATTCGTCTTAACCCCGTGAGTGACATTTTACCCGACTAGTTAAAAATGGTTTATTTATTACTTTGATACGCTCTGTAATCTAAATGGCTTGATGGATTTAGCGAAGCGAGGTGTTGTTAGATTTGTCTTAATCCTGTGAGTGACAAAGGATATCTTTTTTTACCCGACTGGCCATAACAGTAGGGGTAAAGTTTTTATGCAGTGGGGTTCTTAATTATCGAATTATACCTTAAGTTATTAATTATTTAGATAGATTATGGATTTATTTACAGACAACATTAGTATTAAAAGCGTTTTACCATTGGCGGATCTAAGTTTTCAAACTTTTTACTTGTTTAAAACACTACGCGGAATCCAGTTGGAGCAAAACCAAATAAAATATGTGCTAAAACAGGGTGTTGGTAAAAGATTGGTTCCTACTTATTCATCGTGACGTTGTCCCACTGGCTGGTATTGGCAGCTGACTAGAGTCGCGTCGCGGTGCGCTCCGTCAATGTCGCCGGCGAACGCCCGTCGATATGTCTCGCCGCCATCTTGGATTCGCCAGGGCCGACTGTAGGTGTTGGGGTAAATCATCAGAGTAATAACTAAAGCATAGAGGGATCGTCAAAATTACAATATATCTTTACTCTTTTATATTATTATTGAACATTGTACGGCAAAAAAAGATAAATATATAAGATCAGTTTATGCTTGTGGCTACATTTACACTCCAAATTGTCAAATGGTCATACTTGGTCTCTTTTTATACGACTAATTTGAAAATCTACTCAGTTATTTAGTAATTCTGTCAATCTTTAGGTGGTATTTTAATGTAGTCGTATATTCCGTCGTGAGCGATGTAGATATTTCATATCGATATTTCGACTCTCAAGAACGAATTTCAAGAACGCATTGTGTTCTGTTTTAGCATACCTTAAAACGTTGCTGTTTGCATCCGTGCTTTGTATGGAAATGTTTTGGATTTGAATTATTTTTATTTTATTAATATAAAATATTCCAGCTACATATATTAGGACAAATCTTATCATTTTATTACTTTCAACTAAACATAACTATTACATAACATTACTTTCAGGATATCAAAATTGTTGTAGGACCGTTAACCGAGGCTTCTACTCATCATACTCATACATCATACTCATACCCATTGCGTTGGGGAATCTTGGTAAGCCCGCTTCCATCTTCGACATCATCGTCACTTACCATCAGGTGAGATTATGCCAAGGGCTTACCAATTGTGAATAAAAAAAATGGTAGCTTGTCGTGAAATAAATAAGTGAAATATATCAGGGGAAGGTATTAGATAAAATGATGATATCAGATAAGGCACATTTAATGTTTATTTTTATTTACAATTGGTTAACCCTTGGCACCATCTCACCTGATGGTAAGCAATGATGATGCCGAAGATGAAGGCGGGGTAACCAATATTCCTCAATGCAGTGGGGAGCTGGCTATGGTTAAAATCAAAAGTCAAATTTAAATTCTCGCTAGTAACGATAAACTTTTCTTTTAACACCTAAATACCCTGTTCAACAACCCTACAAAACAGGTATACATATATTAGAACCCGGATTTATACAAATAGTAGGTAATTATTCACCTGAATAAACAAAAACAACACGAACAAGATTCGAGCGATCTTAAATACATCTAAGCGCATTTAATGCGCCAGGCCAAGTTCTCGTGCAAACTGTGAACTAACTCTGTGAATTCGTCAGTTAGTGTATAAAACCATTGTTGATGATACGTACCTAAACGTTGTGTTATATAGGTAACTAGCTGTCCCGGCGAACTTCGTTCCACCCTACACTACCAGCACCATCTGCCGGGCTGACTTATGAATCTAAACCATCCTCAAACCCCCTGGAATACACACAAAAAAAATTCATCAAAATCGGTCCAGCCATTTAGGAGGAGTTCAATGACTAACACACGGACAGAAGATTTATATATATAAAGATAAAGTAGGAATAACTTCCTTATTCTCAGATGTCCTCTCGCTTTCCCGCAAACTGTAGGGAGGGTATTAGTGGAAAGGAATGGAAGTGTGTAACAGGAAATTCGTTTTTTTTAAAGTCAGGAAGGCTAAGGAAACATGGCGATGCCGCCTAATGCTAGGTCGCTTTTTATTCAGTCACGAAGCCTAAAGAAACATGGCCATGTCGTCTAATGCAAGGCCGGAAGGCCGGTAGGTTTTTGCTTTTGTCAGATTTTAAACATCATATGAGAGTAGTCTCTTGTTTTTTAAAAATAATAAATCAAATGTAGTACAAGAAGTTGACATGTTTTTGATAGGATATACACTTAAAACATTACGTATTGTTTATCTTGTAATCGAAATACTTTTACAGAGCTAGCTGCAGAGTAGAAATGAAACGATCGATTAAATTATAACTTCCCTTTTTTTACCTCCCCTGAGTCCGTTTCTGCTCAAGGTGGGCCAGCCGACCGATTTCCCGCTTATTTCACTTTTTAGTGGGTCACTGGGGATGTATGGCCCAAAGGGTTTTAGGTTTTGGGCCCGCGTTGTCCCAATCCCCTCCGCTTTGTTTACGCTCTTGTTTTATTGTTGAAGTGGCATGTTTATTGGCAATTTAACGCCTGAGATGGGTTAGTTTTCTGTTTAACAGCGCTGAAAACTGTTGCTGCGGTTTTCCGTTCCACGGTTTGGAAGTTCCGAAGGTGCGCGGTTGTGGATGGGATTTGTGAAGGTATATTACTGTTTCATTATTTATTTTTGAATAAAAATTTAATTTGTGGAAACAGTTATTTTGAATTAAAATTAAAATTGGATGCAAAGTATGTTGACTTAGTTAACGACGAGTTTGTGTCATTCATTACAAAAAAAACATTAAATTCTGGGGCTGTGCCCAATATCATTGGAGAAATAAAATTGGCCTGGTTTGAAGGTCTGGAACACCTGATTAGGAAGGTGGATGATCGTGCTGATAAAAGAGCGTTTTTTGGATAACGTTGGGTCGATTGGTCACCCCAGATATCGCTAGAACGATGACCTCAAAGAGCTTATCAATTGTAGATAAAAAAAGTGATCAGTGCGCACTAAACTTATTATTTTTTTAGTGCGCAAAGTAAGTTCACAAATCATAACTTAAATTCACAAATGTTAAATTCTCTCGAAAGTTTCTTATAGAGAGCCTTTGATGACACCTTCTAAGCTAACTTGGAAATAAATTGTAGAAGCTGATAACGGGTGGTAAGCTGTATTTTGCACGTACAGAACCACAAATCATTCAAACTTCGTAGCATTAACCTTTAAATTTAATACTCCTAATACCTGATAAGAGTTTCAACAGTCACCACCTAAGCGAATTAAATTAAATTCAACCTGTCACAATATAAACCCACCAAATATAATTGCCTCTAATTAAAACCGCAGAGAAACAACTCCGAAACTAAATCCAGCATCACGCGTAAATCTCTCGCCGAAAACACAGCACGGGACTATACTCCTTATAGCTATTGCGATACAACCTATAGATACAAGCTTTGTTTGCTTGGAAACAATGTCTTAAGAGATACGCCTCAGACGAATGAATTATTTATTCAGAACGAATTAACATATCAAGAGATGTATATAGCAAGATGTGATGAGAAGACGTTTTTGGACAAGGCGTTTAAGTATAAGCCGCCTCCGTGGTGCAATGGATGTCCATTCTCTCTCTTTACACCAGGAGGGGGTTCAATTTCCGAGAAGGTATAAGTCATGGTAAGGCACTTTTTATGCATGTCTTGCAAGCTATCATATTCTTATCTCTTAAGTCTGGCCGCTAGAAATCAATGTTAACAGCTTAATGTATAAGTAGACAAGTTGAAATAGCCAGTTCCATATTGCGTTTGGGAATCTTGGTTAGCCCGCTTCCATTTTCGGAATCATCGTCGCTTTACTATCAGGTGAGATGATGAGAACTTATCAATCTTGATAAAAAACAGCTAAACTTAAAGGTGTTTTGCATTTTGATGGGAAACGTCTTTTATTTCGAACAGTAGGGTTCATTATCCAAAACCAGCTCTTTCTATAACGGCTTCAGTGGCATAATGGTAACTTCCATTAGCTACACGTCGCAGGTTTGATTCGCGGCAGCGTGTAACTTTGTATGACTTGGTTTAGTTGGCGGAAGGGCATTTACTAAGCCCACCTGGCTAGCTATCACCATCTTATATAAGTCTTGCCGCCAAGCACCAATATTAACAGCATTGATGTGTTTCGACTTGAAGATAAGATAGCCAGTTCCCCATTGCGTTGGGGAATCTTGGTAAGCTCGCTTCCATCTTCGGCATCATTGTCACTTACCATCGGTAAGATGATGTCAAGGGCATACCAATTGTGGATAAAAAACTTATAATTATGTAACGGAATATTATAATATGGTAAGATTGCTTATTTAAAGTATACCACTATTGAAAGTATACCACTTACTGGCATTATTTTTTTACCATAATTCAGAGGATAGAAGCTGTTACTCGAAAGTGCATAATATGTCGTAGCAATATGATAAAATTGACGATTTCATGAAATAGTTGACCGCGGATAGACGTATGAACGGTCACGACAAACTTTAAGGGTTCCTTTTTGACTACTAAACTTTAAAAAGAGAGATTTAAAAAAAACAGCTGAGCTGAGTGACATTAGAGAGGACCACATAGTTTAGGTATACAATATATCTATAGAGATGCAATGTCTTCACGGCTCGGCAGAGAAGTGGAATCAAGAAACAGATTCAAAGACGTAGCTGAGAAATATCAAACTATGAAAATCACACTTTCTGTTTCACTTTAGGTTCAAAGATATTTATTCCCATAAAGACACCAGTCACTTACATGAGAAAAATATAAATATAACTAGCTTTTTCCCGTGACTCCGCCTGCGTGGACATCGTTTTTATGACTGTCATTATGGGTGATTAGTAAATTATGTCGTTTCCCACTTACTCAACCATATCTGTGCAAAAAATCACAACAATCGAGTATTTTTTTAGTTTCCTCAGGAACTGCGTCAGATTATGCTATTTTTCCGGGATAAAAAGTAGCCTATGTCCTTTCCCGTGACACAGGCTACCTGCATGCCAAATTTCATAAAGATTGGTCAAGGCGTTGAAGCGTGAAAAGGTAACAAACAAACAAACACATTTTCACATTTATAATATTAGTAAGGATTTATAATATTACTAAGGATACTTAAAAAAAATACAATTTGTAAGTATGTGTTCGCCCGTATTGGAAGCATAAACAATATTAAAAATTAGTTTATTTGCAGGGTCATTCATCACATCGTTATTTGGCTAATAATGTATACTCTTCCAGTATACATTGGTAACTTTTTCCATTAAATGTGTTGAATTGTTGTGTTGAAACAGCAACCTCGAGATATATTAACGTAGGGCCATTTACGTGGCTGGACACACTGAAGCAACTAAGCATAGGACACATTTAAAACACTTGGGTTTATTGGTCTAGCCGTTCTGTTTTTTTTTAATCTACAATTCGTAAGCACAGATCACAAAAATATGAATCACACACATAGTCATGGTTTTATTTAAAAATATAACTACAAACTGGCTTTCCACAACAAACAAATAAGAAAATAGTAATTCTAAAGTGCCCTACTTTCCCTAAAGAAATTCTCTAGTGGATATTTATGATCACAGTCTGTCGTCGTTCCAGTTTTAGCCAGAACCATTCTTTACATTTTCACGACGCATCAAAACCGCTTCGCAATTCACAGTTGTTTCCTTAAACCGGGCCAGCACTCGCAGGCGCGGTTTGCCCAAATTGAAATTTGCTGTTGTCTCTCACTCACTTCCACCGCTCAACCGTAAATAGGGTACCTACACTCCTGATGCTCTGTTTTGTATTCAATTTGTATAGATGTAATTTTTATTACGGCGTAACGGTTAGTCGGTGGCGTAACGGTTACGGCCGCTGCCTCCTGTCCGGGAGGTCGAGGTTCGAATCCCGTCACGTACCAATGTGTTTTCGAATTTCGATTTCATATGTACGTTTATTACGGTGAAGGAAAACATCGTGAGGAAACCTGCACACGCCTGCGAAGAAACTCGAAGGTTGTGTGTGAAGTCGACCAACCCGCACTGGGCCCGCGTGGTCGACTAAGGCCCGATCACCCTTATTCAGGGTAGGCTCGAGCCCCTCGGTGGGGACGTATATGAGCTGATAAGAAGAGATAGAATTTTTATTTGTATTCTTTACTTGAAGATTATGCGCACTTGTAGTGATACATTTGTGATGTATTTAAGGGTACCGTTCGTACCAGCTACGTAACGGGACCCTATTGCAAAAGTATATAATACTAGTAGATGCCCGCAGCTTCGCCCGCGCAGTACCCGATTTTTGCGGTTCCCGTGGGAATTTCCCAAAATCCTTTCTTAGCGGATGCCTACGTCATAACATCTACCTGCATGCCAAATTTCAGCCCGATTCTTCCAGTGGTTTGGGCTGTGCGTTGATAGATCACTATGTCAGTCAGTCAGTCAGTCAGTCATCATCATCATCATATCAGCCACAAATCGTCCACTGCTGGACAAAGGCCTCCCCCAAGGATTTCCACGACGACCGGTCCTGCGCTGCCCGCATCCATCGGCTTCCCGCGATCTTCACCAGGTCATCGGTCCACCGTCAGTCACCTTTGAGTTATATTTATAGATTAGTACTAACATACAGTATGGACACTCCCTGCCGCACTCTAGATTGCGACCTCACCCCTCGTCACCCAGATTGATTCAGTTTGTTTGTCGAACGTATAGGATTTCGCCACCATTTGGTTTGTTCCGTCATTCGTTTTTTGAAATGTAATTTCTGGCCCGTTGTATGAAGTGTCCAGGGTGTGCTATTGCTAAGTCTACACTATCTATCTGTCTGACTAACCTTTAGAGGGATGTATCTATTGAACTGTAATAGGTAACCGGCTGAAATTTTTACATAATATGTATTGTTTCATCATAGTAGCTCATATATGTCCCCACTGTAGTGCTCGAGCCTAACCTGAATTAGGGCGATAGGGCCTTTAGTTGACCACGCGGGCCCAGTGCAGTTTGACCGACTTCACACACATCCTTCGAGTTTCTTCGCAGGCGTGCGCAGGTTTCCTCACAGGTTTTTCCTTCACCGTAAGAGCTTACGATAAATGTACATATAAAATAGAAATTCGAAAACACATTGGTGGCAGGATACGAATCACGACCTCCGGGACAGGAGGTAGCGGCCCTAGCTGTTACGCCACCGACGCCTTTGTGTATTGTTTATTATGGGGAATTAACTTACTAATCATGAAAAAGGAATTATAGAACCAGTCAAGTCCGATTCAGACTCACGCAAAGTAGTGTTTCGAAGTCATTTGAAAAATTAATGTTAAATTAAAAAGAAATATATAAATAATATTAAAATAAAATATATAAAATATATTAACTCTTCATTAACGTTTTGTATGGGAAATCTATAAAATTTGACAACTGCACATCTTAAGTAGGTCTAGTATTACTTCTAAAATGAGAAATCCTACTTAGCCGTGACATATTTCCTTTAAATTTATTATATGTTCTTCAATTTTTTTTCGTAGTTGTCCTGAAATTGTGGTTTAGCTTGTAGGGGGGGAGGGAGACACCTGACTCGAATAAAAATTAGCACATCAAAGCTTAATATTTCGCAAACTGATCACTGAACCAAAAAAAATGGTTGTAGCAAAATATACCCCCACATGATAGAGTACGTTAGCAAAAAAAAATTCCCCTCTCTTTCATGTAGGGGAGGTTCCATAAAAAAATAAGATTTTATTATACAACTTTGTCGGTGTGATTAATATGTACAACCATGCCAAATTACAGCTTTCTAGTATTAATAGTCTCTGAGCTAAGCCGCGGACAGACGGACAGACAGAAATGGAGAAACTATAAGGGTTCCTTGTAGAGGAGCGATGGCTGACTCTCGCGTTATACTCGTGTCCGGGTGCTGTCCGTGTGTACTGGCCTACACTTCTCAAAGGCGTTTATGACATTCAATAATTTTAATGTACAACTTCTCGGATCATATTGTTTTCATGTTGTAATGACATTATTTATTTATTTTTTTATCACGGATTGGATTTTGACGTTATTAACTAACGATTGTTTATTTCTTGATTTTTTACAAATGAAATTATGCAATCACTATTTTATGACTATCAGAAAGAGTGTAATTTGCACCTATTTTGAAAAAATATCTTGAAACTTGGCTTGGGAACCCTAAGAATGAGGGATCCCCATAGAAGAAACGTTTCTTATAGATTTTTCACTCAATCGTGATAACGGTAATACATACAAACATGAAACTTTATGTGAATATTGTACAAATCCTAAAGAAAAACGAAAAAATGTCGTACTCGAGTTAGAGAGAAAGAATGGGAGAGGATCGAGCAGCCTAAAGAGCATATCTCGGAAAACCCTCCGGGCGCCGCCCGGTGGCTCGACCAAGGTATCGCTGGAAAAATGAAATCGCCAAAGACTTCAAAGAGTTGGAAGTGCCCAAATGGTCAATTTGGCACAAAATAGGATAGAGTGGCGCACTTTAGTGTCGGAGGCCAAGATCCACTTCGGATCGCTGAGCCATTGAAGTAAGTAAGTACTCGAGTTAAAAGAGTCCGATCTGAAAAAATAATCAATTTTCTTCTGCTCTCGTTGCTGACTTTTGCACTTGGCTGGTGTTTAGTATTTTTTTTTATATCAGATGATAGACAGTGGTGTGGCGTAAACCATCTTCACTGGTAGCTTTAGACAAAACAGGTAGACTCCAGCCCAAAGATAATAATTATAATTCTTAGTCCATTCATTTTACAATATTGTATTAATCGGGCTTAATAAAAGTTCTATAAAAAACCATTGTTTTACATTCCAATCTTTATTCTTCCAACTTTGAGTCTCATAGATACATGACCCAGGTCAGTGCTAATCTTTTTGAGTTAACTATCTATTCATCATCACCGTGCAGCAGAAAGACGTCCACTAATGAACAAAGACCTGGCCCAAGGATTCCCTCAACAACCAGTTTCTCGTTGCTCGCATCTAGAGGCTTCCTACGACCCCTAGCAGGTCGTCAGTCCACCGAGTGGAAGGCCTGTCTTCAAAACCTACGAGCTAAATGTGCCCCACTCACGACCACTTGAACTTAAATTTATCTATTATTTAAGCTCTGGTTACTTACTTTTTTCCGACTTTAAAATAGGAGGAGGTTTTCAGTTCGACTGCATGTTTTTTTAATGTGTGCGTTACGTGATTTAGATTTTTTTTTTAATTGATTAATAATGCTTCTAGGTGTCCCATATAAATTTTATTAAAATATGTTAATTACTTTTTTTTAGAAAATTTATTAAAAAAAATAAGCCAAATTGTACTTCTTCTTCTGTAATTGCAGACGGTTTTTAAACTGTTTAACGTGGTCTATTATTTATTTAGAACTATAAAAAAAACATAAAAAATAATAACACAGTACGTATACAACAGGGTTTACGTATTGCGCAGAAGTCAAGGACTATTTAATACTGAAAATAAAGCTTATAATATGCAGGTTCTTAAATTAAAAGAACTGCCATAAAGTGGGGCAATTTGGATATGGAGAGAGGAATGCACGTGGCCAGCTGCTGGCCAACTTTAAAGAGAACGAGGGCCTCTTTATGATGAATTCCTTCTTCAAAAAGACTAAACAGAGCTTATAACAAATAACATTACCTGAGACTGTAATCTGAATCATTACATTATGTAATAGACAATAAGTATATATATTTTTTTGACTATTTAAATGTGTGTGTGAGCACCTATTTTATTATGATTATATCAGCTCATATACGTCCCCACCGAGGGGCTCGAGCCTACCCTGAATCAGGGCGATTAGGCCTCAGTAGACCACGCGGGCCCAGTGCGGGTTGGTCAACTTCACACACAACCTTCGAGTTTCTTCGCAGGCGTGTGAAGGTTTTCTCACGATGTTTTCCTTCACCGTTAAATCAATCGGTAATTACGAGTATATGTACCTATTTAAAATAAATTATTTTGATTTGATTGGTACGGAACCGACTTGCGCCTGGTCGGTTTTTTTTACCAATGGTATCGATATCTAAGTAGCAGACCTATTCGTAAGTTATTTAATAACTATAACTAAACTTACCCTTAGCCCAATAAAGGTAGGCAGTTGGATATTAGCTGAACAGACCTAATCCATAGGCCCATTAAGGGCACCTCGTCACGTGTTGGGGCCTAGCTGTACGCCCCAACATCGTCGCCAATATGACGGTAATAACTTTTTGGGGCCCTTATTTACGACAGCGCAGCGGCGGCATGCAATTAGCAAAATGATATACTAAATGTCGGAAGCCTTAACGTCTATTTTTAACCGATTTCATAAAAAGGAGGAGGTTTCTCAATTCGACCGTATATATTTATGTGTGTTCGCGGATAACTTAGTAGTTTATGAACCGATTTTGATGATTCTTTTTTGTTGGAAAGGAAATATCCCAAGGGTGGTACCATGATAAGGAAACCAGGATCTGATGGTGGCATCCCAGAGAAATCGAGGGAAACCTTAGTTTCCTGTTTGAAGTCGGTTTTTTTTTTGTTCAAAATTATTGTATGACTCAGTGTGATTTGCGTAGTTTCTTCGATTACACAGGTTAACTGATCTGAAGCATGGTCATTACCTGGATGGGTTTGACTGTTAGTAACATTCTTCTCGACCGTTCCCGTGCCCTTAAAGCCACGTGGAGCCTTTGGTGCATGGCAGTCATAAAGCCTATGGCCTAATATCACGAGTTTGGGAAGAGAGCCGTGCCCCAGCCGTGGGGACATTTGTGGGTTGTTAACGAGGTAGGCTAAGGTAATCGACATGAACGAGTAAGTGGAAGAGTGGCTGAAAACAAGATATAATTGCAATCTCCCCATCGACACACATTAATCGATAAACATTAATTATTTTCGAAAAACCTAAAAACTTTTAGGTACAATCTTTTAATATTGTACTGTCACGCGATATACATACACATTACACATACAAAATTTCAGCTTAATCGGAAACCGGAAAGTAGGTCAAAATAACTTGCATGATTCCACCCTAACAAACATACATACGAGTACATTGCAAGTAAAATAAAAGCTCTTTCACATCCTATCCAAATTGTGATATTCATACAGGTTGATTCAAAAATCGGCCAAGTGGAATCGGACCCGCGCTCCGAGGGTTCCGTACCACCACACCTCTTCACACAACTATATGACAATGATTCAATTCAATTCAATTATTTATTTTCAGACAACAGTGATCCATAGCTTGTTAGTAAGACTTAGCCTATGTTAGTAATTATTTTATTAATAATTATAAGTATAATGCTATGATAAATTAATATTACTGTGTCAATTCATAAATCAATTAGCTAATTAATAAATAGTCAACACAATTAATTAATTAATCAATAGTCAATAAACATAAAAAATAAACAGTAAACAATGATACTTATTCACATTACAAACAAAGACATCAACGCATGCAACACAGAAATATTTATTTTTTTCATTCAGTTCGGTCTCTTTAACGCGAGTAGGATTCATATTTGGTCGATTTTTATGTGCTCAATTACAAGAGCAAGTGTAATCCCTACTAATATTATAAATGTGAAAGTAACTCTGTCTGTCTGTTACGCTTTCCCGCAAAAACTACTGAACGGATTTGGCTGAAATTTGGTAGGTAGACAGATTAGGACCTGGATTAAGACATAGGCTACTTTTTACCACGCTCGCGAGCCGCTTGCGGCTCGCGCACTGCGCACCCTCGAAAAGTCATAGAAACGTGGTCCACGCGGGTGAAGCCGCGGGATACAGCTAGTTTCTTATAATTTCGCTTTGTTTTGATATTAGTACTGTAATCACAACAAGTTTCACGCTTATATGTATTCCCGTTTTATCGATACAGCTACGTCAAAAATGTCTGTATAATACCTTTAAAAACAGTGTTTTTTGTATGAGGACTAGACACGTGCGCCGCGCCGCGCCACGCCGCTGACCGCCGCCGCCGATCAGGACTCGACGCCGCTGTCCATTTAGAAAATCGGCGTAATTATATAAAATAAAATAATATAAAATAATGCAAACAGCAAAACTTTCAACGCTCGGCCTAGTCGCTAGGTTGCGTGTATTGTCTTCGGATACATTCCAAAAATCTCGAAACGTGTCAAGGTTGTCTACTTATCAAAGCCGGAAACAGAGAGCTACGATGAACCGAGGTCCTACAGACCCATAAACCTTTCATCATTACTGCTGAAGGCTCTGGAAAAATTGGTCAACAACTACATGAAGGAGGGGTGGGTCCCTTGTGGAAAAAAACCAGTTCATGTACGCTACAATGTGCATATCAGTCTGGTAAAATGACTGAAACAGCACTTCATCTTGTAGTATCCCGTACTAAAAATGCTTTGAAAAACCAGGATGTATGTGCTGCTGCCTTCCTTGAAATCAAAAGAGCCTTTGATAGCACTACTTTGGAGGCAATTAAGAATGCAGCTATCTCCCATGGTATAGACAAAACGCTATGTAAATGGGTAGATAGCATGCTTAGGAAGAGAATTATAACATCTTTACTATTGTGGAACGAGGTAACTGCTACCACTTCAAAAAGGTGCCCACAAGGTGGCGTTCTGTAGGTGGCTTCTGCAGCAGCTAAAGACCGGATCTTTCTACACGTTTGGTTATGTAGATGATCTAAGTCATTATAAGTTATACTAATCAATGACAAGTTTCCGAACATAGTATCGCAAATAATGTACTCCTAAAAGGCCTTGCGTAAAGTTGAAAGGTTGTGTGATGAATATCACCTATAGATTAACCTTACGAAGACCACAGTTGTACCATTCACTAGAAAAAGAAACCTACAAGGTTTAAAAACTCTCAAACTTTATGGTACAGTCCACGAGCATTAAGTATCTAAGCATAACTCTGGATAAAGAACTGTCGTGGAATCTGCACATAGAAAGGACCATGGCCAAGGCCACAAAAGTCTTTGGTATGCTAAAATCTGCGTGCGGTAAGAAGTTGGGATTTTAAACCCAGAGTCATATACTGGCTATACACAATAATAGTAAGGCCCATTCTTTCTTGTGGTAGCATTTTAGATTGGCCTACAACGGTTCTTAGCAGAATAAGCAAACTCTAACAAAACTTTAACGTTGACTTGCCTGGGAATCACTGAAGCATTTCAAACAACTCCCACTGTATGTATCTATAGAAATGCTACTAAATCTCAAGCCGCTTCAAATACAGATCCAAACAGACGCGGCTAAGGCCCTACAAGGTCGGCTCTGGGCTGGTTCTAAATTGTCTAAAGGTCCTCAATAAGGTGGGCGAACACAACAAACTGCAACTGGTCTGGGTCCCTGGACACGTAGGAATGGAAGGCAATGAAAAAACAGACTAGTCAACAATGTATGGCCCAGAAACAGGATTAGGGCTCCCTAGAAGCACTATTATCAGGTCGTTGAAGGAACAGGCCGAAGGCAGACTAAACTGACATGTCTATAATTATAGACTCAAAGATTCCAAGTTCTTTATCGGTAAGGAAACCACAGGTGCAATCAATTACAGTTGGAGAAACAGCAGGACACGTGTCAGAGCGGTAACAGGAGCGTTGACGGGTCACTTTGCTACAAACGAACACTTGAAAAAATCGGCCTGATGAATGACCAGACCTGCAGGGCCTGTGTGGATACAGATTCAATGGAACACTTACTGTGGTCCTGAAATGTTCTGGCCAGTAGCGAATGTGTCTCCTTGGAGATGATTATCCGAAACCGGAAGGCTACAAGCACCTTCCACTCAACGGGAACTGCTGCATTGAAGCAGTACATCTTCGAGTAGGCTAAAGAGCAAAGGTTATAGGGTAGACACAAAAGATCCCATTGGCTCAAAGTGTCGCTGCGACTGCACTCCACACAGCTACATAGTATAGTGACAATGATACTTATTGACATTACAAGCAAATGACATCAACGCGAGCGACACAAATATGTTTTTTTTGTCATTCAGTTCGGACTCCTTAGCGCGAGCACGGCTTACACTTGGCTGATTTTTATTATTTTTGTTTTTTAACTTAAGTGTTATTACTATAATAAAACCAAGTTTCACGCTTGTATGTATTACCGTTTTTACCATAGAGCTTAATCAAATATACTTCTAAATAGGTACCTATAAAAAACACGTTTTTTGTATAGAGACTCCCCTTGTTTTTTCACTTTTTAATTTTTTTTGTATTTGTTGTTATAGCGGCAATAGAAATACACATTATGTGTAAATTTTAACTGTCTATCTATTACGGTTCATGAAATAAAGCTCGCTGACAGACAGACAGACAGCGGAATAGTAATACCCAACCCGGAACCCTAAAAAAGACTAATTATATCAGCTAACTAGCTTAAACTACGATTTGACATTCGTTTTGTCGTCCGGTGTGACTGATGGTGTTTTTTTTTATTATTATTATTCACAGTTGGTAATCCCTTGGCATCATCTCACCTGATGGTAAGTTACGATGATGCCGAAGATGGAAGCGGACTCACCAAGATTCCCCAACGCAATGTGGAATTGGCTATCTTATCTTATTGCCGGAACACATTAATGTTGTTTACATTGATGTTTGGCGGCAAGACTTAGATAAGATGGTGGTAGCTAGCCAGGCGGGCTTAGAAAATGCCCTACCACCAACCAAACCGAGTCTTACAAAGTTGACCCCGCCGGGATTCGAACCCGTGACCTCCTAGTGTGAAGTGAATGGACTAACCATATCGTCACGGAGGAGGCAGTTAAAGGTTAAGGTTTGTTCTAGTTATGTCGTAGTTACAGTAGTAACTAACTTATTGTGTTTTCTTATTTCTTTCATTTGTTTCAAGGCGAGGCATTTGTAAAATAGTTGTCTCTGTTTTTTCCTTTACGTGTAAAGAGTCAAGAAAATAACAAGACTTTTACACTTTTTCAATGTTTTGTTATTTCTCTTAAGAATTCAATTTAAAAACTTAAATTTAGCAGATTATCTGTAGTACTTAAAAATAAATATCTCCATATAAAAACTATTTGCAAATTTATAAATTTTATTAATAAACCATTCGTTTTAGACTTGTTTTAGACCTGTTTTTGGGATTTCTTATGATCGAGTGAAGTACACACTATCGTGTAACATATTAGCACATTCCTCAGAAAATATCCTTAAGTATGTCCAATATTTTTTTGCAATACCGATATTTAGTAGTAATTAACCAAAAAATTGGATTTAGCAAAAGGGTTTTTCCGCTTCTCCACCGGTGCCTCGCCTTAATAATACACAAAGCATCGATGGGCTCATGATTATTTTCGTAAAAACGTTCATCCCTTCTTTTATATTTCCGCTTGAATTCATCCCAGATACTCTCATGCATACATTGATTTGAAGGAACCTTTACCGCCCACACATAACGAGCACTGAAGGTTTTCCATACGACCCGTCACAGCCAGCCATCGCGGTGCGGGCCTTATTAATAACGACGCGGGATGCGAGCACAGCGCGCTGTATATAAAGTTGCAGACAAAAACGTCATCAGCCTGTGAACACAAAGACTAGTTGAGGTCAGTCTATGTAGGGTTGCCTAAAGCTCTGGTTAAATCTTTATAATTTTCACGGGCGTTGTTGTGTAATGCGTATAAGTACTAACGTACCTTAATAGTCTCCAAGAGGGTCGAGTTTCCACACAAACGTCAAACGTAGTTCCGCTTTAATAAAAAAATACATGCCGGATTGAATCCAAACTTTGTAAATATAATGAGTAGACACATATCGATGTTTGTAATTAGTTTTCACTGTAGTAAATTTTAACGTAACTTAACTAAGGCTTAAATTAGTTTTGTACTAAAAGTTTGAAACTGCTCTTATTTTTTTCCGTTTTATATTAGTAAATCAAAAACTAATTACAAACATCGATACGTATTTAACATTGCAGTTATTTGGCTCTTCAATATATTTGCAAAGTTTGGATTCAATCTGGCACGTAGTTTTAGTATTAAGCGGAACTAACTTTGTATGGAAACTCGAGCCTCCTGGCGGCCCTTTATAATATATAACTATTATTCTTAGTCCTTTGCTTCTTTTGACATACCTAGTACACGTCGTAAACCATCTTCCTTTTTTGTTTTTTAATGTTTTACGTGGTGTTTTAAGTCTCATCTTTATTGGCACGCACTGTACCTACTTTTCTTTTATCCTGCTAACCGTGCTATATAAGGGATAGACTGTGGCTGCTGGTGCTGTTGCCTGGAGTTACACCTGTCATCACCCGCGAACACGTGTAGCGCATTGAGTTTTATACACATCTGCAATTCTGAAATCAGATGTGCAGTTTTATCACGATGAGTCGATCTTTGAGCCACTGATGACTTTTTATGGTTTTTGAAATTTTAATAACAATTTTAACAGCCCTATCTGAATTCTTGTAAGCACTGTTGTTATTTGGTTGCGTGCCCTCATTGTCCTTGGACGTATTTAACATTGCAGTTATCTGGCTCTTATACCCAAAGAATAAATGTGGTTTTTCATTGACACTAAGCTGTCAGTTTGTTACGGAAACGTGATGGAAAACAAATACCGGCTCATGCGTGTTTTTGTTTAAAACTTGCGGGTTTTGAATGCAAAATTAATATTTTAAGGACACTGGTTAAGTTATTACAGGTATTTTTTAAAGTAATATTTTTTAATCTTTGCTACAGGCCAGATTTTTAGCTTAACTAAGCTTACCCTGTCTGTTCTTCTGCTCCACTTATATTTATACTTATAACACGGTATCTCGTGAATCGCTGAAATTTTAGTAGAAAATTTGTTACCATAAGGGATTCTCAAACAACTAGTAAAAATTAAGAAAATGTTAAAAAATAAGAGAATCCACAATTAACATACTAGAGACGTATTTTTTTAGGTTTTTTTTTGTAATTGCTTTATTGTATTATATGTATAAACGGTAAAACATAAAAGCGTGGAACTTAATCCTTCAGTAAAACAAAAAAAGGGTGTGTGGTTTTTTGAAACCACGGTAAAAGTGAAACTTTTTTTTACATTATAGACATTTACAGAGCACGAAACGATCATGGCTGCTCTCGTCTTGGAGCTACGGTACAGAGGACGAAACGATCATCCGACCGTCACGCGACACACAGACGAAAAAAATTGAGACGATGTAATAAAAGTTTCGCTTTAAAAATAATGAAAACCTGCTAAGAGTTTACTTGGGCTAAGGAGTCCGAAATAAATAAAAAAAATATGGTGGGGTTGTGTCGGAGCGCACTGCCGTTGGTTTAACGTACACAGGCCAGCACATCACGCTACACACTTTGGACTTTGTATCGTTCATATGCCGAATGTGTACGGATCAGAATCGCACTACGAGTGTATAGCTTGATGTGCTGGCCTCTGTACAACGAGTAGGTGTGTCTACGAGTCGCTTTTACTGTTAAGGCTCCTCCGTCCCTAAACGGACGTCCCTAGACGGATAGACAGACATACCCTCTCGTATATCTACCAGATAGGCTAAACTACCAGGTTAATGATATATCAAATCAAATCAAATCAATATTTATTTCAGATTTAAAAATCCATAGAATTATTAGTTCAACAACTTAAAAACTATGTTAGTAAAAAATATATCCATTCAAATTATCATATCAATAAAATCACATAACTATAATAGAAATGAAAATAAACTTAAATTAAAATTGTCGAGCGGCTAGAGGCGACGAGGCGCGACTGCGACGGGAGTATGCAACCGCGCCCAGCGCGCCACCAGCGGCGAGTCCCAGTGCTCTGCCAGCGCGCTCAGGATACCGTTCGCGCTACACCGGACACGGTTTAGTAGTGAGGCGCAACGTTTTCGCATTATTGCAAAAAAGCAATCGATCTGCGCCTCAGCAAACATTGTTGATGCACTACAGTGTCTCGGCAGCCCAAACAGCATCCTGAACGCGTTGTTATACTGCACGCGCAGAGCGCTATATGCCCGCCGCGTAAAGTCAACCCATAAACTGCACGTGTAGAACGTTTGACAGTAGGATTTGAACAAAGTCACTTTAACCTGTTTACTACATCGTGCGAATCTACGGACCAACATATTGCAGCGTACACACAGCGCCCTGCGCTCACGCTCAATGTCATCATCGTCAGACATAGTATCGGTGACCCAGTGGCCCAAGTACTTAAACTTCTCTACTTTTTTCAAAGGTGTACCACATAGAGTCAAAGAAGACATTTTATAGCTCTTATTGCCTGCCTTAAATAACATGAGCTCACTCTTTGACGCATTGTACTTGAGCCCATGGGCCACCGCATATGCTTCACAAGTTCGTAACAACTTTTGCAGAGCTCCTATCGAGGGGCTCAGCAACACCATGTCGTCTGCATAACTAATATTGTTAATACATACTCCGTCAATATGACACCCAACATTAGTGCCGCTGAGCTCCTCAATCAACCGGTTCATGTAGAGGTTAAACAATTTGGGTGAGCTCAGCCCCCCCTGCCTCACCCCGCAATTCAACCCATACGCACTTGAGTAAGCTCCTGCCCACCTTACAATATTCTTTTGATTAGCGTACCAATACTTAAACATTGCTGATATCTCACTTGGCACTTTAGTTTCATTTTGTAGCTTGTTCCACAATATGTCATACGATACCAGATCAAATGCCTTTGACAAGTCCAAAAAACAGGCATAGATTGGCGTCTTACGAGCAGTGTAGTACTGAACAGTCTGCTTGAGACAAAGGATAGCGCTTTCAGTAGACAAACCCGGCCGGAAGCCGAATTGAGCATCATGAAGATCGATGTGTTCACCTAATACGTCATCAAGCAGACGGTCCAGCACCTTGGCTACTATAGTCGCCAAAGATATGGGCCTGTAGTTGGACATGTCAGAAGCATCCCCTGTTTTGTTTTTTACAATCGGTACGACTACAGTGTACATGAGGTCATCGGGCAGATAACTATGACTAATACACAAGTTAAAGAATAAGGCGAGCAGTCTTGGTAAATGTACTCCCGCATACTTGAGATGCTCAATACTTAGGCCGTCATGCCCAGGAGACTTTCCTTTCTTCATTGTTTTAATTATGGAAGCAATTTGCTTGGCTGAAAACCTAACAGATGGAGTCTCGAGACCGTCCTCAGCATTAAGCGACCCTGGCATTTGCGGGAGAGGAGAATCAACTTTGAAGTGCTGTTGAAAAGCCTTAGCGATTTCTGTTGGCTCATGAATGCCGGCTACACTCACCGGAAGACTCTGCTTTGGATTCAGTTTATTAGTACTATTCCAAAATTTTGCAAAGTTTTTATCACAATGGTTTTTGGCAATTATATTCATTTTTATTTGCTGTTCATGATTCTGGCAATATTTTAGCTTTGATTTAAACGCTCTTTTAGAATCTAACATTTTATTATAAATGTAGCCAGACGTCGGTTTGTTAAATGATAACCACCATTGATACCAAAGCCGAGCCTCCCGGTGAGCACCACTCACATACTTGTTCCAGCCTACTATATACTTATGTTTTTTACGTCTAGTGTCATTGTGAGCAGATTCAGCGCCTTCTTTTAATACACATATAATACTGCGATACATGTCATCTAGTAGTAGTCTATGGTTTCTGTCAGAACACATATGGTCAGCACATTTACAAAATTCCTCAGGAAAATCAATAATTCTCAATTTAGATTGACAATACGCATAATATTTTTCAATTTGTTCAAAATCTCTTTCACCCCAAATTACTTTATTATAAAAACTATTTGAAATTTTGATTTTTTGTTGAATTAAATTAATATTGCATTTAATTAATAATGGGTAATGATCAGACCAGTAAACATTGTCGCTTAAAACTCTCGCTCCCATAACAGTGGTCCGCGCGGCACTTGTCACTACACAGTGGTCGAGCCAGCGCCGGCACCCGTGGGCTTCACTCACATATGTATAAGTATCTTTTGGTAACAGCTCATAGTCAACACATGTCCAAGATTGTTCATTACAGAAGTTAAATAACTCATGGGAAAATGGCTCACCAGGGTGTGCGTTGAAATCGCCTAGCACAAAAACACATTCTACATTGTTGTTCTCCACAATAGAGTTTATTTCACTCATGCATTCCGTGAATTCCGTAAGATTTTCCGCACAGTCCGTAGGCATATAAACCGAGATTATTAACACGGATCGGTCTCCAAGCAATACTTTTATAGCTGCCAAACGCACACTGATACAGGTTATAACTGATACACACGGAAACACAGCCTTCCTCCACAATAGGGCTACTCCGCCGTGCGGTCTTCCGCGAAGTATGCGCGATGAAGTATCTACTGCTGACTTACCGGTGAACGCGAAGCCCTCGTCTATGCTCCCGAGGAAGGGAATGTCGTGTTGCAGGAGCCAGGTCTCTTGTAATGCAATAACATCAGCAGAGCGACAAAGTCTTCTTATACATTCTACTGAACGGCTAACATTCTTACAATTGAAAGTATAGCGTCCCCACTCACCGACAGCTAGGTCATAGACAGACAGACGGACAGACAACGAAGTCTTAGTAATAGGGTCCCGTTTTTACCCTTTGGGTGAGGTTCTCAACTCGCCCCGTATAAGTATATTTATTTATTTACACTTATAGTACACCAAAACAATTTTGTAATATTAATACGTAGAGATACTATAATATAGTGTACAGTAGGCGGTCTTATTGCTAAAAGCAATCTCTAAAAGTATAATTATGTGGGCTTCTAAACAAGTGTGACAAATATCATAAGTGTATGTATAATGTATATTTGTATGCATGTGGCTTTGTTCACGTATTTCTTAGAAACTACAAATTAAAATGTAATATTTTTTTTTTTTGGGTTTTGTACCTCAAAAGAAAAAAAACCGAATCCTTGTAAGATCACTTTGTTGTCCGTTTGTCTGTCTGTCAATACCATTTATCTCGGGAAGGCGTGGAGATATCGAGTTGAAATTAATATCATACCGGAGTATATGATCGAGTTTCTACAGTCCCTTAAAGCTGTGAAAACAACAAACTTTCTTAGTTAACATAAAAAAATATGCGGCCGTTTATGTCGCAGAATACGTATATTTCGACACTCTCAAGGGAATCAAAATTTATATAGTATTTGCCGTAGGGGAGAGTCTGAAAACTATACATTTTTACTAAAATCATAAAAAATATTATCATTTTTAAAGGAACGGCGGTCCAAATTTTTAATTAAGTTGAATCAATTATCATCTTAAAATGCTTTTAGCGTTGTCAATTATTATCTTAAAACGCTTTTAGCGTTGTCAATTATCATCTTCAAACGCTTTTAGCGTTGTCAATTATCATCTTAAAACGCTTTTAGCGTTGTTAATTATAATCTTAAAACGCTTTAAGCGTTGTCAATTATTATCTTAAAACGCTTTAAACGTTATAATTATCATCTTAAAACGCTTTTAGCGTTGTCAATTATCATCTTAAAACGCTTTAAGCGTTGTCAATTATCGTCTTAAAACGCTTTAAGCGTTGTCAATTATCATCTTAAAACACGTTTAGCGTTGTCAATAATCATCTAATAAAAAAGTAATCCCGCCTGTATAGGTTGAAATGGCTGAAAACCTAATTTCGTTAAAACCGCACCTGTTATATTCCAAAGCTCCATAAAAGTGTTTGAAAAGCAACCAGATTATAATCCTTCCACAATAAAACGGCGGCAATTTGAATACATTAAACTGTTTTCTTTTGGTATTCTCGAAATTACCCTATTCTACATAAAAAAAATATTTATGCCATGTTATGTGAAATAATAATGGGTTAACTTAGTTATTAATAGAGTATGTTGACGTGAGATGTTCATTGAACCCCTTCCCCCTTTAAAAAGATTAGGTGAGATTTTCAGGACCCCTCCTTTTATTTTGTTAGACCTTAAGTTTTAGGTATAAATGTACGTTGACCTGTCAGGTCGCCTGTTTCAACTGGGTACCTTTATAGTTAACTACCAGTTTTGCCAAGTGTACGATTTAAATAGTATTCCAATGATTTATGACTGTCCGTGCGTACCTAGAGAACTACTACCTGGACAGTAGGTAGTGGTTCTCTTCCACGAGGCACTCGCCTTGCAGAGTACCGGGACAAGCGTCTTGGCGGCAAGACCTACCGTAACTGATCCTTGTCTTCACCTTATGGTGTTGGCAGGAATAGTGGCCCCCACTGTTATGCCTTCGGGTAGGTAAGTGGGGACGCTATAACAAAAACCTGGTAGTTTTAGCGTATCTGGTAGATATTCGAGAGGGAATGTCCGTGCGTACGATTCGCTGAGCCTGGTCATTTTCCTAGCCCACCTTATATTTAATAGTTATATAATTTTAAAATAAGTAGTTTTTTTTCTAGCATTACTAATTTCTAATTTACCTGTTTTTTTTGCTTGTGTGGGCTCTGAATAAATGTTTATCTTATCTTATTTATCTATTAAAATTTTGGTACGATTTTTCAATTAAACCGTTTTCCACGTTATGTATGGACGTAAGACTTTCTGCTCCATATTTTGTATGTGCATACGATTTTTTTGTACGACCTCCTTAAAAAAACAATGTGGCAACACCGATACCTACTACTACATAGAAACACGACCACAGACTCGTCACTCCATTGAAGTCAAAAGAGCGATTCCTTCATATAAATGTAAATGCCGGACTATGGGGTGTGAAATTACCCGCTTACAATCACAATAGGCTTTGATTTCCACGTTGCGGGTGAATTTTTATATTCCGTCTTATTCCCTCGAAGGAAAAACCAATATCTTTTGTCTCATTCACGCATCTAAAGTATAGAATCTATTTGGGAATTGCTCCTTTGATTTTTGAAGCGTTTTTAATCGACAAGAATGGAGACTTTATTACAAGGACGCAAGGTTCAAGAAAAAAAAGAACTATTTTCTAATGGTTTTTTACGAAGCGGAAGTGAATGTGTTTAATAGTGAAAAATAGTCACAGCAAGGGTGATAATAGAAAATTTTGTGTAATTTAGTTTCTCTCCTGGGGCGACCATGTTAATGAAAGGGAAATAAATAATAAGGAATATAAATGATTCCTTCATGTCGATTCAAAGAATTGGTTTTTTTAAGACACAGCTGTAATGTAGCCTTTAGACGTTTTCTGTTCCAAATAAAAAAAATCAGCCAAGTGCAATGTGGACTCGCACGCGAAGGGTTCCATTCCATACCATTGTCTATAAAAATTACGTTTGTTGTATGGGAGTCCTAATTATCATCATCATATCAGCCGAAGGACGTCCACTACTGGACATAGGGTTCCCCCAAGGATTTCCTTGACGACCGGTTCTGCGCTACCCGCATCCAGCGGCTTCCCGCGACCTTCACCAGGTCATCGGTCCACCGAGTTGGAGGCCTGCCTATGCTACGTTTTCGGGTACGCGGTCGCCAATTGAGAACTTTACTGCCCCAACGGCTATCCGTTCTACGAGCTATGTGCCCCGCCCACTGCCACTTAAGTTTATTAAATTCTAAGAGCTTTGTGGGTTACTTTGGTTCTCCTACTCCTGATTCGATCACGCAGAGAAACTCAGAGCATAGCACGCTCCATTGCCCTTTAGGTGACCTTGAGCCTTTTTAAGAGGCTGTTATCAATATCGAGCAAAAACGAGCAAAAAAAACACGTTTGTTGGATGGAAGCCCCCTTAAATATTTGTTTTATTTTAATTTAATTATCTATTTTTAAAGTGAAAAATACAACTCAATATACTGTGAAAATTTCATGCGCCTACCTGTTGCCATTATCAATAAATGAAATTAAGTAGGTGAATTGGGCACGGAACCCTAAAAATGGTCAAGTGCGAATCGGACTTGTGCACCGAGGGTTCCGTAGCACCACATCTCTCTTCACAAGTATACCTCTTCAATATTAACAAAAAAACGTTTCACGTAATCACACGTTTGTATGTATTTACCATTTTCACGATAAAGGGAAATCAAAAATACCTGTGTCGAATGAAATATTATCTTTTTTATTGGTTTATGTATCTTTCAACTGAGGCAAGAGTTTCAACAAAATCGGTTGGGTAGATTTCGAGATATGGTCTGATAAGTGTGTACCAATCACTGAAAAAAAAATTTTGGTTTAATGATTGAAGTTGGTTGTTCCGTATTTAGTGTCGTCAATTGTTTAATCATTGAGTCTCAAGTTGACATAGATCTAATTCATCATCATATCAGCCGAAGAACGTCCACTGCTGGACAAAAGCCTCCCCCAATGATTTCCACGACAGTTGGTTCTGCGGTGCCCGCTCCCAACAGCTCCCCGCGACCTTCACCAGATCATTAGTCCACCGAGAACTTGAACCTTCTAAATAGAAGTTTTTTATTTTTTGTAATCCAAAATTGGTAATCCCTTGTCATTATTTCACCTTATGGTTAGTAATGATGATGTCGAAGATGGAAGCGGGCTTACAGGGAACTAGCTATGTTATCATCAAGCTGGAACACATCAATGTTGTTAACATTGATAATTGGCATCAAGACTTAGATAAGATGGTGGTAGCTAGCTAGGCGGTCTTTGAAAATGCCTTTCCACCAACCAAACTGAGTAGTACAAAGTAAGACTCCGCCAGGAAGCGAACCCGCTATCTCCTGATGTGAAATGAGCTGAAAATAATTACGCAGATTAATGAATTTAAAAGAAAATTAAAGGATTTCTTGCTGGAAGAGTGTTTTTATTCTATTGATAAGTTATCGTGTGCATATTTTACGTGATATATTTTGACATCTACATGAGAACTATTATTTGACGTTTTTATTTTATTGTTGACTAATTTTTAATGTTAATTATTCCTGATGTAAACTAAAAATGTTTATTATTTTAGATAAAATTAACTCATCTGTCATATAACTTATTGTTCTGTAATTGTAGATTTCAGATACAATGTTATATTGTTTCACGAATAAATGAAATGAAATGAAGCAAATAGATTTTTCTATTACGCAACGGAGACGGAAAGTGTTATTAATAAAATAAGCAGGCGATGTAACACGCAGTCCCAAAACTAATTTGATCACCGATAGGAAATAGAAACAGTTCTCTTATCTCGACAAGAGGTGTTAGAAAGCCTCCATAAGGTTATAAACTGGTGAGAGAATCCTGACTCTCTCATTCACTGACTCATCACCGCACAACCCAAAACCTTGGACTTAGAAAGCTAAAATTTTGCACAGAGGTTCCCTATATGATGTAAGAAAGGAATAAGGAAATATTTTCCGAAATGACCACAGGGTAGTGAATTAAACGCCTGTGGTGCCACGGGGTGGAAAGCTAGTTCGAAAGTACACGTCTTCCGGTTGTATGTTCATTCTCATCTATCACACTAATATTATAAAGGCGAAAGTTAGTGAGTGTGTATGTTTGTTACTTCTTCACGCAAAAACTACTGAAATTTTGTAGGTAGACAGATTAGGACCTGGATTAACACATAGATGACTTTTTATCACGCTCGCGAGCCGCTTGCGTCTCGCGCACAGCGCACCCTCGAAAAGTCATAGAGACGTTGTTTACGCGGGTGAAGCCGCGGGAAACAGCCAGTTCTAAATAATTTTTACCAAAAATGTGTAGCACATTCATTCCATACTGATGTCCACTACGGATTAGACAAAAAAGTGATAAAGCCGGAGCCCCGCCCACGCATTTGCCAAATTGTCGTCACCCCTATACTCCCCTCCGATGTCAGATTATTCTCATCTGGCAACCCTAATGTGACATGGCGGAAATAATCGACGCTCGATTGCATTCTTGATTGAAATTACTAGTTTTTGCCTCTACAAACCTCTTCGAACCATCGGTACGAAATGACAAGTACAGTATGTCCATTATTTGTAGAAAAATAAACTTGTTTACATATATATTTAACTTTTTCGTTTTAATTGTTTAATGATAATGCATGCATGACTGGAGAATATTATTGAGAAAAACCTTATTAAGGTTTAACAATATCGCATAATGTTTTGTTAACATGTAACTTTTGTAACAACAAATAACTAAAAAAATAGAAAAAGTGGAAAAAATGGGGGTAAGTGGAAAATACAAAAACGTGTTTTTTAAAACATGAAGAAAATAGCGACATCTAGTAGGATGATACGGAACCCTATGTGTGCGGTTCTGACTCGCACTTAGCCGGTTTTTTATAAATTTTAATTTAAAAAAAAATTGTTGTTATTTTGTTGTTCACAAGAGAGAAGAGGAGTAGTGTAAAAGTTAGCAAGTTGAAATTTTCACAGATTGTTTTATTTTGGTGGATTTACTTACTAATTAATAAAAAGAACAAAACATTAAGTTAAAAACAACAAATATTAAAACTGGGCAAGTGTGAGTAGTTCTCGCTCTAAGGATCCCGAACCGAATAAAAAGATAAACAACCTTTTTTGTCGCTCTTGTTTATTCTTAGTTTTTTTTTACTGTTACTTTATATCATATCAGATATCTGAACATTATAAAAAGTTAAGTTATTCTATTAGTTCATAAATTCATTACAAATTAAACCTAAAATAAAATGACTTAAATACCTAAAACACCTTAAATCACACCTTAAATACCTTTACCTTTGCACCGAGGATGACGATATATTAGGTGGTTTTTTTTGTAAGTTATTTAGGTGTGATATTAATAAAAATGATATTAAATCAAATGTTTATATGTCTGTCAAAATTTGAAGCCTTTTATATTATGTATGACACCTATGTTGATTTTTATCTTGTACCCTACAAAGCACCCCATCACATCACACCATAGCCAAATCAATTTAGCAGAATTGGAGATTAGCTCCGGCCCAGTGGTGCGAATAGGCATTTGTAATTGTACCGAATAGAAAATCATAATTATGCGTCCTCATTTGATTCATTCAGACGGTGAAAAAGTCGTTAATTCTCATGAATAGACGATGAATAGAGAATATTTTTTGGTAATCCGTTTTATTCTTAAATTTAAAAAGTTGTCACAATAAAAGTGTGTTAAAAAGAGCGTGTAGGTATCTAAGTACCTTGCATATCAAGTATCCAAGGTATCAGGTATCCAAGTATGTTGTATAACAAGTTGTCACAATAAAAGTGTGTTAAAGAGAGCGTGTAGGTATCCATGTACCTTGTAAACCGAATTGTCACAGTAAAAGTGTGTTAAAAGTGTGTGTTCCTAGAGATAGGCCTTGCCGATCTATTAAATCACTGTTGCTAAAATTTCCCTCTCACTGCTCCTCCCGCTATGGTGAGTCTTTTTCTGTTCATTCGGTGCGACTTTAGCATACACATATTTAAGAGGTAAATAAGAGCATAACCTGACCTGACTTACTTTCCCTATATTGCAACATTATAGGTATGTATTATATTATTATTATGTATGTTTATTATTTATCACTTACCATCAGGTGAGTTACAGTCAAACGCACTCAAATTTTAATTTAAAAAAATGTAGTAAGTATTTTTTCTTATTGTTATCTATTTATGTATGTATATTAAAGGTATATTATTATTAACTTATACGTATTTGTTATAAGTAACATAATACTTAGCAACTTATATCTTAAAGTTTTTTTTTTTAACATTCCCAATAACAAATTTGTACACGCCTCTACCCGTTCGTATTTCATTTCTTTCTCACTTACTGGTTTGTTGGCAGAAAACTCTAAGCATACCAATTGTAAATCTTGTGTTTTTTTACTTATGTATTTCTAATTTACTGTGTACAATAAATAAATAAATAAATACTTTTATCACTTTTTAGGGTTTTGTACCTCAAAAGGTAATAACGGAACCGTTATAGGATCACATCGTGTGTCTATCTGTCTGTCTTTCTGTTCGTCTGCCAGTTTGCTTCGAAACTACTGGACCGATTGAGTTGAAATTTGGAACAAATATGTAAGTTGGTGACCCAAAGATGGACGTGCTACGTAAATATGTAAATTATAAACATGGGATCCACTAATGGGATGTAAATTATTTTTTTTATTAGAAAAAGTTTCGCAAATTATATCGTGTTACATATTAAATGAAAAGACTTGTTGTAAGAGGTAAATGTATATATAGAAATTGTCTATTCCCCAGACTCCGACTCAATACTACTGGGCCTAAAATTTTGTAAAAAAGACAGTATATGGGGTTGAACTCATGAAAACCTATAAGAAAATCTAGTCCTTCTGTCCCACAGGAAAAATTAAGGTTTCCAAGGCCCAGAATCATCTAAGTAGACCCCTATTCATCTATAGCAAAGTAAGGACTGGAAGTCTTGTTCTGTTGGTATTCAAAGTTTTGGTGTGGAACTCTGTTAGTGTGACCCCGAGTCTCACTTGGCCGGTTTTTTGGCGTCTTTTTTTATTATTTTTTTATTCACAATTGGTAAAACCTTGACAACATCTCACCTGGTGGTAAGTGACGATGTTGCCGAAGATGGAAGCGGGCTTACCAAGATTCCCCAACTCTCCCCAAATCTCGAAGTCAGATTTTCGGACGGTCACATACGAGTAGTAACCTTCTATTGGCTCCTATGGCACTCGAAGGTAAAACTACATCCACGTGGGCGAAGTCGAGGGCAACAGCACATCCTTACTAATATTATAAATACGAAAGTTCCTATGTATGGATGTTTGTTACTCTTTCAAATTCGGTAGTTAGACAGATTAGGGTCTGGATTAACATATAGGCTCGCGCACTGCACACCCTCGATGAGATTCATAGAAACTTTGTTCACGCGAGCCAAGCCGCTGGAAAAAGCTAGTGAATACTAAAGCTACGACAAATAACAATTAACAACTATGAAACTAGAAGCAATATCATGTTATTATTTCAAAACCTACATCCACCATTTAATTATCTTTCCTTGGTTACTGAATGCACGAAGTTGATTTTTTTATTATTTTTCTAGGAAAATTTCTAGATTCAAAAGAAATATGGTTTCACAGGAAAAACTAGCGCAGTAAATATAACAGACTAGAATAAATAATAGGAATCCCCTTCCTCTGTGTTCTCGGAAAAACTCATTTAGTTCCATAACATGTTCTATTTTTAGGGTTCCGTAGTTCAACTAGGAACCCTTATAGTTTCGCCATGTTGTCTGTCTATCTCTCAGCTGTTTTGTTCAGAGACTATTACAGCTATAAAACTGAAAATTGACATGGTTATATAATTCTGTGACATTTTATAAGAATACAAGCTTTTGCCCGCGGCTTCGCTAGCGTGGGAATCGCTTTTAATGACTGTTGACACTACTGTTAAGGGCAAAATTGATTTATTATTATAGTCCATAAATTCACTAATACTTACTATAAAAACAGTGTTGCATTAGATATTTTCTTAATTTTGTCTTGAATCTAATTCCTTGCAATTGTTTTGTATCATCTGGAAGCTTGTTAAATATTTCAATACACATGTTTTAAATATTTTGTTTATGTACTTTAGTTCTGCAGGGAGGTAGTGTAATAAAATATTTAACCCTTGGTAAAAGAAATCTAACGTCCCTAAGATTTTTAAAACACTCTGGGTGAGATTCTGTAAACAGACCAACCTTTTTTATGTACAGAGGCCAGCACATCAAGCTATACACTCGTAGTACGATTCTGGTCCATACCCATTTGGCATAAGAACGGTACAAAGTCCAAAGTGTGTAGCTTGATGTGCTGGCCTGTGCACATGCAGGGCAATGGTAAAATGTTTATAAGTGTTCCGTACCCAAAAGGTAAAAACGGGACCCTATTACTGAGACTTCGCTGTCCACCGGTACGTCTGTCACCAGGCTGTATTTCACGAACAGCGATAGCTAGACAGTTGAAGTTTTCACAGATGATGTAATTCTGTTGCCGCTTATAACAACAAATACTTAAAAACAGAATGAAAATAAATATTTTAGGGGGCTCATATACAACAAAGGTAATTTTTTTTTTCACATTTTTGCGCGATATTAACAACGGCTACAGGTAGATTAATAATTAAATTTAAATAAAATTAATATTTATGGGGGGCTCCCATACAACGAACATGATTTTTATAGATAACTAGCTGTCCCGGAGAACCACGTTGCGCCTTACACTACTCTACACTGCCCTACCCTACCCTATACTACCCTACACTACACTACACTAAACTACCCTACCCAACCCTACCCTATCCTACCCTACCCTATCGTACCCTACCCTACCCTACATAAGAACCTTCTCCTGACAATAACAAACTCGACAAAAAAGAATTAGCGAAATCGGCCCAGCAGTTCTTGAGTTATAAAATTACAACGAAAAGTGGCATTGATTTTTATATATTTAGATGGTGCGGAACCCTGCGCGCGCGCGTCCGACTCGTCCATTGTCCGTTTTGTTTTAAATAGGGGTATCCAACTTTCTTAATAATAATATGTTTATAATTTATTGGTTAATACCACGCATTATTAAATAGCACATTCACACTTTTTTGCAATCTAAATGTTCTATCGACATCTACAGAATTTCCCCATAGAATACCTTAGAACATAATTGAGGACTGACGATACATGCACGCTGCCAAAGCGGCTTCTATAGAGACTGTTTGCCTTAGTGTTCTCAACGCGAATACAAACCGATTCAGTCTTTTGCACATTGAGTCAATAGGGTCTTTCCATTTCAAATGATTGTCAATATGTATGCCTAAAAATTTAAGTCCATTAGTTTTGTCAATTTAACTTTTATTATAATTTATGTCCAGAAAAAGAAGTTTCTTTGATATGGGTTAAATTGTAATATCTTAGTTTTCCAACAATTTGACAGCGTCTGCCAAGGCTACATCAAATTAATACATTTCTTTATCTTTGCATTTAATAATTATAGTTGTATCGTCTCCGGAAAATCATCATAAAAGTCCTAGATTACTACTACCTTGTGGAATTCCTGAGTTATTTATGCGAAAGTTAGTTGACGTGTACTTTTGCTTTGTTTAAAACTTTAAAAGTAACCGAATTGAGTAGGAAACTCCCTGCCGCTCTTTAGATTGCTACCTCACCCCTTCGTCACCCAGATTGATACAGATTGGTTACAGTTTGGTTGTCGAACGTATAGGATTTCGCCGCCATTTTGTTTGTTTCATCATTCCCTTTTTGAAATGTAATTTCTGGCCCATTGTATGAAGTGTCCAGGGTGTGGTTAGGCCATGCTCCACACCGGGGGTCAAGTCCGGATTGGTGGAGGTTTTATTGCTAGTGACGAACCCTACCCACTGTCAAAAGGTTTCAAGCCGCTTATAAAGCCTCTGACACGGCTTATCAGTGTTTGAACTGGCAACGACGGCTTGGCCTGCCTTGCGAAGCTCAAAATTGGCCGTAATATATGCCAGTAACAGTCAAACCCTAATCCAGGTAATGACCGTTCCTATGGTCAATTAACCTTCGTGATTGACACGACCACGCAAGTTGCACTGAGCGTCGGTGGTGTAACGGCTAGGGCCGCTACCTCCTGTCCAGGAGGTCGTGGTTTGAATCCCGCCACGCACCAATGTGTTTTCAAATTTCGATTTCATATGTGTGTTTATCCGACGCTCTTACGGTGAAGGAAAAATATAGTGAGAAAACCTGCACACCCGCACTGGGCTATGGTCCGTTCGCCCTAATACCAGGCTATACTCGAGCCCCTCGGTGGGGACGTATATATATATTTTTTTAATGCACAATTGGTAAACCCTTGACAACATCTCACCTGGTGGTAGTGACGATGTTGCCGAAGATGGAAGCGGGCTGACCAAGATTCCCCAACGCAATGGGGAACTGGCTATCTTATCTTCATGCCGGAACACACCAATGATATCAACATTGATCTTTGGCGGCAAGACTTAGATAAGATGGTGGTAGCTAGCCAGGCGGGCTTAGAAAATGCCCTACCACCAACCAAACCGAGTCTTACAATTGACCCCGCTGGGAATCGAACCCGCGACCTATATGAGCTGATATGATAAAGACCGCTTTAATGTAACTTATCACATCTCGAAATTTTTACTGAAATTCTAAAATCAACTCCATACATCAGCCAGTTAAACAACAAACCTCGCATTAAAACTCTTCCCTCATTGACATTACGCTCGCAGAACAGACAAGCGAGGCACTTCTCCTGAAAAAAGAAAAAAAAACAGTAGAGCACGCGACAATCCCGTCACTCAGCCGGCTTAATTGCGAGCGGTAAAACAAACGGGAAACCGCGTGCGACGTTGTACAGTGAAAAGGGTGCAGACGAGAGGTTCAGACGCGCGGGTTTAAACGCGTTGCAGCCTGCAGAGTACTTATTTGCAACCTTTTAGGATTCCCCTCTCGTATATCTACCAGATACGCTAAACTACCAGGTTTATGATATAGCGTCCTCACTCACCGACAGCTAGGTCATATAGTGATAAGGTGAAGACAAGGACCAGTTACGGTAGGTCTTGCCACCAAGACGCTTGTCTTGGTACTCTGCAAGGCGAGTTTCTCGTGGAAGAGAACCACTACCTACTGTCCAGGTAGGTGCTTTCGCTGCTGGCGGTTCGATCCCCGCTCGGGACGCCAGAGAACCTTTTAGGATTGTGTGAGATTCTTTTTTTTTATTCCCAATTGATAAGCCCTTGGCATCATCTTACCTGATGGTAAGTGACGATGATGCCGAAGATGGAAGCGGGCTTACCAAGATTCCCCAACGCAATTGAGAACTGGCTATCTTATCTTCAAGCCGGAACACATCAATGTTGTTAACGCTGATTTTTGGCCGCAAGACTTAGATAAGATGGTGGTAGCTAGCCAGGCGGGCTTAGAAAATGCCCTATCACCAACCAAATCGAGTCTTATATAAGTTGACCCCACCGGGAATCGAACCCGCGACCTCCTGGTGTAAAGCGAATGGGCTAACCATTACGCCACGGAGGCGGTTAAAACGATGAATTCCTAGTTCCTACTCTTCGAGAGCCAAGGGAGATATCTCCGCCAGGCCGCGGACCAACCGTTTATGGTTGGTACTTGTATTTATACTCAGTTGTGAAGAAATGTTAATAGCGTGTTCTAGATGTCGTATTTTTGTCCTCTCGTCGTTTGTGTTAAGGTTCAGTGTTTGGTTACTGTAGTTGCCACATACCGATAAAAAAACTTGCACACTTGTTTTGGTTCTTCAAAGTTATGACAGGAGTCCCTAGATTCACTTTGTTTAATTACAAAATTATTTTGCGCCCAGCATGGGCCGTAGTCAATCGACTTGTAATTTGTGATACTATTATTTTGCTTGATGAATTAATGAGAATCTTTTGTTTCAGGTAAGCTATTTTACCGATACATCAGTTACGACAGTTTGTAAGTTTAAATCGTTGTTGTATAATACAGATGTAAACAGAGATTTGTTACCATAGATGGGTTATGCACTAACAAACAACATTTGAAAATCGAAGCCATTTACACACACAACATTACAAGCAGTTCGCTTCCGTTGCACCGATGCTACTAAGAAAAGAGATGCCAATTGGCATCTTTTTTTTGCTTCACTTTTTAGATGCACGTAACCTATCTACCTCCCCTTATATATAGCATATCTCTGGATGTAAAGGTAAATCCGTCATTTATAAATGAATCCAAACTTAAGCAGATTTTTTCTGTAAATATTCCGATGGACAACGCCCGTCTGCAATCACCTCTGTATTTAAGAGTACACTGTAAAGGTAGGCATTTAGATTTGTATATGTCGGTGGCAGGTCGTAGGAATCCGGCAGATGGCGATCTGTCCAGATATTCCAGGCAGATCGTGAAAGGCCTAGGCGTTTCATCGCGGATCTCCGAAAAATACTAAGGCGACGGAACTCCGCTTCGTGAGGCTACTTTCTACGGTAGCATCAGATATGCTAAATGAACCCAAACCTTTATTATTTTTCGGAACCCCGCGAAAATGCCTTGGCCTTTCACAATCTGCCTGGAATATCTGGGCAGATCGCGATTTGCCACAGTCTTACGATATGCCGGCAACATAGGTAAACACATATTTACTTTTAATCCTCGCCTCACATGGCATACGTATAACGTCCTTTTAAAAACAACGACTTTTGCTCCTGAATGATTTGAATTTAATGAAAGTTGACAACTTTATTCGTTTGCAAACATTTTAAAACCAATTGAAAATGAACACCGGCGCTGTTCAATATGAAAATAAAATAAGGAACTCCATTCTTCAGTTTAACCAGAGATAATCGTCATTAAAGGTACTTACTAGGTTTGAAATACGCGGCCCACGTAAGCCGTCGCATGCGAAGAGCTAATCCTGTAATAACATCATATTTCAATAAACGTCTTTTCGGAAGTCCATTTCACGCCTAAACTAACAGTGTGCATGATGGAAGCACTAAGCACTTCGAAGTAGTTTGAAGACCAGGTGTCTTTGTCAAGTGGGGACTATGGCTGAGGACTTTAGGGACTTCAGGGGCTCGGGTCGCAAGTTCCGGTCTCCGGTGAGCGTTAAATAGTTTAGTGTTTGGTTTAAAGGCAAGAGTGCTACTGAAGTTATTGCGATTGCTCAACCGTTCTTCTAAAGGTATAGTTCGCTGGCAGGTTCTATTTCAGACGGGGATTTTTTTATCATTTACTAAATACAAAACAAAATACAAAATAATCATCTAGCACCATTAAACCTGAATGGTTTGTCTAGGTGCGCACAGTCGTCTACATGCTACATACTTACAAACATCTAGCACCATTAAACCTGAATGGTTTGTCTAGGTGCGCACAGTCGTCTACATGCTACATACTTACAATCATCTAGCACCATTAAACCTGAATGGTTTGTCTAGGTGCGCACAGTCGTCTACACGCTACATACTTACAAACATCTAGCACCATTAAACCTGAATGGTTTGTCTAGGTGCCCACAGTCGTCTACATGCTACATACTTACAATCATCTAGCACCATTAAACCTGAATGGTTTGTCTAGGTGCGCACAGTCGTCTACATGCTACATACTTACAATCATCTAGCACCATTAAACCTGAATGGTTTGTCTAGGTGCGCACAATCGTCTACACGCTACATACTTACATTCATCTAGCACCATTAAACTTGAATGCTTTGTCTAGGTGCGAGTAAGTGGGAAGAGTGTCGTGAAATCACGTGAGTGAGACTTCAGGCGAGCCAATCGGGCGCTCCCATTCTTTTCACAGATTACCTAATAATTCCAACAGTTTAATTATGAATTCAGAGAGGAATTCCGGCTGTGTGAGATCAGCCTACATGTCATCTTTCCTAACCGCTCCCATACCGCAGTTAAGCCTCTATTTAAATACTTTTTCTTGGAATTTTACGCGCTTAAAGAGATACGAACCTCTTTGTTATAGCAACACAGCTTCCTTAAAATTTCTTTCGAAATCATTCGCATTTAATTAAACCTATTTATTTCGATATTGATCGTAAATACAAACCGAAAACGTATAGGACATTTTGACCTAAAGTGTCACGTTACTGAGAAAGTGTCACGTTACTGAGAAATTTTTGGGAGATACATAAGGCAATTAAAGCTTATTCAAAATATCTCAGCATTGTGACGCTCAATATCAAAACGTCTTAACAGATTTTCGGTTTGTATCTCCTGTCAAAATATATAAAGTGTTTGCTTAAGAATCGTCTCCGTGTCGTAATGTTTAGTCCATTCGCTTCACATCAGGAGGTCGCTGGTTTGATTCCCAACTGTAAGACAACTTGTAAGACTCGGTTTGGTTGGTGGTAGAGCATTATCTAAGCCCACCTGGCTAGCTACCACCTTCTTATCTAAGTCTTGCCGCCAATCATTAGTGTTAACAACATATGTGTTCCGGCTTGAAGATAAGATATCTAGTTCTCCATTGCGTTGTGGAATCTTGGTAAGCTCGCTTCCATCGTCGGCATCATCGTCACTTACCATCAGGTGAGATAAAGCCATGGGCTTACCGATTCTGAATAAAAAAACCGGCCAAGTGCGTGTCGGGCCACGCGTAATGTAGGGTTTCGTAGTTGCCAATATGTTTGTTATAGTGATTTACTTACATTTTGATATATTATATTTTTGAGCAGGTTAGTGTAAATACGAATTTTTTGATCGATTATTGCTCGTCAACTAGAAAAGCCATATTAGCTTTGATAGTTTTCCTTTTGAATTCATTACATAGACTACCTACTTTTGTGAGTTTTTTAAAATTTCCAAATACAGCGGTTTAGTTGTTAAGGGATGGGGACACTCGAATCCAACAAAATTTAGCACTTTCAAGCCTATTCTTTCGGAAACGGAACCCTAAATTATAAAATGGTCTTAAAAGACTCACAAGTATCTTTAATCTCTAACCAACGATATCCGACAAGACTGGGTTTGACGAGGAAAAAAAATCATCCCCACTTTATATGGTACTCTTAAAAAGTTTTTTTTCCCATATTTTTTTTACATTTCTCTTTACGTTATTATTATATATATCTTTGCCAAATTTCAGCTCATAACTACTAATAGTCTAGGAGCTAGGCCGCGGAAAGACAACGGACAGACAGACAGACATGATGAAACTATAAGGGTTCCTTGTTGTACTACGGAACCCTAAAAATATATTTTTTTAAGTATATTTTGGCACCTTGCAACGCTCCATACCCAAAACCTTTCCGTCTGATGTATCAACTAGCATTAACGAAGGTGTTTGGTACTCTGACTTAAATGTGTAAATATGTAATAATTTTTCAAGTCCATTTGAAATTCAACTAAAACACTTGCTAAAGTGAAGCTGCTTAACATAGTTCAACGTAGTTATTCCTATTACTTAATAACAGCTAACGTTTATAACTTAAACCATCCACTAACTGGCCACTTAAACAGTCAAGCGGTGCCATTGGAAACTGTCTGCTAAAACAATAATAGTCGCAGTTTATTACAACGTAGCGTAGGAGAACCTAATTCAGGGTAGGCTCGAGCCCCTCGGTGGGGACGTATATATGAGCTGATGTAATGTAAGAGAACTAAAGCAACCGACATAGCTAAACTAAACACAAGTGGCAGTGGGAGGGGCACATAACTCGTAGAACAGATGGCCGTTGGGGGAGTAAAGTTCTTGAATGGCGATCGTGTAACGAAACGACCTGGTGAAGGCTGCGGGTAGCCGCTGGTTGTGGAAATCCTTGGGGGAGGCTCTTGTCCAGCAGTGGACGGACGTTTTTCGGCTGATATGATGATTATTCCTTCATACTGAGTTTGCGCAGTGTGACCGTATTTAAAGGCAAATATCAATTAGAAGAGTCATATTATTTTATTATAGGCAAATATCAATGAGAGGAGCGTCGGTGGCGTAACGGGTAGGGTCGCTGCCTCTTGCCTGGAAGGTCCTGGTTTGAGTCCTGTCACGTACCAATGTGTTTTCGAATTTCGTTTTCATATGTACGTTTATCCGACGACGCTCTTACGGTAAAGAAAAACATCGTAAGGAAACCTGCACACAAAAAAAAACAAATTCGACGGTTGTGTGTGAAGTCAACCAACCCGCATTGGGCCCGCGTAGTCGAATAAGCCCCGATCAACCCTAATTAAAGGTAGACTCGAGCTCTTCGGTAGGGACGTATATTAGCAGATACGATGATGATGATTATGAACAGGCGAAAATGGTGGTAAATAATTTTAATTTTTCAATAATTAATTACCCATGTATCTTAAATCTTTATCATCCAAACTTATCTTTCCTCTTCATAACCGTTTTAGCAGAAAACTGTTATAGCTGGGTAATCACAAACTTCCTTAAGCACCGTAACATTCCCCATAACAACACAAACGAAACCACGCACTTAACCAGCCCCCAACTCATTACAAAGAATTCACTCAAACTTCAGCACTCGCACCGCAACATATGGCGTTAATATCGCAAATAAATCAAAACAGAGAAACCAGTATATCTTGGTCTATCTGTCCCCTCGTCCACCGGTAAATTCTCAACAAAAATACCAAACCTACAGATAAAGTATAAGTGGTTAGTTGCCAGCACACCTCTGTTATTACTTGGAGTACACTCGTCTGCTCAATCTCTTATTTACCCTCACTCTGAAGGGCTGGACCGGGAGCCAGGGTACAGTTTTATCACTTCACTCCGGTCCGAGCGTGTCAAGAGTACGCGTGACGCTATCGAGTTGTCAATCTGTTAAATTGGGCTTTGAGGAGCTGTTATTGCTCCGGGACAAGAGTTAGGCTTTTGTTTTTCTTTAATAAGTATTAAGAGGTTTTTTTTTGGATTTTTGATGCTGTTTGACATAGATATAAATAGAGACTAATGTGTTCAATATCTCCGTATCAAGGTGTTTTATCTTCGTCAAATACGAAAGTTTATATCACATAGGTATATTATGTATCTTAAATCTTAAATAAATCTTAATATATAAAAGGCAAACCTGACTGGCTCATCTATCAACGCACAGCCGGAATCACTGAACAGATTTTGCTGAAATTTGGAATACAAACAGTTATGGGGACGTAGGTAACCGCTAAGAAAGGTTTTCGGAAAATTCCTACGGGAACGGCAAAAAACGGGATCTGCGCGGGCGAAGTCGCAGGCACACACTAGTATTAAATAAATACTCTTTGTGTGACCTTCAAGGGTCGGTTTTCAACTTAAGGTCCAAAGATCTGTGTCTTTATTAATGAGCGTTTATTAATCAGTGTTTATTAATGAGCGGTCGGGTCAACTCACTTACACGAGTAGACTATTAATTGTGGAATTTATACGAACTGATGCGTACATCTGTGGATGGGCGGAAGGAGTATGTGTACCAGGAGGTCGCAGGTTCGATTCCCGGTGGGGTCATCTTGTAAGACTCGGTTTGGTTGGTGGTAGGGCATTTTCTAAGCCAGCCTGGCTAGCTACCACCATCTTATCTAAGTCTTGTCGCCAAACATCAGCGTTAACAACATTGATGTGTTCCGGCTTGAAGATAAGATAGCCAGTTCTCCATTGGGGAATCCTGGTAAGCCCGCTTCTATCTTCAGCATCATCGTCACTTACCATCAGGTGAGATGATGCCAAGGGCTTACCAATTGAGAAAAAAAAACGGTATGCCGTGGTTTTTTAAAAAATTCGTTTGTGCATACATAAATTTAATGGTGAAAAATAAGACTTAGAAATAAAATATATAAAAATTATTAAAGAATAACACATAATAATTTATATCACAAATCATAGAAAAACACAATTATAACTTATCCAAAATGGGACTTGAAGAGAGAATAAGTTGAAATAGAACAAATAGATGAAATGAAATAGGTCGATTAAAAGAAGAATGAATGACACATCTAGTTGTATATAAGGTCTAACATAATTAACTGAAACTATTTTAACTGGCGCTTCCATAAAACTGAACAACTTTCCCCATGAAATCCATAGTCAAATCTCAAAAAAAAAAATTGAACTTCCCATACTAAGTTGGCTGATCGGGTTAGTATGGGAGAATCAAATTTTTTTTTGCGATTTGACTATGGGTTCTATGGGGAAAGTTGTTCAGTTTCATGGGTAGAAGCACCAGTTAAAATAGTTTCAGCTAATTTTGTTACACCTTATAATATATGAATCTACTGCCATTAAAAGTCAACATTTTATATTGTTATTTTAAATTTTCTTAATTACTGAATTCATTTACTTTTTAAAGGTTTTGTATTGTACTTGTGTGTTTTACTTTATTTTTAACTCAAGCAACTTTATATTATTTAAAACACTATCATTAGCAGCCAGCTCCTGAACTATTTGCCAGGCGCTTAAGGGAGCCAGTGGCAATTATTTGACAATTTACCACAAGTATGCAGCCTGGCCGAAACGTCATAGGCAATGTGACCACAAACGTGGGGCTTCCCATGTTATGTTTAATATATAGCGTAATGTATCAGAATTCCAACGAAAGCTCCATGCGAAGTTTCTAATATACCGCTTGGTGTGTTCAGGGGGTTTATCTACTCAAATAATCACACTGATTTTTTACAGCGTTTCCGTGGCGTAAAATTTGTCCATTTGCTTCACACCAGAAGGTCGTGTATTCGAATCCGCGCGAAGATTAACTTTGTAAGGCTCGGTTTGGTTGGTGGTAAGGCATTTTATTAGACCGCCTAGCTGTGCCATCCACCATCTAATCTAAGTCCTACGAAAAACCTCAGTTTTATAAAGTTAAATGTGTTCCGGCATGAGGATACGATAGACAGTTACTTGGTAAGCCCGCTTCCATCTTCGGCATCATCGTACCTACCATCAGGTGAGATGATGCCAAGAGCTTACGAAATGAAAATAAATAATTTTCGAAAAACCTAAAAACTTTTAGGAACAAGCTTTAATTTGAAAATAATTTTAATTAAGTATTTCGTAATCTTCTCAGAAAACCCTTTCATTTGATACCCATATTGTAAGAGTGAATTAAAAATAACTAGTCCGCCATCTTCGGTGTGCCGCCATGTTAGATTTAGAATGACGTCACACAGTCAACCATGCATTGTCATCCAAATTGAACGTGTATGCAAACTTTCAGCTCAATCGGTGGAAGGTATCTGCTTCAAAATTGAGTTGCCAGATTACAACCGAACAAACATAGGAAGACCTCCCACGCGGTGGACCGATGACCTGGTGAAGGTCGCGGGAAGCCGATGGATGCGGGCAGCGCAGGACCGGTCGTCGTGGAAATCTTTGGGGGAGGCCTTTGTCCAGCAGTGGACGATTTGTGGCTGATAAACATACATGCATTGCAAGTTAAATAAAAGCTTGTAAAAAAAATATTTTAATTTTATCTTTTGTGCCAGTAACGTCACTATCTTTACAAATTACAAGTGTTTTAGTTAAAAATTAATATACTAATGAATTATCTAATACCAATGTTAAACCCCGTATACATTTTATATGAAGTATGTTTTAAAGAATGATACAATGTTTTTACATTAATAAAAATGTTTAAGAACCATCAGCATAATTTAGTAAACACAAACTCAGCTAAACCGAGGAACACGCTTTATAAAGAGACCCCATAGGGACTCTGCCGTCGCTTCGCTTATTCCTTGTTCGTGTCATTTATTTATTCACTTCTACATTTTCCTGAGAACTTTTCCCGCACCGTCAAAACAGCAAAACAGCAGCATCTGTCAAATGACGCGTGCTCAAAAAATAAAAACTTTTTTAATAATATCCAACATTTCGAAACAGGAATTCAAATTGAAATGTCATCGTGCCATCGTGAAAGACGCGGCATATTGCGGACGACCCTAACAAACTTTACACATTTGCCATTGAAAAGACGTCCTTGCTGCTTTGGTAATAAAGTGCGATCGGATCGTAAGCTGTGCAGAATTTATTCCTATTAGTGCAGCGGTCCGTGCAACGAATAATCGCTTTTTAATGAAAAGATTAGTGCTCTCGGTTCCCGGACTATTGTCGCGCAATCAATGGGCGGCGGACACTTTGGGAATTTTCCAATTTCGCGCACTCACTGGTACTGCCGCGTTTCGTTTTCCCAGTGTCCGTTGCAATTGCTTGGTACAAAAGAGATGACAGATGAAAAGATTGTAAGCATTCGCCAATCTATTGATAATTGAGATGACTTATAAAAAAAGTGAAATGCTGACTCTCACGGTAAACTGGTGACTGGTTTACGATCACCGCGTAATTTTACTACTATACTACTTCACTGGCTCAGCGACCCAAAGAGGATCTTAGCCTCCGACACTAAAAGTCGCCACTCGTCCATATTCTGCGCCTCCTCACGCCAATCGGGTCTCTGGCGGGCACTCAGGTCCTTCTGCACCTCATCGTACCAGCGGTACCTGGGACGCCCGACCGGACGTTTCCCTGTCGGGCGTCCAGTGTACGCTCTCTTTACATCGCGATTCTCCTCCATCCTCTGTACGTGACCAAGCTGGCGAAGTTGGGCTGATTTAGTTTCGCCAATTATATTGGGCTCAGCGATAAGGTCTTCCAGCTCCTGGTTCTTGCGCACTCTCCAGCTGCCATCATCTCTCCTAGTAGGTCTCAAGATCTCCCGGAAAATTTTCCTCTCTGCCACTAAGAGCCTACTATCCTCCCTCAGTGTTAGAGTCCAAGACTCACGTCCGTAATCAGAATCTACAAAACCGTAATAAGGCCAATCTTGATGTACCACGTAACATGATTTCATTTTAATTTGGTAACCGACATAGCTCTCAGAATTGCTAAACTTAAGTGGCAGTGGGCGGGGCACATTGCTCGTAGAACAGATGGCCGTTGGGGCAGTAAAGTTCTCGAGTGGCGACCACGCACCGGAAAGCGTAGTGTAGGCAGGCCTCCCACTCGGTGGACCGTGACCTGGTGAAGGTTGCGAGAAGCCGCTGGATGCGGGCAGCGCAGAACCGGTCGTCGTGGAGATCCTTGGGGGAGGCCTATGTCCAGCAGTGGACTTTCTTCGGCTGATATGATGAACAGAAATACATCATTTGTAAAAATTTAAACTGTCTAGCTATCACGGTTTAAGAAATACAGCCTGGTGACAGATAGACAAACGGACGGACAGCGAAGTCTTAGTAATAGGGGCCCCTTTTTACCCTTTGGGTACGGAACCCAAAAACACATTTAAAATAGCTGAAGATTCAGATTTACTTCTTTTATACATGAAACACAATACTTCAGAAATCCTTGGTCGTTCATCAATCTTTTAATATTCAAAACCGTCTAAAACAAAACGGTTTTAATCAGCTAAACGAGAACACTGCAATAATATAAATGTGAAACAGACAATAGACTTCTCATTCCTTAATGCACCTATTACGGCACGACAAAGAGAAGTTTGCCAATAAAACGAACAGACTGAGACAATGGCAGTCGAAATCATTGATGAACGGAATGGACCCAGCCGCGGTATAGTGAGAGCACCGTGCGGCAAACAAGCTTAAAAATACTGTTTGAATACGAGTTTGAACGACTGAGTGAAATAATTAACTCTGAAGGAAAGCCATTTAAGTTTCTCACCCCCTTTTCCATTTCTCATCAAACAACTAGGCGTAGAGATGGTTTCTACCCCTTAGTCGATGATAATCCACCTATACGTATGAATCGATGATGCTTACGGCCAATGAAAGCGTGTTTCCTGATTCGTGTAATTAAATAATCTTTAAGGCGAGAGTAAATAGACACTATTTGAGATTACGTGTTTAATCCTCGGCTGGATCGGCACTATAGTAACAAACCGCTCGACGGGAAGTCTTCCGTTTCTAGAGTTAAGGAGACGTGTGTGTTCTTGCAAAAAGTCATTCAGATAGGACTCTAGCGTAAGTACGACTCACACATGGACAATTTTTCATTTTTTGGTTGTATTAGTTTTATAATCACACAAAGTTTTACGCTTGTATCTATTACCGTTTTTACGACAGAGCTAAATCAAACATACTTCTAAAGACCTATAAAAAACACATTTTTTATATGCAGACACCTCATATATTTTTATTTTTAGTATTTTCTGTTAAAGCGGCAATAGAAATACACATTATGTGAAAATTTCTTACCTATGATAGTTTATGAAATACAGGCCGCGGACAGACGGACGGACAAACAACGGAGGCTTAATATAAGAGTCCCTCGAAAGACCGAAAAAAATCTCCACTTCTGACACCACTATCTGTAACTACCGTGCTTCTACATTGACGATGCGCAACAGATGATTATAGACACCGATTTTCTTAATTAAAAACGTCTCACTATTCACATCATAATTGAGACGCAGACGCAGGCGGGATAAATGAGGGTTTCAGTCGTCACAGAAAATAGTCTGCCTGTGTGAAGCTGTTTTACCCACGGATTAGATAAACAAGGTTGGATTGGAAATGTACGCTGGGCAGGCGCGCCACAAGTATGATTAGACAATCATACTTCATTGAAGCACGCGTTTATACTTTTTAACGTGAGTGACGTAAAGACTCTCGAAACAGTGTGAGACACAATTGCAGCCCCGTGTTCTAAGTGTGTTTTGTTTATTAGTGCGCGCAATTCCTGTATGTATTATTATTGCTTGTGTAGTGGAGTTGCTGGGTGGTAGACAGGCGGCGACGCTAGTTTTCAAACAAAAGTGTGACTATTGCCAATCTAACCTTATTTATATTATCCGTGGTTCCATCCGTCAATGTACGAGTATGTCTAATATTGAAAAGGTGTAAATTTAACTTTTTCGAAAAATTAAGACGACTGTGAAGCTGCGACTTTTCATACAAACGGCATTAACGATTATCACCTCAAAAATGTTAAACGATTTGGACCAATTTTTGATAGGTTGTCAGTCAGAAGAAAAACTAGGCTATGACGTTTAGTTTATCAAATTAATGATTATAAATAAATAAAAATGATCGAAATTAGTTGTGTATGAAAACACGTGAACGACAATAAAATTAAACGTATAAAATTTATAGAAAAGACAAAAACGTATAAGCCAAATCAAAAATAATCAAAAATTGGTCCAAATCGGTTAACATTTAAGAGGTGAAAATGATTAACGCCGTTAGTATGAAAAGTCGCAGCTTCACAATCACCTTAAGGCTACGCATTGGAAACCTTGGTCGCAAGTATCTCGATTTTTTTCAGCAATTACAAAACATGTAGAAGAAATGTTTTGTAATCTAAGTCTTCATTTCAATGACTTTCTTTTGTCAGTTGCAGAAACACGATTCGTTAACTTTTATAACAGAAAAAATATATCAAAGAAACCTCTTTTAAAACAGAGATTTGCATTCCACAGGCAAACCAGATCGATTTCAACCTATTAATTTTCTAAGTAGATTAGTTTAAACACACACTTCAATATGCTAGTTGGATTTTTGAAAATTAATTGTCGTTTTTAATCGAAACAAAAAGAAATTAAAAATTGCCAACGTGTGTTCTCTCGCTGTTCTTTGTAATAGATGAAGTAGTTTACAAAAATGTACCTTAAGCTAGTTTTGATATAAGCGCAGGCACAGGCTGCATCGGAAGATTGTTCGAAGTGTATCTCTGCTACTCGTAATAATGTTTGCTATGTATTATCAATACTTTGCTCATAAGTTTCATTCATCTTTCCAGCAAAACCAAGGTTGAAATTAACGTATTTTTTTAATAAAAGCTGTAATAATTGCGGAGCGGATGCGCATTTGTTTTTTTTTTCTAGTGATCAGAAACAGCTGTAAAGTATAATATCATGATATCATTGAAACCTCGACAAGTGAAATAGACAAGTTCCAGGTGGACTCTTTAGTTTTATCTTAAAAAAGCGGTAATAGCTCAGCAAGTGGTTGTAGCACATTTCGACTTGCATGTATGAAGTACGGTCATTTGCTGGATGCGTTTTGACTGTTTGTGGAATTTTCTAGATCATTTCCGTACTACTCAAAGCACTCTAATTTCTTGGTGCTCGTTACTATTACTAGTGGCAGTCGTTGAGCCATATCAAGTCATCAGGTACCCATAGGCGGATTGAAAAGCTTTTGACGGTGGGGTTCACTACTAGCTCTACAACCTCCAACAACTGGTCCTCTTGTGTGGAGTATGGCCTAAGCGTCCCGGGTTTGAAAAGAGACCCATGCCCCAGCAGTGGACACGTTTATGGTTAACGAGCGAATTGAAGTGATTTGGTGCGAAGGGGCGGAAACTCCGATTTGATTCCATATAAAAAGGTTGTCCACCTCAGCAGGTTTCATTGTACCACTATTTGGCGTTCTGTGACAATGTCTCTGCAAGAAAACATTGTTACAATTTCATTGTAGACTACGAATATTTGGCGTTTTGTGACAATTTTCTCTGCAAGAAAACAAGTAAAAATTTCATTGTACCACTATTTGGCGTTCTGTGACAATGTTTCAGAGAGAAAAAAAAGTTATAATTTCATTGTACCACTATTTGGCGTTCTGTGAGAATGTATTTGCAAGAAAACAAAGTTAAAATTTTATTGTACCATTATTTGGCATTCTGTGGCAATGTCTCTGCAAGAAAACAAAGTTGTTATTTCATTGTACCATTATTTGGCGTTCTGTGACAATGTTTCTGCAAGAAAACAAAGTTACAATTAGGAAGTTTAAGAGCACAACTATAAATTACATTTATGCACAATAAGACTGCACAATACGACAGACGGCAGTAAACTAAACGCAAATCATGCAAATTCAGTGGAGTATCATCTCAACTCTGACACAAATGGGGTATCTCTGGCAGGCTAAGTTCCACCAGATCTTAATTTAATCTGCTGTTGGGGTTTAGGATGCTCAACTGCGAATGTGAAACTGTTGGAAGGGCCTTTTACAACGGAATATAGGGTTTGACCTGATTCCTCATACGCAGATTTTATTCTTGATGGAATCTATTATTCAAATGCCTGTGTAACGATCCATTTATCTGTGTCGATCAAGGATTAAGGAAATATCGCTCGCCTGCGGCTCGGGCTCACAAATGTCACTCGTTTGTTATTAACCTTTTTACCACCCTTGCATCCTTAATAACTAAGGATATTTGTATTCTGCACTAAGCAGGTTCAGTGTAATAATGTATTATATCTGTCTAAATTACATTTTATTTAATATTCCAGCAGTAAAAATATGTTTTATTCCCGTTGCTTAATATCGCCAACATGTTACCTGACTAGCCCACTATGTTGCCTGACTAGCTCACTACTCAAACCTAAACGCGTACCCTTCCTAGCCAGAAGGTGGAGGGGGGCTTAGGAAACTTTCATAACGTGCCAAACCGAAAATTGTCTTCAACTTTGCTCGCGAAACACAACAGTATTAAGGATATAACTTTGCCTAAATTTGTATTAGTGGAGCGCGAAATTTATTGGAAAACTTGTCTAGTGTAGGCTCGCTCGTCGCTGTCGGACTAGGCAAAGTTAGACGTATTTGATTAAGTTTCATTTCATGGTTGTTGGGGCCTTTTTTGACGCTACTGGAGTCTAAATATGATGGTGATTTTTTATAGCTAGGAGAAGTGTTCAAGTAGCCAGATTGTGAAAGTAGAAAGTGTCTAGAAAGTCGGCAGGGCAGTTTATGAATGCGGGAAGATCATGCAATCGTACATTTAATACAGAAATACATCATGCAATTGTACATTTCATTTATTATAGTAAAAAACGAAGTTGTACCTACAATCGTCTTGTAACTTCATGTCCATCTTATATGTACTAGCAATCTAAGGGATACCTACCAACATGGTAAGGAGTACTTATGTAAGAAGGGGGCAAGGAGAGGGGGCGAGCCAATCACGGTGGAAACTTTGTCTATAAAGGCAGTTTTCCGAACTTTGATGGAAAACTTCGATACACACGACTTACTTTACTATCAAAAGACCTGTTGTTCTGTGCGATGAAGCTTAAAAGCAGAGAATACATAGTATTGTTAACTTCTGAAAAAATATTGAGCTCAGAGTTTCGAGTAACAGGAGATGTATGGCAACTTGGCCTGCAAAATTGACATTACTTTGCTACCATAACTAGGCTACCTGACATTTACCACCACACGCCGGTGACAGCATCATCATCATCATCTTCATATCAGCTGAAATACGTCCACTGCTGGACAAAGGCCTCTCCCAAGGATTTCCACGACAACCGTTCCTGCGCTGCCCGCATCCATCGGCTTCCAGTGACAGCGTAGTACTAAATAAATTTAAAGGTTACGGAGTTGTACTTGAAATATATTAAAAAGAAGGCAAAAATGCGGTCTTGTAGTAGGTTTTTAGATTTTGCAGCAAAACCGTACAATGGCGCTCTCATATACCTACCTCAATTGATATTCAGTTTCTGATGGTGCGCCTTGTTTGTGTGTCGTCAAGTCATGCTAAAAAGACTAAAAAAGTAGATCTTTGTAGCAAAGATAATAACACTATGTTTATTTGGTTTCTTTGCAGTGATTTCTATTCTATTTGAGACAGAGCATATAACTTTTTGGTCACAGAATAGCATACATTTACTTAAAGTATTTGTAAAAAAAAAAGTCCTGCGCTGCCCGCATCCAACGGCTTCCCGCGAACTTCACCAGGTCGTCGGTCCACCGCGTGGGAGGCCTGCCTACGCTACGTTTTCCGGTTTGCGGTCGCCACTCGAGAACTTTGCGGGCAGCACAGGACCGGTCGTCGTGAAAATCCTTGGGGGCGGCCTTTGACCAGCAGTGGAGGATTTTCGGCTGATATGATGATGAGGATGATGAAAAAAAGTATTTTTAACATAACTTTTTTCGGTGAATTTTTCTAAAAAATACAACTATGCGGACATTTATATTGATCCTTTTCGTAAATAAACCACGATAAGGGTTCATAGTCGGGGACTTTCGAAGTCAGGTCCACGCTACTATGAAAAATGACCATGGGTCGATCAACTTTTATTTGTCCCGATCGTGAAGTGTGACTGTAAATAACTTCAAGTTCCGAAGCTGTTTTGCCTGAGCTTCACTAATAGTACTAAGGTTCACAATCTTGTCACATATTTGTTTTTCACTGTAACAATGCGTGCTATGCTATCCTACAGTGTGATTAGTGAGTTCGCTTTGTACGTAGTCCCACCTCTTTTCCTTTTTCTCCCCTCCTTTGGGTCCGGACATAATATCAGCGCTATGGTTTTAGTAATAATAAAACCACAGCACCATGCTGAGTCTTGAACCTATTCGGCATAAAATTTAATTTTAGTTTTTAGTTTTATTCTTTAGTTATAGTTTATTTATATTACTCGTAACAACCTAATACTGTAATTATTTTTTAATTTATTTTTTTACGAATAAACTTCATTTCTTTCTTTCAATGCTCGGAGTTTCTGTGCGTGATCGAATCAGAAACGAGGAGATCCGCAGGAAAACCAAAGTAACCGACGTCACGCTCACAGAATCGTAAACTGAAGTGGCAGTGGGCAGGGCACATAGCTTGTAGAACGGATGGCCGTTGGGGTAGTAAAGTTCTCTAGTGGCGACCGCGCACCGAAAACGTAGCGTAGGAAGGCCTCCCACGCGGTGGACCGATGACCTGGTAAAGATTACGGGAATCCGATGGATGCGGGCAGCGCAGATCCGGTCGTCGTGGAAATCCTTGGGGGAGGCCTTTATCCAGCAGTGCACGTTTTTCGGCTAATATGTTGATGATGATGACTGTTACAATAATTGTCTTTCTAAAGCGTTTGTGGCTCTGTGTGACTTGCCCGGTTGGTTCGATCACGCAAGTTAATTACAAACGAACTAATGGCACAGCCAGTAGTTACAAACGAACTTATGACACATCCGGTAGTTACAAACGAACTAATGGCACAGCCAGTAGTTACAAACGAAGTAATGCCACAGAAAGTAGTTACAAACGAACTAATGACACAGCCAGTAGTTACAAACGAACTTATGACACAGCCAGTAGTTACAAACGAACTAATAGCACAGCAAGTAGTTACAAACGAACTAATGACACAGCCAGTAGTTACAAATGAAATTCGTTCAAATCAAGAGAACAATTACAGACAATAGCTTTAGACAACTGACGTACGCCATTTTGGCAGTAAGCTTTTAAATTTCACTAATTAAGAGTTAGGGATTCGTTCAAACCGTTAAATCTGGAGGGAAACAAAACGTGATTGCTCGACGACTTATAATTTAATGCAATTTCGTCTTTTATTGTGCGGTCCAAGTGGAGGGCGAAGGGATTACACTTACTATGCTGGGATAGAGGACCAAAGTGAATGTTAACCTCCGATACTCTTCCACCTAGCTATCTGAAGTTTTCGCGAGACCTTATTTATTTCATTACATCAATGCCACTTAATAGCCATCAGATTTTCCTACTTGTTCTTCCGAATAATAAGTACCTTTTCTCCATCTACTTTAGTTATTTCTATTTGATCGAGTCAAATATGTCTGTAAGATTTATCTTTACGAATAATGCTAGAGATTCGAATGTGTTGCATTTTTTAATTTTTTTGAAGTACAAACTTATTTATGATGGGCATTTTTGAAATGGAATAAACCATTAACCTCGCTACACTGTTACGTTACCGCCATCGATACGGCCACCTTATCAGGTGCACTCACAGGGTCAAAGCTGGGCATTTTTGAGATGGGAAAAAACGATTGAACTGCGACACTGTTACGTTACCGCCAATGATACTACCGCCTTACCAAGAACACTCGCAAGGTCAAAACTATAAAAAAACTTATAAAACTGTAAAAAAAATTCACTTCTGTTGACACTCCCGGAGTAGTTAGGTTATTTTTTCTTACTCTTCTAAGACTTGACTAAAATCGGGTATAATGAAGATATGTTTTGTTTTTGACTGTGTTCCAACTATCTCACTCACTTACACTACTTTAAACAAAATCGATAAAGATAAATTTATTTGCAAAGAAAACATTACATTTCAGGTATTATTTATATGGGTAGTTGATGAATTCCACCTTATCCAAGGCATGCAAATTTACGCATTATTATAATTTACAATTTTACTATTTACCATCTATAATATTCTTTTACGGAATAGAAACAATATTCATGCAACCACTTAGTCAATGAACTTTTAAATTGATTACCATTTAACATTTTTTAATTACCTGGCAAGGCATTATACAACATTATACTCATGTTATACACGTTTTTGTTGTATAAATACAGGTATGGCAAGGAGGTTGATATAATTAGTTTAAGTAATATGACCTTTTTTTCCACGACTACGACTTACTGCCTTTTCACATATCAAGCATTCTCGCTCGTCGCTTATCCCTTACACTGCATAGGTCCCGAATCCTCTTATTGCAGTTCGGTGGTCCGGAGGCCGACCCTTCGCTTCGTTAGTCCCGAGAGCCGCCCTAGCTGACTGCTGCAGTTTCTACGATACCTCATCTCATGGTTAGAACAATATGCTTTTCGTTATTTTTTGTATTTTTAACGATTAATGCTTCTCTTGTTGACGTGACAACTTCTAATAAATCGATGGACGCCGGCTGCACGCACGAACAAGGATGACTCATTGTTCCGTTACGCTCATTGTCCCGTTACGTCATGACGTTTTCACGTTAAACTATCGTCCGTAAACCCACTTTACAGACAACCAATTTTTTGACGTGTTAACGTCTAATAAATCGATGGATGCCGGCTGCACGCATGAAAAAGGTTGACTCAGTGTCCCGTTACGCTCATTGTCCTGTTACGCAAATTGTCCCGTTACGCTAATTGACTCATAAAAGTATGCAATCATTTCATCAATGTTTTGTTATGACGATGTCACGTTAATCTATTGTCCGTAAACCGACTTTACAGACAACCATTTTTTTTATTTTGTTTTTTTGGTGCTCAAATAGAGAAACTGATATACCTACAGTGCTAATGTGTTGCAGTGTTCTCGGTACTTTGGGCCTGGACCAGGAAATCGCAGGCGGTCAAACAGTGAATGAGCAGGAGTGAATGTGGAGCTGGTAGGGCGGGGTCTGGAGCTGCTGTGGCAACACCAGGTTTGGCATAGATACTGTCTTGTAGACAGCGTGGACAAGAATCCTATCTTCGGCCGACTCGTGGAGGATTGGATTGAAAGGCACTCCAGGAGAATAGGGATGACGAATGCTAGTCATCTGATTTACTTTTTATCATCTGTCAAAAACGACATTTTGTTCCAAAACTGTTTGAAATACCTAGGCGTGACGTCATAGTTTTGCAGCGTCACTTTGAAAGTTCATCAGACTAAAAAGTAAAAAATAATTCTTAATAAAAAAATCAAAAATCAATTAATTCAAAATCGAGTTGAAAATAATAATTAACAAATTACTAGTATTCTTGTGAAAAAGCGTGGGGCGCTCTGTGCCATATTTTTCGTCTATCGAGCAACCCACACTTTTTCACAATAATACTAGTATTTTTGTTAATTATTATTTTCAACTTATATTAAGAATTATTTTTTATTTTTTAGTCTGATGTACTTTAAAAGCGTGTTTTTTCGTTTTTTAAACTCTATTTATTTTTTATTTTTAAGTTCAAACTTATGAAATTATTATATTGTCGCTGATTCTTGATAAGTCTACAAAGTTTGAATTTAATCTGTCCGTTTAAAGTGGGTCAAAATCGAGTCCAAAGGAGTCGGTTACATACATACAAACATACAGGTGAAGCTAATAAAAGCGTGATAATGAGTAATGTTTTCCGAAGTTTAAGTAGGAGGGCAATTTAGTGATCAAGAGTTCTTAATTTATTTCTGATGCAGTCGTCATCCCTATTAATAATAATTCAACGATAACTTTAAAAGGTGGCTGTAATAGTTTAGATATAAGTTTCAAGTAGATGATCTAGGTTCGGAGGTCGTAATATAAAGGATGTCAAAAGTGTTGGAATGATGAAATGGCGGAAATTTTGAATTTTGATGATGTGTAATTGAAACAAAAAAAACTAAATCGAGTTTTTTGAAGTGACAACTTCTTTAGGCGCGTTGCGCAGTTTTTGACATGGGAAAAACCATTGAACTCGCTACACCGTTACCGTAACCACAGATGAGATACTAGCAGTCCCGGCGAACTACGTACCGCCTTACATTACATTACACTGCCCTACCCTACCCTACCCTACACTACACTACACTACCCTACCCTACACTACACTACCCTACCCTACCCTACACTACCCTACCCTACCCTACCCTACACTACCCTACCCTACCCTACACTACCCTACCCTACACTACACTACACTACCCTACCCTACCCTACCCTACCCTACATAAGAACCTTCTCCTGACAATAACGAACTCGACAAAAAAGAATTAGCGAAATCGGTTCAGCCGTTCTCGAGTTACGCTGTTACCAACACATTTTGCAATTCATTTTTATATATTAGATAGGACGGAGGGGTTCCGTGGCGGGGTACAACACCTCGCTACGATACGTGCTTCGTCACCCTGTTTGCCTGGCTGGCTCGTGGCTACACGCGCAACAGGAATGTCGAGTCGATATGGTACGAAGCTAGGTTCCTTCATTCCGTTTAACGGAGACTTGTTTGACGGCCGGTTTTGATTCCTGAGTTTTTTTTTATATATTTTTTTTATTCACAATTGGTAAACCCTTGGCATCATCTCACCTGATGGTAAGTGACGGGTCCATATTACTGAGTTTATGCCATTCGTCTGTCTGTCCGTTCGTATGTCCGTCCGACCTTTAAAAGGCTGGATGAAACAACAAATAATAAAAAAAATAAAAATTACGGGGAGGCCCCATGAAGAAACGTGTTTTATAGGTTTTTTTTGTTTTTGCTCTATCGTAAAAACGGTCATTCATAGGTACAAGCATGAAACTTTGTATGATTACAGTACTAATCCTAAATTAAAACCAGTCAAGTGTGAGTCGTACTCGCGCTAAGTAGTCCGAATTGAATGAAAAAAAAAAAAAAATCTGTCGCTTGCGTTGATGTCTTTTGTTTGTAATGAATAGGTATCATTACTATACTTGTGTGTAGTAGTGGTGTGGTGGGACGTACCCTCGGTGCACAAGTCCGACTTACACTTGACCGGATTTGTATCCTGCACGGGTTGCAGATCATTTCTTATAAAGCCCATCCCCCCTAAAATTATATGTAATATACTTAACAATATGGTAGGCTTGGGTTAGTAAAATTCTCGAGTGGCGATCGTGCACTGGAATACGTGGTCAGGCTTCCCGCTCGGTGGACCGATGACCTGGTGAAAGCCGCGGGAAGCCGCTCGATGCTGGCCTTGCAGGCCCGGTCAGGACCGGTCGTCGTGGAAATCCTTGGCGAAGGCCTTTTACCAGCGGGCGGCGTCTTACTGCTGATATGATGATGATGTGACGATACTTACCAAAACAATGTTTCCCGCATTTTTTGTTCTAAAAAGCTATCAACAAATATACTTTTATACTACGTTTATCGTTTCATTTGATGATTTAAAGTACAGAATAACAGATTCATTCTCTTAACACCTTAAGAATCCCCTAAACGGCTTAAATCTTCAAACGTTATCTTCATTATCTTAAGTCATAATCATAACGCTTAAAGTCACTCATCTACAAGCGGCTTAATAAACGGAACAACAGATTGGCCCCTTATCGTTAAGGTAAGCAGTGCCGACGGCCCCCCTTCTGTCATAAATAAACTTTAATCCCTAAAGAGCTTCAAGCAGAAAGGTCAATTTGAGTAGACTTACCCTCCGCCGCCGCCGCCCGCGCCGGTGCCTCACGACGTAGTGTGGGTGGTAAACACCGGCGTTGTGTTGTTGGGAACTAATCAGTATTGAAAAGGTATCTTACAACGGAAAATAATTTAAAGTTAGGCTAGCCTTAGAGTCCGGGACAAATGGCGAGTTCACGTATCGGAGGCCAGGACACACTTTGGGTCGTTGAGCCAGCGGAGTAAGTAAGTAAGCCTTAGAGTCGATAAAAAAAATGGACAAGTGCAAGTCGGACTAGCGCAAGGTAGAGTTCTGCAGTCTTTTAAAAATGTGTATTTAAAAAATAAAACTACATTTGCATTTGGTAATAGAACATTTTGAATGGAAAAAATTAAAAAAATAATACAAAGTGAGAAATGTTATAATTAAAACACCATTGAAAAAGTAATAAAAAATATGGTTGTTTTCTTTACTCTTTACACGTGAAGAAAAAGACAAAGACAACTGTTCCAATCAATACCTCGCTTTAAATAGTTATTATAAGTTCCTTCGTGTTAGGCCGATATACTATAAGTCTACGGATTCAAAAATTTCGACTTTCAATTAATGTCTGTTTTTAACCGACTTCCAAAAAGGAGGAGGTTTTCAATTTATTGTTGATTTTTTTATTCGTCCAGGTTGTTCCCGTAAATTTATTATCAAAATGAGTGAAGTACTTTTTTAGAAAATTACTACCAAAAAAAAATCATTAGCAAAATTGTACTAAGTCGTTACGATTGAAGTGTGTTATTAACGCGTTTAACGTTGTCAACTAACTCTCACACTGAACTATAACAGATAGTGAAGAGTGTTTTCTTAAGTGGTTTGTAAATTTTCCGATCAGTTTAAGGTAAATTAAGTAAACATAAAAGAAATTTGGAATATGCAAGGCAATATATCAACCGGTAACGACTCGGTCTATCTAACCAGAGTTACCGGATTCAAATCTGAACGGCCAATGTACCAATGAGTTTTTCAAAAACTTACGTACATATAATTACCGATTGCTTTAACGGTGAAGGAAAACATCGTGAGGAAAACTGCACACGCCTGCGAAGAAACTCGAAGGTTGTGTGTGAAGTCGACCAACCCGCACTGGGCCCGTGTGATCGACTAAGGCCTAATCGCCCTGATTCAGTGTAGGCTCGAGCCCCTCGGTGGGGACGAATATGAGCTGATATAATAATAAAATAAGGCAATATTAATTGCACTGTTCCGGTACTAGCTACAATATTAAGAACGAATGTTCGAAATAGCCGCACCATTACTTGATTTTAATCAATGCCAAATTCAGTGCAGTCACCAAAGTTACTTTTGGAATAGCAACACAGGCACCGTAACACCATCTACAGCGTGTTATGAATATTAAACAACATAATAACGATGTGATCATTGTCTCGCCGTTTAAAATGCGGAAATTAGGCGCGTGACACCCGCGTCCCGTACCGACAGGCGGGCGCATTTCTTATTTGAGAGTTGGATGAGATTTTTAAGGTTTCTTCCAATGCGTTCCGCTACTGTTTGTTCTAAAGAAATAAGTACCAAAAGAATATACTTGCAGTAAGGTTTTCAGAATATTTTTACGATTTATTCTTCATATCTACGGTATTGAAACAAACATTAGTAAGGTTTAACAATACCTAACAGTGATAAATTACGGTTTTATTGTAACAAAAAATACAAAAGTCTAACTGTAAAGCAGCCAAGTGTGAATAGCACTCGCGCACCCAGGATTCCATACCACTATACCTAAATATTTGGGTATGGAACCCAAAAAAACATCAACGAGTTCAACCATCAGATTGCAGTACAAACATAACTATGCAGTGAACAAAACGTTCCCCCATGACATGTGAGATCTACATCACAGTAGATGCTGCAACTGCAAATGTTAGTTTATAATCTAAAAAATATTGTATGTGGTATGATATAACTGGGAATTATAACAACTTTCGAATTTTTTTCGCTACTTGTGCTGTAAGACTGTTTCTTGAAAAAAATTAATCTAAGTTAACGGAAAGTACCCTTCTAAATTTTGATTTATTTGCGAGTGTCATATGCGGCATGAATGGATATATTTTTGATTGTGTTGTATTTGATGATTACCTTAGTATTTGATATTAATTTAAACTTAATACCTTCATGCGTTCCTGTAAAAAAGGTTCTTAATATACAGACAGACCGACAACGAAGTGAGGCTGGTTGCTTTTTTCCTTTTGAAGTAGAGAACCCTAAAAAAGAGTAAAAAAAGCTATTAAAATTAGACGTGATTATTTTTTGGTAAAAATCAAAACAAACAAGTTTTGTACCACAATAAAGCTTCGTTTTAGAAATACTAGGTTAAAGTAGAATTTAAACTAAAACATGTAAACAAAATTACTAACGCATTGCAGGTTTTTATGTAAATAAGATGTGAAAATATATAAAGTTGTTACCTAGTGATTAGGTAGTGGTACGGTGAGTGTAAGGGCAGAGTAGAACAATTGTATGGAGCAAAGTGGCACAAGTCATTTCCGCAGAAAAATGGCGTATAGTAATTGACAAGTTGTTAGACTTGGCTACTTAATTTAAAACATTGTCCCTTCGTTACGTGACTGATTTATTTAAGGTGTTTCGTGTTTTGTTACAGAAACATTTTATTAGTTTTCTTTTGTGTCCTTGTTTTGGTATCAGAGAGATGGAAATGAGACCAATCGGAAAATGTAGGAATACTCATAATATAATTTAGTAATCAAATCTTTTTGGTTCATTGTTAGCTACATAATTTTAAAACAAACAGTCGTTATTTTTATGTAGTTTCGAGTTACCAATTTCAAAATAAAATAAAAATATGTAATACCAAGTTAACTATCGAAAGAATCTCCTAAAATAATTCATTTTAGGGTTCCTTATTCAAACTAGGAACCCTTATACTTTCACCTTTTCACCGTTAGTTGTGTTCGGTACCTCGCACACAGGGCCATGTTGGTTATTCTTTTTATGTCTACTACAAGTACATTGGGTAGTTCAAACAACAAAAGTTTAGGAATTACGCGCCTCCCACACAAACCCAGATTATTTGTAACACACACACCCACACCCACAATACACACACAGACAATCATTACAGAAGACAGTCATACTGGTTTTAACTTTAATTAAATAGGTATTTCCTCTGTAATTTATTTTAATTCCTTTAATTTTTAATCTTAGTCATTTTGTATCTTAATGTTTTGTTTTTAACTTTAACATGCCATAGCTTAAGGCTTCAAGATGCCTTAATCCGAGCAGTTTGATACGTGTTAAAATAATATCGAACGTAAGTTTTAAGTTCAAATCAATGCGGGCCTTCAACACGGCTGTTACGTTGAAACCGACGCCCAATTCTAGATTTTCAAATGTTTTTATTACTTTTCATCACTTTCAAATAAGTTTAAAAAGAATGTGTTCAATTAAAATGAAAGGTTTTAAAGTCACCGATTTTTGTGTGTTGGTTTCATTCCACATTAATTATTTGTTTTCGAGGAATTTTGCAATTAATAACCCTGTCTACAGTATATTTTTTTATATCGAAAGTGGTAATATTTTTTAAATTGTATTCAATTAAATCGATGTTTTATTACTTCAAGTATAATATATATTTTTTCCATAGTGATAGCTTTACACAGTCTTTCAATTGAATTGAATATTATCATTTGACCTATCTTAAAGCCTTAAGTAATGGAGGAGTGAGATCTCCTAACACTGGTACGTGTACTTCCGTACCTTAAAGGAGGTGCCAGCCATGCAGTCTGTAATACCTTTAGTGAAGATAAACTATTTTTAATTATTTTAATTTTAGTTGTGAATTTTTCGTCGATTACATTGAATATTTTTTATTCATTGATATTTTTTCATTGATATGTATAAATTAAAGTGTAATGTTGTTTGTTGATCACAGTGTATGCAAAACCACACCGCATTTTGAATACTATGCAATAAAGTATGCACTGCGTGGCTGGTACTTTTTTTTTTAACGGGCGTCACAGAATTACAATATGGCCTATCGTAATACTGTGCGGGCGTCGTAGGCACCTAGTAACTACTAGTCTACACTAATATTACAAAGAGATACATTTAGTAAGTTTGTGATTATGTTTGTAGGGAGTAATCTCTGGAACTACTGAACCGATTTTGAAAATTACTTCACCAGTAGAAAGCTAAATTACTCCTGAGTTGCATTACACTAATATGATAAATGTCAAAGTTTGAATGGATGAATGTTTGTTATTCAATCACGCCACAACAGCTAAAGGAATATAGATCAATTATGGTAGGTACATATATTAGTACCTGGATTAACGTATAGGCTTCTTATTTCCATGCTTGCGAGCCGCTGCTGCTCGCGCACTTCGCACTCTCGAAGACTGTCATTGAAACTATGTTCACGCGAGCGAAGCCGCTGGAAAAAGGTAGTAGGCTATATCTACACTACGATGCCCACGCGAGCGGAGCCGCAGACATATCTAGTTTTCTACAACCAGTGACCGCCTTCGTGGTGTAATGGTTAGTCTATTATTACATCTGTCACATCAAGAGGTCGCGGGTTCGATCCCGGCAGGGTCCCACTTTGTAAGGCTCGGTTTGGTTGGGGAAAGGCATTTTCAAAGTCCACCTGGCTACCTACCTTCATTTAATGTAAGTCTTGCCGCCAAACCTTTTAAAGCATTAATGTCTTCACGGTTGAAGGCAAAATAGCCAGTTCTCTATTGAGTTGAGGATAGTGGTAAGCTATTGTGAAATGATACCCATGGTAAGCCCACTTTTAGATAAAAACTAGCTGTTTCCTGCGGCTTCCCCGCTCAGATCCCGGTGAAAAAAATATATATACCTATTATCAGACCTACCAAATATACACAGAAAATTTCATGAAAATACGTCCAGCCGTTTCGGAGGAGTATGACAACTAACACTGTAACACGAGAATTTTATTTTAGAAATAAAATAAGTCTAGGACTCTTGTACGCACATAACATTCTGTGGTCTTTTAAGTCCCATTAAACTTTTTATATTTTTGTAAATATCTGAATTAACGTGTTTGTAAAGTGTCATTTATAAAAGTCTTCGATTAAATTAAATACATGATCCATTAAACGGGCAAGTCATCGTGAAACTCCGAAGTCAAATTCCAAGTTTCTTCACCGAATTTTTCCACATTAACGTCTATAAAACGAAGTCTTCTTATATTGATTGTTGGAGCCGCAGACCTTACTTTACAAAGACACGCCGATCAGTGTTGACATCAGAACCAGTTTTTTTGAACCCGAGGGGAGCCCTTACCTCTCAGTTAGCTGTGACTGTCATCCTAGTCATCTTCATCATTATCATATCAGCCGACGGACGTCTACTGCTGGACATAGGCCTCCCCCAAGGATTTCCATGAAGACCAGTTCTGCGCTACCCGCATCCAGCGACTTCCCGCAACCTTCACCAGGTCATCGGTCCACCGAGTGGGAGGCCTACCTACGCTACGTTTTCCGGTGCGCGGTCGCCACTCGTGAAACTTTACTGTCCCAGCGGCCATCTGTTCTACGAGCTATGTGTGTGCCTACTGCCACATCCTAGTAGGCTTTGTATAATGACTGCTGTTAATCAGCCTGCTGTGGCTTCCACTGTCATTGTCATTGCCATGATCATCTTGGCAGGCGGGATGACAGTGTGGTGGTACAGTAACCGGACAGGACACTGTTGCCTATTCTCACGGTTTGTTAAGGTAGTCATTTCTAGTCTCTATATCTCTCTTTCTCTCTTATCGTTTGGCACAATGAACAATTACCTGGTGTTGCACTAAGCATCACCCGCGGTCACGTGTAGGGCATTTAAAATTTGCACCTACGGACGTATGTAACGCGACCTTCATACATATCTGGAATTAGATGAGTAGATTTCTTCACGATGGTTTCCTTCACCGTTAATGCATTCGAAAAACTCATGGGTACATTGGCTTTCCGGATTTGAACCTGGGATCTCTGGTTAGGAAGACCAAGTCGTTACCGCTTGAGCCACCGACGATTTTTTTAGCCTCTAATGATACCCTCGAGATGGGGTGGTGTTATCCTAGGGTCGTAACCACAGCTCGAATAATAAAATGACTAAGTTTTTTCTTTTTTTTTATTCACTATTGGTAAGCTCTTGACATCATCTCACCTGATGGTAAGTGATGTCTGATGCCGAAGATGGAAGCGGGATTACCAAGATTCCCCAACGAAATGGAGAACTGGCTATCTTATCTTCAAGCCGGAACACACAATGTTGTTAACACAGACGTTTGGCGGCAATACTTAGATAAGATAGTGGGCTTTAGAAAATGCCCTACCACCAACCAAACCGAGTCTAACAAGATGATCCCACCGGGAATCAAACCCGTGACCTCCTGGTGTGAAGCGAATGGACTAACAATTACGCCACGGAGGCGGTTAAAAAAAAGTGACTTTATACACTTGTCATCGTCATCATATCAGCCGCTCCCAAATGATTTCAACAATAACCAACTCCGCGTTGCTTACATTCAGCGGCTTTCCGCTACTTTAATTAATTAATTACTGCGCTAAAGGCCGTCCATTGTAACCACTGCCACTTGAGTGTAGTATGATTTTGTGAACTATGTTGGTCACTCCAGTTCTGCGTTTTACCTCATTTCTGATTTGATCACGTATTAAGGAAACTCCGAGCATAATTATAAGGCTTGCAGCATTGGGTTTGAGTGAGCCTGATCCTTCTCATGAGGCCTATTGTAAGCAACCATGTTTCAGTTTCTTATGGCATCACTGGCAAAACACACTGGTCAAAAACCTTAGTCACTAGTATCTCATCTGTGCCATAGTCTTGCCCTCACTGTATGCTCAAGGGGTAGGAAAGTAGGGACGGGAAACCTGGTAGTTTTTAGCGTATCTGATAGATATACGAGAGGGATGGTGCCTTAGTCTTGAGACACTAAGTTATTTGAGACGTGATGATATTGCGAAACTTTCTAAACGCTGCCCAGCCGATTCGGATGCAACGATTGATCTCTTTCTCGAAGTTAGTTCTACCTAACTGAAATGATTTTCATCACAATTTTGTATGAAACCTGTTTGAAATAAAAAGTTCGGAAGGGCAAGTCTAGAGATTAAATGTCAATGTTTAGACCCAATACCTCTTGTACAGTCACCGCTGGTTTAAATTGATTCTTATGATGTGGTAATAAGAGTTAAGTTTGAATCTGACATCCTGAAATGTGCCTAGTAACAATGAGTGGCGGTTACAGTAATGGGCTTCGAACACGCGATCTTAAGCATAGCAGCTCGAGGTGGGCTGGTGTACACTCGGCCAAGGATTTTTTTATTTCAATCCCTGAAACCAGAGTTCAGAGTTCGACCATGATTTTGAAAGAAAACGTTGTATCTCTTATGGAGTTCTTGAAGTGAAAACTTCTTAAGGCGCGTTGGGCATCTTTTGAGATGGGGAAAACCGTAGAACTAGCGACACTGTTACCGTTACCGACACCTTACCAGGCAGGAACACTCGCTGTGTCAAAATTTATAAAACTGTAAAAAGTTTTAACTCCTGGACTGGTTAGGTTAGTTTTTTTTGTGTGAAAGGTGCCAAGAAGCTGATAGCTCACTAAACATCTAAGAGTATCATTTTACCATCATCATCATCATCATCATATCAGCCAACGGACGTCCACTGCTGGACATAGGCCTCCCCCAAGGATTTCTAAGGTTTTACCGTAGGTTGGAAAAAGCATTTAGGTTTTTACCATGAGGAGAACAGTACAAGAACCTAGGTAACCGACATAGCTCACAGAATTGCTAAACTTACATGTGGCAAATAGCTTAGATGGTTGGGGCAATAAAGTTCTCAAGTGGCGACCGCGCAGCGGGAGACGTAGAGTAGGCAAGCATCCCACTCGGTGGAACGATGACCTGGTGAGGGTCACGGGGAGCCGCTGGATGCGGCCAGCGCAGGACCGGGTCGTGGAAATCTTTAGGGGAGGCTCTTGTGCAGCAGTGGATGTTTTTCAGCTGATGTGATGATGATGAAAAAAGTATCTTATTCTAAAACATTTTGTAAAAAGGGGTTAGGGTTATAAATCACTTAACTACAAGCGTTAAGTACAGTAACATTTTTCACTGCCACCGTGGCGTAATGGTTAGTTGCTTCACATCAGGAGTTCGCGGGTTCGATTCCCGGTGGGTTAAACTTTTAAGACTCGGTTTGGTTGGTGGTAGGACATTTTATAAGCCCGCCTGGCTAGCTACCACCATCTTTTCTAAGTATTGCCGCCAAACATCAGTGTCAACAACATTGATGTGTTCCGGCTTAAAGATAAGATAGCCAATTCTCCATCGCGTTAGGGAATCTTGGTAAGCCCGCTTTCATCTTCGGCATCGTCACTTACCATCAGGTGAGATGATGCCAAGAGCTTATCGATTGTGGAAAAAAAGGTGATATATCACTTGCGCAGACATGGCTTTCATTCTTTTCTGCATCTCACTATACTTTCTTAACTTCCTGAACGTAATATTGCATAAGTGTTTATGTTTTGTAACTTGTAACTATACAGGATGTAACAAAATTGGTGTAGGTCCCGTTAACTGGGGAGAAGCCACTCATCCTACTGAATAATTTTTGTTCTACATCTTTGTTGAAATCGCAAAAAAAATTTTTACTCTTGATACAAATCGATCATCTGATGACCAATTTTGTACATTTTAGTATGGAGGGCCCAATTTTTTTCTTTATTATTGTCTTTGGGTATCGTTGGGAAAAGTTGTTTAGTACGATAAGTAGAACTCCCAGTTAACGGGTCCTACACCATTTTTTTCACACCTGTATATCGACAAAACCTTAGAGGCAAGTTAATATTCCTTCGTGTTAGATGGCAAGCAATAATATAGTTATTTCATTATTATTATAGTGTCATTATTGGCCATTAAATCGCTATAACCGAAATTAAATTTAACTTGGGTAACAATGGGTAAAATTTTATTGTGTGCTTGCACGATAATTCTTTGTGCAGTAGTATTATTAAAGGACTTCAAAAAAGGAGGAATATATATTATATATAATTTTAATGTGTGTTCGCGGATAACTTCGTCGTTTATGAACCGATTTTGATGATTCTTTTTTTTTGGAAAGGAGATATCCCAAGGATGGTACCACGATAGAGAAACCAAGATCTAGTGATGGCATCCCAGATAAATCGAGGGGAACCTTAGTTTCGTTAGTACTAATATATATACTGTGGTTTCGTACTGGTTATGGTCATTATCTTCACATCAGGAGTTATAGTTAATTTTGTTTCAAGAAATGTCAGGATCAGGTACCTACTATACATCCCAAATTATTTAAAATTTATTCAAGTCTGATAGATAATATTTAGAATTTGCTACTGTAAGCGTTATGATTATTTTTGATTTGTGTTTGCGTGACAACACCAAACGGTGAAGACTTTGCAAGAAAGTATGTACAGCGTTGCTGTACAATCTGTTTTATAGTATAGATGCGTCTAAATGAGGCTTGAAACTATGTACTCCAGTGACACTGTACAGTATGAGGATACTGTGATGGCAGTCAGTAAGTATCACTATTTCAACCGACTTCCAAAAAAGAGGAGGTTCTTAATTCGACTGTATTTTTTTACGTGTGTTACCTCAGAACTTTTGATTGGGTGAACCGATTTTGATGTTTTTTTTTTGTGGAAGGTGCACATAAAAAATGTGTGGTCTCGTAAAATAATAACAAAATCGGTGTAGTATTTTATTAGAAAGTTAATAAAAACCAAAAATAATAATGTAAAATTGTACTAAGTTGTTGCGATGGAAGTCGGGTTTTTTAACGTGTTTAGCGTTTTTAAAAATGGACGTAAAACTCACTTTATTTTAACTAGGTAGGTATAAACATACTTTAATTTAGTAGGTAGGTATAAACTTACTTTATTTAAGTAGGTAGGTATAAACTTACTTTAATTTGACTAGGTAGGTTGAAGTAGGTAGTACAATTTTGCATTATTATTTTTGGTTTTTGTTAATTTTCTAATAAAGTATTACACGTACTTTATTAGAAAATTAATAAAAACCAAAAACATAATGCAAAATTGTACTCAGTTGTTGCGTTGGAAGTCGTTTTTTTTTAACGTGTTTAGCGTTTTTAAAAATGAACATAAAACTCACTTTATTTTAACTAGGTAGGTATAAACATACTTTACTTTAAGTAGGTAGGTATAAACTTACTTTAATTTAACTAGTTAGGTATAAAATTACTTTAATTTAACTAGGTAGGTATAAACTTACTTTAATTTAACTAGGTAGGTATAAACTTACTTTAATTTAACTAGGTAGGTATAAACTTACTTTAATTTAACTAGGAAGGTATAAACTTACTTTAATTTAACTAGGTAGGTATGGCTATCTTATAGATAAGATACATTTCACTAGGCAATGTTTTGATACCTTTCACTACTCGTGACAAGCTGTGCAATCTCACGCGGTTTGCCACACATCCGCCCGAGATTGAGATGCCACAACCCGTTGTACAACAAGAATATGTATTGTATCACGGATGACCTTGTCTCATATAACTATGTCATGTTTTTGTTTCCAACGCAGCGCAATAAGTTCCGGCAGACAAAACCTTTTAGCATATCTGTTTGTTAAAATGTTTTAAACTTTCATGAATTTTTAAATACTTACTTTTAACGAGGTATCAAACGTTAGTAAAACCAAATTTAAATTTACACCGCTTTATTTTAAAAAGATTTTCCAAAAAAGAACACTTCTTTATGTCATTCGCCGTCCACCATTTGTGTTCTATTCTTCTCTGTCTCATCTTTCCATCCCTTTCACATCTGACTTGTTCCATTTCACCAATCAATCTTAAATACAGTCCTTACGTACACAATTATAATGACGTATTTACTACTAGCTTTTTCTTTCAGGAACTGCATCAGATTATGCTATTTTCCCGGGATAAATAGTAACCTATGTCCTTCCCCGTGACACAGGCTACCTTCATGCCAAATTTCATAAAGATTGGTCAAGACGTTGAAGCGTGAAAAGGTAACAAACAAACAAACACATTTTCACATTTATAATATTAGTAAGGATGTTTCGCCGCGGTTGGTCCAGCCAAAACAAATGACGTAGATTCATTTCTATATTTGACAGCTCATCTGAAATACCGTATCTTCTTGTGCTAAGCAACAAATACATTGAATTTATTCCGTAATTCCGGGAGTAAGTCGGAGCACCTGGTGCCTCGTCACGAGGCTACCTCGTTGCACAGTGACATTGCGAATGAAAATAAACCTTCCCTTCCTTCCTTTTTGAATATGAAGAGCAAAAGAATTTTATAATTGATAAAATTTACACTTAGCATAAGTGACAGCCGTTTAGGTAATACAGTTCTCAAGTGGCGACCGCAAACTGGAAGACATAGCACCACTCGGAAGACCGACAACCTGGTGAAGGTCGCATGAAGCCGCTGGATGCAGGCGACGCAAGACAGGTCGTTGTGGAAATCCTTGGGGGAGGCCTTTGTCCAGCAGTGGACGTGTCTCGGCTGATATTATGACACGTGACATAGTAACTTATTATAAGGGAATGAAGAAAAGCTTTGTTTTGGAACAGATATTTTACGCAATGAGCCCAAGGTAAGTTAACCGTGTTTCCGTAAGTAGTTACATGAATTACTGACACCCTGCATCGTCTTATACTCATTTTCCAACAATAGTATCATTCATCATCATCATATCAGCCGAAGGACGTCCACTGCTGGACATAGGCCTCCCTCAAGTATTTCCACGACGACCGGTTCTGCGCTGCCCGCATCCAGCGGCTTCTCGCGACCTTCACCAGGTCATCGGTCCACCGAGTGGGAGGCCTTCCTACACTACGCTTTCCGGTGCGTGGTCGCCACTCGATAACTTTACTGCCCCAACGGCCATCTGTTCAACAATAGTATACAATATAGATTTGCAATCTAGGTGTCCCCATGAAATAGTGAAGTCAATCTAACAATTATTTTTTCTTATCCACCATTGGTAAGCCCTTGACATCATCTCACCTGATGGTAAGTGACGATGATGCCGAAGTTGGAAGCGAGCTTACCAAGATTTCCCAACGCAATAGGGACCTGGCTATCTTATCTTCAAGCCGAAACACATCAATGCTGTCAACATTGATGCTTGGCGGCAAGACTCAGATAAGATGGTGGTAGCTAGCCAGGCAGGTTTAGAAAAATTCCTTTCCACCAATCAAACCGAGTCATAAAAAGTTAGTCTCTGCTGGGAATCGAACCCGCGACCTCGTGATGTGAAGCTAATGGTCGCAGCTACGGAGGCGGTTGATGATTTTTTCCATAGGATTCGCCTATAGTGACATAAAAATTACTTGAAGGTGCGCCTTATTTACTATCAAATGTTTTTTTTTTTTTTTTATGAAAAGCAAATACATTATAATATATTGAGAAAAATATGTCTACGTGATCTTTCAAAGGATACAACAGTAATACCATTACTTATATTCTTAATTGAAGACGCTACTCTTCGATTGCTGAAGAGCAACCTTAATAGTTGCTTTGTTAGAATTCCAAGTGCACATCAGTCGTGTCTTAGCAAGTCAAGGGAGACAAATATTTTATCACTGAAAGGCTTGGAGGAGTCCAAAGTCCTCTCTCTCTCCTCCCTAATCGCTCGGTTCCGCCTATTCTGCTCAGGAGCTTGGCTAATATTTGCGAAGCTCTTGGCGACAAGGCGATTGGCTGAGATGGGGTTGTCAGGTGGAGAAATTGAAAGTCCCCCGAACATGAAACGACCAATTGTAGCAGAATCAAGATTTTATGCTACTAAGTAAGTAACTAAGTAAATATACTTTATTGCACGCCAAAAAACAATACAGGACTTTTTAATATACATAGAGTGCAAAGGCGGCCTTATCGCTTTAAGCGATTTCTACCAGTAACCTTAAGTTAGGGATGGAAAGACAGGTAAACTAGTACAGGATGGCAGCAAATTCAACTTTTAAACTATCTAACTTATTATTATAACTAATAAAAGTGATTTAAGATAGATAGCTAACACGTTTATATGCTGTAATCAGATTCAAATGTGGTATTCAGAGAAATATTTTCTGTAGTCACAAAACTTCATTGAAGTAAATTTACACCGATTACAGTGTGCAGTAACCTATGATTACAGAAAAAATAAAAAACGCTTAACTTAATCGATTTAATTTAAGGAGGCATGCTTAAATGCACTCATTGCGCGAAAAGTTTTGCTGCGAAGATTGGCTACATAAACCATCTTCGAGCGCACGCGCGGCAAACCGACTGACTAGGAGTCGAAGTGGTCGCCATGACCGAAATCGGTCGGATAGATCATCATCATCATCAATTTTTGGTAATTTAGGTCTAATTCATTGAATTACGATTAAAATATTACCTACTGAAGTTGACAAGTTTAAATTAAGTATCTCCAAAGATTGGGAATTCACAATCCCTGGCAACATACTCCTGGCTGCGAAACGATATTTTCACTATAAACACAAGGATATTCGGCGCGAAATTGCTCGGTTTATCCTCTTGATAAGATGGCGCGATGTTTTTTTGCATCCAATTTTGACGATCGGTAGGCAAACAGCTTGGCAATGTGTACTTGCCCCATTTTATTCACTTCCCGTGAAATAAAACCGTTTAGATACGTTATTTTATACCTTTTTGTTCCACATTTATGGGATAACGTGAAGAATAGTACAATACTGCAGCGGCCAGCAAAAGAGTCATTGATGGACGAACATGTAAGTCCATCAATGCCTAGTTGTGGCTAAGGCTTGTATAGTACTTTTCTCAAATAATGCGCGGAAATTAATTTTTCACGGCCCAAAGCGTTTTTTTTTTTTTTAATAAACAACTTTCTATTTGCAAGTTAGTTCGAGATTTAAATTAAACCTTTAATAAGTTACCTCCTTGGTTGCCATGTATCGGGGTAAAAGATCGTTCCATTTTTAAATTACACGACAGAATAGATATGAGATTACATAGTAGTTTATTTGGCCTCTAAAACATGACAGATACGATAAACGTCAAAATAGATTGAGACTATTTCCAAAAAAAAAAATCAAGTTTTAAAAATATATTTACTACTTTTCTTTTTTAGGCCGGAAACTTTTGAACCCCCCCCCCCCCCTCGTACATTCCTTGTTTTACTTCGGAAAGAGGAAGTTTTGTTTTTTCTCTTCAAGTAAACAATGTAGGAGAACCAAAGTAACCGACACAGTTCTCAGAATTGCTAAACTTAAGTGGCACTGGGGCGGAGCACATAGCTCGTAGACCAGATAGCCGTTGGGGTAGTAAAGTTCTCGAGTGGCGACCGCGTACCGAAAAACGTAGCGTAGGTAGGCGTCCCACTTGGTGGACCGATGACCTGGTAAAGGTTGTCGCGGAGCGATGTATACGTCTGCATCTGCACCGCGAATGTCACCTACGCAATTATGATTAAACTCACATGTGACTCGCTGTACTGCAACACAATTCATGTCCTTCACCATCGCAGAGTACACCCGACCACCCGTGCTGCCAGGTGTTCGTCCAACTCCTGTAATTAAACTGGTATGAGTATGATAGCGGATCCCATAATCTGTCGTGAGGAGTGGGGTTCTACCTTGGGATGGACATGCAGTCCATGGCTAAATTACGGGACGAGGATGCCCATGAAATGAGCAATCAGTGTTGCATGAGGCACCTTTCTATGTGTGTGTGCTTGATGTCAGGTGTGTATACAAATGAATATCGCATAATACATGAACACAGTAGCATGAGTAAGGCAATGGTTAGTCACACGTCAAACAACAGTGCTGAAAGAAATAAATCATTAATAGGTCGGTGGTAAGGAAGGTAAGGGAAGGTAAAGGAGGAAGATCCCATAGTCATGTCCCACGTTGGAGGAGCAACTCGTTCCTCATGTCCCTCGTTGGAGGAGTAACTCATTCCTCATGTCCCTCGTTGGAGGAGTAACTCATTCCTCGTGTCCCTCTTTGGAGGAGCAACCTCCTCGTCCCCTCGTCCCACCCGCGTCCGGGCTGGCGAGTCGTTGGGGACTGTTGGGGGAGTAACGTTCCCCATGTCCCACGTTGGAGGAGAAACTCATTCCCAATGTCCCTCGTCGGGGGAGAGGTTTAATTTCCCCATTGCCAGGCGACATCTGGCTATCCGTCCTCTCGTCCCACCCGCGTCCGGGCTGGCGAGTCGTTGGGACCGTTGGGGGAGTAGCTAGCGTTCCCCATGTCCCACGTTGGAGGAGAAACTCATTCCCCATGTCCCTCGTCGGGGGAGAGGTTTAATTTCCCCATTGCCAGGCGACATCTGGCTATCCGTCCCCTCGTCCCACCCGCGTCCGGGCTGGCGAGTCGTTGGGGACCGTTGGGGGAGTAGGTAGCGTTCCCCATGTCCCACGTTGGAGGAGAAACTCATTCCCCACGTCCCTCGTCGGGGGAGAGGTTTAATTTCCCCATTGCCAGGCGACATCTGGCTATCCACGTTCACTGAAGCATCAGCGGGTACCACGCTGTTCTCACACGTCGATTGATCCACATCTAGGTATTCGGCACTCCGGAAAGATCTGCGGCTTCCCGTAACTTACAGATCATACTCGAGTATACTGTCTTCCGTATATCCATAAACAGTCTCAGGTTCATCCAAGGTGATTGGGCTCCTGTCCGTTCCGTGTGCTCAACAGGATCTGCAGCGCGTTAGCCACGTCAGCGCCACGTCGTTCAACTGTCATCTCTCCACCTAGCTGTGTTAGGAAAACAATGTGTCAAAGGACACGATGATTATAGGTTATGTGCGAGCTGTGGTGGCGTGTATGATGTGTCGTGGAAATATGGTGCAAGGTCCATGGGGTTTGGTGATTGTGGAGCCTTCAGGCTGATACCGGCACCAGGCATTGTGTAAATATCAAGATTACATCGGATATAGTTACATGAGCAAGTTAGAAGCAAAGAGAGATTTCGACAAGATATGAAATCAACTATGATACTCAACTTGGGTCCTTTGGCGCAGTAGTAGTAGCAGCTGGCTCGTGTCTCCTTCCTTCCTCGTGGTTGGCTCGAAGAGGTGTTGATCGAAGCACACGCGAAATCGAAATGAAAATGAATTATGAGCCCGGCGCTCCTATATAAAACGAGTGAAATGACTAAGAGGATAAAAACTCTTTGCTGTTTACCGATTCGTCATAGACTAGTCAATTTAAGTTAGGTCATCTTTATGAAGTTCATTCGCGACAAGATGTTAAATCCATCGTGTTCGCGACAAAGGTCGCGGGAAGCCGCTGGATGCAGGCAGCGCAGAACCGGTGGTCGTGGAAATCCTTGGGAGAGGCCTATGTCCAGCAGTGGACGTCCTTCGGCTGATATGATGATGATGATGATGAATGCTTTTAAGAGATCTGACAAGTGCATTGAAATAGAGGGGGACTTTTCAAAAAAATAAAACAAGTTTTAAAAATATACGTACTACTTTTCTTTGATAAGCCGGAAACTTTTGAAACCATCTCGTAAATTCCTATTTTTACTAGGGAAGAGGAAGTATAGTTTTTTCTCTTCAAGTAAATAATGTGACATTTTATTCAATAAACAGTACCTTTTTTAATCTCTGTCCTAGTTGTCATCAAGACCACAGATATACAAATCTATGACCATAGAGCGCACATTAGCGGGCGAACGACGCGGCTATTTATTTGCTTCGGCCAGTGATCGATCTTAATCTGCAGCCAGAAGGGGCGGACCGGACGTCGTCGAGGGATATTGCAATGGAATTAGATGGATTTTTGGGTATAACTGTAGTAATTTTTTGTTTTGAGTTTGCGTGTACAATCCTTGACTGCATCATCACTTACCATCAGGTGAGTTACAGTCAAACGTACTCAAATTTTTAATTAAAAAAAATGAGCAGTTTATATTTGTCGTAAACTATGTATGGTAGACTAATCGCATCGGTCAGTTTCAATTAGAGATCTAAAGTATATAAAAATCTAATCCGCTTTAATCTACAAAATGTACAACTGTTCTTAGGTCTTAAAGTGTTCTTTTTAGTATTTTTAAGGATTTATATTTTCATAAGCCCAATAATAGGTATTAACAAAAACATATCATAAAATATAATGACATAACATTTGGCAATATTTTTACTGTCACTTCTATACATGAAAACTGAACAAATATATATATATATATATTCATATCTACCCGAGTCTTTGATGAGAATTGTCAAAAATAAGACAGGAGATTTCTCGGATCCGATGAACTACCAGCCCATCTCACTTGCCACTATAACAGCTAAGGTGCTTGACAGTTTGCTTAATGATCAGTTGAACAAACACATTAAGCTGCACGATGCACAGTTTGGTTTCAGAACCGGACTGTCCACTGAAAGTGCGATTCTGTGTCTTAAGCAGGCTGTCAAGTACTACACAGATAGAAAGACGCCGGTGTACGCGTGTTTTCTGGACTTATCAAAGGCTTTCGACCTAGTAGTTTATGATGTACTCTGGGACAAGCTGAAGGGCATGAGTATACCGGTGGAATGCATATCACTATTTAGATATTGGTATAGAAATCAATTGAATCATGTGAGATGGGCTGGTGGTCTGTCTGACGAATACAAACTTGAGTGCGGAGTGCGGCAGGGTGGGCTGTCTTCTCCGAGTTTGTTCAACCTGTATAAAAATCAGCTCATTGAGGAGCTCAGCAGCACGCATGTAGGCTGTCACATAGATGGTACTTGTTTTAACAACATTAGTTACGCCGACGATATGGTGCTGCTGGGCCCCTCAATAGGGTCAATTAGAAAACTTGTCGTTGCCTGTGAGCAGTATGCGGCTAGTCATGGGCTTAAGTACAACGCCAAGAAAAGTCAAGTTCTTGTGTTTAAGTCTGGGAACAAAAAGCCCTCAACTGTACCTCCGGTTATGATTTCCGGTACTGCTTTGCAAGTGGTCGACAATTTTAAGTACCTCGGTCACATGATTACGGTAGACTTAAAAGATGACCTCGATATAGAGCGGGAGCGCAGGGCGTTAGCAGTAAGGAGTAATGTCCTAGCTCGCAGATTTGCTCGATGCTCACCAGAAGTAAAAGTAACGCTTTTTAAAGCATATTGCACATCTTTCTACTCTAGCAGTCTGTGGGTTAGTTACACAAAACGAGCTTACAACGCCCTGCGAGTGCAGTATAATAACGCTTTCAGGATGCTGATGGGGCTGCCGCGCCACTGTAGTGCGTCTCAAATGTTTACGGAGGTGAGAACCGATGGATTTCACGCAATTATACGCAAGAAAGTCTCCTCACTTCTCCATCGGTCGCGCGGCAGCCACAATGGAATCCTGAGGACGATCGCCGCACGGTTTGACTCTCCCCTCCTGAAGTATTGGGTGGGGATAGTCACCGGTGCGGTAAAATGATACTTTTAATTATTCCCAAGTGGTTTTTAAGTACTAACTAACATAGGCTAGGTCTCTATTGTTACTAACACATATTATGGATTTTTGTGGTCCGAAATAAACTTATTTATTATTAAAACACAACTAGATAGCGCTAGTAGTAGTCAATTCGCGTCTTTCTGTGAGGATTTCAAATGTGATATTTTGTATTTGACTTTGGATTTATACGGAACCCTCTCGACGCGAGTTCCACTCGCACTTTATATTTATGAATGTGCGGAGACTACGTGAGTCTGTATGTTAAGATATGTATTGACGTGACAGTGAACAATCACCATTAGACATTACATTAGGCACCCCCTATACCGTGCACCACGGATCAGATAAATAAATAAATAAAGGTTGGATTGGAAATGTGCGCTGGGCAGGCGCGCCTCAAGTATGATTAGACAATCATACTTAACCGAAGCACGCGGTCATACTTTTCATTTGCGTGTCGTTCTGTGTAACGTACAGACTCTCGAAATGGTGTGAGACACAATTTCAGCCCTGTGTTCTAAGTGTGTTTTGTTTATTAGTGCGCGCAATTCGTGTATATGTGTTATTATTGCTTGTGTAGTGGAGTTGATGGGTGGGAGACAGGCGGCGACGCTGGTTTTCAAACAAACGTGTGAATATTGCCAATCCAACCTTATTTATCTTATCCGTGCCGTGTACAGACATTGAGCCCGCATTAGCGCGGTAACCCGACGCGCGCCCGCCGGCCCGCGGGGCGGCGCGTTATCATTCGTCCCGGGGTCGATTTCCGTGCGTGGTCCGTGTGCGTGACCAGTCCGAAAAGCAGTATATTGATGGAGGTATCTACATGTATGGACAGGAGATTATCAATTATTATTATTGTATGCTTGCGATAGTAGGTTCTTGGTGGAACACTGAACTGAACATATTAAGGTTTTTCCTTGCACTATTCCACAATTAATCTTCAGGCAGTAGACTACTTTAAGTAAGGTAAGCAGTCTACTGCCTGAAGATGATCACGAAACCGGTTGCAGTATAAACAAATTTGCGTTTTACTTATATTAATTGTGGAATAGTGCAAGGAAAACCGAAATATGTTCATTTATTATAATTATTACTCTCTATGATCGAGTAGGTTTGTGTGTGTGTAGTTGTGTACTGGTACTGCTGTAGAATGTACATGTACAGAAAAACTTTTATTCGACACAAACACAAATCGATTAGGTATACAAGATAAAAAAAATCAAGATGAAAAAGATTAAAACATCACAAAAATAGAGAATAAAACTAAAGATATTGGTGAAATGGATTTTTCTCAGCATAAGCTCATGTCGTGTCCATGAAGCGTACGGCACAGCAGTGCGATTATGTGAAGATTGTAGTACAGAATGTTATGGTAATCACTTATCGGGAATAAGTTAATGAACAAATAAGTAAGTGAAATAGAAAGATAATGATTAATAAGTTATGATTAATAAGTACATTTTCACGCTTTAAAACCTTCACCAATCTTGATGAAATTTGGCAAGAGGGTAGCCTGTGTCACAGGGAGAAGGACATAGGCTGCCTTTTATCACATAAAAATAGCATAGTCCGATGCAGTTCCTGAGGGAACAAATAGTATACTTACTTTTTTTGGCTAATTTCTTTAACATCGCAACAGAACAATGGATTGTTGTGATTTTTTGCACATAGATGGTTGAGGAGTGACATACACTGCTAATCACAATAGCCCGATCTGGGATGGATTTACAGAAAACTTATTTCTACTCCCGCGAGCCGCTTGCAGCTCGCGCACCACTCAACCTCATAGACAGTCATAAAAACGATGTCCACGCGGGAATAAGTTAGTTATTATATAATAGCTATAATTATTTAGAACCTGCATGATAATCCTACGTTAGGAATTCATGTCATCGCCACCGTTTGGGCGTGGATCCGGATTGGTGGACCTTGTATCCCCCAAAGGCGAACTTCATCGTCACGTGTTTCTGACTATTCTAGTGTGAGCAACCGGCACCAGCGTCTTACCGTGCCTTGTAAAACTTGGAAACGGGTGAGATAGATGCCACCTATTAGTGACACCCGTGCAGGTAATGAACCGTGCGGATGGTCAATTTCCTGCATTGGTAAGTTAACCTGCTTGATCGACGGTCACGCCAGTCACACTGAGCTCCGACCTTTTAGATCTTATATAACACTACAACAAGATCGATGCATTTTAAGATGTGGTGTTGGAGACGTCTGCTAAGAATCCCATGGACAGCAATGCGAACAAATGTTTCCATACTTAAGGAACAACACATTAAAAAACGGCTCTCAACAATATATCTCGAACGCGTGCTGGGTTTCTTCGGTCACATAATGCGTTCTCTAAAGCATGATCTGGAGAAGACGATCATTTTGGGACAGATTGAGGGAAAACGCGCAAGAGGAAGAACACCAGTCAGATGGTCCGATGTCATAAAGGGCAAGGCGGGGGGCAGTCTACACCGGGCAGTCCACCTGGCCCAAAATCGTGTCAAGTGGAGGACATAATGTGGTCACGATCCTCAGCAGTGAGGGAACGACGAAGAAGAAGATACCACTACAATAAGAGTAATGCTCACATGGTTCTCAATGCTGAATGCCATCATACGGCGTGGGAGCAAAACGTCCGTAATATAGGTAAGATAGTTTAAAAACAAAATGTTATTGTCATGAAATGTTCGCAAAACGTCATAGGAGCAAAACGTCCTCACGTACTACGTCAGTAAGCGGGCAGCCTTGTGATCTACCTTGTTGTTTATAGATTTTGGATTGTTGCATATCGATTTGACGATAGGCAATTCGACTGAAATATCTACGATAAACGAGCGTCGGTGACGCAACAGCAATGGCTGCTACTTCCTATCCGGGAAGTCGCGGTTCAAGCCCTGCCACGTACCAATGTGTTTTCGAATTTCGATCTCATATGTACGTTTATCCGACGCTCTTACGGTGAAGGAAAACATCGTGAGGAAACCTGCACACACGCCTACGAAGAAACTCGAAGGTTGTGTATGAAGTTGACCAGCCCGCACTGGGCCCGCGTGGTCGGCTAAGGCCCGATCACCCTACTTCAGGGTAGGCTCGAACCCTTCCATGGGTACGTATATATGAGCTGATGTGATGATCTACGATAAAATTAGTTGTAACAAAAACTAATTTCATGAGTACAAAATAATTATGGTTTTTATGGAAAGAAGATCGACAGCGTTTGACATTTGATTGAAAAAAGTTATTGACCAACATACCTTATAAAAAAAATTAATAAAATCGGTCTACAATAAGTGAAGCTGTCGCGTAACATACATATAAAGAAACACACATTCGAATTGAGAACCTCCTCCTTTTTTGAAGTCAGTTAAACATGAACTCAAGTTAGGATTTAAAGAACTTCGTTTTAATTTCTCGATGAACGTAACAAATGTTGCGGAATCTCAATTTATCTTCTGGTTACCCCGCGAATGAAATTCCGAATTATTCTGTTTATTTTAATCTATCATCCAGAGAGGTTCCACAGAGAACCTCCAAAGACGGGCTTTCAAGTTATTAATTTTAATTACGGAGTTGGGCGTTCGGCGTTCGGCGGGCGTTCGCTCGGAAAACACCTAGCTGGTTTGTTCTAATGGACGCCAATAAACAAAAAGTCAACACCGATTATGTGTATTGATTTTTATTCAAATACTAGCTGTTTACCGCGGCTTCAACGGCGTGGACAACGTTTCTATGACTTTTTGAGGGTGCACATTGCGCGAGCCACATGCGGCTCGCAATCGTCAAAAAAATAGCCTATGTGTTAATCTAGGTCCTAATCTGTCCACTTTATTTATATTTTTTTATTTACTATTGGTAAACCATTGACAACATCTCACCTGGTGGTAAGTGACGATGTTGCCGAAGATGAAAGCGGGCTTACCAAGAATCCCCAACGCAATGGGGAACTGGCTATCTTATCTTCATGCCGGAACACACCAATGATATCAACATTGATATTTGGCGGCAAGACTTAGATAATATGGTGGTAGCTAGCCAGGCGGGCTTAGAAAATGCCCTACCACTAACCAAACCGAGTCTTACAATGACCCCGCCAAATTACCAAACTTACCAAATTTCAGCTAGATCCGTTAAGTTATTTTTGCGTGAAGAAGTAACAAACATACACACTCACATACTATCGCCTTTATAAAATTAGTGTGATAAAAACCGGCCAAGTACGAGATGGACTTGCACACGCAAGGTTCCTTATCATCGTACAAGAAAAAAAACACGTTTTTGTATAGAGCTTCGTTACGAGTGACGAAGGAGTGAAATGGTATAGTGATGGCAAAAACACAAAGTTGAGCTTTTGATGGAGATTGATTATCTTACTTAATAGAGTCTTAAAACAAAAAGATTAAAAAAAAAGTGTGTGTCTGTACATGTGTTTCTGTACGTCTATCCGGTGCTCTAATTTCTAAGCTACTGGATGGATTTATTATTTTTATATCTCAAGGCGTATTTTTTTAAAATTTCTCCTATCTTGATTTTTTTAGGATTGTTACCATGGCAATTTTTTTTTTCTCTAAATCTGATGAAATTCTCAGGATCAGCCACTATTTCATCCCTCTTTTACCTGATGAGAAACCATATGAGGACAGCTGAACTATTGGAGATAGAGTAATGCCTCTATAGCCAAAGTTGTTCTTGTGATGGGCCTTACTCAAAAAAGTCCTCTAGAATGCAGTTGTTTTAGTATAAATTGAAGTGAAATCCCCACAAAAACATTTAAGCAGACTCATTAATCTTAACAAAATGTTTAACGACCAAATAGCTCGTTTTCTTTCATTCATTTAGACTTGGCTCTTTGTTTCATCTCACTACTTTTTATGTCCATAAATCTCAAAAAAATCGAGACAGTACGTTTTTAAAGAATGTTTTTTGTTGGGATTACTACTTATACTGATATTTTACGCAGCACATTTTTTTTCCTTATCTTCGCTTCGCGTTTTGTTCCTCATTGGAATGATTAGCGGAACGTAGTGGCACAAAACAAATAAACAAGTTTCGGATTAGGATGTGTGTTGTTCTGTTTGCTCGCGCCTAGAAACTCCTTAACTTAACCCGCTGTGTTACGCCTGATTGGACTGAAATTTGTTTATCCAAGTAAACGCATAAATCACAATTTAAAGTCCCAAATCTGTCTCATTTCAAGCTCGTTTTCTTGCGGTTCACTAGGTTAAATTGTTTTGTGAATAGCGAAAGCATGCGGCGTTGCTCATCGGTTATTAAATTTACTTTATAATTTGTAAATGTGCCTGTAGCTTGCTTTACTTTTATTACCCGACTGTCTCAGAAGGACGGTTATGTTATTCGAGTGTATGTATGAATGTAGATTTCGATGTTCCCTGCTACAGCCTGAACGGCTTGAAGAATTTTAACGTATGAGGTATCAGTAGATTCGTCTTGACCCCGTGAGTGACAAAGGATACATATTATTTACTTACTAGCCAAACAGAGGGCTCAAGTTTTTACGCAGTCTAGTTTGTTTGTTTGTTTGTTACCTTTTCACGCTTCAACGCCTTGACCAATCTTAATGAAATTTGGCATGCGGGTAGCTTGTGTCACAAGGAAGGACATAGGCTACTTTTTATCCCGTGTAAATAGCATAGCCTTTACATAGCATAGCATATACTCTTTTTTGGTTAATTAACATCGCAACGGAACAATGGATTGTGTGATTTTTTGCACCGAGATGGTTGAGGGGGTGGGAAATGACACGATTTACTAATAAGCATATCCTGACATAGTTCCAGAGGGATCTGGAGAAAATTCATGTCCACGCTCGCTAACCGCTTGCGGCTCGCGCACTGCGCACCCTCTAAGTCAGTTACAAAAACGATGTCCACGCGGGCGAAGCCGCGGGCAAAGCTAGTAAATTATAAATTTTAAAACTATTATTAAATAGAAACAGAAATGAGGAGATCCGTGGGAGAACTAAGGTAACCGACGTAGCTCACAGAATCTCTATACTTAAGTGGGAGTGGGAGGGGTGCATAGCTCGTAGAACAGATAGCCGTTGGGGTGGAAAAGTTCACGAGTGACGACCGCACACCGGAAGACGTAGCGTATGTAGGCCTACCACTCGGTGGACCGACGACCTGGTGAAGGTAGCGGAAAGCCGGTGGATCCGTGCAGCGTAGGACCGGTCGTCGTGGAAATCCTTGGGGAGGCCTTTGTCCAGCAGTGGACGTCATTCGACTGATATGATGATGATGATAATGACCATTATACCCACATACATTTAGAAAGTTCTTTGACTTTTACATTTGAAGCAATTCTACAGACCAACACGTTTAATTTAGTGGTAGATTATTTGACACGGAATGCGTTATACATTACCACGATTTTTAGAGTTTACTCCATAAGAAAAACGAGTGATAACTTTGTTTACTCACGTTTTAAATCAGTCAATTTTTATATCTTTTTTTAACATTGATGTGTTCCGGCTTGAAGATAAGATAGCCAGTTCTCCATTGCGTTGGGGAATCTAGATAAGCCCGCTTTCATCTTCGGCATCATCGTCACTTACCATCAGGTGAGATGATGCCCAGGGCTTACCAATTGTGAATAAAAAAAGTTGAAAAAATTGGAAAGGCTATGATTCCATGGTCATACAGCCTAAATCGCTAGGCCCAAGGCCGAGCTCCGCATAGGGCGAAGCCCGGGCGCTCCTTACGAGAATGAGGGACTCCTGTCACGCGTCGGAGCTGCCACGCACACTTTTTTTTATCCCTATAGATTTTACAATAGATTATCCCCGAAATTATGTTTAAAAGTTAACATCTGTTATATATTATATAGAAGAACATAGCCAAGTGCGAGTCACATTCGCTCACTGAATGTTACATACCACCGCATATTGAATAAATTTTTGTAAAAATACATATTTAAAATATATTACACATATATTTGTACTGTGTATCTATAAAAAATAAGCCGAAATGATAGGCAAACTTAACTTTGCATTTGAAACAATGTTCACATCCATACGTCACGTACATTTTCCAACTGCAAGTGTAACTTTGTAATTGAAAAAAAAAGTGATTATATCGCATAATCGGTTTTAAGGTTCCGAAGTCAACAAGGAACCCTTATCGTTTCACCGTGTCTGTATGTCTGTCTATCTGTCGGCGGCTTAGCTGTAATTTGGCATGGATATACATATAGGTATTAATGAAATTCAAAACTATTTTCCGCTTCATCGCCACTTACCATCAGGTGACATGATGTCAAGGGCTTACCAAATGTAGATAAAAAAAAGAGTTTACTAAAACCATTTTTTGATTTAGGGATTGCTTTACGAAATATTACACTTAAAATAGGTAATTTTACAAGCTTGTATTTAACTTGCAATGTATGTTTGTTTGATCGGATAACATATTGCAAGTTAAATTTGACCCACTTCTTGGTTTCCAATTCAGCTGAAATTTTGCATGCATTTAGATATCGCGTGCCAATGCAATATTAAAAGCTTGCACCTAAAAGTTTTTGGGTTTTTCGAAAATTAGTTGCTTTTAAAATACACACAATACATTGCGCGAGGTGCGACACGCTCTTGGCCACTTTTTTTTCTTAACTTGTATTGTGAGACCTTGCTGCTTGCCAAATTTTATTATCCTAGTTAGGTCAACTGAAAATATTTGCGTATATCAAAAATAGCCGTATTTTTTGATGGCATTGACATAAAAAGATTGGTTTTTTTAGCTCCAAGCAAGGACTTATATATTACTGGCGTAAGGACCCGGCCAACGCGGGCGACTAATGGTCCCAGCGAATTGGTGCGAAAATCGAAAGTTTCGCACACTCGCGACTCAGTCGTCTGCGGGAAATTGTACAGTGCGGTGGAAAGATATTCCATATAAAAATGCCTTATTGTGTTGTTAGAGGCTGTAAAAATCATGAAAGAAAGGCTAAAAAGAAACATGGGATGTTGTATCATCGTAAAGTAACCTTACATTGTATTTTTTCTTGTAAACAAATTAAATAAACGAATTTTAAAGCGACAATTCTACCAAGGTTCTTTTAACGCGGCACTGACGTCAACTCGCGCCCACGCTAGTTCGTACGAGTTTTGTTAGATGGCGCTACTTTTTGCTTGTATCAAGAAAATCTAAGTCAAATATGGTGACGGGCGGATCCTTCTATTCAAATCTGTGGCTCCAAGAGACCGTAGATCTAAGCATTTGATATGAATTTACACTTGACACCTCTACGCGTTCCTGAGAAAAAATATCTTGACAGACTGATAGTCAGACAGACAAGGAAGTGATCCTGTATGTATTCCTTTTTTCCTTTTGAAGTGAGGAACCTTAAAAAAATTAAACCCCCTTTTCACTTTATTTTTTAAATTATTATAAGGAAATCTGGTATCTTCTTTTAAATTAAAAAATCTATTTTATTAACTAAATAAATAGTAAAAGAATTTGTGAAATCTAATGCGAGTCCATCCAGCCGTTCTATCCAACCGATTTGCTTAAAGTTTTTTTAAAAGGAAAGGTAATAATGAACAGATTTGTCAATAAGCATTGGAAATCACCCCCGCGAGCAGAGCAGCTCGTGTACTGCGCTCCTTCTAGGATGTTAAACGAGTCCGTCCTGCCGTTCTATCCAAACGATTTTTTTTAATGAAAGGTATTGATGCACAGATTCGTAATCAAGAATTGAAAATCACTAAACTTTCGCCCTCCTCAAGTTACACTCAAACACGATTTTCATTTCTTCATAGCTCTCATTGAAGTACGCAGTTCGTTTTGGTCAATGAACACTCGCTGGGATGAGTATTGCCTACTTAAATTGGTTGGGTTGGAGGAAAGTTAGGTGTGAACATTCAATGCGCACACTCTTGCACACCGCGCACGACGCGATGGCGAGCCGCTTGCGGGTCGCTGCTGCGCACTCTCGATGTCCACAATATAACAGTTTTATAAGTTTTGATCCTGTGAGTGTTCCTGGTACAGATTCGGTGACGGTTGCAGTGTCGCGAGTTCAATGGTTTTCTCCCATCTCAAAAATGTCCAACGCGCCTAAAGAATGTTATAAGTTTTGACCCTCCAAGTGTTCCTGGTACGGGGTCGAAAACGGTTACAGTGTCGCGAGTTCAATGGTTTTTCCCCATCACAAAAATTTACAACGTGCAGAAGTTTTCACTTCAAATACAGCCTTTTCAAATTAGCACAGAACGACAGACGAACGAAAAGGCAGGTGACGTTGGCTTCACAATAAGGTCCCATGCATTGTCACGAAACCCTGGAAATGTAATATTATCGTATAGGGTATTTTTTTTAAAGTCTTGAATTTCTACTCTCTTAAGTTCCAGTCTGCTAATGCTGTAACAATTTTTACTGTCGCCTACAGAATCCCAGATAATATCAAAAGGCAAAAAGTTTAATATTAATTTCGGTCGTTATAGCGGTGTTCAGCGTTTCTTTTTCTCAATTTCTCCCCGGAATCCCGATCTCAATTTCAATTTCTTCTTCTCAATATTTGATCTAACACTGACCTGTTTAAATAAATCAATTTGTTTCGAAACCTTTTCGGGGCTGAACCTGCAAAAAATGACGGTAGGTATCTGTGTCTTACATAACATCTTCTTGCTTTAGGTTGAGTTACATTAACAAGTTTACTTATTTCTAGTTAAATTTCTCGAGTGGCGACCTCTCACTGGAAGACGTAGAGTAGGCACATGGTGAGCTGACGATCTGGTGAAGGTCGCAGGGAGCTACTGGACGCGGAAAGCGCAGGACCGGTCGTTGTAGAAATCCTTTGAGGAGGCCTTTGTCCAGCAGTGGACGTCGTTCGGCTAGTAACAAGTTTCTCTGTTTAGTAGTTTGTTAGCTAATTAGAAAACGCTTTCTATAACTGTGTGTAAGTACGTAAGCATACTCCTAAGAAAAGTACAATTTTTAAAAGCATCTGTGACCACTAAGAATAATATTATTATTAAAATAGACACCAATTGTCTCGAGACAAGTCTCACAAGATAGTTGACCAGTGTGTTTGCTAGTGATGACATATGGAACTGAGACATGGTAACTTATTATGGTCCTCATAAGAAGTCTAAAGGGCGATGGAGCGAGCTATGATCAGTATTTTCCAAAGCGATCTAATCGGAAATGAGGAGATCCGCATAAAAACCGAGGTAACCGATGACGTAGCTCACATAATCTCTAAACTTAAGTGGCAGTGGGCGGGGCACATAGCTCGTAGAACAGATGACCGTTCGTGGCAGTAAATTCTCCCACTCGGTAGACCGACGACCTGGTGAAGGTTGCCGGAAGCCGTTCGATGAAGGCAGCGCAACACGGGTCGTCGTGGAAATCCTTGGGGGAGGCCTTTATCCGGTAGTAGACGTCTTTCGGCTGATATTATGCTGATGACGAAAGCACCAGTTCTTAGATTAGTAACCAATATTATGTTATACAATATACTTTTCTTCAAATTTAAGAGTTAAGCTCTTGTCTGTAGAGCAATGGCCACTTTGAACAGTTCTGAGTACATACATATTTAAAATCCAAGCCAAGCCGAGATCCCTGGGAAAAATAACGTAACTGTCTTTCCAATATAAAATGATTTCGGAAAATTTTGCAAGGGAAAATTATAAAGAAAAAATCTTCGTGATAGCGGCCATCTACTGATTTCGTCAAACCGGTCTGATTAGACGGAATCAATACACAACTAAACACATCTGTATGAAAATCGAAACACATCTTAAAAATGTCTTGAAACATAGGATGTCAAGGTAATTTTTAATCATCACATCACATCAGTTCATGTATACGTCCCCACCGAGGGGCTCGAGCCTACCCTAAATTAGGGCGATCGGGCCTTAGTCGATCACGCGGGTCCAGTTCGGGTTGGTCGACTTCACACACAACCTTTGAGTTTCTTCGCAGGCGTGTGCAGGTTTCCTCACGATGTTTTTCCGTCAACGTAAGAGCGTCGGATAAACGTACATATGAGATCGAAATTCGAAAACACATTGGTACGTGGCAGGACAAGAACCACGACCTGCCGGATAGGAGGGAGCGGCCATTGCCGTTGCACCACCGACGCTCTTTTACCACTACGACCCATTTTTAATACTTATTAAAAAAAAACACAATATGCTCCAACGGCACATAGAAGCTTGCGCTTCCGAAGTTTATCATACGATAATTTCTATTAAATAGAACAAAATTAAAAACCTAACCGAAATGTCATTTTAAAGCCTGGAAAATTTCCACTTTCTTTTACGCAACATCATTTCGGAACTTTCTAATTAAGCAAAGAAAACTCAATCTATCTGTAGCCGTATACACAAAAATAGAAGTTTTCATATTTTGGTATTTCATAAAGTTTCCAGCCGAGTAAATACTTATTTAATTATCCGTACGATCTGAAAGGGTCTGCATTAAAACTCCGCGGCATAAAGATGTGGCCTAAGTCATCAGAGGCAGCGTCAGCGAGACTACTGATCGATTTAAACAGGGTTCACGTCCCTTGTTGCTGCGGAGGGCGACGTAAAAGTGTTTATAAACGGGTGAAACTGAAATCAGTGTCCACGTGAAATTGATACTAAATAAAGTAGTAGGCTACCAAAGCTCGCAGACAGATCAGATTCTCGATACCGGAAAACTAAGGTTCGTCTTTATTTTTAACTAGCTGTCCCGGCGAACTTCGTTTCACGTTACACTACACTACACTACCCTATCCTACACTACCCTACCCTACCCTAACTACACTACACCTACACTACCACTACACAACCCTACCTTAAAATCAATAATATTTTGACTGATATTTTTTTTATTGATGAATATCATATTTTATTACTTATTATCCTATTCCCGACGAAGACAAATACAAAAACCATGAAAATGGGTCCAGCCGTTCTTGAGTTATAAATGGTGTAACTAACACGAATTTTTGTTATATATATATATATAGATTATTTTTATTTCCTTGAACTATTTTATGCATCGTCGGAAATGGCAATCGCATGTCTGTATTTGTTATAAGGCCCTCGCTAGCGGTTTGGGCTTCATCTTCGTCCTGCAGTTGTTTCACTCCTAGGCTCGGTAAAAATCTACTTTAACTGTTCGTAATAAGATCGTCGGATCTCGCCCTATTCTGACTTGAAACACACAGCAAAGCAGTGCCCTTTTATTTTTTTCCATTGACCAAAGTATAACTTCATCTGACTACTGACCTGTGTTTCAGCCAGTACTGAAAGCATTTAAAAGGAAATCAAAAAAGAAAAATATGAGTTTTTTAATTGGGCGTGCCCGTTTGTGCGAGAATATTGCTGATACACCCCTTTATAGACGTTCGATTAAGCTTAGTTTGAAAATTTGAATTTTCGAATGGAGTTCTCGAACAGAGTATTTGACGAACTCGAAGACAAATTGATGATTTCACTTTATCGTTTAATGTCTATAAAACGAAGTTTTTAATCAACGAATGGTTTTGAAGGGATTGGATTTATTTTATATCGTCTGCGCTTAATACTTTTTGATTTGTTTTAAGATAAAGTTAAAAACACATAAGAGCTAAATTAATACTTCTAACAATAACACTAAGAATTTGAATATGTAATTTTATATTCAATTTAAGGTTAAGTGCAAAACACATATGAATTAAAATAAAACATCTAACAATAATCATCATATCAGCCGAAGGAAGTCCACTGCTGGACATAGGCCTAACAATAATACTCCTAAGAATTTGAAAGTATATTCCATATTTAAATTAAGATTAAGTTAAAAACAAAACAATAAAACAAAATAAAACATATTAGATTTGATTTTATTCTTTATGAATCGACCCGTTTCTTAACCTCTTCACTGTCGATAAAAAAACAAATTCCCTGTCGACCTACCGGGAGCCGCAAAAATTACGGCGGGTCATTAAAGCACCTAAAAATACGCCAAAGGTTGGCAGGCCCGATTTAGAATGCATATCGACATGTATGGGAGTGAAGCAGACTACCTCTGTTACTAATCCTTTGCCACACTGACAATATAAAAATATTCAGAGAAACTTCATTCAAAATTCAGATGTCGTACTTCAGTCGCGAGTGTGTCATTTGTTTTGTTGTTTTCTTTGTTATTTTGTTATTTGTTTTGTGTCATTTTGTTTTTATTGTAATTTTTCATCAAGAAATATAGACATTTTTTAGGTAACTCATACTCAATAGTAGTAAATATCAATAATATCAATTAGCATAATATAAAAGTAAAAACAATGATAAACACACTAATTAGAATAATATTATTTAAAATAGAAACACACAATATTTTATTTAGATTCACAGAAAATCCATTAAACGCGTCCAGAACCCTGTCTGTCAAATTCCGGCTGACGGAAAAAAATCCTGTGTGTCGAATTTCCGGCTCCCGGTTTGACAGACAAGGGGGTGTGGCCTAATAACAGCGTAACAGTTGAGAAGACGTCGCTTGCTTATTTCAAGCCATAAGTTCCATTTTCTTTTCAATAACCATTTCTAGAAGGAATAAATAGAAATCAAAGAAATGTACGGCCAGTTTTAGTAAGTTTGACGTGTCGTTGGCTGTACGTTTCCGCAAGAAAGTATGTGAAGTACTGCTGTACAATTTTATTTCATAACGTTGTTCGTCAAATTGTAAATCGTAAGTAAACACAAATAAAGCTGAATAGGTATGGTAACTGTGACACCAGATGCACTGCGAGCTAGCCTCCCCCCCCCTTTGAATTTAATGTGGTTATTACAATTTTTTTACAGGGGCAAATCAAACACGCTCATCTGACCCCCAAAGTAGGATTCCCGGTACTAGGTATTAGAGCTAGAGACATGTCAGACGTCCTTGTTGTAAGTTCACACAGCAAAGAAACTTGTTAGTCACACATATATTTGCCCCGACTGGGGTTCGAATCCACGTCTCTCAGCCCAGCCGTCAGGAAAAACCTGTTAGTCACACATATATTTGCCCCGACTGGGGTTCGAATCCACGTCTCTCAGCCCAGCCGTCAGGAAAACTGCCACTGGACCATCGAGTCAGTCAATATATTTTTTAATGTATTTATCAGAGCAATGGACAACAGTACAGTCGATCGCCGATTATCCGAATTAATTGGGACCGGGTCGATTCGGATAATCGAAATTTCGGACATACAAGTAGACTAATTAGATAAAGAAAAACGAGCTGTCACACATAGAATAAACTTTATTGATAGGGTAAAAGAAAAACTAAATATAAGTATGTATGTACATATATCTGGACTCCAACGAGTTCAAACTTGTTAAAACAAAACAAGCGTCGGTGGCTCAACCGGTAATGACTCGGTCCATCTAACCAGAGGTACCGGGTTCAAATCTGGACGGCCAATGTACCAATGAGTTTTTCAAAAACTTACGTACATATACTTACCGATTGCTTTAACAGTGAAGGAAAACATCGTGAGGAAACCTGCACACGCCTGCGAAGAAACTCGAAGGTTGTTTGTGAAGTCGACCAACCCGCACTGGGCCCGCGTGGTCGACTAAAGCCTAATCGCCCTGATTCAGGGTAGGCTCGAGACCCTCGGTGGGGACATATATGAGCTGTAATGATGATGATGAAAACAAAACAAAACAAAAATTACTTGGTTCTATTTTTTTATATTACGCTTAGGTCCGATTCGGTTAATAGGCGTTCTACTGTACTTCTGTGTCAGGTGGTAAAGAATGTTTGGCAAAATAATAACAACAGCTTTATAAATTAAAACTAATGCAAAATTAATTTCCCACACTGAGTTGGCTAATCAGCTGACCAAATACGTCATATCAGCTTAAAGACGTCCACTGCTGGACAAAGGCCTCTCTCAAAGATTTCCACGACGACCGGTCCTGCGTTGCCCGCATTCAGCGGCTTCCCGCAACCTTCACCAGTTCGTCGGTCCACCATGTGGTAGGCCTGTTTGCTGAGTGCGCGGAAGCCAATCGAGAACTTTACTACCCTAACGGCCATATGTTCAAGAAGCTATGTTCCCTGCCCACTGCCACTTAAGTGTAGCGATTCTGTGAATTATATCGGCTACTTTAGTTCTCCTGTGGATCTCTTTATTTCTGATTGGATCGTGTAGGGGAATTCTTATTCGTCGCTTACGATGGGCCTTATAGGATGACTCAAGGTCACGCAAAGGGCGATGGAGCGAGAGCTACGCTCGGACCAAATACAAATACTTACAAATTTAATTTAATGAAGAACAAATAATTTCATTTAATTTAAGAATGCTATCAGTAATTCAAAAATGCTATCAGTAAAAAAAAATTAAGAATGCTGTCAGTAGAGTTAACTTAAATATGCAATCAGTAATAAAAAGTAAATTTTAGATTACTTAGGTTAAGTTTTTAAATTTTATGAATAGAAGCTATAATTAAAATTTTTCTCAACATTTTTTATCAATCAATCAAATATTATGCTTTAATGTACAATTACGAAAATTACAAAATACAAGTACAGAATAAATAGTAAAAATAAAATATATTAATTAATATTTTTATCATTCTTTATAGCCAGCCAACCCATCGACCAACGATACAGAACGCTGTTCAAATTGACAGTATGGCAGATGTCGATATCCTCATTGTCCAGCAAATCTGATCGACTCAATAAGCTAGCCCCACAGAGACTAGTTGCATCCAGCTCCGGTACCTGATTCTAGTGGTAACTGATTCCGATGTAATAAGGAACTAAACAAACAAGTTATTAACAACCAACTTCAATCGAAACTACTACAATTTTGCTATATTTTTGTTTTTGTATTTTTTTTAAATTACAACTTAACTGATTTTGATACAATTAGGTATTTTCCACTTAATTAAATCATTTACTCTTTATCATTTGCTGAAAACGCTATTTTGTTCAAAAGTTGTTCGTGTTACACAAATATTAAGTCACAAATATGTAAAGTTTTTGATGAACTAAGTTTTTTGATTGGATTAAATATAAAATTTAAAATTAATGACAGAGTCAAACAAATTGGGTTTTTAGATATTTTCGAAGGTATGCTATTTGCTGAATAATATCTCATTATTAATTTTTAGGGTTCCGTACAACAAAAAAGGAACCCTTATAGGATCATTTGTGCGTCTGTCTGTCTGTCTGTCCGTCTGTCACAGCTGATTTTACCGCACTAAATCAGGTGAAATTTGGTAGAATGATGTAATTCTATGACCCAAACACAGATGTGCAAAGTAAATATTTTTTTTTAAATAAGGATCATTTTCGGGGGAAAATAGACAATTTTAAAAAAGTTTGGCAAACCTTGCTGTGTCATATAAAAATCAAATGAAAAGGCTCGTTATGAGTATCTCAAGATTCAAGATTAAAGATATTTATTCAAAATAGGTGCGAATAATACTCTTTCTGATAGTCATAAAATAGTGATTACATAATTTCATTTGTAAAAAATCAAGAAATAAACAATCATTAGTTAATTACGTCTAAATCCAATCCGTGATATAAAAAAAACAAATAATGTCATTTGAACATGAAAACAACATGACACGAGAAGTTATAGGTACATTAAAAATATTGAATGTCATGAACGCCTTTGACAAGTGTAGGCCAGTTCACATGGACAGCACCCGGTTACGAGTATAACGCGAGAGTCAGCCATCGCTCCTCTCAACCATATTAGAGGTAAAGGAACGACCCGGCTCCCGATGCGCCACCATCCGCACGAATATATTTTTGTAATTATTGTAAAATAAATAGTTTTGATAAAAGAAGACGAAAATTGACCCCCCTCCTGGTCTCCGAAAATACTGAGCCTAAAATTTTGAAAAGAAATACAAAAGTTAGTTTATTGCTTGTAGATTACAGGAAGGAGAATTCTGTCAATTGAAAATAAAGTAGTAAACTCAATATAATACGTTCCCTAACGGAAAATAGTTCATTAAAACACCACTAGATAGCGCTTGTAGTATTTTTCTGCTGCTTGCGTTTGTGTCTTTTGTTTATCATATGAATAGGTATCACTGGGAGAGGTGTGGTGTTACGGAACGCTCATACCGCGAATCCAACTCGCACTTAGCCGGTTTTTTTACTACGATATAACCTATTTGGAACCGTCATAGAGGAATATTTTAGCAAATACATAAAGATTTATTAAAATCGGTTCACAATCGGCGAAGAAATCGCGTAATACTCACAAAAAGACACTTCAAATTAAGAACTTACCATTTTTTTAAAGTCGATTAAAATATTGCATCATAGATCAGGGCTTAATTGCTACAAGTATCCGTAGCAGCATTATTGATCAAAAAATTTACAACTTGGATCTGGAACCTGATTAGAGTTGCAACAGATATGGATAAAATATTTCATTACTAACCAATAATTCATTGCTACTACAATCCGTCGTATGCTATGAGCTACATAGCGTCCGTTATAACTCAGTTTATTAACACGCATATCTTTTCACAGACCCACGTCATCCCATTGGTTTTAAGTAGCATTAAACACACCGGTGGCGTAAATGCTAATGCTTCTTACGCATTTTTTATTCAATAATTTATTTGGAAAATGTCTCTTCACACAGCAATAACTCCAGATTATTTTTTAGATGCATAAAGTCTCCGTTGCAACTTGAGTCTTATTTTGGTGATGGATGCAACGGCTCTTACTTTTGGTCCCCACAAAAGACAGATAATCCGATTTGGTAGTACATTGTGCTGATGTGCTTGCATAAATTTTTGTATGTTTGTTTGGATTGGGGATCGACATGACAAGGTTTGACGGACTTAGAACTACTTGAGTTTTCGAGAGTGGATTCAACTCATAGGTACACTAATTAGCCCACCGCCATCTAACCGCTATGAGTGGAGCCGATATTGAGGATGCAAGTTATTTCAATAAGAATCCTCAGACGTACCATTTGGACCTAAGCCCAGTCAAAGTATATATATTATTACTAACATACAGTATGGACACTCCCTGCCGCTCTCTAGATTGCGACCTCACCCCCTCGTCGCTCATATTGATACAGATTGGTTACAGTTTAGTTGTCAAACGTATAGGATTTCGCCGCCATTTTGTTTGTTCCGTCATCCCTTTTTCTGGCCCGTTGTATGAAGTGTCCAGGGTGTGGCCCAGTATATGGTCCAATCTACCCGAGTTTGGGAAGAAACTCGTTCCCCAACATTGGGGGCGTTGCGGTCTGGTAAACCAACGAAAAACCCAGACGTGAAGGTGCGAGTGATCTTATTAGTACTCGTAATCCCAAGCGCAATAACAAAATCGTCCATCTGACATTTGCTGCTCATTTGTCCTATAATCACGATCTCTTGATGGCGCCATACTTTCTCATTCTCCCCATGTGGCCGAGCGAACGCTGCTGTTTTCGATACCGCTGTGGAAATAATGAAGTGCATAAAGATCTGATTGCCATTTAAGTTATTGATAATATCACACAGGGCCGCGCCCGATAGCAGTGTCATAGTCCAAGGTTCCAAAATGTTTATTCAAAATAGTGCACTCTTTCTGATGGTCATAAAATAGTATTTATATAAAATTAATGTCATTTGTGAAAAAAAAAAACATAAGCTTATGTAATAATTTCAAAATATAATCATTGATAATAGTGAATAAAAATCAATTTTAATCACCACCTTGGTGTTTGAATTTAGAATACACCAAAATATTCGATACATTCTCAATGCTATACAACCCACTTGCGCAAAAAATACCCGATACAGACTCTTTGTGCAAATAACTCCTCGACATTGGATTGTTCGTCCGTTTCCCACCTTACTACCAGTAGTAAAGGGGGCAAATTTTACTACCCGCCTTACAACCAACGCTTGCAGTAGTAAGTCGGGGTTTTTTATTCAGCCTCCTTACTACCAGGTAACCCGACTCTAATCTCCTTACATTTACTGTCAGTAAACGACAAAAAAGAAAATTGGAAAATTAAAATACAGACGAGTGACGTTTCGAAATTAGCTATTTATATATTTAATTTGCATTTCATGTGAGTAAAATAATACTTAGTTATGAAGGTGATTTGTGGACTAGATTTCTAATTTACCCGGCATTATGGACACAGTGGAGGATGTAAAATACATACGTAGAAATGGTGGTAATGTCATGCTTGCTTGTCGACATTTTCGACAAGGAGTTTAGCATTAGAATAAAAACTTTATTATGTTCTTTGCTCTTACAAAACTTCTCCTTATTTTAGTAATTGTTCCAATTTTAATGCGCATTTTAATTAGTTTAACCTTCCTTTTTTCTTCATTAAATGTATGTTTTCGCTTAAATGTTTCTTTTTCCCGGATTCATGTTATAAAATATACAAAGCAACTCTTGAATATAATATCATCAGTGCCTTTGACAAGAGTAGGCCAGTTCACATGGATAGCACCCGGTCACGAGCATAACGCGAGAGTCTACCACCGCTCCCCTCGACCATATTAAAGGGAAAGGAACGACCCAATCCTGAAGATCATGAAGATCCTTTGCCAGTCACTCCGCTCAAGCTTTAAGTAATAAGAAACTTAAAAAATCATCTGATTCCCTTGTTAGTAGGATCCGACAGATCCTTGTTAGCCAAGCATGCTGAATTCCCTACGATAAACGAAACTAACCAAGCTGCTGAAAATCAAGCTTGCGTCATCTCTGTGCAAACCGACTAGCCTCTCTTTTTATAGCCTGTTCCATGGAGAGTTCTGTAATGTAACCATCAAAGATAGTTAATACTTTTGATTGTAGGTTCTTGGTGAAACATTATATCACTCATTTTGGTATATACTTACACTAATTTCACAGAAATTAAATACAACTACACTTATAATTTGCCAGCGACCGGTTTCGAACACCATCTTCAGGCAGACTATTTATTAACATATGTGTGGGTACATACGATGTGGGTGTATTTAATTTCTGTGGAATTAGTGTAAAAATATATACCAAAATGAGAAACCATCAAAATTTTCTAAAAGCTCACATTCAAAGCCTAGTAAAGTTACATAACATGGAAAAATATGCTGATGCTATAAATTAAAAACCTCCCAACCATCTTAGTTTAAACAGCGTGAGCGTAGAACTGGTGCAGTAAGTAATGTAGGTGCATCTACGTTGTGTGTAGAATGCACTGCAAAAGTGTGCATTGAGGCATTGAGTGCATCGGCACTGCATTCCCGAGCGCAAAAAGTGCTGCCAATTGAATAATCCATTTAGATTGGTATAAGTGATGAACTTTTGGAGAGCTTTCAAAGCGTTGTCGATGGCGTAACAGCTAGGGCCGCTACCTCCTGTCCGGGAGGTCGTAGGTCAAATGCTTCCACGTACCAACGTGTCTTCGAATTTCTTTATTCGACGCTCTTACGGTGAAGGAAAACGTTGTGAGGAAACCTTTAAACGCTTGCGAAGAATGTCGAAGGTTGTGTGTGAAGTCGACCAACCTTCACTGGGCCTGCGTGATCAACTTAGGCCCGATCGCCCTAATTCAGGGTAGACTCGAGCCCCTATATGAGCTGATATTATGATGATGAGTGATGGACTTTTAAAAGCTTTTTATTGTTCTGGCAACACTGAAAACCAAGTGGTAGTTGCACATGTTTCTCAGTAACTTCCTGGTTACTCTTAATGATTACAGTATGGTTCCTAACTGACCTAATTAAATTACGATGTGTTGCCCGTGGCTTTTCCCGAGTGGATATCGAGTCTTCTGAAGTATGGTCGGCACTCGAGAACTTGACTCCTGCAACAGCCATCTCTTCTACGAGCTGTGAGTCCCGCTGACTGCTACTTAAGTTTAAATATTCTGTGAGCTATGACGGTTAGCTTGGTTTTCCTACGGATCTCTTGAGCCAAAATTAGATAAAAGTGACTTTTCCGTTTCTCGCTTTCGGCGTATACTTTGAACTCTTTGGCAGAACCCCGATGCAGCGCCATATGGCAAGCCGTACGAGAGTGTACAGAGAGCGTTTTAGTTTGGGCCCTCTTTAGCTAACTACCCTCTTATTTGAACACAATTTAGAAATATAGCTGAAGCCTCGGGAGATTATCTAATATATTTTTCTACTCCCATTTGGTAATTTGCTTAGTACATAACCTCAAATCATATTACGAAAGTATTCATCCCTACAAGTCGTTTTGCAATGATCGTTTTAAAACGAGGCAACTGTACTACAATAATATTTTTATGGCTTTGGCTTCAAAAATTAAGATTTAATTCCTATACAAGTCGTTTTACAATGATCATTTCAAAATGAGACAACTGTACTACAATGAATCTTTTTAAATATTTTTATGGCTTTGGCTTCAAAAATTCAATATATGATTATGACAAAATTTCAATGTATTTTTATTTATTTCATGGTCGTTGAAAAAGTATTGTATGCCACTGCACGCAATTGGCCATTGTAATATTCGTGCTGTCTATTGTGCCACTCAGCTTCGCTTCGAAGCACAAACTAGCACTCATGTTACAATGGCTCTCACTACTTGGCAGTGGTATAAATAACTATTTTGTTTGTTTGTGTTGATTAGTTAACTTGAAATCATTATATTGGTCTTGTCTGCGCCATTGTGATTTAAAGTTTTATTTATATATATAGGGTCTTAACAAAGGTATAGACTTTTTTTGACTGGAGTTTGTACTCATGAAACTGAACAACTTTCCCCAAGGAACCTATAGTCAATTCGAATTAATTGGTTTTAAATTAAATTATTAAACTGACCAGAATACAAATCCCAGCTGAGACCACGCAGGTTCAATGATCGCGCGGGCATCCACTTTACGATACCGCGCCGTACCTATTCTGGCGTATTCCGCGCGATTTCATAATTTTATTTAAAAAAAACTAATGCGAATTGACCATGGGTTTCTGGGCAAAGTTGTTCAGCTTCATGAGTACAAGTTCCAGTTAAAAAAAGTGCATACCTTTGTTAAGTGCCTAACTTATTTTGGGTAATAGTTTGTAGGTACTTTAGGCTTGGAAATATGCAACTCAAAACATAATAAGGGCCACCTAAGTTTTCACAGTATGTTTTAATACAGAGAGGTGGTTCAAACAGACACAATATTTTTTTTTTAAAGAGAAAGTAAGGAAACTATGAATTGCAGTGATTAGGTTAGATCCCTGGCTACAAATGTGTCGAAGATCCCAACAATCTGCTGATCACTAGGAACTCCGTAGACTGCTTAGAAGAGGGCACACGGTAAAGAGCATATTTTCCATACAAAAAAATCATGCTCCTTGTTTTGAGCAGTCTACCCAGTTCCCGAGGATCAGCAAGATATTGTGATCTTCAACACATTTGTAGCCAGGGATCTAACCTAATGACCGCACTTCGTAGTTTCCTTACTGTTCTTGATTAGAATAAAAAAACGTGGCTATTTGGACCACCTCTCTGCATGAAAATGTACTGTGAAAAAAATAGGTGGCCCTTTTTTTTAACACGCTTTTATTAGTTTCACTTGTAACTATGTAAGAAAATCTTGAAATCTTAATTTGACCCACTGGCCGGTCTTCGTTTAGTATGAAATTTTGCACACGCTCTGAGTTCTGATGACAATACATGACTAGCTAAGAAACGTCATAACTAATCCAATATGGCGGCCTCCCCAAGATGGCGGACTGGCTGTTTGAAATCCACCCCCATGATATGGGTATCAAATGAAAGGGTTTGCTGTCAGGAATACGAAAAAAATAGTCACGTGACTTAAATCCAATATGGCGGATGTCCAAGATGGCGGACAGGCTATTTGAAATGCACCCCCATGATATGGGTATCAAATGAAAGGGTTTGCTGTCAGGAATACGAAAAAATAGTCACGTGACTTAAATCCAACATGGCGGACATCCAAGATAACTACTTAATGTGTTTACTAAAAGCGTGTTTTTTAGTTTTTTGAAATAATTGATGATTATTTATTCACAATTGGTAAGCCCTTGGCATTATCTCCTGGCATTAAGTGACGATGATGACGAAGATAGAAGTGGGCTTACCAAGATTCCCCAAAGCAATGGAGAACTGGCTATCTTATCTTCAAGCCGGAACACATCAATGTTGTTAACACTGATGTTTAGCGGTAAGACTTAGATAAGGTTGTGGTGTAGTAAAATGTTAAGTAGTATAATACATTTCGATCTTTTCATGCTTACAGTATCGCAGGAACATTTTCTAATCAGAGATTTGATCAAAGTGTCATGTTCGTTGATTTCGCGACAGATACTTGTAAGATATTTTAACTTTGCCATAATATGTAACCTGGAGCAATAAGGACCCGAGCAATAAGGACCCGAGTATTTCCGACTAAGTAACGTCAAAAAATTTCCTATGTTAAATGATTCGCTCACTGTGCCGCTTTTCTAGCTAAATCTATTGTAGATCGCTCACTCCGACAACTAATTTACTTCGCTGCTGCCAACTAAAAAGGTTCTATTTCTTTTCCTTTCGAGTACACGGCACAACATTGTCTGGGGATATTTCAAGAATTTTCGTACAAAACATATTTTTTGAAAAGTTTTAATGAAATCCTAAGACATTCAAGAAGTGAAGCGCTTTACTTACCGTTTCACAGATCTAATTATAAACGATTCTCGTATAAGGTGGTAACTGGTGTATATAATGTATAAGAGATCAATCGTCGAACCCAACTCGGCTGGGCAGCGTCCGGGAAGCTTTTGTTTTTTTTTTTTATTCACAATTGGTAAACCCTTGACAACATCTCACCTGGTAGTAAGTGACGATGTTGCCGAAGATGGAAGCGGGCTTACAGAGATTCCCCAACGCAATGGGAAAACTGGCTATCTTATCTTCATGCCGGAACACACCAATGATATCAACATTCGCAATATCTTTACATCCCAGATACCCCAGTGCAGTAAGACCAAGGTCTTCGACCAGTGTGTGTTGCCAGTGATGACATACGGAACTAAGACATGGTCGCTTACTATGGGCCTCATATGAAGCCTCAAGGTCACCCAAAGGGCAATGGAGCGTGCTGTGCTCGGAGTTTCTCTGCGTGATCGAATTAGAAACGAGGAGATCCGTAGGAGAACCAAAGTAACCGACATTACTCTCAGAATTGCTAAACTTAAGTGGCAGTGGGCGGGGCACATAGCTCGTAGAACGGATGGCCGTTGGGGCAGTGAAGTTCTCGAGTGGCGACCGCGCACCGGAAAGCGTAGCGTACGCAGGCCTCCCCCTCGGTGGACCGATGAACTGTTGAAGGTGGCGGGAAGCCGCTGGATGCGGGTAGCGCAGAACCGGTCCTCGTGGAAATCCTTGGGGGAGGACTATGTCCAGCAGTGGACGTCCTTCGGCTGATATGATGATGATACAGAATGACCATTGTATTCCACTAGTTTCTAAGCATATTTGTAGGTACGTACGTACATATATGTTTTTTTTTCTGATTTTTTCTTGATTGTAATCGGATCGAAGCGGTCGTCGATCAGTGAAACTTGCGTAGTTGGGTCGATCACGCAGGTTAACTGACCTGAAGCACGGTCACCAGCTGGATTGTTTTGACTGTTAGCAGCATTATTCTCGCCCATTTCCGCCGTGCCTCGCAAGGCACGCTAAGCCGTTGTTTCCGGTTGGTATTACTTTATGGCAGTCATCAATCCGTTTTATATGACTTCTAGGCGGCTCGGTAAACTGAAGGATTCCCCACTAGTGGACTTGGTCAGGCCCTCGTCACTCGGTCGAGCAGGCGAGACAACTACCTACACATTGGCGTGTCCTACGGGCCGCGCTTCGCTCGTCAGCGCTAGAACGCCGTACAGTCTCCGTCGCAATAGGGATGACGAATGCTAGTCATCCGATTTACTTTTTATCATTTTGTCAAAAACGATATTTTGTTCTAAAAATTGTAGAAATACCTAGGCGTGACGTCATAGTTTTGCAGCGTCATTTATGTACTCATTTTGTGATTTTGGTGAATTAAAAATCAAAGACTTGATGGGAAACAAAACGAGTAAGGTTTTCCGACGTTTAAGTAGGAGGGCAATGTAGTGATCAAGAGTTCATCCCTATTCGCGCGCCGCCCGTGTACGCAGTTATAACCGCAAAGTCGAGCGCCTTAATACCCATGTTTCCGTGTATCGTCTGACAGTAAGAAGGAGTAGGTGAATAAATGCGTAGATATTTTAGTATTATAAGGATGTGCAATATCTGTTACAGTAACTAGTATCTCATCTGTGACTTGGTCCCTGTGTGGAGTATGGTAACCTTCGAAATTTTGCGATTAGACCGTGCCCCAGCTGTGGGGACATTTATGGGTTGTTAACGGCACAGCGAGATAGAGACTCGAAGAGACCGTTTCCATGGTTTGCAAGGCACGTTAAGCCATTGGTGCCGGTTGTTCTCACTAGAAGGCAGTCGTTAAGCCGTGTAAGATGCCTTATAGACGGCTTAAAAAACTAGGGACAGTGGGGTTCGCCACTAGCCGTACAACCTGCACCAACCCAACGTGTGAAATGAAATGAAATGAAATATTTATTCGCTGAACCATGGTACTTCAGATAGAAAATATTAGGTATATTTGAACATTCATGATTCGCCAAGACAATGGCATGCAAAAATTCTTTTAAAAATTAGGTACCTACTACTTATAAGAATACAATATGTTTAAGGGTCAAAATAATTGTGACAGAAATAATAAATTAATAATAGCATGCAGTCTCAATGTCAAACTTAAATTATCAATCTATGTCAAACTTTCCAATATAAAAATAAGTCATTATTATATTATTAAATTAAATATCCCAAAATACCCTAATTGAGTAAAAACACCTGTCAATAAGCCAAGTTTTCAGTCTTTTTGCAAAAATAGTGTGTTGAGTATGGCCTAACCTTCCCTAATTTGGATGAGATTATGGGGTTGTTAACGTTATCGTTTTTGTAGATCGGAATGCTAAAAAAAACAACCAGTGAACGACATCCAAATACAAAAAAAATAAAAAAACGGCCAAGTGCGAGTCGGACTAGCACTCCAAGGGTTCCGTAACACCACACAACTACATAGCATAAGGACAAAGATACTAGTCACATTACAAACAAAAATATATTTTTTTTGTCATGCATTTCGGCCTCCTTAGCGCTACCTGTTCGGTCCAAAACTTTCTGGCTGGAAAAATTTGGCGGCTTAAAAAAAAATAAAAAAGATGTCATCGCGATTGTCATTTAGTCTGCTTTTTCGAGTCTGGTTTTGGCGTTTCTGTTGGTTGTAGTTTTGATTTTACGGCGTTTTAACGATACGAATCCGGAAAACTTTCGAAATGATCAAATTGGAATATCGTTCCGTGATCAAATTCCTGACTAAGGAAGGGGTCAGCCCGACCGATATAAAAAAAAGGTTGGATGCCGTGTACGGGGATTCTTCTCCATCATTTTCCACGGTAAAAGAATGGAGTAAACAGTTTCGATTGGGGCGGGAATCCATTGACGACGAACCTCGCTCCGGCCGGCCTATAGAAGTACTCACCGAGCAATGTATTAAATTAGTGGAAGAGGAAGTTCTGAGTGATCGAAGACTAAAGACTAAAGAAATAGCGGCAAGAACCGGACTTTCCAAAACTTCAGTACTTAGGATACTACATGATCATCTTCTCATGAATAAAGTTAGTGCTAGGTGGGTACCCAAACTTCTTTCGAGCTTGCAGCGTACTGAGAGAAAAGCGTGTTCTCAAGAAGTTTTAGACGCGTATAGGCGTTACGGAAAAAGTTATTTGGAGTCGATTGTTACGGGAGACGAAACCATGGTTTTGTACTATGATCTCCTGTCTAAAAGGGAATCGATGGAGTGGCGTCGTCTTGGTGAAAAGCCACCTAGAAAGGCCAAGGTAACGCAATCCACCAAAAAGATTATGGCAACGGTATTCTGGGATTGTCACGGAATACTAATGATTGACATAAAAGAAAGGAATACCACGGTAAATGGCAGCTACTACGCCACCCTTATTGAGCAGTTGCGAGAGGCGATCAAGCAGAAACGACGTGGAAAACTTAGTAGAGGTGTTCGGCTTCTCCACGATAATGCTCCCGTTCACACTGCTGCAATTGCCAAAGCTGCTGTAGCTAAATGTGGCTTCGAGGAAATTCGCCACCCCCCTTACAGCCCAGACCTGGCCCCAAGCGACTACTACTTGTTCTCGAGACTTAAGGCAGACTTAAGGGGAAGACGATTTTCTTCGGATGATGAAGTGGCCCAAGCAGTTTTTACCCATTTCGAGGACAAAACTCCAGAATATTTTTATAAGGGGATAGAAATGCTTATCACGAGATCTGCAAAGTGCGTTGAAATAGAGGGGGACTATATCGAAAAATAAAAATAAAATTGTAAATATATCTACTTGTTTTCTTTGTTAGGCCGGACACTTTTGGACCGCACCTCGTAGTAGCTAGGACGACGCATTCTTGGCCGATTTTTCTTTTTTTGTTTTACTACTAAAACTATAATCAAACCAAGGGTCACGCTTGTATGTATTACCGTTTGTACGATACAGCTAAATCAAAAATACTTCTGAAGACCTATAAAAACAGGTTTTTGTATGGAGACACCCCCCTTATTTTTTCACTTTTTCTAATAACCCGACTGCGCCAGAAGGAGGGTTATGTTTTTCGAGAGTATGTATGTATGTATGTATGTATGTATGTATGTATGTATGTATGTATGTATAATTGTTTGGCACGCTCTGCAGCCTGAACGGCTGGATGGATTTTGGCTTGAGAGGTGTCGTTAGGTTCGTATTTACTGTGAGAGTGACACTGGGTATATCAAAATTAAAAAAAACAAAATGGCGGATTTTCGGCGCCAAATTCAAATGTTTGGCACGCTCTGCAGCCAGAACGGCTCGATGGATTTTCTATCAAATGATAAGTTAATAATTTGCGTAAATTTAATGTGTGTCATTGTGTATATAGGTTACTAAACAAACTCATTCAATAATAAAACTAAAAAATGAATAAAATAAAAAACGGTAATTTAAAAAACTAAAAAACCCGACTGCGTTTCTGTGTAGTTTGGAAATGAAAAACCCTAAAACAAGAAAGTCGTCATACCAGATTGCACTTAACTTAAGAAAAATGTAGCAGTCGGGACCCATTCTAGAAATGGAGGCATAGTGAATTGAGAGCACATACCTATATTACATTGCAGATTACTCCAATATACTGACTAGACGGCTGACTTTCTAGAATGGGTCCCGACTGCTACAATTTTTCTTAAGTTAAGTGCAATCTGGTATGACGACTTTCTTGTTTTAGGGGTTTTTCATTTCCAAACTACACAGAAACGCAGTCGGGTTTTTTAGTTTTTTAAATTACCGTTTTTTTTTAGTATTTGTTGTTATAGCGGCAGTAGAAAAACACGGTCATGAAATACAGCCCGCTGACAGACGGACAGACAGACAGCGGAGGCTTAGTAATAATAGGGTCCCGTTGGTCACCCGTTGGGTGTATGGAACCCTAAAATGATTTTAAAATATCCCTAGACTATGTTGAGCAGTGTATTTTGTTGCTGGCAAGAATGAAATAGGTAGTTTCGAACAATAGTGAAGGGCCAAAAAATACAAGGACGAGGAAACTTTAATTTTGGCTGTACTTAGCGGCAATTAGTTGAGATCCAGCTTTTTTTTGTTCCTTATTCTTCAGGATTCCGCCTAGGCCGCTTTTGTTATACAGGATGAACAGCTTTTCCTAAGACACCCATACAATCGGAGCAAAGTAATTTTTTGCTCTCCATACAGCGTTATTAATAAAATGTGAACAATTTGAATGGAGAGGCAATTTTTAAAAGATTTTAATCAACTTGCAATGTTTGTATCTTCTTTATATATATAAATCTTCTGTCCGTGTGTTAGTCATTGAACTCCTCCTAAACGGCTGGACCGATTTCGCTAATTCTTTTTTTGTCGAGTTCGTTATTGTCAGGAGAAGGTTCTTATGTAGGGTAGGGTAGGGTAGGATAGGGTAGGGTAGGGTAGTGTAGTGTAGGGTAGGGTAGGGTAGTGTAGTGTAGTGTAGGGTAGTGTAGTGTAGTGTATGTAGGGTAGGGTAGGGTAGTGTAGTGAAGGGTAGAGTAGTGTAGTTTAGGGTAGGAAAGTATAGGGTAGGGTAGTGTAGGGTAGGGTAGTGTAGGGTAGGGTTGGGTAGTGTAGTGTAGGGTAGGGTAGGGTAGGGCAGTGTAATGTAATGTAAGGCGGTACGTAGTTCGCCAGGACAGCTAGTGTTTGTATATAATATGTTTGTGTATATGTTTGTATGTATGTATATTTGTTTAGTTCAAACACAATAGACTAAAGTACTTTAGTCTACTGTGGTTCAAATCAAGCGATCGATTTTAGAGCGGCTTCCAGTGGTCCGATTGAGCTGAAATTTGGAATAAAGCCGTATTCCCGGTGACAATAGATCCCTTTGGTATTAAGAAGTTGATCTGATGATGAGGTGGAATCAAGGTCCCAGAATCGTCTTTAATTTTTCAATAGAATCGTAGAAAATATTTACTGTGCTTATCCTTTTTGAATTTGGAACCGTATATTTCATTTGGCGTTTTGAGCATAAAAACTCTTTTGAAATAAAAGCTTGAAAGTTTTTCGGAAATTATTTTTACTCCGATAGTATAGGTTTCTTGGGGAAAGTAGTTTAATTTCATGAATAGAACAAAATTAGTAATTTTTCATCTTGTATTTATTAGGAAGTGAAGATGCATGTTAATATGTTTGGCCCTATTCATTGAGATTTTAAACCAGATTTAAAAATTTTTAGATCCCCTTAATTTTTTTTATATACCATCTGGCAAAATAGTGGCAAGGGCTTACCAATTATGGATAAAAAAATAAGATTCGTAAGAAATTATGAAACTCGTCTGCACTTTAGGTCAAACCTTCTTTTAGTACAAGTGAACCGTTTAACCGCCGCCGTGGCGTAATGGTTCTGTCCATTAGCTTTACATCAGGAGGTTGCAGGTTCAATTCCCGGTGGGGTCTAGCTTTGTAAGAGTCGGTTTGGTTAATGGAAGGGCATTTTCAAAACCTGCCTGCTATCTTATCTAAGTCCTGCCGCGAAACATCAATGTTACAGCATAGATGTGTTCCGGCTTGAAGATAAGATAGCCAGTTCCCCATTGCGTTAGGGAATCTTGGTATCTTCCATCTTCAGCATCATTGTTACTTACCATCAGGTGAGACGATGCCAAGGGCTTACCAACTGTGATTATTATTATTTTTACTTTTAGTGCGTTTGACTATAACTCACCTGATGGTAAGTGACGATGTAGTCGAGGATGGTACGCCTGTAAATAAAAAAAATGACTACAAAGGACCGTAGAACTTAACTATCACACTAATATTATAAAGGCGAAAGTTTGTGAGTGTGTATGTTTGTTACTTCTTCACGCAAAAACTAACAAACGGACCTGGCTGAAATTTAGTAGTTAGACAGATTAGGACCTGGATAAACACATAGGCTACTTTTTTCACGCTCGCGAGCACTGCGCGTCCTCGAAAAGTCATAGTGAAGCAGCGGGAAACAGCTAGTTTGATATAAATTTCAACTTGATACCTTCACACATCCTGAGAAGATCGGTCTTGTTCTTTAAATTTTTTGTTAAGTTTATTCTAAGTCAAAATTTATTGATATTACAAGTAAACATATATACATTCTTAACCATATTGGTTTAATTAATGCTATAAGGTTTTGTTTCACTTAGAGACACGGACAACGAAGTGATCATATTCTTTTGCTTTTGAGCTAAAGATTCGAAAATAAATACCTTCGTACTCAGGGTTTTCTTTTTTGTCATTCTACAGCCGATTCGTTACTTGGTCTGGAAATGATTGTCATACCCAACATCGTTATCTCCGCAGACGAAAGTTAAATAATAACCGAACTTTCCTCCCTAACTGAAAGATAGTATTATTTTGAAAGACTTAACGAGATGACATGAACGTATTGAAGTGCTCGCTGCTGATGCTGAACTGAATTGTCTTTTACTTTTAAAACTTCGTTATACTTTTTGTAAGGTAAGTGGTTCTTTTGACATCACTGAGTCTGACTTTTAATTAGACACAGTAGATTGACGTATCGTTGGTAAGGAAATGACTAAGTATTCTTACCATCAAAACGTCAGTTTACAGCATCTCTCTAGCGTAATGGTTAGTCCATTCGCTTCACACCTGGAGGTCGCAGGTTTGATTCCCGGCGGTGTCTTATTTGTAAGACTCGGTTTGGTTGGTGGTAGGGCATTTTCATAGCATTTCATTTTCATTACCATTATCTTATCTTTGTCTTGCCGCCAAACATTAGTGTTAACAGCATCGATGTGTTCCGGCTTGAAGATAAGATAGCCAGTTCCCCATTGCGTCGGGGAATCGGTGAGCCAGCTTCCATCTTCGGCATCATCGTCACTTACCATCACGTGAGATGATGCCAAGGGCTTATAATTTGTGGATAAAAAAATCTCATTAAAGTACTTTTAAGTATTTTTAGGGTTCTGTCGTTAACAGGAACCCTTATAGTTTCGCCATGTCTATCTGTCCGCGGCTTAGCTCAGGGACTATTAGAACTAGGAAACTGTAATTTGGTATGCGTATCATCATCATCATCATATCAGCCGAAAATCGTCCACTGCTGGACAAAAGCCAATGGGTATACTCGTACATATTAATCAAGGCATTAAAGTAGTACAATAAAATAACATAAAAAAATTTGGTACCTCCCCTAATGTCTCCCCACGCCAATATATTATCGTCGCCTCAGGACGCATCAGGACGGGTGGGTCTAGTCGCTTCGAGTGCGACACCATGAGAGACAGGTTAGAAAGAGAAGAACCACCAAGTGTAGGTACTATCTTGATCCATGGTATAGAGTTGCGTAAGGCTGGTAATGTGGTCCCATTTGGTACCCTTTGGGCTCGGAACCCAGCAACGATGTCCACACTGGCGAAGCCGCGGACAGACGCTAGTAAGTAAATTTTATTTTTCGACACAAATCTAAAAACCGCAAGGATCTGATAGCGGTGATTGGAGGCTACGACCAGGGCACGGCCTAGCTATAAATCAGCCGCGCCCGAGCTTGGAGCCTCGCGCCGAAATTAGCGCGCTGCATTCGCCTCACGGAATTTATATTTCGAACACTGCTTGAAAACGGAACGAAGAATATAATTAAAGCTGTTTGGACGTTGCGTTTGGAATTCTAATAACTTGATTGTTTGGTGATATTTTGTAGATTTCATTGGTTACAACAGCGTCAGTGGCTCAAACGGTAGCGACTCGGTCATCCTAACCAGAGGCAAAGTATATATATTAGTACTAACATACAGTATGGACACTCCCTGCCGCTCTCTCGATTGCGACCTCACCCACTCGTCACCTAGATTAAGGTTACAGTTTGGTTGTCGAACGTATAGGATTTCGCTGTCATTTTGTTTGTTCCGTCATTCGTTGTTTATGTCATTTCTGACCCGCTGTATGAAGTGTCCAGGGTGCGCCAGAAGTTCCAGGTTCGAATCCGGACGGCCAATGCCCCAATGAGTTTTTCTGAACTTACATACATATATTTACCGATTGATATAACGGTGAACAAAAACATCGTGAGGAAACCTGCAAATCTGATACAAGATGTGTATAAAGGTCGACTTGCACGCGTCCGTAGTTGTAAATTTAAATGCCCTACATGTGACCGCGGGTGATGCTAAGTGCAACACTAGGCTACCCTGACTATCCCTCGGATAGCACGGTTAATTGTGCCACAAGATAAGAGAGGGATTGGTTACAATAAGAAAAATCATATAGGTATCTAAAAGGCCAAATAATTATTGGGAACTTGGATGGGAACTGATACCTACATAACGAAGTCATCATATCAGCTCATATGCGTCCCCACCGAGGGGCTCGAGCCTACCTTGAATTAGGGTGATTGGGCCTTAGTCGACCACGCGGGTCCAGTGCGGGTTGGTCGACTTCACACACAACCTTCGAGTTTCTTCGCAGGTGTGTGCAGGCTTCCTCACGATGTTTTCCTTCACCGTTAAAGCAATCCGTGAGTAATATGTACATTAATTTCGAAAAACTCATTGGTACATTGGCTGCTGTCCGGATTTGAACCCGACACCTCTGGTTAGGAGGACCGAGTCGTTACCGGTTGAGCCACCGACGCATTACGAAGTATTTGGCCAATAAAGTTCTTTCGGTGACTTAGAAGTGAATGAATTGGACATGATAAAGGAATAATAGGCTTCCTTCAAATCATTGATCTTTAACGACCGACTTATTAATGACCCTTCAAACTTCAAAGTAACCTTGTAAGAAACGGGGACAACTCAGATTAAGAATGTCTAATTATGATTTGTGGGCTGTAAGTAGTGCTGCAAATTGAAAAAAACAAAAAGTTTTTTTTCAAGTTTATGAAAAAAAAACATGAGAAAAAACCTGGCACCATTGTTTTTTTTCTAGATTAGGTTTCTTTAAAAAAAAAAGAAGACAATGTAAACTACCAAAATGGCAGAAACTTTGCACATAACGGTCACACTGAGTGAAGGTCAAGTCAAACAACGAAAAAAGGGAATTCCCCTGCTGCGAATCCAATACTGTAAGCCTGTACGGGGAATTGCTGTTCGTAATCAAAAACTTTGGTTAATGTTGCCAAAAACTTTTATTATTTTCATGATTTTTTTTAATTGAACCAGAAATATATAGTAGATACAAAAATAATAATATCCGATACAAACTCTAAAGCATATCATATCAATAGTACATTGCGATATAAATGTAAATTTAAGGTTCTGAACTTGTGAAAAAACAACGTTACAGAAGAAAAAAAACAATATGTTTTTCAAGGTTTTTTTTCATGTGTTTATTCAACACAGAAAAAAAACCTTTAACTAATCCTCCCCGAAATATGGAAGAGCACGTGCTCCAGCAGTGGATTGTTAATGAACAAGCCACTATAACATTTCAAATACCTAAATAGAATCTCTTTCCTTACAGTCTGTCTTCGATTTGAAAACCAAAAAGACCCGACACCCATCGATCTTGAGAGCGTTTCCTTGTCACGTGAATATTTGATCACTACCAGCTCTTCAATGTAAGATAAGGTAAACGTCACAGGTCTGTATGATTATTTGAACTAACTGCTGAGCTTTTTCTCCTTGTTACTTGTTATAAAAAGGTGTTTTTTTGCATAGTAGTTTTTTCTCATTTGTATTATTTTATTTACATTCTTAAAAACCTTTTAAATTTAGGTTATTAATTCACATACAGTACTACAACTAGTATACTTATGTCAACTTACGACCCGAACTAAAAAAAGAAGTCAATAAATGGAAGTAAAAAAATTGGAATGTAAAAGGAGGAAAAAAATAATATACCTTGCACAGGTCTCTGCATTTAGGAAATCTTTCGTTCCAAAGTGACGCTTTTAGTGTCCTCTCTGTTGACTTAAAATTCTTTAAAAATTGTAATTACTCGAAAAATATTTTGGTCACAAAAGAATACCATCCCTCCCATATAAGTAAAAGTAGTTTTTGAATGTACTGCTTTGTCTATTACATTCATAGTTCTAATACAATTTTGTTTATACTACATGTACTGCAACTTATAAGGTAAAAAAAAGAAGTAATTTTGTAAAAAAATGAGGATGTTCCGCTTCTCATACAAAAAAATTGGGAATGAAAAAATCTATTTAAAACGGAGATAGGAATCCTACACTATACGCACTATAACACGCACTTAAGTGATTTTTCAGTCTAAGTTGTGTACGTACAGGAATAGTAGTTTATGAAACTGTTGCATAATAAGGGTTCTTAAAATACGAGTGTGCCGTAGGCGAGTTTTTTTATAGTATTACACGAGAGTTTTAAGACAAAATTATGTGCAGTTTCATACACTACTTTATCTTATCTCATACATTGGGATTGAATCAACTAAAATAAAAAGATTTAAGAAGTTAACAGTATGAAAAAAATCCCACGAAATTCAGTAAGTACCTACAACAAAACGTGTCATAGCGCTGAATCACAGTGCATCACCGCGCTTGCACTGAAGCGGACGGTGTCACAGATAAGTAAAAACAATGCTTTCACTGATCTCAGACATTTTTAAACAAGAATGAAAATTATCCACGAAATTCAGTATCTACAACAAAATTCAATGAAAAACCAACACATCACCGCGCATGCGTTAAAGCGGGAACTGTCACAGACAAGTAAAAATTGGAATGAAAACTTTTTGTATTGCTGTAAAAATGGCGCGAACCGCATGTGCTTTCCAATAAAAAAAAATATATGGAACTTTGTTGGTGATATTATCTCTTTGGTTTAACTTGTATCGTAATGGAAAAAAAATACATTATAACATTATTTCTTTAACAAAATAATGTAATAATGTATTTTTTTTTCATCATCATCATATTAACCGAAAGACGTCCACTGCTGGACATAGGCCTCCCCCAAAGATTTTCACGACGACCGGTTCATTTTAAGTTACGGTATTGTGTTTATAAAGTATGATAATATAAACTTGTTTTGAAGTTGATAATGCGAACTTTACGATATGAGAGTAGATAAAATATATAATTGAATACTTTCATATCATATTTCATATCTTTCTCATATTTTTATTATTAATTTTATTGACTATTAAAACATAAACACTCATTTACAACATGACACTTCAATCGACGATCTAGAAACATCTTTCAAAACACAATTACCCAGAGAGTTCCAGTCACTTAGAATAATTACGTACTGACATAGTGTAAGGTACTTTCTTCTCGATAAATTCGCATCGCATACGCCTCGTGGGAAAAGTGTCGTTAGGTGCCATTGCTTGTGGAGTGTTTTAGAAAACTATTGTGGAGTCATATGAATAAGTAACTAGAAGGCTTCCAAAACGTGTCATATTAAACTTCTCTTAAATAGGTACCATCAATATAGTCTGTTTCTTATCAATTTAGACAACACAAAAACTCCTGTTTGTGTGGTGTCACGTAAAAATGACAATGTCTGGATGGTCTTAGGATTGTTGTCTTATATTTTGGAGTAAGAGCGCTGATAGTCCACAAGAAAGGTGTTAACAGAATGCTCCAGGACATCCAGAGGGGGAATCTTATGATGGGTGATATAACGGTACCCTTTTGCGATTATTTACGTCAGACGTTGCCGGTAAGGGGAACGCCTGCCTCAAGCGCTTTGTACATGGAGGGGAGGGTTTACGCTCAACAGTCTCCAGACGTGCTCCTCAAGGCCGAAAAGGGGTAGTAATCAGACACCAGTAGATTGGTAAAACTGCCAGTATCTAAGAATGTAGAATTGTACCGTCAGTTGAGGTACTAATTTGCAGAGTGTAGGGGTGATTTTAATCGCCTGCGTTGTGTAATGATACTACCCATTACCTTCACATCAGGAGGTCGTGAGTTTGATTCCCGGCGAAGTCTAACTTTGTAAGCCTCGGCACAGATTACTAATTAGTTACTACGTAAGCCTCGGTTTGGTTGGTGGCAGGGAATTTTCCAAGTCCGCCTGGCTAGTTACCACCATCTTACCTGAGTCTTGCCGCCAAAAATTAATTATAACAGCATTGATGTGTTCCGGCTTGAAGATAAGATAACCATTTCCCCAATGCGTACTGGAATCTTGGTTAGCCCGCTTTCATCTTCGGAATCATCGTCACTTACCATCAGGTGCAGTATTCCAAAGGCTTACCAATTGTGAATAATAAAAAAAAACATGGTTAATAACCACAGATTAGATTCTAGAAAAAGCGCACCAAGAAATCTCTTCTGTGTGTGAGGGGCTATACTCACCCCAAAAAACGAGCTAATGGCGACTTTAAATGATCGCATCCTTAGCGATATCGAGGGCACGAGTTCGTAATACATTAATTATCTCAAATTAGGAACCTCAAAGTTTCGCCATTTCTGTATTTATTTAACAATTTATTGTCTACAGATAAAATATATAACAGACATGAAAGAAAGTAATACAATAGATAGTACTTATTTCTAATAAGAAATTTCTTTCAGCAATCCCGGGATAAAGTTAGTTTTAGTTCAAATGGCAGACAGGTACACAAATAAAGAAGCTTTTAAAATATTTGTATAAGAATTCAGTAGTGAAAAATTCATAATTTTACATTTATAAGACTAATTATGTAATGTACATATAATATAGAATTCTATACACTATATACTTACATGGCTTATCAACCTCAAGAAGAGAGAGAGAGAGAGAGGTAGTGTTCCTTGAGTTTATTTTTGAAGGAATAGATGCTCTCTTACGTTGAAGGAAAAACGTAAGTAAAAACGAAGGTAAAACCACGGCATTACTTGTTTTTTTTCCATCATGGTACGGAGTGCCGTAAGTGTGCCATCTTATAATAATACTTGCTTTTACAGCGGCTTTGCTCGCGTGAACATTGTTTCTATGATTGTCGTCGAGGGTGCGCAGTGCGCGAGCCGCAAGCGGCTCGCGAGCGTGGTAAAAGTAGCCTATATGTTAATGCAGGTCCTAATCTTCTTTCTACTTACCAAATTTCATCCAGATCCGTTTATCTGTTGTGGCGTGAAAGAGTAAGAAATATCCAAACATCCATGCATACAAACTTTCGCGTGTATGTTATTAGTTAGGATTATTATCAGCCGCAAGATGTCCCTGTCCACCCCATTGATCTAAAAATGATTGTTTTTCTAGCAAATGAAGGTATGAGAGAAGGTGTGTTCATTTAAAGGCCTTTGCATCCACATCTACCCACAAACACAGGCTGCTTGGTAGGCAGGTAGATGCAATGTAGCTGTGTTACACAGTAAATAGAAGCGATTCTAAATTCAAATAAAAAAAAGAAAAAAATCCAATTTTCATGAGTCGTCTCGATTGCCAGTCAATATTTTATCACCACTCATCACTGAGCAAATTGCAACTCTGAACGCAAGGAACAAGGTCCCTAATAGCTAAAAACAGACAGCAATAATGCCAAAGCGCTTGCTGGCAGAATTTTTCGGAAAGACATTTAAAAACGATTAAAAACCGCGATTGGTGGCGAAAATTTGGAAGCAATTTTGACTATTCCTTTCAGCGATTCCCTTCGTTGGTGTCGGGGCTTTCTGTAAAAATTTGGAACGTTTCAGGAAGTTAATGACAGATTTGATTTCCTTTTGGTTTCGAACGTTTACCTTTTATTATTGACAGTAACTTTACTTGAATTTCAATTATTATAATGTAATATTCTTTAATTTACCATAGTCGAGACACAGTGCAAGATCCCAACTAGGCGAAATAAACGCTCGAATGTCACATTACTCCAGTAATCGTCCAGTAGTTTTACGAAATCATTCCATTAATAAAGGAAACATAAAATTACCGTACATATCTTTTCGACCTCGCGCAGAAGGAAACACTCCATTCAGTAAGTTGAACTACGTCAAACTAATTTGTTTCAACAATTCAATATGTTTAATTAAAATAGGTGCACATTATACTCTTTCTGAGGGGTCAGAAAAAAGTAATTATTTGCACTCGCACTTGGCCTTTTTTTTACTTTCGTTCGAGCGACGAGGGCATGAAGAAGGTATTGTAATGGAAAAAAATCGAAGTTAAGATTTCGATGGGGATCGATTGTCTTACAAAAATATTAAAAAATGTGTGTGAGTCTGTCTGTGTGTGTGTGTGTGTGTGTGTGTGTGTGTGTGTGTATATATTAGGTCGGGGGAATTTTTTTTTCGTATTTTGTATGCAAACTCAAACAGGGCGAACAAAACGAGCTGCATCTTGAACGTTCAGATTTCCATATTGGAAACGCTTGAACTAAATTTGTGCTACTGATTGATACTGCATTAAGTCCATAATTGGCACAAATTTTATTCGAGGCCAGTGTAGCATTTTTACCTTTTTTACATAAAATTTCCAAATGGCGCTACTTTTCTCGTTACTTTAACTCAGTTTCATAGCCAGAAAAAACTATTTTAAAATGGCGGAAATTTCATTTTTTATTTATTATTAAAATTTCGAAAGTTCACTTATTTAATTTTATTATAACCAGCCAAGTAAAAATAATACAAGCAAAGAGATTTGATTACAAAGTTTTAGTTTATTATGGCATCATCGTCACTTACCACCAGGTGAGATGTTGTCAAGGGTTTACCAATTGTGAATAAAAAAAAAAAAAAGTTACAAAATATGAAGAAACTTTTTCCCCGACCTATTATATATACGTCCGTCTAGTGCTCTAGTTCCCGAGCTGCTTGACGGATTTGGGTGAAATTTGGGTCAGGTCAATATTATTTTTATAACACTAGGCTCTTTTTAAATTTTCCCCTATCTTGATTTTTAGGGATACAACCGTAGTAAAAATAACTTAGTATTTTTTACTCAAAAATGGCTTTAACGATTATTAAGGTAGGTACCTCCGATACAAATCAAGGTTGTATAATACTATCTCTCAGAAATGGCTTTCACGATTTTAATGTTTTTTTGTGTATAATTAGGATTTATTAAGACTTACTGTACTCGGTAACTTCACTGACAGGAAAAATCTGAGTGCCCCCCATACAAACCCAAAATATTTGTAAATTTTTCATCAAGTCTGATATACTCGTACCTACCTAGCTTTGTTTTTGCTACTATGTAAGGTACTATTGATTTCTGTATGCCCGAGTACGACAGACGGTGCAGGCTTCGCGTGAAAGTATGTAAAGCGTAGCTGTACGATTTATTTCAATTCAGTATATTGATGGCCGTTGGGGCAAAGTTCTCGAGTGGCGACCACGCACCGGAAAGCGTAGTGTAGGCAGGCCTCCCACTCGGTGGACGATGACCTGGTGAAGGTCGCGGGAAGCCGCAGGATTAGGGCAGCGCAGAACCGGTCGTCGTGGAGATCCTTGGGGGAGGCCAATGTCCAGCAGTGGACGTCCTTCGGCTGATATCGCTCATTTGGTACTACAATGACGTAATTAAGGTTTTTATCAAAAATGAGTTAAGTATGTCAAACGATATATTTTGGTTGGTTACTTTCGGGGTAAAATCGACGGTAATGTATTTTCATAAACTGCGGCTAGATGGCGTTGACGTCATTGTTACTTTTATACCAAAACGCAAGCATTCTACAGCTACAACGGCGATTTAGTCAGTTGTGCCGGGGAGTTCCTTGAAGTGAGGTGTCAGTTTGGTGCAACAACGACGGCAAGGTAAATATGACATCACTTTTATCCCCTCCTGGCGGAACAACGACGACAATGCTTAATTTTGTCGTTGTGTCCGTAAAGTGAGGACTTATTTTGTGTGCAACAATGACGAGAATATAAATGTGACATTTGTTTTATATGCACTTGGCGGAACAGCGACGACAATGCTTAGTTTCGTCGTTGTTTCCATAAAGTTATTTTGTGTGCAGCAATGACCAAAAGATAAATGTGACATTTTTTTTATCTTCACTCAGCGGAACAGCAACAAAAAAGCGTAGTTACGTTGATATTTCCCCAGATATTATATTTATTTTGCGGGAAAACGACGATAATGTAAATTATGAATTATGGAATATACAACTTCTTAATTTTTTCTCCATTTTTTTGGGGAATTTATTTTTGAGGTCGGTACCAGCACACAGCTACTTTCGTATCAAATGTTTTAGATTCGATGGCATTGCTGACACCGACCTCAGAAAAAAAATTTAGGCCCCTAATTTAATTCGTACCTACCTTTGATTTCGTTATTGTTGGTAATGTCGTGTATCTAAGTAAATAATATAATTTCATACTTTTGAGTGAATTTCATTTTGAAGTCGGTTTTTAAGTTTTTTAAACTTTTCTTTTATTTATTTTTAGTGATAATTCTATCTACCTAAAAACGTTATACCCAATCACCCACTCGCCCATAGAAACCATTAAATCATAAAGCATGTGTTTCATTAAAAGATACAGATTCCTGTAGCTTCCATCATCATCTTAACAGAATGAAAGTTAAGGAGTTAAATCTTCCATCATCAGCTCATCTGAATAATCTGAAAGAATACAACTATCGGTCTATACTTACCGTATCTACGCAAAATATTTGAAGAATTATCCTCCATCTACCTTCCTTCATCAGCTCATCAACATGAGATGATGACTAATAGACACCAAAACTTGAACAGTTTTAGGATATACATGCAACACGTAATATGTGCCTATAAAATTTGAGGGTTGTTCTCGATTTCCCTGAGATCCAATCCTCAGATCCTGACTTGGTGACAATGGGACCCCCTCGAGAGTATACTCTTTCGAATAAAAAATATATTTTGAAAATCGGTTCACAATCGGCGGAGATATCGCGTAACAAACAAAAAAAACATACAGTCGAATTGAGAACCTCCTCCTTTTTGAAGTCGGTTTATAATGTTTGTAAGTCAAACTCTTGAAAATTGCTTCTAATCGAGAAGTTGAGATTGTTTAAGCTTAAGTGAAATTAATCTTAGTAATACGACTGCAAGTTGATTAAGTGAAAGTGACGACAAATTTTATATAAGTTTTATACGAGGTACCAAAAAATATTAACAGCGGCGGATGATTAAAAATAATGGTTAGCTTTTGTTAACGTGTGTTAAGAATTTTAGTTGTAATTGAATCTGTTTTTTAGTTGGCAGAATTGAATTACTTATATTTTGGATGCGGGCAGCGCAGGACCGGTCTTCGTGGAAATCCTTGGGGGAGGCCTTTGTCCAGCAGTGGACGATTTGTGGCTGATATGATGATGATATTTATAATGAGTAAAGATTTAGTATTAGGCTTAAAAATTTGTCCCTATTGAGAAGTTGTTATTTATACGACTGATAGTTGAATAAATTCAAGCGACTGCGTTTTTCAAAATGTGATTTTCTGATTAACTAAGTATTGTAGAAGTTACCAAATGAATAATTAAAAATGATTAAAAAAAAACTGTTTCCTACTGTAACCTTATATTGAGTTTTGTATGAAAGCATTACATATAATTAAAAGAATCCTGGTGGAACAATGACGAAATTGGGGGTGTCGCTTTAGTTTTGTTTTAATAAAAGAGATATTTATGTAGATAAACAGTTGACATAGACTACTCATAAAACTATAATACTTATGCCATGTTTTAAGTCTAAAATCATAGAATAGTGATATATTTAAAGGTCATTAACTGGATGATGAAAGTTGAATTTTTTTTTAAATCGCTCTCCTGTAAAGTTACAAAAAGTGCATTTTCGTCATTGTAGTACCAAATGAGCGATATGATGATGATGATGATGATGATGATTCAAAATAGGTGCAAATTATAATCTTTCTGATAGTCATAAAATATGTCAATGTTCAGTGTGTATACATGCTGGGTGATTTTAATGCGCACCCAAATGAACCGTTCTGCGATGAGCTAATGAGTTTGTGCCAAGACCACAACTGGGTGTGCGCCGATTTCGAGATTTTGGGTATTAGTTCGGGAACATACACTTATGTGAGTGAAGCTCATGGTAGCAAAAGATGGTTAGACCATTCAATTGTAACTAAGGCGGCATTTGAAACTATTATTGATGTAAAAGTTAAATATGATGTTTATTGGTCAGATCATTATCCCTTGTTTGTATCGTGTAATTTAAAATTGATTAAACAGAAGAATTTAAAATGTAATATGTCTAAAAACAAAGTTGTATGGGGGGAAAGATCACAAATCCAGGTTGACAAATACAGATATGAATGTAATAAGCTTCTTAGAGATATTCACTTTCCACGGGAACTCTCTGATTGTTGTGATAATTGCTGTAGGAATTTAGAACATAGAAAAAACATTGATAAATTATATTTTGATATTGTGAATTCAATCAGTACTGCCTCACAGTCCACGTCTAAAAATCATCATCATCAAACTAGAGCCAAAAACCAGGTCATGGGATGGAACAGGTATGTTGCCGGGGCTCACAGGGAGGCCAGACAAAAATTTTTTCAATGGAAGGAATGTGGTGCACCAAAATTAGGCCAGGTGTTTGAGGAGATGGAGTTGAGCAGAAAAGCTTTTAAGTCTAAACTTAAGTGGTGCCAGCAAAACCAAGAGCAAATTATGATGGATAGGATTGCTGCTCAGCATACTAAAAATGACTTCAAGGGTTTTTGGAAAAATACAAAAAAGTTTGATAAAAAGCCTGGTCTGCCAGTGAGCGTCGACAATGTCACGGATCCTGAAAAAATAGCTAATATGTTTAGGGAGCACTTTGTTGTTAAGTCAAATCTACCATATACAAATGTTGAATGTGATGCTGGGCTATCATCTCCTGGGAATACTGAAGTCAGGTTCTCTGCAAAACAAATTGCAAAAATCATAAAAGATATGAAGAAAGGAAAATCCCCAGGACATGATGGCCTCAGCATTGAGCATTTGCAAAACGCAGGGCCTCATTTACCCAGGGTGCTGGCCCTTCTGTTTGGTTTTTGTATAGGTCATTCTTACCTACCAGCAGACTTGACCAGAACCATTGTTGTACCGATCATAAAAAACAGAACGGGGGATATCTCGACCAGAACCAATTACAGACCAATATCCTTAGCAACAGTTATTGCAAAGGTGCTCGACGGTCTGCTTAATGCTGAGCTTGATAAATATATTAAACTTCATGACGCTCAGTTCGGGTTTCGACCAGGACTGTCTACAGAAAGCGCAATTTTCAGCCTTAAGCAGACTGTTGAGTACTATACACAAAAGAAAACACCTATCTATGCATGCTTCCTAGATCTATCTAAGGCATTTGATTTGGTTAATTACAATATGCTTTGGAGCAAGCTGGAAAAAACTCAAATGCCCAGAGAGTTGATATGTCTCTTTAAATTTTGGTATTCTGGTCAGATAAACTTTGTAAAGTGGGGGGATTCAATATCAGATGAATATGTGTTGCAATGTGGGGTAAGACAAGGTGGCTTAAGCTCTCCAAAATTGTTTAACTTATATATCAATGCCCTGATCGAGGAGCTCAGCAGCATGCATGTCGGATGTCATATAGATGATGTTAGCATAAACAACATTAGCTATGCAGACGATATGGTGCTGCTGAGCCCTTCGATTGGTGGATTGAAACAATTGTTAAGTGTATGTGAAAATTATGCTGCACAACACGGCCTTAGGTATAACGAAACAAAAAGAGAGCTACTGATTTTTAAGGCAGGCAACAAGTGTCCATATCATGTTCCCCCTGTGTTACTAAATGGAACACCTTTAAAAAGAGTTTCTGCTTTCAAATATCTGGGCCACTTGGTTAACGAATGTTTGAATGATGATGCTGATATAGATCGAGAGCGTAGGGCCCTTTCGACCAGAGCTAATATGATAGCACACAGGTTCCGTAGATGTACAGCTCAGGTAAAGATAACATTGTTTAGAGCCTACTGTACATCTCTATATACTTGTAGCCTGTGGGCTGTGTATTCGCGAAGGACGATCGGCGCCCTGCGCGTCCAATATAATAATGCGTTCAGGGCGCTGTTGGGGCTGCCGCGCTGGTGCAGTGCGTCGGGGATGTTTGCGGACGCGCAGGTAGACGGCTTCCAAGCCGTGATTCGCAAACGGTGCGCTGCGGCGCTCGGCAGGCTGCGTTGCAGCACCAACAGCATCTTGGCTGTCTTGGAAACTAGGCTGGATGGGGGTATTGTGAGGGGCTGGCTTGGGATGCACTCAGCGGTTGCTAACTACACTCGCTGAGTGGATTGCTTGCCCAGTGGCTCAAATACATTTAATTTACCTACCTAAACTAACAATAGATATTAAGTTCTGTGTTACTAACCAAATATGGACTCTGTCTGAAATAAAAGAATTTTATTTTATTTTTATTTATTTTATAACAATGTCATTTGTGAAGAATCAAGAAATAAACAATAATCAGTAAATAATGTCAAAATTCAATCCTTGATATAAACTAGATTATGTCATTAGAACATGAAAATAATATGACACGAAAAGTTATACTTACAAATCATTGAATGCCTTTAACAAGAGTAGGCCAGTTCACACGGACAGCACCCGCTCACGAGAGTCAGCTATCGCTCCCATCAACCATATTAGAGGGAAAGTAACGACCCGGCTCCCGAGATTGTAATTTTTACTGTTAGTTAATAAATGACAGCATATATTTTGTGAAAATTTCAGCCGGCTACCTATTACGGTTTAAAAGATACAGCCTTTTAAATGTCAGACAGACAAACAGACGGCGTGGTTTTAGTAATAGAGTCACACTATCTGGTACGGATCCCTAAAAAGTATAAAATTTATCTTTCACTATTGGTAAACCCTTGACAACATCTCACCTGGTGGTAAGTGACAATGTTGCTGTAGATGGAAGCGGGCTTAGGTACCAAGATTTCCCAACGCAATGGGGAACTGGCTATCTTCATGCCGGAACACACCAATGATATCAACATTGATATTTGGCAGCAAGACTTAGATAAGATGGTGGTAGCTAGCCAGGTGGGCTTAGAAATTGCCCTACCACCAACCAAACCGAGTTTTACAAATGACCCCGCCGGGAATCGAACCCGCGACCTTCTGTGTAAAGCCAGTGAACTTTGCCTCTGGGCTACGGAGGCGGTATCTATGAAATATCATAATTCATAGTAAGCTCACATATACAACAACAAAGGAAGTAAATAATTATGTTTTACGGCTAGTTCGACCGCTATCAAAAAAGACTCGAGTTCATAAATCGGTTCATAAATTTCCCTTACGGCACGATCCCTTGATCTTCCGTTTTTTACGACGATACCGATAAAAAGTTTGAGTATTACTTATTTTGCTATACATGCAATAAAATGAATTAAACTGATAGATAGATAGATAGATCCCACCAAAAACATCCTGTAAAAACTAGCCAAGTCTCGATTGAGCTGCTTGTTTTTCTATAAAAAGTAATGAAATCTCTAAGCAAAGCCAAGCCTAGTCTAGGGTTCTTTACTGCGATTTCTTTATTATTATGGTTAGATTTTATGTGACCTGCCGTTGAACATTCTTTATGCATATTTACTCCTTGAGACATCCAAGTCAACGGCCAAGTAACATAAAATCTAACCATAATAATAAAGAAATCGCAGTAAAGAACCCTAGACTAGGCTTGGCTTTGCTTAGAGATTTCATTACTTTTTATAGAAAAACAAGCAGCTCAATCGAGACTTGGCTAGTTTTTACAGGATGTTTTTGGTGGGATTTCACTTATTTTTGTAGAAAACTACATTGATTCATGAACTGCGCCTTAAAAACTAGTAAATCAAAGAGTTCGGTCCTGCGACTGCATAAATAACTTTGTAATCCTATATATTTTATATGGGATTACAAAGTTATTTATGTAGTTTGTGTAACTAGAAAACTGGACCGAAATTGCAAAATGTTTGAGTTTTTACTTGCTTTATACACTAAAGACTAATTGTATTCTAAATTTGAATCTTCTATGTCGGCTAGAAGTGCCTTGGAATTTTGATGATCTGTCAGTCAGTGAGTGACAAATTAGGAAACTTTGACTAGTTATAATTCTTAAAGTACTGGTTCAAATTGAATGAAATTTGGAATATACTGTGCTTATATGATGCCTGCCTGGGTACAGAAAATTCAGGCTTCTAGGTTTATCTAAAACGAAGTTGTGGGGGGGTCGAAAATGGCCTGAACTGCTTCGAGAAAAGGATGGTACGGCCGTGCCGCTTTTTTTTCTCGACTTGGCGGGGGCACTGCCGTGCCCCCAGATAGATAGATAGATAAAACATTTATTCAAAGCTACATAAATTACAATTGATACACAAAAATAAAATTAAAAAAAAACTTCTTATATCTAAGCTTAAATGTATAAAGAGGGTAGATACATAAAATTGCGTCGTAACTTTGAAATGGCTCCGACTCAGCATATGCTGCAGGTAATTATGTACCTACAGCGCTGATATTCTGCCGGCTGCAGAGTCTGTTTAAGGGCATTTTTCATTTTATGAAGTTTCTATTAATTCGTCTCAAACTTTTTCGTCTGTGTGTTGCATGTCGCGTGACGTTCGGCCGCGGAGTAGGTATAAAGTGAAAGGCGCTCGTCAGAGCAGCCATGATCGTATCGTCCTCTGTACCGTAGCTCCAAGACGAGAGTAGCCATGATCGTTTCGTCCTCTGTAAATGTCTATAATGTGAAAAAAGGTTTCACTTTTAACGTGGTTTCATAAAACCACACAATCCTTTTTTTTAGGAGCTACTTCTAATAAAAGAAAAGTTAAAAAAGTCTGAGGCTATCTGTAACTTTCTTATCAAAGCAATGATATTAAATTATGCATCCAGAAAGCAGAATAACTTGCATATAGGAAATTTAAAACTACCAATTTTATTAGCTCCTTGTAGATGGGCCTCATAAGAAAGGTTCATGATATCAGTTCATATACGTCCCCACCGAGGGGCTCCAGCCTACACTGAATTAGGGCGATCGGGCGTTATCGGGGATATCACTTTGTTGTTCCCATAGTAAATACAGAGAATCTGTATATTTGGCGGAAGCTAGCTGTGTTTGATTTGTGCCTGAATATTATAATAATATTATTATTATTACTCTAGAGATTTTTTTTTGTCAGTATTGGTAAGCCCTCGGCGTTATTTCATCTGATGGTAAGTGACGATGATGATATAAGCGGGCTTACCAAAATTTCCCAACGCAATGGAGAACTGGCTATCTTATTTTCAAGTTGGAACACATCAACCAAACCAAACCGAGTCTTACAAAATTAAATTCCGCCGGGAATCGAACCCGCGACCTGCTGATGTGAAGCTAATGGCTTTAACCATTACGCCACGGAGGTGGTTAGATTTAGAAATAATTATAAATTGTGTTGATTTTGTATAAGTAAATTTTGATACTATTTAATACTTATTGCCGCGCGTTTCTAGTAATTCCTCATAGTCTTTTTAAGTATTATTATGTACCCGAACAAAGAACTCCGTAATACTCTTTGCAATGTACAATAGGGCGCACACACACTTTGACTTAGCGATGGACTACGTTTGTACGAAGTATCCAATGAAGCGTAGTTCAACTTGTACTGGTAGTGTTACCAGTGACATGCGGCCGACCGTACAACGGAACCCTAAAATGATCGAAGTAATGGCAATCGGCTTACTGCCCCTTAATCCCAGTTCGGTTTGGATACTCGACAGACATCTGCGGGCAGGAGGAATAGACTTGGGAGGAATTTGCGAGGGTATGCTCGCTCCGGCTTTGTCGTTTTTTTTTTTTTTTTTTTTATTCATAATTGATAAACCCTTGACAACATCTCACCTGGTGGTAAGTGACGATGTTGCCGATGATGGAAACGGGCTTACTAAGATTCCCCAACGCAATGGGAAACTGGCTATCTTATCTTCATGCCGGAACACACCAATGATATCAACATTGATATTTGGCGGCAAGACTTAGATAAGATGGTGGTAGCTAGCCAGGCGGGCTTAGAAAATGCCCTACCACCAACCAAACCGAGTCTTACAATTGACCCCGCCGGGAATCGAACCCGCGACCTCCTGTGTAAAGCCAGTGAACTTTGCCTCTGAGCTACGGAGGCGATTAAAAAAAAGGCGGTCGTTTTGGCTAACCAGTAAATTGGAAGTCCAATACGGTGTCACTAACCTTCAGTTTTATTAACCGCCTCTGTGGTGTCAAAGTATATAATTATATTAGTACTAACATACAGTATGGACACTTCCTGCCGCTCTCTAGATTGCAACGTCATCCCCTCGGCACCCAGATTGAAACATTAGTTGGTTGAAATATTAGTTGGTACAAACTTTAATAAAAGTCAATTAGGGTTTTCCAGTGGACGAGGCACATCGCTTAATAGATGACTAATAAGCCAGTAAAGTTCTAGAGTAGCGAACGCGCACTGAAAGATGTAGCGTAGGCAGGCCTCTTACTCGGTGGACCGACGACCTGTTGAAAGTCGCAGGAAGCTTCTCGCTTGGATGCGGGCAGCGCAGGGTCGGTCGTTGTGGAAATTCTTGGGGGTGGCCTTTGTTCAGCAGTGGACGTCTTTAAATACAGCAGTGGAATACCTACATCTGATTACAGCGCTGAATATTAAAATCTTTAAATTGGAGACCTTTGACATGAAGCACCTGATTAAAAATTCAAAAATAATATCCATCAAAAATTTTCGAGCATCAAATTAAATTAGCTCGAACTCCTTAGGGATGCTATATTGGAATGAGTTGTTGCTAAATTATGCACATTCTGAAGGGGTGAGTAGTGAGGTGGAGGTACTTGAACCCAGTTCCCTTTGAGTGAGGTATTTCCAAAATAAACGGGTGAATCCGAAGACGCCACTTGAGCTACAGTACAAGTCATGATTTAAGTACAGGGAGTATACGCAACGCAACTATACAGGGCCCAGTAAAGTTACTTTTTTTTATCCCCAATTGATAAGCCCTTGGCATCATCTCACCTGATGGTAAGTGTCGATGATGCCAAAGATGAAAGCGGGCTTACCAAGATTCCCCTACGCAATGGGGAATCCGCTGTATTGGGGCAAAGCCCCCGAATTCCTGGACGCTCCTTACAATGATGATATGGGATTGGCAAGTTTACACTTAATTTCAATACTCGGTATAAGTAAATGTAAAACGGTTAAGGTTATTTATTATTTGACTTGTTTTTTTAATTATTATTTATAATTTAATTAATCGTTATGTTTTATTTATTATCAAAACCGGTTCTGTCATTAAATCATTGGTCTGTTCCAGTTTGAAAGTAAGATAGCTAGTTCCCCATTGCTTTGGGAAATCTTGGTTATACTAATCCCGCTTCTATCCTCACCATCAGGTTCACCATATGTGGATTAAAATAAATAAAAAAACCGGCCAAGTGCGAGTCGGGTCTAGCGCAAAGTAGGTTTCCGATATCTATTCAAAAAATATATTATGTTTATTTAAAAAAAAACAAAATCATATTAAGAGTTGTTAATATAACATTTCGTATGGAAAACTTGAACTTTGAACTTTTGAAAAATCCAACTCACAAATTAAGTTAGTCGACTATTAATCCCAAACTAAGGAAGCATACTTAACCGTGATAGTTTTCCTCTTAAATTGATTATATTTCCTGCTATGTAAAACATTCTTTCAAATGCCCCCTGAAATAGCGGTTTAGTTGGTGGAGGGGGGGGGAGGGGAGGAAACTTGACTCTAAAAAAATTTACTTTAAAGCTTAATATTTCGCATTCCGATCCCTAAATCAAACTGAATCAAAAAGTGGTCTTAACAAACTCCCAATTTCCCAGTTTAAAAAGACGTCAAAAATAACGAAAATCTGTAATATTACCGCCTTAAAAGGAAAACTATCACAGCTAAGTAGGATTTTTTATTCATATACCTATCCAAAGAGTATGTTGCTGAAATGTAAATTTTTCACAATTCTTATGAAATGTTTTTTTTTTTCCAACTGTTACATTTGATTGTACTGTTGCTTTAACAAAGTTCCATTTCGAATTATTTAGTTTTCGTTCAGTCAGACTTTGTTCCATCATCGAATAAGTTTGCAGCTCCGATCGGTTTCACGAGTTTCACGAATCGACTTCTCGCCGTAGGCTATTCGTTGCAAGAATCAAATGAAAATTTTAAGTTGGATTGATGGTTTTTTGAATAACAGCCAAACCACTGTGTGCTTCTCGAAGTTATTTCGTTCTATATAGTAAGCTTTCCGGTGCGTGGTCGCTACTCGAGAACTTTACTGCCCCAACGGCCATTTGTTCTACGAGCAATGTACCCCGCCCACAGCCACTTAAGTTTAGCAATTCTGACAGCTATGTCGGAAAGCGTAGTGTAGGCAGGCCTCCCACTCGGTGGACCGATGACCTGATGAAGGTCGCGGGAAACCGCTGGATGCGGGCAGCGCAAAACCGGTCGTCGTGGAGATTCCTGGGGGAGAAACAGAAATTGGAACTAGTAATTTTCGCTATTAACGACACATTATACGTATAACGACTGTGTAAACACAATAAGTCAGTTACGACGAAAAATTTCTAGTCCCTTAAATAATATTCAGTGTTTTATTCATCATATTAGCCCATATACGTCCCCACCGAGGGGCTCGAGCCTACACTGCATTAGGGCGATGGGGCCTTTGTCGACCACGTGGCAACTGTTCGGGTTGGTCGACTTCACACCCAACCTTTAAGTTTCTTCGCAGGCGTGTGCGATGTTTTCTTTCACCGTAAGAGTATCGGATAAACGTTATATGAAGTTAAGAAAAGATATTGGTACGCAGTAGGATTCGAACCTCGACCTCCCGGACAGGATGTAGCGGCCCTAGCCGTTACGCCACCTAGTGTTTTATTACGAGAATGTTTTTCAGTCTACAAAATAAAAGAGAAAATATGATTGTAGAAAACTCAAACGACCAGCGATTAGGACGGATTGTCCGCAACGAAATTCTAAACTAATTACAGCGATTCTTTCTTGTTAAAATTGAATCAGTGCGATGCACAGTGGGCGCGCACGGCCGCACCGCCAGACAAAACGCGACGCCAACTTCTAACTCGATCCGCGCGCGCGCGGTTCAGTCCACTGCCGGGTAAAAGTTTAATACGCTCTGGTAACAAAAGTTAGGATATATTTTTAACTGGAGAGCCTCGGTTTTAATAATAGATTTTATAGGTTAGTGTTGTGTTGGAAAATTATATGATTTTTTAAAAGGTAAAGTTTGGTAGTAGTTTCTGGATGCTAGCGTTGGCGCAGTGTTAGTGGTATTGAGATTAAATTTGTTTTGCTTTGACATTAACGTGTTGGATTTTAATTAGACTGCAAATCTTTTTTTGACTGGTTTTTATTGGCTAGATAGAACACGTAGCAAAGACGAATTAAAATTTTATCTTTAATCACGGAAGAGTAAAGAAGTTTGAAAAGTGTTACGTCTTCATATACTGTGGTTCAATTTTACTTATGGCTCTATCCAAGGTGTCCCAAAAAACCCTGGCTAAGTGCGAGTCTGATTCACGCAGTAAGAGTTCCGTACCAAAACACAATTGGTTACGAAACCCTACAAACATCAACGAGTAGCTACAGCAATCGAATTAAAGGAGAAACTTAACTTTGAATTAAAAAAACTATATCTCCCGTACAGCATTAAACGTCACAGTTATTTCTTCAACTGTATATTTTTTATGATGTAAAATTTACAATTTTCGGATTTTTCCTTTACTTGTGATGTAAGACCTTGTTTCTTGCCAAATTTTATGAATCTAGGTCAACATGAAGTACCCTATAGGTTTAGATTTACTTGCGATTATCAAAATATGTGACATTAAGTCCGGATAAATTAACAACGTAATTGCCGACCAGCAATTAACCACCAGCATCGCTGGAAGTTTACCGCCGCATCAATTGGCCGCTTCACTAATTTATAGTTTACAGTTTACCGCTTGCATAGTTTACTGTGTAGAAAAGTTTCTTGGGTAATATGTTGAAATTGGTAGCCTCAATTGAAAGGTGAGGGGAGCGGCTCCCACTTAACGAGAGTAATTTAGGGTTATTGTAGTTGCAAAGATAGAAGGAGATCCTTTTAGTGGTTATCATGTCAAACCTAACCAATGTTGTATTGCTTGCCTCTAGCAACACACTTTTCAACTTAAAATATCCGAGCTGGGCTGCTCTGAACTCTCGATTATGTGATGTTGATGTTTATATTGCACGGCAATGAAATATGTCAATTCGTGCGGCACTAAACTTCCAGTGATAAAATGTTGGCGGTCAATTGCGGGCGGTCAATTTTTCCTTATTTTTTACCTATTTTACGAAAACTTTAAAATGGCTTGTTAGAAAACTACAAACATCTTGTATACTTGAGTAAGTATAAGCTGTATATTTGCCGAATTAAAAATAAAATAAATTAATTTTATTAATTTATCGCTATGACTTAGAAGCTTGATTTAAAGCAGCTACAGACCTAAATATTTGATGTTAATTTAAACTTGATACATCCACGTGTTCCTGAGAAAAAGGATCTTAACAGACAGAAAACAAAGATAACTTATAAGGATTTCTTTTTTTCCTTTTGAGGTACAGAACCCTAAAAAGCTAAAGCCCCAAAAGAGAACCCAAGCATTATAACAACTTGACAGAAATATATTATAACTGGCCTGTGGTGCGGCCCTAAAAGAGTAACACTCCGTCTCCTCCCGAGGGTTGCGTAAGAGATGAGTAAGGCAACAAAGCAGAGGATGAGCAGCAGCGTCCTTTCCGCGTACTGTGCCACCACACTGCACACTACGACTACCAACCCGCCTGCCAAGCGTGTCGATCACGGAAAAACTCCCCCACTTGAAGAGGTCTATATCCAGTAGACGTCTTTTGGCTGATGTAATGATTATTGCCACATGCCAAGCAAGTTGATTAGCCTTCGCAGCATATAATAACTGCCTTATTCTTATAAACAAACTTAGCGCTTTAATACACCTTGAATTAAGTTTTATACCAAACCAATTGTGTAATAGTTATTAGAGATATAAGGGTGAGAAAAAGGTAAATAACAAAGGAGTAACATTTGTAAGCCCGAGCCGCAGGCAAGGGTTTACCATCGTCACGAGTTTGCCATTTACCTTTTACGCGCACTTATCATACGACGTTTTTAATACAGTTGTGGCTGGTAAAATAACTAAGGACCGTAACGAAAAAACAAATACATACAATATAAAGTTAATTTTACGCGACTTGTGGGTCATTTTAAATGTCGAGGGGAGTAATCTCACTTTATTTTTCGTCGAGAGAACCATGTCGATATTTTCAGCTTAGACAAAAATGCTTTCATATGTCCAGAAAAATTGCGCAAACGTTACGTTACGTGTTGGACAGTAATTTAGTGGACTGTATGAATTGATGAAAGATGTAAATCAGGCTTTGTCGAAATAAGTTAATAAAATGCTCCACCAACCTGTGCTCCTTCTTCACCCCGGATGATGATCAGCTCCAGACACGCACGGCGCACATTGCTGCTGAAGAACACAGAAGGCACTTCACAAAACAAGGCCTGAACAGTTCGTTAGCACGGCTAGCCGGAGAAAATATGAAAAGTCCCTTTTGAAGCAAATAAATTATATTTCATTTCATTTCAGATTTTCGACTGTTCTCCTCTACAGGTCGCATTTCTTAACCGATTCTTGTAAAATTTTGTAAGAAGGTTATATATTGTATAAAATTTTTGTTGATTCAGTTTTTGGAAATTTTTCAAAATAGCGGAGCCATCATGAGTTGAAAACTTAAAAAAACATCACATTTCAGCTCTTTCGAATAACTCGCGAGATCTACAGCTATAAAGCCACCAGTTAGTATATACCAAGTATATACAAACTTTATTTAGTTTGAAACAAAATCGTGACATGGCTGTCGTATTTACTCAGCGCAGTGTGCAGTTTCACAGGCCAGCTGCGGTTTCGCGCCTGCGTCTGACCGACGGGACCGCTGTGCAATTTATTGCATTAAGCAGATTATACTAATGTCAAACCAGTTAGCCAGTTATGAGCTTCAGATGCTGAAAATTATTCAGGGCACGCACTGACGGGTTGGGATTAAATGTGGCTGAAAGTTTTGACTGTACGGCAGATGAGTCCCGCGTGTAAAGTTTTTTGTTCACATTTTGTAAATGCTATTCTTATATACTATATGTAGTATTACGTTATATTATACAGTTTTGAATGTTTATTAGTACTAAACATAGTATTATTTTTAGGTTGTGATTCACTCTTTAACAGATTACAGAATATCGTTTAGTTGTCACAGAAAATAATCATCAATCAAAATTTAATTGTATTTGTCAAAATAATTTATTTCTGTCTCTTAAACTTGAATATAAGAATCGATAATTCGCTTAAATCAGTGTCAATAGAACTAATAACATTTTGAAAACTTCCAACTGGCATTGGCAACTTTTCAAAGCACTTGTGAAGTTCAAATTGTTTTTGTTGACAGCCGAGGGCTTAGACGGTCTTATATAGTTTGTTGGTACATAGAATGAACACAGTTGCAAAATAAATAAGTAATAACTTAAGACATTTCAGGTAAAATTTACTCAGACTTAATAAATTATATCTTTAGTAGGTAAGAACTATGTTTTTTTTATTAAGGACAAATCTCAGACGGTTATCTGGCCCTGAACTAGGATTCCCTGTACTATGGGAGCCAGAGACTGATATACATACTTATGTACGTTTAAATACATACATATATTTTATTACTTTAAATGAGCAAAATAAAATAAAAAAACTGGTGTCTCGGAAACACCTTCAACTATTTGAATAAATTTTGTACTAATTTTTTAAATCTATCTAGATATATGTCACTCCTGAGAAAAATCGTTTTCTTACAAAAAAAAATCATTTTTAATTAATTTGTATGCGTAGGAAAACCCGAACAACACTTCGGTCTCCCAGGTACTAGATATTGAACACCCATATGTTTACTCTAAGTGGGGATTGAACCCACGACCCGCGGCCTAGCAGGCAGGGCCACTGTCATGGTCCAACGGGTCATGTACCTATTGATTGAGTAGCATAATAAGATGTTTTTCTTTATCTTTTCAGGTAAGTGTTCAATTGAAAAGTTTGAGTGTGGTGAAAAACTGAAAGTACCTCCGTAAGTATACAATTAAATATTTTAAGGCATTATCTAACACACACAAAAAAAAATCATATTAAATCTGATATGGTAAACATGTTCATTATAAATGGATTTAATATGCAAAAGAGAAAATTCATTAAACATGGAAATATGCAAAAGATTTTTCCTCCATTGGTTCCCCTTTCACTGACACAGATTTGTAATAGTCAAATGAGCTCGCTAATTTAATAACGCATGTACGATTTAGAAAAAACAGCCGACATTATACACAGACTGCAAAGAAATTTCACGTAAAATACGACGTAAAAAAAACAATAATACAATTTAATTGGAAAATTATTACGGATGTGGTTGGAACAGTGAAATATTGCACTAGGGGTTGCAAAAAAAAACAAAAACTAATTACGGCCATAACCTTTTGTTGCGAACGCTCACCATACCAAGCGCGTTGCTCCGGTGATTTAGTGCGTGATATTTTGTCCACAAAAAGTACTCGGCAGACCCACTGTGCATTATTTTTCATGACACGTATGCTGACCGTTTACCGTCACCACTGGCCGCTCGTGCCATTCATGTCCAAGTTGCGAATTTTTTTTGCGCTTGCCTTTTAATTTCTGTTTTGGATTGTTATTGTCCTTTTATTTTTAAACCGACTTCAAAAAGGAGGAGGTTCTCAATTCGACTTTGTTTTAAGCTATTGCGGGCTTAGAGCGCGGCGACCGAATCAAGAAATTCCGCTACGAAAATAAAACCTGACACCCCAAGCTCGGGCGAGTTCTAAAAAACTGACAGTGCCATCTATTAGCAATTTGCGGTACTAGAAGCACTTAGTCAATTTTACTGGTGTAACTTTTTTTGTGTTAATTTATTACATAAACATCCCGCGCCCCAAGGACTATATGGTACTGGTAAATACTGCATAAATAAAAAATAAATAAATAATTATAATTGCATAAGTTGATAAAAAATGCTATGCAATAGCTTTATCGCGGCAGTCCCCGAGTGCCACACGTTTTTTTTTCTGTGTGTTTTTTAAACGATTTTCATGATTCTTTTTAAATTATAGTTAAATTAGTCCGATAAAATGTACTTTTTTTAAATTAAAAAAAAAACAAAAAATGTTTCAAAATTGTACTTGGTGGTTACGATTGAATTCGGTTATTTAACGTTTTTATTGTTGTTTATGGAGTTTGACCGAATATTTTAGAAAAACGACAACAGAAGACAAATCCAATTTACAAAAACTCTTCCTCACTTATTTTCAACAAATTCTGTCGTTGCTAAGCTCCAGATTAAGTTGGACAGAAATTGTAGAGTTGCCAATTATTCCTGAAGAATGGACAGACAGACAGACAAAGAAATACAGTGAACGGGCCGCAGTTACCGACAAGTTTTAACTAAGTTACCGGCATTCTCCTGATTCACTCGGAAATTTAACAAGTACTCTGTTACAATTATATGCTTGAGTTGAGGATTCCTTTGTAGGAAGTAGCACGGTGCGGCCGGGGGGGAGGTTCAACAGCAATTTTCTAGGATTAGGTAATCTAGTTACCTAATTTTTGAAAATACTTATAAGAGAGAAGAGAATAAAAACCGGCCAAGTGCGAGACGGTCTCGCACACCGAGGGTTCCATAGCAACATACCTCTCCACACAAGTATAACAATAATACCTATTCATCTTAATCATAGGATATTACCGAGAGTAATAGAATAATTTTGAACAAAAAAAAACCGACTTTAAACAGGAAACTAAGGTTCCCCTCGATATCTCTGGGATACCATCATCAGATCCTGGTTTCTTTATCATGGTACTAACTTTTTCCAACAAAAAAAATCATCAAAATCGGTTCATAAACGATGAAGTTATCCGCGAACACACATAAAAAAAATATATACGGTCGAATTGAGAAACCTCCTCATTTTTTTGAAGTCGGTTAAAAATAATCGGTATCCATAAGGCGAGTACGACTCGCACTTGGCTGGTTTTTATGTCGGTGGTTTTACTTTAAGGTTTGCAATATAATAACAAAAAGTTTGACGCTTGTATGTATTACCTTTTTCACGATAGAGCAAAAACAAAAAAAAATCCTTTTTTATGTACGTACTCTCCTTAATTTTCTATATTTTTTTGTTTATTTATTAATATCAGCCATAATAACACATATTCTGTAAAAAAAACAACCGGCCACCTGCTACAGTTAATAAAATACAGAGCTTTAAAGGTCAGACCGACATACAGACAGTCCCGTTAAAACCTCTTACGTACAGAGTACGGACTTGGCTTTTTCCATAGAAAAAGAAAAAAGAAATAGTTTATAGAAATAGTGTTTATCTCTTTAGAGAGGCAATATTACATAGATTAGACATTGAAAACCAACAATAACTCTGTTCCTTATTGAGTATTTTCTTAGAGTTTTCTTAAAAGTTATTTGTGTTTAAAAGCAAACGAGAGTAGAACCAAACGGAGCGGAGTGTGAACACAAATATAAAACAAAGCAACTTTTAATGAGGCGTGCTAGGTGCGAGGTGCTAGGCGCGAGGTGCTAGGTGCTATGCTATGGTGCAGAAAGTAATATTTTGTGGGGAACGGTTCGCTTCCTCTTTTTACTAAGTTGTTTTCTCCTTTTTTAACTTTTATTAAACTTCGTCTATAATTATTTTTTCAGGACAGCGTGGGCCTTATTTGATTGCAGACGAAAATATTATATTTTTTTTAAATTAAATTACAAAACTTTCTTTAATGTACTTGTGAATTAAATTATAACAATTGTGAAATAATAAAAAAATAACTTTCCAAAATTAAGGATGTCTGGGAAAAAATCAGACAACCTTATACTGGGCGGGCCTGTCTGCCGCTTAAGCATGATGAGGTGGGCGAGATCACCACAAAATGGGCACCAGGCAGAAGGTTGTAGAGGCCGTGGCAATCCAAAAAGACCGAGTTACCTGGAAGAAATTGCTTTAAGCATAAAGGCCGCCTACATTGTACAATTTATAATTTTACTGTTTATTCTGTACTACTTATTATCTGTATTTATTATATCAGCTCATATACGTCCCCACCGAGGGGCTCGAGCCTACCCTGAATCAGGGCGATTAGGCCTTAGTCGACCACGCGGGCCCAGTGCGGGTTGGTCAACTTCACACACAACCTTCGAGTTTCTTCGCAGGCGTGTGCAGGTTTCCTCGCGATGTTTTCCTTCACCGTTAAAGGAATTGGTAAGTGTATATGTACGTAAGTTTTTTTGAAAAACTCATTGGTACATTGGCCGTCCAGTTTGAACCCGGTACCTCTGGTTAGATGGACCGAGTCGTTACCGGTTGAGCCACCGACGCTTTTTATTGTTATCTGTATATATTTTTGTAATTGTACAATAAAGCATATTTGATTGATTGATTGAAAGGAGATGGCGGGATGAACTGGATTGCTTCCATTACAGCTGTTAGGAACTGGCCGAGGACAGAGATCAGTGGCGGAATGTAAGGAAGGCCTTTGTCCAGCAGAGGGACTCTACAAGATATTTAAAAAAAAGTCTATTAACAGGCTTCGTAATAAAAATGGGCTATAATTAGCAAAAAAGTAACCGCAACTGTCAAAATTTAGATTACAAAGCTTTCCGCACGCATACAAATAAGTTCAAAAAAGCTTTTAAAAACTTTTTAAAAGCAAACAATTAATCAACTCATTATAATTAAATGAGTTGGTGTTTCATAAGGTTGGACACTGTCGTCGGACCCGAATCAGGCTGCGGTCACATTTCAAACGTCACGGCCCACCCTGGCCCAGCCCGAAAAAAGGTATAACCGGTTAAAGAAAAGGGTAAAACGGACTATCAGTATAAAAAGGGGAAAAACGGTACCCTCCCGGGTATTTTGTTTTTCCTATTTACCTTTCTTTTTGTAAAAACATCTAGGAATGTTAGAGGTATAAAATACATTTTTATTTTAGTTAAGTTAACATTTGTATTCTTTTTCATCGTTAAATTGAGTTTTTAGATGCTTTAATAAAACCTAACCATCATCCCCTCGACGTAATGGTGAGTCCCTTCATTTAACATACCAGGAGTCGCGGGTTCGATTCCCGGCGGGTTCGATTCGTTTATAAGACGCCGTTTTCATGGTGGTAGGGCATTTTTTAAGCACGCCTAATTAGCTACCTGCATATATCTAATCTAAGTTTTGCCGCCAAACATCAATCAAATGTTAACAGCATTGATGTGTTCCGGCATGAGTTATCTCCTTATGGATGCGTTGGTGTGTGTGTGTGTGTGTGTGTGTGTGTGTGTGTGTGTGTGTGTGCAGTATTTGCAGAGAAACTGTTAAGATAGATTTTGATAAAATTTTGAACAAGGATATTTAAAATAATTTACTTATTTTTTGGGTTTTTGATGTTCAAAGTATCAAGGGTAAGTATTTATTTTCCTCAAAAATGACGCAAAGGATGTTTTTCAAATTTATGTCACACAACATAAACATACTCTGAGTCGTATACTAGAGAAAACTCTAATAAAAGTGGTCAAGTCGGTGTCGGACCACTTATTTGAAAAATTTTGAAAATCATATTTATTTTTGCTGTCTTTAGTGGGTTATCATTTTTTTACTCTCGAAGGCTAAGAAAACATGGCCATCCCACCATATTTTTTTATCCACGACGGCTTAGAAAACATGGCCATGCCACCTTATTTTTTTTAACCACGAAGGCTAAGGAAACATGGCCATGCCGCCTTTTGCGAGGCCGTTTTTTTCAGTCACGAAGGCTAAGGAAACATGACCATACCGCCTGATGCGAGGCTGGAGACCGGAAGGCCGGTAGATTTTTGGCTATTGTCAGATTTTACACATCAAATGCGACTACTGTAAGGCTCGGTCTTTTTTTCTTATTTCATTCATCATCATCATCATATTAGCCGAAGGACGTCCACTGCTGGACATGCCTCCCCCAAGGATTTCCACGATGTACGGTTCTGAGCTGCCCGCATCCAGCGGCTTCCCGCGACCTTTACAAAGTCATCGGTCCACCGAGTGGGAGACCTGCCTACACTACGTTTTCCGGTGCGTGGTCGTCACTCGAGAACTTTACTGCCCAACGGCCATCTGTTCTACGAGCAATGTGCCCCGCCCACTGTCACTTAAGTTTAGCAATTCTGAGAGCTGTGTCGGTTTCTTTGGTTCTCCTACGGATCTCCTCGTTTCTGATTCGATCACGCAGAGAAACTCCGATCATAGCACGCTCCATTGCCCTTTGGGTGACCTTGAGCCTTCTTATGAGGTCTCAGCTTCGTATGTTATCTATCACTGATTGAAGACCTTGGTCTTAAGACACTGCGGTATCTGGGACGTAAAGATATTGCGAAGTTTCCCGAACGCTGTCCAGCCGAGTTGGATTCGACGATTGATCTCTTTCTCGAAGGTGGACCTACCTAACTGGACTGTTTGTCCCAGGTATACATATTCGGTAACAACTTCGAGTGTAGAGCCTCCAACCTTCAGAGGAGTAGGTATGACACGGACGTTTGACATAATTTTCGTCTTGTCCTTGTTCATTCCAAGACCCACTTGTTGAGAGGCTCTACTGAGGCCATTACAATGTAGTTATTTCATTACAATCTAGTTTTTAGAAAAAGTAAGTGTGTGGTTTTATGAAACCCAGGATAAAAGAGAAACTTTACAGAGGACGAAACGATCATGGCTGCTCTGGCTACGATACAGAGAGCCATCATACCATCAGACGAAAGCGACCGTCACGCGACATGCAACACACAGACGAAAAAAATTTAGACAATGTAAACAAATACAAGGCCCGAAGTTGGGATCACAGTGTAATCGCACGGCTATACATACATAAAACTGCACAGCGGGCGCGTAAGCAATTCGCAGAGACACTGATTGGTGCTGCGACTGCGTGCGGTGTGCGGTCCGGATCTAGTGATTGGCCATTGTCACACCCCGGACAGGAGACTGCATATAAATGGTCGTGAAATTACATTTCTAAAATCAAATGACAAAGCAAACAAAATCACGGCAAAATCCCATACGTTCGACAACCAAACTGTAACCAATCTGTATCTATATGGGTGACGAAGGGGTGAGGTCGCAATCTAGAGAGCGGCAGGGAGTGTCCATACTGTATGTTAGTACTAATATATACTTTGCCGTTGTACTGAACGCACCACTCGGAGTGTGTCCGTGTGCTCCATGGGCCCACATGTTTACGTTGGTTCCGAAGAGCTGGCGAGAGCCGAAAGTGTTAGGGCGATTGTATTGTGGAAGATGAAGAAAGTGGGTTTGAATCATTTAATATGTAACAATGAAAATGGATACGAGGTTTTACATTTTTTTTATTGTTCACAATTGGCAAGCCCTTGGCATCATCCCACCTGATGGTAAGTGTCGATGATGCCGAAGATGGAAGCGGGCTTACGAAGATTCCCCAACACAATGGAGATCTGGCTATCTTATCTTCAAGCCGGAACATATAATTGATGTGAACATTAATGTTTGGCGGCAAGACTTAGATAAGATGGTGGCAGCTAGCCAGGCGGGCTATGTAAATGTCCTGCCACCAACCAAACCGAGTCTTGCAAAGTTGACCCCGCCGGGAATTGAACCCGCGACCTCATGGTGTGAAGCAAATGGACTAACCATTACGCCACAGAGGCGGTAAAAGTCGCTGTACGGACGGACAGACACACGAGTGATCCTGTAATGGTTCCGTTTTTACTTTTTGATGTAGGAAACCCTAAAAATATCTGATTTTGTTTATAAATCCATTCTGCAATAATAAGTGAAACATTACCACATACCAACATAGTGAATATTACTACGATTACTACCATCTACTTTATTATGTAAGTGATATTGTTAATTACTTTTAAATTATCCTTTATAGATGTAAAATTAATTACCCTGTATGTATAGATTATAGAAAGTCGCGTTTGTAACTATTGCACTTGCCTTTTTTCCTTGTTTTATGTCATCAGTAGGTTGACTGGAAGAGATCCCGTAAGGGATAAGTGCGCCTTTGACTTTTAAATAGTTCTTGATAACAAAAGGTATGCATGTACTATTTTACTCGTGATTACAAACAACTTTCCCAAATGTATATGTCAAATCGGGAAAAAAAAATATCCTCGATTACATAATAAGTTATCAAATCGGAAAAAAATGTATAAGGACCAAAATTTTTTTTTCATATTTGATACATTCATATCCTTTGCTATCAAGAACTAATTAACATTCTTCCTATATATTATATATACAGGGTGTAAAAAATTGGTGTAGGTCCCGTTAACTGGGGTTTCTACTCGTCATACTGAACAACTTTTGTTCTACGACTTTGCTGAAAACGCATAATTTTTTTTTCTCTTCATGCAAATTGATCAGCTGATCGACCGATTTTGTGCATTTTAGTATGGAGGGTCCAATTTTTTTTTGAGAATTGACTATGGGTTCTTCGGAGAAAGTTGTTCAGTATGACGAGTAGAACCCACAGTTAACGGGACTTACACCAATTTTGTTACACGTATATGTATACAGGGTGTAACATAAAGGTGTGGTGATACTTTAAGGTGGGCTTGTACCCATCAAACTGAACAACTTTCTCCAAGTAACGCATAGTCAAATCGCAAAAAAAAATTTGAACTTCCCATACTAAGTTGGCATAACAGCTGATCGAGTTAGTATGGGAGAGCCAAATTTTTTTTTGCGATTTGACTATGGGTTCCATGGAAAAAGTTGTTCAGTTTGATGGGTACAAGCCCACCTTAAAGTATCACCACACCTTTATGTTACACCCTGTATAAGGTCTAACAAAATTAGCTAAAACTATTTTACCTGGTGCTTCTTACCATGAAACTGAACAACTTCCTCATTAAACCCATAGTCAAATTTCAATAAAATTTTTGAACCTCCCATGCTAAGTTGGCTGATCAGCTGATCGAGTTATTATGGGAGAGCCAAATTTTTTTTGGGTTCCATAGGAAAAGTTGTTCAGTTTCATGGGTGGAAGCACCAGTTAAAATAGTTTCAGTTAATTTTGTTACACCTTATACAAATATATACTTTTTATGTATTGTAAGAAAAATTCAATAAAGAGTTTACAAACAAAAAAGTAGTGTGTGGTTTTATGAAAACACGGTAAAAGTGAAACTTTTTTTCACATTAAAGACATTTACAGAGGATGAAACGATCATGGTTGAGCTCTCGTCTTGGAGCTACGGTACTGAGGACGAAACAATCATACCGACCATCACGCGACACACAGACGAAAAAATTTGAGACGATGTAATAAAAGCTTCACTATAACAAACATAGTTGTGTTCACTTTGTCACAAGGCGGAACACCCTTTCCGCTGTGTGATTCTACCCACGCGTCCTTTAACGTCTCTGTTTGATACGAAAGAATCAATTTGCCTAACAAATACAACATTATTAAATTACAGTTTCAAATATCAAACCGCATAGAGTGCTTCAAACAGTGGAATCAAATCCATAGCCCCCATACCGTACGCTAATCGAGTTGTATGGATGGTTCCCGCCTCCGCGGCACTCACACACTAATTGAACAATGACATTGCACTGTGTTGCCAGAGCCCAAATTTGAATCCCTCAAAATAATATATGAAAAGCACTTAAGAATTTTGTGTCTTGACTAGTATAAATGTTATCCTTATTATACAATAGCCGTAGGCCCGCGGCTACGTACGCCCGTGGCTACGTCCGCGTTGTTTTCTATTTTCCCGGGGGTACAAATTTGCCTATATTCTATTCCAAGACCTAACTTATATGCGTGCCAAGTTTCATCTCGATTCATTTAGTAGTTCCTGCGTGAAAGAGTAACAAACATCCATACAACAAACTTTCACATTTGTAATATTAGTAGGATATTTTTTCTAAAGAGTTGTGATTAATCTATATTCAGTTTTGGAATTTCCTAGTTGAATCATTTACTTGAAAACCATTGGTTATGTTTGGTTTATCATTTCAATTAGGTTTGACAGCGTAATCTATGCATATCTCGTAGAATAAATGGCCGTTGGGTAGTAAAATTCTCGAGTGGCGACCGCGCACCGGAAGACGTAGCGTAGGTAGGCCTCCCACACGGTGGACCGACGATCTGGATGCGGGCAGCGCAGGACCGGTCGTCCTTTGTCCAGCAGTAGACGTCTTTCAGCTGTTATGATGATCTATGCATATTATTTGAACGTAAAGATGGTGGGGAAATTAATACGAATGGAATACTGGGGGGGATTATAATCCAAGAGTTATACAGGGAGTAAAAAAAATGGAGTAGGACCCGTTAAGTGGGTATTCTACTCATCGTACTGAACAACTTTCCCCTAAGAACCCATAGTCAATTCTCAAAAAAAAATTGCACCCTTTATACTAAAACGCACAAAATTGGTCGATCAGCTGGTCTATTTGTATGAAGAGTTAAAAAAAATGAGATTTCAGCAAAGAAGTAGAATAAAAGTTGTTTATGATGATGAGTAGAAGCCCCAGTAAACGGGTCCTACACCAATTTTGTTACACCCTGTATATATAATATGTGTGGTACACTAAAAGTATGAGAGCATTTAAGTGCTTTTAATAGGGGTAGTCCATTAATATATTATGATTCTTTTATTCGGCGCACTCCACATGGCTATGAATTGTTCAAACGGGCCAAAAGTTGACTTCTATAAGGAACTCTAGACATTTGGCAAGTAACAAATAAGTTTATCAATAGATATTTTAAGTGTCCCTTGCCAGATTTTGACAAGACTACCACCAATCAGCAGCCACTGAAGTGATCTTACTTTTGATAAACCACACACACATCAGTCTGTGGAGGCTCTGGAATAAATTTTAGCCACCTCATTAAAAAAATCGTGTGACACTCGGGGACTGCCGCGGTAAAGCTATTGCATAGCATTTTTTATCAACATATGCAATAACAATTATTTATTTTTTATTTATGCAGTATTTACCAGTACCATAATATAGTTCTTGGGGCGCGGGATGTTTATGTAATAAATAAACACTAAGAAAGTTACACCAGTCAAATTGACTAAGTCCTTTAAGTACCGCAAATCGCTAATGGATGGCACTGTAATTTTTAGTTTTAGGCGTGGGGTGTTAGGTTTTATTTTCGTTACGGAATTTCTTGATTCGGTCGCCGCGCTCAAAGCCCGCGATAAAAGCTATGCAATAGCTTAAAAATATTTTCCTTGATACAATTTACATTTAAGGTGCTTGCTGAATTCCTCCAACTTTGCGGGAAAGTCCGCCACTGGTCTAAGTGACGTCGCGCCCGCACAATGCGTCACAAGCCGCAATCAAATCACGCGATTATTGAATTATTTCACTTTTCTTTGTGTTCTTTGCGGCCCCTGACAAATGAGTATGCAGATTGAGGGGCGCGCGCGCAGATAACGCAGGTTAGATCTTTGGTAGCTTGCCTTTCAGATTATTATTATTTTGTGTATCAGTGGATTTTTAACAGACTTCAAAAAAAGGAGAAGGTTTCTCAAATCGACTGTATATATATATATATATATTTTAATGTGTTTTCGCGGATAATTTCGTAGTTTATGAACCGATTTTGATGATTCTTTTAGTACCTTGATAAGAAAACTAGGATCTGATGATGGCATCCCAGAGAAATCGAGGGGAACCTTAGTTTCCTGTTTGAAGTCGGTTTTTTTTGTTCAAAATTATGTGTGAGAGCATCGGTGGCGCAATGGCTAGGGCCACTACCTCCTATCCGGTAAGTCGTGGTTCGAGTCCTGCCACTTACTTATGTGTTTTAGATTTTTGATCTCATATGTACGTTTATCCGACGCTCTTGCGGTGAAGGAAAACATCGTGAGGAAACCTGCGAAGAAACTCGAAGGTTGAGTGTGAAGTTGACCAACCCGCATTGGGCCCGCGTGTTCGACTAATGCCCGATCGCCCTAATTTAGGGTAAGCTCAAGCCCCTCGGTGGGGACTTATATATGAGCTGATGTGATGATGAAAAGGTAACCAGACCGTATGGCTGTCTGTCCATTCGTCCTTCAGATCGTTAAAAGACTGTTTTTTTTAGGTAAGTAGTCGACTGAAATTTTCACAGAATAACGTTTTTTTAGTTTTCATTTTTGCTAGGACTTTTTTAAACACACGTATTTTCGTAATAATCTTTCTTTCACGTTACCGGGCAGTTATTTTTACAAAATAAAACCGTGTTCACAACGACTTTTTGTTTCCACCAGTAGCAATACAATTTTCACGCTCAGTTCCGCATTGTGTGAACACTTCATTGTCCTCATGCAAACAAACCCTTCCAAGCGTACACTATACCATAGACTATACCTACTAAACTCACATGAAATTAAGCCTTCAACTCGCAGCATTACAGTCCATTTTCCATCGCTCTGTAAACGTGCTTAAATGCAGGCACATCTTATCAATTATGCAAAACGTCACATGTCCGCCCCACTGTGCAATTAATAATCAGCTTCAATCCATCAGAACTAAGTTGACATTTGATTGTCAGTTGTGCAATATAGTCTATTTTAATGTATAAATGCTTCATGCAGACGATTGATATTTCTGTTTCCTAAAGAGCTTATCTCTCTAATTAGCAATGTTAAAACTTTAAACTTAACGGAGTTAGTTATGGTTCATAATTGATCACCAGAGATTTCTTTAGAAGGCTTGAATAGACTTTATGGTGCGTGCTGTGTATGCGATACGGGGTAATCGCGTCAAACGCTTCAGGAGGCTTGTGTAAGGTCATTGTGTTTCATTGATACTGTTTGTCGAACGTTGATTTTCGTTGCGGTTTGTGTGGACTTGTTCACCCAAAGTAGTTCTGTTGTAAAGAAGTAAAAGTTGTGTCTACGCACTTATAACGCGACGAGATTTTTCGATTCCCACCTTACTATTGTTATACAATTTAGACAATTAAAAAATAATGTAATAGTTTAAGTAGGTTCTATAACAAATACCATTACCTGAGACTGTAATCTGAATCACATTGTTTGTAACATAAAATAAGTTTTTTTTTTGACTATTTAAAACACCTATTTAAAAAAAAGACGTGTGGCACTCGGGGACTGCCGCGGTAAAGCTATTGTATAGCATTTTTTATCAACTTATGCAATTATAATTATTATTATTTTTTATATAAGCCGTATTTAACAGTACCATAATATAGTCCTTGGGGCGCGGGATGTTTATGTAATAAATTAACACTAAGAAAGTTAAGAAAGTTAAATCATCATCGCCAGCGTCATCGTCCACCATCGCGACCACCATCGCGCCCGCCATCGCGACCACCATCACCGCCATCATCACCATCATCATGATGGATATGCACGGCCTTCAAGCCACACCTCCGTGCCCGTCGGAGTGGGGAGCGTGAGGTTTTTGTCGTTACGGAATTTCTGGATTCGGTGCCCGCGCTCAAGGCCCGCGATAGAATCTATGCAATAGCTTAAAAATTAAGTGTGTGGTTTTATGAAACCACGATAAAAGTTAAACTTTACAGAGGACGAAACGATCATGGCTGCGCTCGCTACGGTAGAGAGGACGAAATGATCATACTGTCAGACGAAAGCGATCATCACGCGACATGCAACACACAGGCGAAAAAAATTGAGACAATAATAATTATTTTTGATTTGAGTAGAGGTATTTTGATTTTTTTTAGGGCAGTGTTTGTTTGTTCCTTGCACTGCAGGGTTGTGAACTAAAAGTTTGTTATAAGTTCCTGCATGAATAATACAAATGTTATAAATTACCAAAGGTGTTTTTAGGGTTCCGTACCTTAAAAGGAAAAAAAACGGAACCCTTTTAGGATCACTTTGTTGTCCATCTGTCTGTCCGTCGCTCTATCTATCAAGACCCCTTTACATCGGGAACTACTATACTATACTCCGGTTTACAGTCCCTTGAAACTGTGTAAAATCAAACATCTAAGTTAACGTAAAAAAGTACGACCGTTCATGCCGCAAAATACGTATATTTCGACACTCTCAAGGGAATAAAAATATATAAAGTACTAGCTTTTGCCCGCGGCTTCGCCCACGTGGATATAGTTTTTATGACTGTCTTTGAGGGTGAGTGGTGGGCGAGCGTGGACTTTAGTTTTCTCCAGATCACTATCTCAGATCGGGCTATTCCGATTAGCAATCTATGTTATTTCCCACTCCCTCAACAACCACTGTGCAAAAATCACAATAAACCATTGTTCCGTTGTGATGTTAAAGAAATTAACCAAAAAAAGACTATTTTCAAGCGACTTTCAAAAAGGAGGAGATTTTCAATTCGACTGTATGTTTTTTTATGTGTGTTACCTCAGAACTTTTGACTGGGTGAACCGATTTTTATGATTGTTTTTTTATTTAAAAGCTAGTGCTTCCCGTGTGGTCCCATATACATTGTATCAAAATCAGTGTAGTAATTTATTATAAAATTAACAAAAACCAAAAATAATAATTCAAAAATGTACTAAGTTGTTGCGATGGAAGTCTGTATTTAACGTCTTTAGCGTTTTCAATTATTTTAGTTTCGCTTAGGAACTGAACCGAATCATGCTATTTTCACGGGATAAAAAGTTTAGGGAAAAATCTGTAACCTATATATATTTTGTAATTAAATCATAAAAAAAAAGTCTTTATTTGAAGTATACGTAATCAATTATGCAAGGACGGGGCGCGGGCGGTCCAAATTTTGAATTGTGTTAATCGTATCATGTGGGGTATCGTATGAAAGGGCCTCATTGGCACAAGATTAAACAGATTTTTTTATTATTTTTATGATGTATAGTTTTCGATTTATTATTTTTAAGATTCTTTATCCAGAGATGTGGTGGTACGGAACAATTGGCCGGTTTTATCCATCGTGCTACATTGTACAGCAGAGGTAGATTTTACACTATAGCCTGTCTGTTTTGTTAATGTTATTATTTACCGTGTATTTATTATGGTTAAGGTGGTGTATTTATTATGGTTAAGGTGGTGTATTTATTATGGTTAAGGTGGTGTATTTATAATGGTTAAGGTGGTGTATTTATTATGGTTAAGGTGGTGTATTTATAATGGTTAAGGTGGTGTATTTATAATGGTTAAGGTGGTGTATTTATTATGGTTAAGGTGGTGTATTTATTAAAAATTTTCAGACGAGAGACGTCTACTACTAACAATAGGCCTCTCCAAAAATAATCCAGAATGAACGGTCCGGTGCTGTGTTGCTACCCTCTGATTTTGATTTTCCCATAACTCCCTTTGAAATTATCCTAAATTAGACACTTTTTTTTTCCTTATACATAACGGATGCTATTAAGAATAGGAAAATATATCATAGCATAAAGCACTTACCTTTCAGTAAATGAGATGTTTCCCATTGGTGACAATATTTTTTTGTCTTTATTTTGTGGTTTCAGGAGGCATACTTGATAGATAAAACCGGCCAAATGCGTGTCGGGCCACGCGCAATGTAGGGTTCCGTAGTTGCCAATATGTTTGTTATAGTGATTTACTTACGTTTTGATATATTCTAAAACGCGCTAGCAACATTTTTGAGCAGGTTAGGTTATATACCATTTTTTTTGAACGACTTTTGCTCGTCAACTAGAAAAGCCTTATTAGCTTTGATAGTTTTCCTTTTGAATTCATTATATAGACTACTTTCATGATTTTTTTCAAATTTACAAATACAGCGGTTTATGTGTTAGGGGGTGGGGACACTCGACTCCAACAAAATTTAGCGTTTTCAAGCCTATTTTTTCGAAAACGGAACCCTTAATTATAAAATGGACTTAAAAGACTCACAACTATTTTTCAAGCTCTAACCAACGATACCCCACACGACTGGGTTTGACGTGAAAAAAAAACATACCCACTCTTCTTTGTAGGGTACCCTTAAAAAGTTCATTTTTTCATATTTTTTTGTACAGTTCCCTGCGCGTTATTATTATTATTATATATATATATATATATATATATATATATATATCTTTGCCAAATTTCAGCTCTTAACTACTAATAGTCTGAGAGCTAGGCCGCGGACAGACGGACGTGACGAAACTATAAGGGTTCCTTTTTGTACTACGAAACCCTAAAAAGGATTCAGGATCACTACCTCTAGCTCATCCTTTCTCTTTATTCCTGAAAACTGAATGGACGACGCGTGAAAATTTATGTAAAGGTGACATGAATTGAATAAAGCGGTTTCTCTCCACACACGACATCTCTTCTGAGTACACAAACCTTGTAGTGCAAAAGAGAAAAATAGATTCTTGTCTATTGCTAGCGAAAGAGAACGGTACATTATCACAACAAGACAAGTTCGGATACAAAGAGGATAGAAACACTATGTTCGGATACACGACCGTATTTAGTCACCAATTTTGCATGCAGGGAGTTTAAAACTTTTCCTAAATATTCCCCTAAATGCTTATTTTACTCTAGAAAATTCCCTAAATAATTTAATACCTTAAAAAATCCCATAAAAGTGAAAAACCCCTAAATTTATTTAAAAAAATCCCGATTGTGGGTAAACTCGCTGCCAGCATCCAGCGGATGCCTGTTATCTTCACTAAGTCGTCAGTCCACTGAGTGAGAGGCGTGCCTAGACTGCATCTTCCGTTTGCCACTCGGGAACTTACCTGCCCCGAAAGCCGTCCGTTCTACGAGCTTGTGCTCTGCCTACTGTCATTAGAGTTTAGCGATTCTGTGAGCTTTGTCGGTTAATTCAGTTTTTCAACGAATATTCTCATTTCTGATTAAATCGCGTAGAGAATCTCTGGGCGTAGTATGTTTTTTAAAACATGTACTTACAAAGTTTATCGATGTTGGTTGAGACCTGTTACAAAAAAGACGTGTGGCACTCGGGGACTGCCGCGGTAAAGCTATTGCATAGCATTTTTTATCAACGTTTATCACTAAGAAAGTTACACCAGTAAAACTGACTAAGTCCTTTTAGTACCGCCAATCGCTAATAGATGGCATTGTTAGTTTTTTTAGAACGCGGTAACTTTACGTCACTCTCGGCCGAGCCAGTAAAATTGGCTGTCCTTTTAGTACCGCGAATCGCTAATAGATGGCACTGTAAGTTTTTTTAGAACGCGGTAGTGTTAGGTTTTTTTTGTTTCGGAATTTCTTGATTCGGTCGCCGCGCTCAAAGCCCGCGATAAAAGCTATGCAATAGCTTAAAAGATGTATCAAAAATAAGATTCCTTATCGCACGGTATTGATCCTGATTTCTCACAACTTGATGCCGATGCAATGGGAACTATTAGAACGACCAGGTTTAAGCTGTTGCTGCGGCGATTAATTACGAGTTCTCTAGCGAGATAGCAATCTATTGGCCATACAGTACGAGCTGTGTGCGAGGGACAAATTGCAAGCCACTGTGCAGATTGGATGCTTGTCCCGAACGCCGGCCTCTGCTGGGCACTAAAACATCAGGAATTAGGCGCCAAAGCAAAATTTGGTACCTGATTTACTCGCACTCAACTGAGTTTCCAATACTTAAGTACAAAGGTGGTTTTCTTCATGCGTTTGTGAAAGGCATATGGTAATAAAAAGTAAGTGTGTGGTTTTATGAAACCACGGTAAAAGTGAAACTTTACAGAGGACTAAACGATCATACCGTCAGACGATAGCGACCGTCACGCGACATGCAACACACAGACGAAAAAATGTGAGACGATGTATGTGTTTCACTTTAATAATAAAAAAATATAAACCTGACTGCATGTACCTGTCATATGTCACTCTCGAGATCAAAACTAATCTTACAACATATTTCAAATTCCGTCAAAATGTTTACGCTGCAGGCTCAGCAAAATAAACAGACATCACGTCATATGAACAGAAGGAAGTCCTCTGCTGGACGGCCTATGTCCTCACATAAATACACAACAAAAATATTACCTTCCATTTTCGACAGACGGATAAGTATTTATTACGGATTTCCTATTCTTTATCGAGCCATACGAATATGTGGGAAATATGTTTACAATATAAAAATATATAATATAACAGAATATATAAAAATATGAAAAAAGATATCTAAATATGTGGTGTTTGATAATTAATTACGAAGCAGCGAAAAAAAATTTTTCTTTCGTAGCCAATTACGAAACCGTCATTATGAAACCGTACCGAAGGGGTGTGACAGAACAAATTGAATGTCTCGTTTTGAATATATACATAAGTTACATTTTGGAAGGTATTAAAGAAAAATTGACCAATCCTTCCCCTTTATCTCCGAAACTATAGCAATTTTTTTTAAAAAAGAACTCATAATTATAGAGCCTTACTCAAATATTACCGTAAAGTCTAAATAAGATTACATACATTAGTGTCCGTTAAAAAAGTTACATTTTAGAAGATATTAAAGAATATGCACTAAAATGGACCAGTGCGACACCAACTGTGCCGATTTTTTTTTACTGTTGAAATGTAAAAACAACAAGCACTTCAAATTATCTAACCTCAAGGTTTTGGCCGTTTGCTAATCTAATAGTACCTGCCCAGACTCCCCCACTCGAGCCCAGCGCTAAGACACAGTATATACAGGGTCTTCGGCAGATGGTTGAAAATAGGAAAATGGGGGATAGGTGGGGTCGCCTCCCACCTATTTTGAGAATTAAAAAAAATCTAGGACTTGTAATTTTTTTTACAGGATTTTTTTTCCTTTTTTTAGAAATTTTGCCATTTTTATACCTTTGAACACATGTAACTTTTTGTTTTTTAAAGCTAGCTCCAAAATCTTTTTTTTAATAGACTTTTATAAGATTGTCGGCTCTAAAAAAAATTATGTTTGTTTCAAGTTATTGCTAAAAACAAAAATGTGGGCCCCCGAACTTAAAAAAAAAGTTGAACATAAATTTAAAAGTCAACTTTGCGATGCATTTAAAAAAAAATAATGGGGCTGGAAGGCTTCTGTTTTTTTTAAAACATCTCTAAAGCTTAGGCTTTTGAATGGTATGTAATTTGTTTCGGTATCTTTTTTGTAACCGGAGTTGTTAATTTTTTTTACTCAATTGGACCATGTTGACGAAATTCCACTAGTTACATGTTTTGTGAAATGTATCAAATGCAAAGTTGAAAATAATGTAAATACTTACTGTTGGGACGGTTACAAAGAGCAGGTACGTTTTTTTACATTCTTGCACACACATAATGGCTATCTTTTGTCATTTATTGGCATATTGGAGTTAGCACTTCCATATGCCAATAAAATGTCCACATATTCCGCATTGGTAAATTGAGCCATTTTAAACCACAACAAAGTCTTAACAAAACGTCTGATAATAACAAAAAGTGACAAACAACAAAAAAACTTAACAAAATTACAAACACAGCAAAGTGAAATTAACGAAAACAAAAAAAAACGTTAACGTTAGTAACGTTTGTGATTTTGTTAAGTTTTTTTGTTGTTTGTCACTTTTTGTTATTAACAGACGTTTTGTTAAGACTTTGTTGTGGTTTAAAATGGCTCAATTTACCAATGCGGAATATGCGGACATTTTATTGGCATATGGAAGTGCTAACTCCAATATGCCAATAAATGACAAAAGATAGCCATTATGTGTGTGCAAGAATGTAAAAAAACGTACCTGCTCTTTGTAACCGTCCCAACAGTAAGTATTTACATTATTTTCAACTTTGCATTTGATACATTTCACAAAACATGTAACTAGTGGAATTTCGTCAACATGGTCCAATTGAGTAAAAAAAATTAACAACTCCGGTTACAAAAAAGATACCGAAACAAATTACATATTATTCAATAGCTTAAGCTTTAGAGATATTTTAAAAAAAACAGAAGCCTTCCAGCCCCATTATTTTTTTTTTAAATGCATCGCAAAGTTGACTTTTAAATTTTTGTTCAACTTTTTTTTAAGTTCGGGGGCCCACATTTTTGTTTTTAGCAATAACTTGAAACAAACATAATTTTTTTTAGAGCCGACAATCTTATAAAAGTCTATTAAAAAAAAGATTTTGGAGCTAGCTTTAAAAAACAAAAAGTTACATGTGTTCAAAGGTATAAAAATGGCAAAATTTCTAAAAAAAGGAAAAAAAATCCTGTAAAAAAAATTACAAGTCCTAGATTTTTTTTAATTCTCAAAATAGGTGGGAGGCGACCCCACCTATCCCCCATTTTCGTATTTTCAACCATCTGCCGAAGACCCTGTATATTAGTACTAACGTACAGTATGGACACTCCCTGCCCCTCTCTAAATTCGACCTCACCCCCCCGTCACTCAGATTGGCTGTAGATTGGGTACCAAACGTAAAGGACGAGCTACGCAAGCACTTTTATTCACTATACCTATTCACTTTGCGCGCCGCTGTGATTTCGTTCACAAGCATAAAAACCAACCAGGTACCGAACGTAAAGGCCCAACTGAAATCTTTTTTTTTCATACTTGTCATATGTTGTAAACAACCACCGCTCGAACAAAAAACACCACTTTCCGAATACACCATACACAATACACAGTATGAGACTATAAAACGTAACTGCGACGTGGACGTATGAATTAACACTGAAAACTGCTATTATTTTATACGGTCATCTTCTAACACTTTTTCCATAAAATTTGGGGGTTTTAAATGGGTGGAGGGGGCTGGTCCACCTGGACCCCATATCATGAATCTTGGTGATCAAATTGACTCCACCTTTTTTTGGAATAAGCTGTAGTTCGCCGTCATAGAAGTGGAGGACCTTTTTTTAATAAGCGGCAGCGATTTTCGGCGTCATAGAAGTAGATGACCTTTTTTTAATAAGCGGTAGCGATTTGTCGGTCAAGGAAAAAGTGTTTAAAGATGTACAAAATAATAGCAGGTTTCAGTGTTAATTCGTACGTCCACATCGCAGTTATCATTTACAATGTTTTTTAGTCTCATAATGTGTATGGTGTATTCGGAGAGTGGTGTTTTTTTTTCGAACGGTGTTTGTTTACAACGAAAAGTATGAAAAAAAAAGAGTTTAGTATATTCACACAGCATTCAGTAAATAACTAACAAGCATTTTGTGACCAATACCGCCGGTGTGATTCAACCCTACCTGCATTCTTGCCTATAGATACGTCAGTTATAATTATGTATATCATTTCTCGCTCGTTTGTATGGAGTGTCCGGGGTGTGGCTAAGACCTGCATCTCCAAAGCCTACCGAGCCTACATCAAAACCATAACTTGCACGCAGAGCCAGCCACAATCAAATTTGGAACGACCAAACCGTGAACCATAGACGCCGCAGTGCTATGAAGTCTCCAGAGAGAACGGATCGTGCCGCCGTGACGTTCGTAATCCAATCACAAGTCGCCAATTTGTGGTTCGTACCCGGTAATGAATACGACTGGTTTCGGGAGGCAGGAATTTGGAATGGTAACGTGCCGGCTAGGCGGGCTCTCGGACTTGATTGTGTTGTAATTGGCGTTTCAATGTCGGGTTTCTTTATTAAAATTGTGAATGAGATACGGATTAGATACGCGTAAAACTGTAGCCGACATCGTCCTTGTGATGACCGCATAGCCAAGATTCAAGATTCAAGGTATTTATTCAAAATAGGCGCAAATCACACTCTTTCTGATAGTCATAAAATAATAATAACAAAATAAAATTTGTGAAAAATCAATAAATAAACTAGTTAATAATGTCCAAATTCAATCCTTGAAACAAACCTGATTATGATATTAGAACATGAAAAAAATATGACACGATAAAAAAAAACCTTTTTAGTCTTACTAAGAACCTACACTACTGTCAATACCTAAATAATTTTGAGTCGGCGCCAAACAAACAAACGGAACGTTCGGCAATTGCCAACAAAGAGACGCATCCCGTCAGCGCCGCCGTGCATTCCGCCGCTATAATTTAATTTTACGTAATTATTTTTTTTGTCGGTTGAAAAAATATGTATTTTCAATACATTTTCTTGCTTATTGCGCACCACCAACTATCCCATAAGGTACCCCCAATTTTGTTCAAACCTACCTTGCTGGTACGCCTGGCAAAACGTAACTGATTTTTTCCATCATAATTTTGAACAAAAAAAACCGACTTTAAACAGGAAAATAAGGTTCCCCTCGATTTCTTTGGGATGCAATCATCAGAACCACCCTCGGGATATCTTCTCTCCAACAAAAAAAGTATCATCAAAATCGTTTCATAAACGATGAAGTTATCCGCGAACACACATAAAAAAATTAAAATAATATATACGGTCGAATTGAGAAACCACCTCCTTGTTTTGAAGTCGGTTAAAAAGTTATACATAAAAATCATTGAGTTTCATTAATGCCTTTGACAAGAGTAGGCCAGTTTACATGTGCAGAACCCGGTCAGGAGTATAACGCGAGAGTCAACCATCGCTGCCATCAACCATATTAGAGGGAAAGAAAAGGCCATAATATCAGCTCTACGTCCCCACTGAGGGGCTCAAGCCTACCCTGAATTAGATCGATCGGGCCTTAGCCAACGATTTGGGCGCAGTGCGAGTTGATCGACTTCACACACAACCTTCGAGTTTCTTCGCAGGCTTGTGCAGGTTTCCTCACTTAAATACACAATAACAGAACAAATTACACAAGAGAGAAGGATATCGCTAAAGGAAGCTAAGGATCTAGCAAAAGGGGGAGAGGGGAAAGTCAAAAGTGCACTAGTCAGGCTGGACTAACGGAACGCTAAGGAAGAAGAATAAATGACGGTGAAACTAGCCAAGTCAACTCACACACGAACGGTTCCGTACCATCGTACAATAAATATAAATCACGTTTCTAGATCAGTAATTAGTTTTTATAGGTTTCGTACAAAAATACTGAGAAAACCTCGGAAAGGCGCAGCGCGGCCGACCCCCGCTGATCCGGAGCACCTGCACCCGTCGCATGGGCGGCGTCGGCGCGTTTGATATGGTCGTGGGAAGGGATAAGGTCTAACAAAATTAGCTGAAACTATTTTAACTGGTGCTTCTACCCATGAAACTGAACAACTTTCTCCATGAAATTCATAATCAAATCTCAAAAAAAAATTTGATCTTCCCATACTAAGTTGGCTGATCAGCTGATCGAGTTAGTATGGGAGAGCCAATTTTTTTTGCGATTTGACTATGGGTTTCATGGGGAAAGTTGTTCAGTTTCATGAATAGAAGCACCAGTTAAAATATTTTTAACTAATTTTGTTAGACCTTATACACTGATCGCAAAAATTAAAGAAACATAAAAAAATTGTGAATAATAAGAATTGTGTTTTTAAATTTTATTTTATTTTGACAGTTTATTTTATTTGTTTCTCGTAGTTTACGAACGCTAAGCATAGTGGATTATTGTACTCTTCGGTCTTCTGTATAATCTGCCGCAGCGTTGTTCATGAGCTGTTTGAGAGTCATTCTAATCTCGTACAGGCTGACGTCTGGGAAAACTTCAAACCTACCTATTGACACTAAAATACACACATGGCCTACCAGAGGACACTGATTATTGATATTTACAGCTTTTGCATTGTGCGCCAAAACACGTTGTATCTCATGTAAATCTATAAAACGTTAATAAGTCGAACTTCGGTAGGATGTGCGGGAGCTGCGCTTACGGGCTGTTAATAAACTGTTGGACTAACATCTTAGCCCATACGAGCATTGGCGTTACAAATAATTGAAAACGCTAAACACGTTAAAAAACCGACTTACATCGCAACAACTTTGTACATTTTTGCATTGTTATTTTTGGTTTTTGTTAATTTTCTAACAAAGCTCTACACCGATTTTGATAAAATTTATATGGGACTACAAGGAAAGCACTAGCTTTCAGATAAAAAAGAATCATAAAAATCGGTTCACCAAGTCAAAAGTTACGAGGTAACACACATAAAAAAACATACAGATGAATTGAGAACCTCCTGCTTTTTGGAAATCGCTTAAAAAAAGAGCGAAAGCATTTGCACCACTTACCACTACAAGCTCAACACTTATGTGCTCTCACTGATTTGTCTTGATGATTAAGATGTTGAATGTCCTTTTATTGTTACGAAACTAAAATAAACTAGGCTATATTTTAACATTTATTTGTAAGTTCTAAAACAAATTATCTGACATTTTCAATTTTCAAAATCAATATTATCTTTTAAATTGGGCTCAGTGCTAATCAATTGATATAGAAATAATCATAAAACACTGCAGCAAATAAACACTGTCAGTAAACTTCTATAAAATAAAGTTATAACCAAAATTAGAAAAATTGCTATTAATATTAATTTTGAGCGCGAATGTCGTCGAAGTGCCGTTGGGCATGGCAGCGTCACTCGCTCGCTTCAGCGATGTTGGTCAATGATTCCGAAATGGCGGACGCACTAGCGAGTGGCGCATAAAATTTCGAGAAATTCGAGTTGTTTCAATCATGACACATTTTAGTCCCCAGTCTACCCGGTTCCGGTTCATGAAATACAGCCCACTGACAGACAGACGGACGGACAGCGGAGGCCTAGTAATAAGGTCCCGTTGGTCACCCTTTAGTTGTAAGTAACCCTAAAAACCGACTTCAATCGCAACAACAAAGTACATTTTTGCGTTTTTTTTTGTTAATTTTAATATTAAAAAGTGCTAAACTATTTTGATAAAATTTATATGAGACCAAATTTAAAATACATCAAAAACGGTTCATAACCGGCGGAGAAATCGCGTAACATACACACAAAAAACATACAGTCGTATTGAGAACCTCCTCCTTTTTTAAGTCGGTTGAAAAAAGACTGCACCATACAAGATCCAGCTGCAGTCTACTAATACTGAGAGTAAAATCCAAAATGAGGGGATTCAAATGTATATTTCGCAGCCATCTAGCTTAATTAGAAATTGAATAAACTGCCTAGCCTTTTAACTAAATGATGCCGTTCAACTAACTGCCTGAAAGTATATTCAGCCATTCAATTAAACGCCTAGGCAAATGGCTTGGATCGATAACGTTCAACTTTTGCTAGCCAAGGAGTTTAAATTCACACCTCAGGGAGAGCAGTGCTAAGGGGAGAGGTGGGAAGAAGAAGGGGACATTTTTTAATCGACACTAGTTTTTAAACCGCCTCCATGGCTTAATGGTTAGCCCATTCGCTTCACACCAGGAGGTTGCGGTTTCAATTCCCGGTGGGGTCAACTTGTAAGACTCGGTTTGGTTGGTGGTAGGGCATTTTCTAAGCCCGCCTGGCTAGCTACCACCATCTAAGTCTTGCCGCCAAACATCAGTGTAAACAACATTGATGTGTTCCGGCTTGAAGATAAGATAGTCAATTCTCCGTTGCGTTGGGGAAGCTTGGTAAGCCCGCTTCCATTTTCGGCATCATCGTCACTTACCACCAGGTGAGATGATGCCAAGGGCTTACCAATTGTGAATAAAAAAAGCTAGTTCCTTCTATATTTTCATGTTCCTACTAACACTACGACTTGAGCTTGCTCGCTTCCTTCTCACAGTCTCCGAACCTGACCAAATGAGTAGCGGGTCCGAGCTCTAGTTTCGATTGTTCCATTTCTCAGTCGACAGAGCCCCTTCGGAGCTCCTAGTTCTGTATTCGCTTCGACCTTTTAATGAATGGCCTAAGCATCAGCCAGCCAAGTTATTAAATGTATTATCATTCAGCCAGTTAGTTGAATGCCACCATTTATGAACCGGCTAGGCAGTTAATTGAATGGCTAATTTAACCAGTTGGCTGTGACATATACATACTTACGAAAAAGATGCTCCTTTATAACTGACTAGTTTTATTAATTCCAACCGCACCATAATAAAAAGAGTGTGTGGTTTTATGAAACCACGGTAAAAGTGAAGCTTTTTTTTACATTATAGACATTTACAGAGCACGAAACGATCGTGGCTGCTCTCGTCTTGGAGCTACGGTACAGAGGACGAAACGATCATACCAACCGTCACGCGACACACAGAGAAAAAAAATTGAGACGATGTAATAAAAGTTTAACTTTAATAAGATCATTCAAGCCGTACCACAGGGACCAACAATTGAAGCGAATCGGAAACCAACAACTTTCTTTTTTCCGACCAAAGCGACCAAAGTCAGTTCCATTCAACCCAAAACCTTCAAATAACATGTATCAAAAAGTATTATGCTTTCGACAAAGGCCTGTCTGTCCGCGAAGTTAGAAGATTTGGTGGAAAAATGGCGCGGCCGTGCACCCAACAAGTTGGTGCTTGGCAGTGAACGCACGGATGCGCCGCGTAGACAAAGTCTGGGTTAGGGATGTGCTAAAGCTTTAGTCGACAAGTCAAGTAATTTATTAACACTTTTTTCTTATCATGTGGCACAATGAACCATTAATTTATTAACACTGTATCTGTTTAAAAGCTTGGTCATTTTTCGAAGACTTAACACGAATCATTTTATTTTTTCTTCTCCATTTGTATGCTAATTCAAATAATAGCTCTATCTCTCTCTTATGGCAGTAGGGATTATTACTAACGTACTGTATGGCAATACTCTGATGCTCTCTAGATTCCGTTCCCAAACAGATTAATAGTCGAATGTAATCAAATTAAAGGTAACTTATCGATACATAACAATTTCGCCATGATTTCGTTTTCTCTGTCATTTGTTTTTAGAAATCTCATTTCTCGTCTGTTGTATGAAGTGTCCGGGGTGTGTTTATTTATTTATTTAATAGTTTATTATACACAGGATTATACACAGGAATACAGATTTTAAACATTAAGCTAATACAAAGGGTACAGCTTGTGTAATGGTGTGGCATAATTAACAGAGCTATTCGAGTAATGAACGGCGGTTTCCTGATGTTCCACTTAACGTCTCTTTTAGGGCGTTAAAATTTACACCTACTATGGATGTTTAAGCTGCTTAACCTTCATGCACATTGGAAATCAGATGTGCATGTTTTCTCACAATATATTCCAGTTTGCTCTACTTGTTGAACATAGCGGAACAAAGAAAACACTTTTGTATTTAAACTATTAGTTAGGATTTTTTTATCCATAATTTATATTATTTTTTTGTCCTTGGGATCGTTTCACCTAATGGTATAAGTGACGAAGATGCCAAAAATGAAAGCGAGTTTACAAAGATTCTCAAACAAAATGAGGAATGGGCTATCTTAAAGATAAGAAGCCGGAACACATCATTGATGTTTGGCAAGACTTAGTCCACTGCATCAATTACCAGTGGTATTAAGTATTGAACATTTGAATGGTTGAAAATCGTCTTCAAAGCCAGGAGTAGCTTCCTGTGTGCTGCAAGAAGTGGTTTACGGATGTCTACAACCTCCTGAAGAGGAACTTAGGAGTGAAATTATACTCCAGCCTCTATCTGCTGCATGCAGGTAGCGCTGCATGGTCTGGAACTCGGCAAGGAAGGCAATATTATCTAAGTCTCGCCGTCAAAATAAATGTTATGACATTGATAGTTTTCAGTTCTGGACAATGCAGGCTGTAACAAAATAAGTGTAGGAGCCTTAAACTGGGGCTTAAATAATTTTTTTTAGGACTATTGGTTCCTAGGGAAAACTTGTTCAGTATTATGAGTAGAAGAAGCCTCAGTGAACAGCTCGTACACTAATTTTGTACACTCTTTCATCATCAGCTCATATTACGTCCCTACCGAAGGGCTCGAGCCTACCCTGAATTAGGGCGATCGGGCTTTAGTCGACCAGGCAGGCCCAATGCGGGTTGGTCGACTTCACACACAACCTTAGAATTTCTTCGCAGGCGTGTGCAGGTTTACTCACGATGTTTTCCTTCACCGTAACGAAAACGAAATCGAAATTCAAAACACATTGGTTTATACTTGGCAGGATTCGAACCACGACCTCTCGGACAGGAGGTAGCGGTCCTAGCCATTACACCACCGACGCTCACACCCTTTTCTTGTAATAATTCCACACTGCGTGATTACTAAAACCATCCGCACATCCCTAAAGTGAACCTCTGTAGTGTAGTCCCGTGCATTCTCGCCCGGCTAACGCGATTGTGGGGTAACGAAGCGTGCGCTAGGGTTGGGACGAGCGAGGGGCGAAGTGTAGAAATTGCGTTCATAATACAAGTGAACTGATTTGTTCCTCTCTTGATGTTGTTTTTTAAATCTGTGTGCGATTTTAAATTGGTGTGGACATTTTTTGTTATAAGTCGAGATTTTGCGGGTTAACCAAACGCAGTAAAGGTTGAGGTTAATGTTGAGAAGCTTTTTTTATTGTTTATATATAAGTCTACATTTCATTTAGTTCTGATAATGTATTTAAGTGTACCTACAACAATTACAATTACATAAGAAAAAGTACCTACAACAATTGTAAAATGCAAACATTAACAATAATTTAATTAAAATTAAATATTACCAATTAAAAAATTTAAATATTATTTTTGATAATATTGATTGGTTTAGCTACCTTTTTGCAACCTAACCTGCACAAATGCTTTATTATTTACAAGAATTTAAGTAATCAAATTAAGTTAAAGAACAAAATTCCAATTCTGTTACCAACTTTATTAAAGTAAGTAAGTACCTGATAATAAATTACTTGAAATACCGACCGACTTAAAAGCAAGTCGTTATTAATTCTGATGTTTCGGATAATTTTATTGAATTATTTCTGACAATCGGCGGGAAATTAATTAAAGTGTGTTATACTTACCATATTATTTGGTGTTAGTAAATATTGCAAGTATCGTTGTATACTAAGTCCAATATATATTTTATTGGATATAGATATTTTTGCACATTTTTTGTGAGTCAGATTTTTTTCACCGACAGCTAAAAAAGGGCGTAATGTTTTATGTATTTACGTAGATGTGTATGTATATAAGGATGATAATATAAGTATGTATTTCTTAATTACGTTATCTAACCTTGAATATTAATTACATTATCTAACCATGGATAATAATTACGTTATCTAACCTTGGATATTATTTACGTTATATAACCTTGGATATTAATTACGTTATGTTACCTTGGATATTAATTACGTTATGTTACCTTGGATATTAATTACGTTAACTTGGATATTAAAAACATTATCTAAACTTGGATATTAATTACGTTATTTAAAATTGGATAATAATAACTTTATCTAACCTTGGATATAATTACGTTATCTCACCTTGGATATTAATTACGTTATCTAACCTTGGATATTAATTACGGTAGCTAACCTTTGATATTAATTATGTTATCTAACCTTGGATATTAATTACGTTATCTAAACTTGGATATTAATTACGTTACCTATCTAACCTTGGATATAAATTAAGTTAACTAACGTTGGATATTAATTACGTTATCTAACCTTGGATATTAATTACGTTACCTAACCTTGGATATTAATTACGTTATCTAACCTTGGATATTAATTACGTTATCTAACCTTGGATATTAATTACGTTATGTTACCTTGGATATTAATTACGTTAACTTGGATATTAATAACATTATCTAAACTTGGATATTAATTACGTTATTTAAAATTGGATAATAATAACTTTATCTAACCTTGGATATAATTACGTTATCTCACCTTGGATATTAATTACGTTATCTAACCTTGGATATTAATTACGTTATGTTACCTTGGATATTAATTACGTTAACTTGGATATTAATAACATTATCTAAACTTGGATATTAATTACGTTATTTAAAATTGGATAATAATAACTTTATCTAACCTTGGATATAATTACGTTATCTCACCTTGGATATTAATTACGTTATCTAACCTTGGATATTAATTACGTTATGTTACCTTGGATATTAATTACGTTAACTTGGATATTAATAACATTATCTAAACTTGGATATTAATTACGTTATTTAAAATTGGATAATAATAACTTTATCTAACCTTGGATATAATTACGTTATCTCACCTTGGATATTAATTACGTTACCTATCTAACCTTGGATATAAATTAAGTTAACTAACGTTGGATATTAATTACGGTAGCTAAACTAGCTAACCTTTGATATTAATTATGTTATCTAACCTTGGATATTAATTACGTTATCTAAACTTGGATATTAATTACGTTACCTATCTAACCTTGGATATAAATTAAGTTAACTAACGTTGGATATTAATTACGTTATCTAACCTTGGATATTAATTACGTTACCTAACCTTGGATATTAATGACGTTATCTAACCTTGGATATTAATAACTGAAATTGTAGTCTTTGTTATTTACAGGTCTTCTGCTATCCTTTTCTAGCTTCCTCTTTTCAAGGTCTGCTATATGATTTTTTTGAAAAAAAATATATTTAAACTAGCTTTTTCCCGCTGCTTCACCCGCGTGGACAACGTTGCTGACTTTTCAAGGGTGCACAGTGCACGAGCAGCTAGCGGATGGTGAACGTGGAAAAAAGTAGCCTTTTTATTAATCCAGGTCCTAATTGTTATCTGTCTACATACCAAATTTCGGTCAGATACAATCAGTAGTTTTTGCGTGAAAGAGTAACAAACATACATTCATACATTCTTACAAACTTTAGCGTTTATAAAATTAGTAGGATAGTAGGAAGGATAGGGTGTACCATTGTATGTTTTTTATCTTATTTAATGTTTGTTTATCCCTCTTTCTGTGTAAAATATATTGTGAGATAAATAATAATAATAAGCATTTGACTTGTAATTTTCTTTAACAAAAATTAATTGAATTGATTGCACGTTTGTATGTCTGTTTCTGTGGCTGAGCCTGCATCCTGCAGTCAAAACAGTTTGAAGGTGCTGGATTTTTATGCAAGATGTCGTTAGATTCCTGTTAATCCCCTAAAAGAGACACAATACATTTAAAAACACGAGTTTTTAATTTTTAATTAAATTTGTTTGATGGTTATTACCCTAAACATTTAATATAACTAATCCATTTTTTGTAATTATAAGTCTGTTTGGTATTCAAAGTAATCAAATCAGTATGATTATCCATCAATTTCACAAAAACAGGGAGAGCGTATCACGCGAGGTGACTATGACTCATAGTCACGTCCGACACTAGCACAGCTGTTATTTATGTTTTTTTTTAATCCACAATTAATAAGCACTTGGCATCATCTCACTAAATGGTGAAGCGGGCTTACCAAGATTCCCCAACACAATGGAGATCTGACTATCTTATCTTAAACCGGAACACATCAGTGATGTTAACACTGATGTTTAGTGGAAATGCCTTACCACCAACCAAACCGAGTCTCTTAAAGTTGACTTCGCCGGGAATCGGTCCCGCGACCTCCTGGTGTGTAGCAAATGGACTAACCGTTAACCACGAGGCGCTTAAAACTAGTCATTTTGTTTGACTTATTTGGGTACTTCTAATTACAGCTCTAAATTCTGTTGGAATATTTCGATAGAAAACTGTACTCAAAAAGGTTGTCCGGAATAGATCGCTTGTTAGCGATAAGACCGCCAATATGTACAAATTGCTCAATTATTGTATATTTTTTTCCTCTTATGTTGTGAAATAAAGTGTTTTTTTTAATCAATCAATCAATCAACACCCATTATAACATTAAATTACACCCATACAACGCCTCAGGCATGTTTTCGAAGCAGAAGCAACGATGCGAAAAAGATGCGCGTCGCTATAGAGTACCCAGAGTGCGGTCCAGCTCCTACAGCTTCCTGAATATGATAGCAGGTAGACTGGACTGTGTCTACGTGAATCATGAATTGTTGTAACGTTTATCATATCAGCTCATATACGTCCCCACCGAGGAGCTCGAGCACACCCTGGAGACTTCATACAACGGGCCAGAAATGACATTAAAAAAATAATGACGGAACAAACAAAATGGCGGCGAAATCCTATACGTTCGACAACCAAACTGTAACCAATCTGTATCAATCTGGGTGACGAGGGGTGAGGTCGCAATCTAGAGAGCGGCAGGGCGTATCCATACTGTATGTTAGTACTACTATATTATATACTTTGTCTCGAGCCTACCCTGAATTAGGGCAATCGGGCCTTAGTCGACCACGCCGGCCCAATACGGGGTTAGTCGACTTCTCAAACAACCTTCGAGTTTCTTTGCAGGCGTGTTCAGGTTTTTCTCACGCTGTTTTCCTTTACCGTTTCCTCATTATAAGTATTTTAAGGAACTTTATTTTAGTATGATTATTATTTGTTTAAATTAAATTATTTCTGTAACTTTAAAATACATTTCACCAATATTTAGTTTTAACCTTCAAGATGGAGGTAGGCTGAAAAAAAATATTTGAATAGTTGCAAGCGGCTCGCCGCCGTACCTCGCACCCGCGATATCCACGCGGACGAATATCCACGTTGGCTAAGCTGCGGGCAACAGCTTGTATAATATAAATTATGTCTTGATGCCTCATGTTTCGACACGTGATAGGTCCTATCCTTTACTGTATATGAGACAGGTGCACGTTTCGGCATGTTGACGGTAAGTCTGCCAACGCGCGACTGTAAGGAAAACTCTGCTCCATCGTGATTGGAGCAGAGTTTTTTTATACCCCATTTCGAAAGCGCTAACACTACATCTACCTTTTATGTTTCTTCTGAGCTTGGTGAAATGTAATTTACTCTGACAGAGTCTCTGTCTTCGTGTGAGTGCTCGCGAGGCAAAATTTACACTATCGGTGTGCACTTACAAAGACGAGAAAACCAAGGTTAAGAAAAAAAACTTGAGTAATAAGCTATGATCAAAACATGGAAAAATGAGACTTAAGTAGTTTTCATCGTCAGGTGAGATGATACTATGGGCTTATTATTTTTGGATTTAAAAAAAAGATAATTTAACTTCAAATTAAAGTTGAAGTTAATGAAAATATTGTTGTGTCAATCATAACATTTTAATTCCGGTGTGTGTGTGTGTTCGTAATTCTTCACCTCCTTGACGGTTTGACCGATTTTGATGATTTGTTTGACTTATAGGGGTTCCTTGGTAAATGGCGCTGTTGTCGAGATCCAATTTTTTTTACAGCTCCACCTACGGCTTCTAATTATACCTCGAAGAACTATCCAAGTAACGAGGTTACGCCTCCGTGGCGTAATGGTTAATTCCATTAGCTTCACATCAGGAAGTCACGGGTTCAATTCCTGGCGGAGTCTAACTGTGTATTACTCGGTTTGGTTGGTAGAAGGGCATTTTCTAAGCCCGCCTGGCCAGCTGCGACCATCTTATCTAAGTATTGCCGTCAAGCATCAGAGTTAACAGCGTTGATGTGTTCCGGCTTGAAGATAAGATAGCTAAGGGGTTAGCTAGAAAGATAAGGGGAATCTTGGTAAGCCCGCTTTCATCTTTGTCATCATCGTCACTTACAATCATGTGAAATGACGCCAAAAGCTTACCAATTGTGGATAAAAAATACCGCAGAAGACCAAAAAAAACTAATCAAAATCGGTTTATCCGTTTAGGAGGAGAAGAATTACAAAGACACGCTCACCGAAACGAATATTTCCAACCAACTGTAAAACGCATGCGGCGCAAATAATGCGTAACGCGTACATTGCATTTGTAGAGCATAAATGATGATATCAGCTCATATACGTCCCCACCGAGGGCCTACCCTGAATTAGGGCGATCGGACCTTAGTCGACCACCCTGGCCCAGTGCGGGTTGGTCGACTTCACACACAACCTGCGAGTTTCTCCGCAAGCACAGATTACTAATTAGTTATTACCGCAAGCGTGTGCAGGTTTCCTCACGATGTTTTCCTACACCTTGAGAGCGTCGGATAAACGTACATATGAAATCTAAATTCGAAATCAGTGGTAGGATTCGAACCACGACATACCGGACAGGAGGCGGGGGCCCTAGCCGTTACGCCACCGATGCTCTTTACCAGACGAGAGCATTAATACCAAAATGTTACTCACTCTGATCCCAAATGGTTTTGTTAAAGCCTTGAGACAGTTGGCATCCTCGTAGAAGGGGATCCTCAAGGCTCTTACAACCTAGTACTATGTAATATTAAACAATTTAAAATGTTAGATATTACTGCGATATTTGAATACACATAATGGTAGGTGGGTCTAACAGCAGCAGTAATAACGCACATTGGGGATGAATACGTATAAAATGGTGTAATTTATGTGTTTCCGACCCCGAAACGCGGCTGCAATTACAGACTGTGCGGTAGGGACGGAACGAAGGGTAAGTTTCATATCGATAATGTCGAGGTTTGTTCCTATCGATCAAATATTTGAGTAACTATGTGGAGGCTCCACTGTAATGTAATAATGTAAATGTAATTTAACATTTTTTTTCAAGAATCAAGATATTTATTCAAAATAAGTGCAGATTACACTCTTTCTGATAGTCATAAAATAATAATAAAATAATGTCAATTATAAAAAATCAAGAAATAAACAATCATTAGTTAATAACGTCAAAATTCAATCCTTGATATAAACCAGATTATGTCATTAAAACATGAGAACAATATGACACGACCCGGTCACGAGTATAACGAGAGAGTCAGCCATCGCTCCCATCAACCATATTAGAGGAAAAGGAACGACCCGACTCCTGAAACTTACATAAAATAAACGAAATCGAAAAACTTAAATTAATTTGAGAAAAAAGTCCCAGCAAATATGAATGTTAAATGTTCCTATGTGCTATAAGGGTGCTTATAAAGCTGTTTATGAACTGCTTATCTTAGCTTACTTTCTGCTTACAATGTAGATTCATTTTTTACTAACTTTATTTGTTCATTAGAGTTTTTTTGCTTGTAACCTTCCTGGGATGGGCGTGCGCGCAACAACTGTACTAATTTTCAACGCAATCGGAAACGAACAAACTAAGTGACGAACAAACAAACAAACATTGATTTTTATGTAGAATTAAGCCTTTGAAATGCTAGTCCCATTTTTTGTACTTGATTTAGTGCTTTAAAGAGTTTCTCTTATCAAATGCAAAATACTAAATAAAATTTATGATCATGAACCAAATAGTTTTTAAAAGTATTCGTTAATAGGTACACATTAAAAGTTCAACATTTTCATTACTTTTCAAATGTCAGTGCGCTAATTGAGTATATCGATAGGTCAGCTCCACCCTAATGACTTGGAGCTGCCATCCTATTGTAGGAAATGCTAATGATTTCCTTTTCGTTTTGAACGCTCCCCCGCATGGGGTACACACAGCACGGGGCCTGTGGTGCAAGTACGGGGTATGGGGTACACACAGGGTATATCATGGGGTAAGTGACAATGGCTTTAATGATTAGCAATTTGATTTAATGTGTTAAGTTTTGCCGAAATGCAAGAGTAGAAATTTGTTTATTAGGATATAAACTTGATTGAACATATCAGGAATATTTTGTCATGATTATACCAGCTCTCTCTGTTGATCTTTTCCTCTCTTTTCTTACCTTGTTCCCTGATAAACCGTCAATTTGAGTCGTCGAGGATTACGAAAGTACTAGGTATGATGAAAATTGAAAAAAAAAACAAAAAAATTCTTCAATTTTTTTACAAATAAAAAACTAGTTTTAAAAAGTATTTTCCCCATTTCTGATAATAGTAAGATATCTTTCGATTCAAATTGGCTATTCATATCTTTGTTATAAATGCAAAATACATCGGTTCAAAGGATTATCTATATTAAGAGGAAATGGTATCTACAATGCCTACATTTAAAAAGATCCCTCACATTTTATTAAAATTCCATAAACACCTATCATATTCCCTTAACCTTATTCACTCGTTTGTTTGAGAATGGAGACCCAACGTCCTGGGACGCACACGGACGCCCCGAACCCAAATAAAGAAAAGGAAAAAGGTTCAACAAAAAGGAGATGAACATTCTTGGTAATCCCAACTCTTTTGACTGCCCTTAAATGGTGTGTGGTATCGATTGTTCATAAATCGAGTTCCCGGGCGGATGGCAGCGGCAGCGTCGGCGGTACCCCGGTGTCCCAAAGCTGAATTTATGCGAGTACACGAAGACTGCGGTGAGTCGTGACGCCAGTACCCCCTACGCATGATCAACTACTTCGTGGTTATAACTTCTTAGAAATATTGGCATTAACCGTAAACAAAGTTTTAACAAACATCGGATTATCTAAAAGATATGTTTTTCAACAAAGAATTACAAAACTTATTTCAGAGGGTTGATAATAACGGAAAGTAATTTCTTGGGCGGTTATTTAATTGTACGGCAGTAACACGTGGTCAGTAGTGTTGTAGAATATGGGCGGTTATTAGTTAAAACGATGTAAGTGAGAGTCAAGCTGGGGTTAAGGGGAGGGTCAAGGAGGTGTCTAAGGTAGAATTCAAGATGGGGGGTTAGATAACTTAGGTAGTGAGAAGTGAAGCGACGAGCTATTAGGTTTGACGTGGAAGACATTGCGCGAGAAAGCGCGAACCGAGCACGCCGCAATAGCGGCCGACAAAGCGCCAGAATCAACTTCGTTTATTGCACTGGGCTATTCCCATCGGAAATGTGTAATTTTCCAGTTGTTCCAATTACTGCCTATTTGAGAATATTTTACCGCCCATTTCAGTTGTTACTAAATCAGTTACTAAACTACTCGATTTCTACTTTAAACTGTCAATAAATACAATATTTCACTAGTTATTTGAATATTTTAATGTGCGAATCCTATTTTCAATCTGCTCAAAATGAAATGTTTTACTGCTTAGTTGAATATTTCACTGCCCATTTAAATCATGGCCGACCATAACCGGGTCTATAATATGGGCATAACGAGTAATTTAAAAACGTCTTCGTTATTCAACTTGTACGGGCGCTGGCGCGGTTTTCAATATTTATTTATTTTTAACCGACTTCAAAAAAGGAGGAGGTTCCATATTCCACGGTATGTATATTTTTTTTGTTTTTTTATGTATGTTTACCGATTACTCTGTCAATTGTGGACCGATTTTCAAAATTTGTTTTTACTAGATTTTGCCAGCGGCTTCGTTTTTATGACTGCCCTTGTCGGTGAGTGGTGCGTGCGGCGTGCATATGAGTTTTTTCCAGATCCCTCGGGAATATTATGCTAATTAGTAAATTATGTCTCTTTCCACCCCACAACAATCTCTGTGCAGGATATGCTAATTAGTAGATTATATAATTTCTTATCCCTTCAACCATCTCTGTGCAAAAAATACAACAGTCAATTTGTTCCGTTGCGATGTTAAAACAATTAACCAAAAAAAAGAGTATTTTTTCAATTCCCTCAGGAACTGCATCGCGCTATGCTATTTTCACGAGATAAAGTAGCCTATATCCTTCCAATAACACAAGCTACCTGCATGCCAGATTTTATAAAGATTGGTAGAGGTGCTGAAGCGTGAAAATGTTACAAACAAACAAACAACCAAAAATTTTTTTATTTTTTATTCACAATTGGTAAACCCTTGACAACATCTCACCTGGTGGTAAGTAGCGATGTTGCCGAAGATGGAAGCGGGCTTACCAATATTCCCCAACGCAATGGGAAACTGGCTATCTTATCTTCATGCCGGAACACACCAATGATATCAACATTGATATTTGGCGGCAAGACTTAGATAAGATGGTGGTTGCTAGCCAGGCGGGCTTAGAAAATGCCCTACCACCAACCAAACCAAGTCTTACAATTGACCCCGCCGGGAATCGAACCCGCGACCTCCTGTGTAAAGCCAGTGAACTTTGCCTCTGAGCTACGGAGGCGGTTAAAATCAAACAAACAAATTTTCAAATTTATAATATTAAGTAAGGATTCGAAAGAGTGTATTCCCGTAGTGGTCCTATTGTCACTAAGTAAGGATCTGATGATGGAATCCTAGAGAAATCGAAGGCAACCCTGAAATTTTATAGGCGCGTAATAAGTGTTTCGCGAGTTCAATGGTTTTTTCCCATCTCTAAAATGTTCAACGAAAATTACATTTAAAAAATGTATAGGTAAGTAACTGTGTGCTGATACTGAGCTAAAAATGTATAGGTAAGTAACTGTGTGCTGATACTGAGCTAAAAATGTATAGGTAAGTAACCGTGTGCTGATACTGAGCTAAAAAAAATTTAAGCCCCTTATTTGATTCGTACGCACCTTTGGTTTCATATTGTTGGTTAATTTCGTATATATACACATTTAAAAATGTTATTTCACACTTTTGAGTGAATTTCTTTTTGAAGTCAGTTTTTAGCTTAAAGAGCTGTGCTGTAATTAAGTTGTGCAGAACTTAAAGACGATTACCTAGTCGCTAATTCGCTATGCTAACGAAGTTAAATCCGCCAGCACATGCCGCACTGTACTAGCCGTCCTAGCAAACATAAGATTGTGTCTAATAGATAATTTATATTATACGCATCTACCTCTAACAGATTGAGTATAGTATGTGCATCTTCTTCTAACCGATTGATTTTATTATATTAGGTCGGGGAAAAAGTTTATACGTATTATAAGTGTATTGGTTTAATCATCCTAACTATAAGCTTATCCATCCACTTTGTACGCAAATCCAAACAGGGCGAACAAAACAAGCTGCATCTTGAACGTTTAGATTTCCAAACTAAAAACTTTTGAACCAAGTTTGTGATACTGACTGACACTGCATTAGGTCAGTTAACAGTACAAATGTTATTCGCGGCCTGCGTTGCATTTTTACCTTTTTTACATAAAATTTAAAAATATAACAAATTTCTCGTTACTTTCACTCATTTTCATAGACAGAAAAAACAATTTTAAAATGGCGGGAATTTTTTTTTTTATTATTTATTAAAATTTCGCAAGTTTACTTATTTAATTTTATTATAACAATCCAGGTACAAATAATACAAGCAAAGAGTTTTGATTACAAATTCATAGTTACAAAATACGAAGAAACTTTTTCCCCGACCTGTTACGCATCTACCTCTAACAGATTGATTATATTATACGCATCTACCTCTAACAGATTGATTATATTATACGCATCTACCTCTAACAGATTATATTATACGCTTCTACCTCTAACAGATTGATTATATTATACGCATCTACCTCTAACAGATTATATTATACGCATCTACCTCTAACAGATTGATTATAGTATACGCATCTACCTCTAACAGATTGATTATATTATACGCATCTACCTCTAACAGATTATATTATACGCTTCTACCTCTAACAGATTGATTATATTATACGCATCTACCTCTAACAGATTATATTATACGCATCTACCTCTAACAGATTGATTATAGTATACGCATCTACCTCTAACAGATTGATGATATTATACGCATCTTCCTCAAACAGATTGATAATATTATACGCATCTACCTCTAAAAGATTGATTATATTATACATACCTACCTATACAGATTGATTATATTACACGCATCTACCTCTAACAGATTCGTTATCATTAAAAGTTTTCTTAAATCTTCCAGATCTCTTAAATTCACCCTACATTCATATCCACTCAACAATACGTAGTTACCATTCATATTTGTGAAAGGGCAGGCTTCGTTGTATCTCATTCTCTGTTTGGTAAAAAGATCTATTTTTTTTTCTGAAAAAGTAAAATTCTGTTTCCGTATTTTGCCGCGGTTTTGCAGCTTTTCATTGCAAACCTAGAAATACTTTTGATTACTTAAAAAGCTGCATTTCAGTAGCTCTGAAACGTTGCGGGAGTCATTCAGTAAAGTATATACCCTGTGCGAGAGTCTGTTGGAATCAGAGGCTAGTGGTATTTCAAGTTCAAAGACATAGGTAGTTAAACCTTAACATTATTGTTATTTTCAGTTAGTTTAACAGACCACATGTATGTTCCTATGCCTATGTACTCATACTATACTATAACTCATTTACTACTGTGCTGGTGGTATTCTTAGTTTTAATAAACTGTTCTCTCACATGGAGAACATATCAACTACAGAAACATTTATGTAAAAATTGTATGGAGGTACCTTTTTATAGTTTTTTTCTAGATATTAATCATCGAATCCAACTCGGCTGGGCAATGTGCGGAAAGTTTCACATTATTTTCAGGTTCCAAATAACGCAGTGTCTTAAGACTAAGGTCTTTTACCAGTAATCACATACAGAACCGAGACATGGTCGCTTATTGTGGGCCTCATAAGAAGGCTCAAGGTCACCCAAAGGGCAATAAAGAGTTACTATGCTTGCCCTTCGTAATCGAATCAGAAATGAGGAGACCAAGGTAATCGAAATAGCTCACAAAACCGCTAAGAGGCAATGGGCGGGGGACATAGCTCATAGAACAGATAGCCCTTGAGTAGTAGTAGTAGTGACTGCGCATCATAAAACGTAGCAAGGGCAGGCCTCTCAATCGGTGGACTGACATTGAATGGGGCAGTGCGGGATAGGTCGTTGTGGATATACTTTGGGTAGGCCTTTATACAGCAGTTGACGTCCTTTGGCTGATATTATGATGATAACCCCTGGAAAATAATTTCCAACAAAATTAAGTATGTGTAAAATTTAATCAAAAACGGTTCAGCAGTTTCTTTGCAAATCGGGGATATGGTCACATATTTACATTTAAAGGCACACTTTCTTTATAGAATACATTTTTGGTATCTTTTAGTGCATTTTCATCAAATTTTCATCAAAATCTCGAACTCATTTCTTTCGACGATCACATAACCTCTTTAACTCCTTCGTCGCTTGAGGTCATCATATCAGCTCATATATGTCCCACCCTGAATTAGAACGATCGGGCCTTAGTCGACTACGCGGGCCCAGTGCGGATTGGTCGACTAAACATCAACATCAACGTCGACATTGACTCAACCTTCGAGTTTCTTCGCAGGTGTGTGCAGGTTCCTAAACCGTTAAAGCAATCGGTGAGTATATGTACGTAAGTTTCGAAAAACTCATCGGTACATAGAACGTCCGGATTTGAACCCGGCACCTCTGGTTAGGAGGACCGAGTCGTTACCGGTTGAGCCACCGACGTCGATTGAGGTAAAAATTATAAATCAAATCTAATTCCACTGAGCAGTTGATCACTGATTCCAAATATGTTTTACACAATGTTCGTATAGAACTAGTGTGACGTAGAAGCCCAATTTTGTTATTAATCAAGCAACCATTTCACTGATTGGCGGCGGCATTCCCAGCAAAAGAGCCGCGAATCACTTTCGCTTCCCGCGTACCACTGTGCCGTCTATTGCCGAGTTTTTGCGCAAGCTGCGTCGTTTTTGGCACAGTACAAACATGCGATAGTAGGTAAAACAAAATATATATAGGTAGATGGAAGCAAGTTTTGCAAAGGAACAATTATAAACCCTGCTATCCAAGAGATATGCAGGTGTCGCCTTGTGTTGCACTTAGCATTACTCACGGTCATAAGTAGGGCATTTAGATTTACACATATGAACGTGTGCAACGCGACCTTCATACACAGCTGGAATTAGGTGTGCAGGTTTCCACACGTTGTCTTCTAAATTTGCAAGAATCGAGGTTTTGGTTCAAATCCTGCCACGTAGCAATGTGTTTTCGAATTTCAATTTTATATGACTGTTCGTTTATCCGACGGTCTTACGGTAAAGAAAACATTGTGAGGAAACCTGCACACCCCATACTAGGCCCGCGTGGTCGAGTGAGGCCCGATCATCCTAATTTAGGTTCCCCTCAGCCTCTCGGTGGGGAGGTGTATGTTTGCAAGAATGATAAATATAATGAATAATGCTTTTCAACCGACTTCCAAAAAGCAGGAGGTTCTCAATTCGACTGTATGTTTTTTTATGTGTGTTACCTCAAAACTTTTGACTGGGTGAACCGATTTTTATGTTTCTTTTTTTAATTGAAAGCTAGTGCTTTCCGTGTGGTCGTATATAAATTGTATCAAAATCGGTGTAGTATTTTATTAGAAAATTAACAAAAACCAAAAATAATAATGAAAAAATGTACTAAGTTGTTGCGATGGAAGTCGGTTTTTTAACGTGCTTAGCGTTTTCAATTATAATTTCTATAGTGTGGCTGCATGACGGAATGAAATGTCGAGTTTGTTTTGCGTATCGCAAGTAAATACGATATGGAATCAAACAGACCCAATAAAGTAAAACAACCTACGGTTTCTCGCATATACTTCAACAATCTTTTAACAACAGGACGACAAGGCTTCAGAAGGACAGACGAATAGGCAGGGAGGGTGGGTAGTGGAGGGGGAAGATTGATTACCCCATGCGAGACATGAGAGACGGTAATTAAATACAATGCTCCTGGCATGGCCCATCAAGGTGATTGTGACGTCTTATTCCCCTCAGAAATTAGGTCAGTGTACTCTCGCTCAGATTTTGGTTTTATTCACTTTTGTTTTGGAACGGGAAGTGTGTGGCTTGTGTTTCGTTGACGACAATAACAAGCGTATAGGATGGGGAGTGTGTAGCGTGGGTGATTGTTCTCTGTTATATGAAAGATGAAGGCTCATTAACGCGCTGAAGTGTTTCAAAGTCATAATGAAGCTACCTGGGTGTATTGTGTAGTTGTAAATGAGCCATCGAAGAAACGTTTCTAATTACAGGACTTATCAACTATCTATATAATAACCCGACTACGCCAAATGGAGGGTTATGTTTTTCCAGTGTGTGTATGTATATACATTTACTTGGCACGCTCTGTAGCCTAAACGGCTTAATAGATTTTGAAGTGTCGTTAGTTGTGTCTTGATCCCGTGAGTGACACACAGGATACATTTTTACCTAAGTGGCCAAAAAGGGAGGTTCAGTTTTTATGCATTCGGGTTTTTAATTTTTGATAAAAACGTTTAGTTATTAATTTTACGTAAACTGCAAATGGAGTTCGTTCACCTCATATAGATTTTGGATAGTATATACTTTTACAGTTGAACTGCTAGATCTAGCCTACCCCAGATAGCACCACGATACCAAACTGAAGTATAGTATAAACAGCGTCTTCAGCGTCTATTGCTCAACGTAACGACTTGGTCTTCCGAACCATAACCCCAGAGTTCTAATTCGTCAATGTGCCAGTATTTTCAACCGATTTCCAAAATAGGTAAAAAATCTCAATTCAACTGTATATTTTTTTTCTATGTATGTTGTACGCGATTTCTTCAAAAATTTAAAACAGATTTTTCGAATCTTATATAATGCATCTAGAGTAGTTCCATATAAATTTTATTAATATCCCTTAAATGCTAGATTGTACTATAGTTGTTGCGATTGAAGTCGATTTTTATTTTTTTAAGTGTGTACTATTAAGAAACTTACGTTTATTTACTTAATGATTGCTTTTACATTTTGAGGAAACCTGCAATCTGATTCCAGATATGTATAAAGATCGCGATGCACACTCTGTAGATGTAAATCTAAATGTCCTGCGCATGACCGCTGGTGACACTATGACCAGCACCAGGCAACCGCCGCATGTCCCTCGGATAACTCTTTTCATTATGCCATACGACAAGAGAACAGTTGTTTCCAGCCAGCTACTTCGAAAAGCTCATGCTATACAATGTAGTAAGCAAAAGCGCACTCCAGTCTATCTGTCACTAAACCGACAATCAATAAGCCCGAAGCGAGTCGGTTGGCTGCTAACACAAATAAAGAAAAGGAAAGCGCAAAAACAAACGGTGGGGTGCTACATGCGGGCCTAATCCCATAGTTGGAAAGCCGCAGCCAGGGCCGGCGGAAAGATGGACCACTAGGGGCCACGAGAAACTTGTAACACAATAATCCTGAACGCAATTAAACGTTGCAAGTAAACGTAGCGAACAGCTAAATTTTTAAGCTCCATTCTTGCTCAAAAACGGTAGGTCAGTTCTTTGAAAGACTAAGTTTATAAAAAAAAGTTTTCTTTGTTTGAATCAGTGCAAATCATTCAGTGCTGCTTATAATTCCGGACGTTGACATAGTGCTGCTTATAATACCGGACGTTGACATAGTGCTACTTATAATACCGGACGTTGACATAGTGCTACTTATAATACCGGACGTTGACATAGTGCTACTTATACTACCGGACGTAGACATAGTGCTACTTATACTACCGGACTTTATCATAGTGATACTTATAATACCAGATGTTTACATAGTGCTACTAATAATACCGGACGTAGACATAGTGCTACTTATAATAATAGACGTTAACATAGTGCTACTTATAATACTGGACGTTGAGATAGTGCTACTTTTAATACTGGACGTTGACTTAGTGCTATTCATAATACCGAATGTTGATAAATAGTGCTACTTATAATACCGGACGTTGACATAGTGCTTCTTATAATACGGTACTTGCATGAACAATTACTTAAAAATTAAAAATTGAATGCATAAAAGCATTTTTTTTTGGCAGCCGGGTAACAATGTATTCTATTTTACCCAGGGGATCAAAAACAGACATACATACTTATATATAAATAAACATTTGGAAATATTATGCCCTCTTTTTTGGACAGTCGAGTAAAAATAAAATAACTGATATTTCGAGAGTATCTATCGAGTACGACACTGGAGAAACCCACAGAAGTCCAGTTGGGTGCGATTGATAACAGTTTTATTTGCCACTTAAACCCCCGACATTGTGGAATGAAACAACTGCTTGGCGTCCGGTCCGTGGCCGTGGTGAGGATTCCGAACGCTAAATCTTCTTAGGTAAGGTGTGCGTCGGAGATAAGAAAAAAATGGCTATGTGCGCGTCAAACCACGCGCAAAGTAAAAACGAAAACTTAAAGTAAAAATATAGTTTAAAAAAAACTGAAATAACATATTTTTAAAGCACATCTTAACTAAAGTTAAGGATAATGATATAAACTTATGAAATTGTTGCATCGTCACTGATTCTTAATAAATGTACAAGGTTTGAATTAAATCTGTCCATTTAAAGTGGGTCAAAATCGAGTGCAAAGGAGTCGGTTACAAACATACATACAAACATACATACATACAAACATACATACATACAAACATACATACATACAAACATACATACAGGTGAAGTTAATATAAGCGTGTTAAAAAGAAACATCGGCCACGTACTAGTCGGAATCGCGCTCCAAGGGGTCCGTGCCACCGTGCCACCGTGCCACCGTGCCACCGTGCCACCACACCTCTTCACACAACTATGACAGTTATACCTATTCACATTACAAACAAAAGACACAGAAATATGCTTTTGGAGTTTACTCCTTAAAAATCGATTTTCATATAAGGCGCCCGGTATGAAAAAAATATGAGGAGTAAAATCTAGTGATCGTGTCACGTTTTTCGCGCGCAACCTCTTGTGCGCACCTTTCACTCAGCGTTGCCAGACGTATGATAATTATCGTACATGTACGATAATTTCGACACCAAAACGACGTACGATACAATATGTATTACTGCACATCCAAAGCATATGAGGTTAGTCGCTGCCAAACACCAGATGGATCATTAGTAGCTGCGATCATGGGAGCTTAAACACCTGACACATCAGCTATGAAAAGAGGTCGGAAATTGGAATCATCAGTTATAAAAACTGTGCAGAGTAAATTTTAAACCGAAGTCAAGCCCTGTTTTGTGCCTGTTTAGACAATCGTACTTAAGTAGTAAACTCCAGTCGTGCGTCGGAGCTGACACACACACTTTTTTTAATTCAGTTCGGAATCCTTAGCGTGAGTACGGCATTTACATTTTTCTTCAAAAGTAGTATTATAATCACTTATCACACCCACGCTTGTATGTATTAACCGTTTTTAAGATAGAGCTAAATAAAAAAAATCTAAATTACTTATAAAGATGCGTTTTTGTATGAGGACGTATGGAATGAAATCTGTAAAAAAAATGTAACGTGTAAAGTGCGGGTGATTTTTTTTTTGTTGACTTACTCTATCTTTTGGGGTATTGTTTAATAGCTCTTTCAAAGGTACTCACTAGTTTACAAAGATTATTTTTCCGATAAATGATTCGTTTAGTAAATGTAGAGTTTTAAACTAGTAATTTTTTAGATTTGTCCCCACCTCGTTCAGTTAAAATGCTATTTCAGGAAATCTGAAACGTATTGAGAAATCATAGGCTTACGAATTATAATAGTGGACCGATTTAAGATATGCAGTTGGATTTGCAAAAAGTTCATCGATTTTCCAAACAAAATTTTGTATATCAACTGCAAAAATTACTTTGCTTTTTAAACTATACATTTATTTATTAAAAAGACTACGTAAACCTTATTTGCGCCAGGTCCAACACGCACTTGGCCACTTTTTTGGTGTCAATTTTGCACAAACGAAAACAAAATTAATGGAAAATAACTTGGTTTTCTACACATTAATATGATAAAAGGAATTATAGGGAAATTTTAAGATCCTATACCGACTATACCGTCTTTGAAGCGTTTAGTGCCCCTTAAATTTATAAGAGAAGAGAAAAAAACTTTAAAAAAAGCTTGAACTGGAAACAAACAAAAAGTAGACCGACAAAGAGAAAAGTAATAACCGCCGAACGAGCCGACAAGAACTAACGAAAGTAAATTACACGAGTGAATGAACGAATGAACTGAAGGAATAAAGAAATATCTTCTGTTTATGTTGAGTCTGAGTATAATGAAGATAATGTACTCCAGTAGAGAGAACTAATTTACGTTGAACAACCATGTCGGACTTCGCTATGACCTACTGGAGCATGGTAACGTTGAACAACCCCGTCGAACTACGCTATAATCTACTGGAGCATGGTAACGTTGAACAACCCTGTTGGACTACGCTATGACCTACTGGAGCATGGTTACGTTGAACAACCCTGTCGAACTACGCTATGACCTACTGGAGCATGGTTACGTTGAACAACCCTGTCGAACTACGCTATGACCTACTGGAGCATGGTTACGTTGAACAACCCTGTCGAACTACGCTATGACCTACTGGAGCATGGTTACGTTGAACAACCCTGTCGAACTACGCTATGACCTACTGGACATTGGTTACGTTGAACAACCCTGTCGAACTACGCTATGACCTACTGGAGCATGGTTACGTTGAACAACCCTGTCGAACTACGCTATGACCTACTGGAGCATGGTAACGTTGAACAACCCTGTCGAACTACGCTATGACCTACTGGAGCATGGTTACGTTGAACAACCCTGTCGAACTACGCTATGACCTACTGGAGCATGGTTACGTTGAACAACCCTGTCGAACTACGCTATGACCTACTGGAGCATGGTTACGTTGAACAACCCTGTCGAACTACGCTATGACCTACTGGAGCATGGTTACGTTGAACAACCCTGTCGAACTACGCTATGACCTACTGGAGCATGGTTACGTTGAACAACCCTGTCAAACTACGCTATGACCTACTGGAGCATGGTTACGTTGAACAACCCTGTCGAACTACGCTATGACCTACTGGAGCATGGTAACGTTGAACAACCCTGTCGAACTACGCTATGACCTACTGGAGCATGGTTACGTTGAACAACCCTGTCGAACTACGCTATGACCTACTGGAGCATGGTTACGTTGAACAACCCTGTCGAACTACGCTATGACCTACTGGAGCATGGTTACGTTGAACAACCCTGTCGAACTACGCTATGACCTACTGGAGCATGGTTACGTTGAACAACCCTGTCGAACTACGCTATGACCTACTGGAGCATGGTTACGTTGAACAACCCTGTCGAACTACGCTATGACCTACTGGAGCATGGTTACGTTGAACAACCCTGTCGAACTACGCTATGACCTACTGGAGCATGGTTACGTTGAACAACCCTGTCGAACTACGCTATGACCTACTGGAGCATGGTTACGTTGAACAACCCTGTCGAACTACGCTATGACCTACTGGAGCATGGTTACGTTGAACAACCCTGTCGAACTACGCTATGACCTACTGGAGCATGGTTACGTTGAACAACCCTGTCGAACTACGCTATGACCTACTGGAGCATGGTTACGTTGAACAACCCTGTCGAACTACGCTATGACCTACTGGAGCATGGTTACGTTGAACAACCCTGTCGGACTACGCCATGACCTAGTGGAGCATTGTTACGTTGAAAAACTGTCGGACTACGCTTTGACGGACCATCATAAGTGAGAATTAGACAAAATAAAAGTAAGTACAAAATGCATTACTCTATGAAAAGCCCGTGTATGAAGTGTGATCAGATCATCTTCAAAATACCAAATGGATCTATTGTCACCGGGAGTACGGCTTCATTGCAAATTTTAGCTCAATCGGTTTAAAATCGATCGCAAAATTTGAAGACTTACATTCGATCTGTAATAAGCTTTTAATATAGAAAAGTTGTTGCCGAATATGTGTACCTGGGAAAACCAGTCCAGTTAGGTAGGTTCAAATTCGAGAAAGAGATCGATCGTCGTCGGATCCAATTCGGCTGGGCAGCGTTCGGGAAACTTCACAATATCTTCACGTTCCAAATGCCGCAGACATTAAGACTAAGGTCTTTGACCAGTGTATAAGGAACTGAGGCATGATCGCTTACATGTCTCCAGGTCCCCCAAAGGGTAATGGAGCGTGCTATGCTCGGAGTTTCTCTGCGTGATCAAATCAGAAACGAGGAGATCCGTAGGATAACTAACGTAACCGACATAGCTCTCAGAATTGATAAACTTATGTGGCAGTAGGTGGGGCATATAGCTCGTAGAAAAAATGGCCGTAGGGGCAGTAAAGTTCTCGAGTGATGACGTAGAAACGTAGCGTAGACAGGCCTCCCACTCTATGGACTGATGACCTGGTGAAGGTCGCGGGAAGCCGCTGGATGCGGGTAGCGCAGAACCGGTCGTCGTGGAAATACTTGGGAAAGGCCTGTGTCCAGCAATGGACATCCTTCGGCTGATATTATGATGATAGAAAAGGTATTATTGTTGATTATTTTAATTGCCTCCGTGGCTTAATGGTTAGTCCATTCGCTTCACACCAGGAGGTTGCGGGTTTGATTCCCGGCGGGGTCAACTTTATAAGACTCGGTTTGGTTGGTCGTAGGATATTTTTATAGCCCGCCTGGCTAGCTATCACCATCTTATGTAATTCTTGCCGCCAAATATCAGTATTATGTATTTCGGCTTCAAGATTAGATAGCCAGATCTCCATCGCGTTGGGAAATCTTGGTAAGCCCGCTTCCATCTTCGGCACCTTCGTCATTTTCCATCAGGTGAGGTGATGCCATGAGCTCATCAATCACTATCACAACATAGTATAAAACAAAGTCGCTTCCCGCTGTCTGTCTGTCCCTATGTATGCAAAGTACGGAACGGATTTTGATGCGGTTTTTTAAATAGATAGAATGATTTAATAGGAAGGTTTATATGTATAATACATGTATAATATAGTACAGAAACACTGATAATTTTAAAGGTTTCTAATGTGATGTCGTAAATAAACACATTTTTTGCGCTTACATTGCAAACGCTGGCTGAACCCTAAGATATAGATCAAAATAATGTACTACAGTATTGTGCACCATAAAAAGGTCGACAAAAAAGTACGCGATAGTATAAGTCTATCTCTTAGGGATAAACCATAACAACATTTTTTGATCCCGGTGGCGCTTGCCTGTTACTAGATGGTTGAGGAAGTGGGAAATGACATAGACTACTAATCAGAATAGCCCGATCTGGGATAGGGATCTGAAGAAAACTAATGTCCACGCTGGCGGCCGTCAAGACAGACATAAAAACGATGTCCACGCGGGCTAAGCCGCGGGAAAAAGCTAGTTGTGGATAAAAAAGGCAAAAGTGCCTTTTTAAAAGTCTTACCTGGCGGCGATAATCGTAATTTACGCAAATACAGAGAGTACAAGTTTAATGTAGTCAAGAAACACAAAATATCTCCGAAACAACGCGGCACAAAAGTTCACGTTTATTTCGCAAGACTGGTTCTACCTCAATATGGAACAGTATTTAGAAGTTACCTAACAAAGTTTTACTCGAACATTCGGTTTATCTCAAGGAAATTTCGTTTTATCTCGCAAGAAATTATAAATGAGGTTAGCAAATTCTGAAGTACCTAATTTGGTAAGGAAAATCAGTCTCTTGGTTGCCGAATCATCCAAGGGACGTTTGAAACAAATTCTGCTTTAAAAATTAATATAAAAAAGTACATTTTCCCTTGAAATGAGATTCCTGGAAAAATTAAGACTGTGCACACTACATCACAGTCGACAGAGATATGTGGAGACATGAGGGCGTTTTTATAGGCGGAGCTCGTTGTCAATGAGTAATGCGTTTTGGGCCAGCCCCACGCGTGTATCTCAAGATTGCGTTTACGTATTAAAGAGGAATTTACATATAGCAATACATTCTGGTTTAGGTAAATATGGCGAATAATTAATTATTTGGGTTTTTCCTTTACCTACGGTAAATAATTTAGGACATCTTTGGCGCAAAAAATACTCTTTGCTAGCAAAATCTACTTACTTGCAATTAAGATGACCGTAGTAGAGTATGTCCCACAAAAACTTAGATTTTAAATTTTGAATTGAATTACTTTTGGGTGGTATTTTGATAGATTGGGCGAAAAAATAACCAACGTAAAAGAATTACACTCACTACAATAACTTTCGATGTTAGTCGCGTAAATGACCGTAATTCTCAAACACGTATATTACGCAACCAACACAAACTAGCGAAATATTACGCGAATAACACGAACTAGCGATATGTTACGCAATTAACACAAACTAGCGTTATATTACGCAACTAACACAAACTAGCAAAATATTACGCGACTAACACAAACTAGCGGAATTCAGGGCGACTAACAAACTAACGAAATATTAAGCGGCTAACACAAAAATGGCAAAATATTACGCGACTAACACAAACTAGTGAAATATTACGCGACTAACGCACACTATCGAAATATTACGCGACTAACTCAAACTAGTAAAATATTACGCGACTAACACAAACTATCGACACATACAAGTAATATATTACGCGACTAACATAAACTATTGAAATATTACGCGACTAACACAAATTAGTAAAATATTACGCAACTAACACAAACTAGCGGAATATGACGCAACTAGCACAACCTAACAAAATATTATGCGACTAACACAAACTAGCAAATATTTCCTGACTAACACAAACTAGCAATATTAGCGACTAATAAAAACTAGCGAAATATTACGAGACTAACACAAACTAGCTAATTATTACGCGACTAACACAAACGAGCAATATTACGCGACTAACACAAACTAGCAATATAAAGCGACTAATAAAAACTAGCGAAATATTATGCGACTTACACAAGCTAGCAAAATATTACGCGACTAACACAAACTATCGAAATATTATGCGACTAACACAAACTATTGAAATATTACGCGACTAATACAAACTAGCGAAATATTGCGCAACTAACACAAACTAGCGAAATATTACGCGATTAACATAAACTGTCGAAATACCTACCTAAACAAAAGTATCGATTCATCATCCATACTATTCAAAATTCTGTGTTTTATCTCTCAAAAATGACTAACAAAATTTATAAAAGTTTTTAGATATAAATTAAACGGCCTACTACAGCAAGTAGTTTGCTACCTACGTAAAAAAAGATTATTCAGTTTGTTTCTTTGTATATTTTCTTAAAAACAGCTTTCTCAAAAACAACTCTGTACTTTGATCTTCAATAAAAACCCAGGTTCTTTGTTAGTTTTTCTCAGGGCTGGATTTTCTCTATTCTTTGCTACTAAGAAAGCGTAATGCTTACTGTTGAAGTGTGGCACGTAGGTAATCCTCTATATGGGCTATGCAAGAATTTTAGCGTGGCTATTCAATTTTTATTTGACCCGACTGCCCAACAAAAGAAACACATTTTCAGGTAAAACCCTCAGTTCACGAGTCCGACTCGTACTTGGCCAGTTTTTTTATCAGCTGTCGTCTTTTTATCAGTGTTTGCCAGTGAATGATCACAATGATTCGCACAAAAAAAATGGATCACCCATACCAAAATGACTGCTGCCAGCTGGCCGACTTGTATAAAAAATTAAACAATATTTATATTATACTAGCTGTTTCCCGCGGCTTCACCCGCGTGGACAACGTTTCTATGACTTTTCGAGGGTGCGCAGTACACGAGCCGCAAGCGGCTCGCGAGCGGGGAAAAAGTAGCCTGTGTGTTAATCCACGTTTTATTCTGTCTACCTACCTAATTTCAGCTAGATCCGTTCAGTAGTTTTTGCGTGAAGGAGTAACAAACATACACACTCACAAACTTTCGCCTTTATAATATTAGTGTGATTATTTTTTTAAATTAACCATAGATTCCTTATATAAAGTATTGTTTGGAATCACAAGTATAATCTTTAACTAATGTGTTAGTATTTTTTTAAATAAATTTGCGCCACACGATAATAAAAGAGGGCGTTGAGAATTTTAGTAGGTACCAGTAAGCACCGTACTCAACCACGGCTACTGTGAATGCATGGGTTTCGGCAGTTAACCGTGATGCGAGAAGCTAATGACTCGGAGGTAAGTGCGCGGGCGCACGGCATTTGTCGACAACTTGCAAATGGGGAAATGGGCCGTTCTTGGGGGACGCTAAGTGATTTTTTGTGGTAGCAAGCAAATAGATGTATCAGATCTATTGTGATTTTTGGGAATGGAAATGGTGGGCGTTGTAAAAGCGAACAATGACTAAACCCCAATGGATGTAAGAACAAGGGAAGGAGAATACAAGTAGGCTCTTAGCTAACATTATGGCAAGGTGCAGAATTGTTTGTAGATTAAAAGCATTATAAGTTAGGGCATTGTTTGATAACAAGGAACAAGTAGGAAGGGATACATGCTAAGGGAATTTGTGATCTTGCCGAATAAGGATTGTAATAATTTAAAAAATATATATATTTCGGAATAGTAAAGAAATAAAAACAATTTTCTTAAAGCAATGGCGGTACAACGGTAGCTTATAATAGGTACTTTGAAACCAGAGGTTCTGAGATCAAATAAGGCGACGGTCAATCTATTAATTATTTTTTTCCCAACATGATGAATATATATTTATTTATTTCTATATGTGTTAATGTCTCTTTGGCAGAGCCTGTGCCCTTAACAAAGGATTGATGGATTTTGGAGTCCGAGGTGTCGTTAGATTTGTCTCGATCCCGTGAGAGACACAGGATACATTTTTAGTTCTTAATTTTTAATTTAATTGGTTAGGTTAAAAGAAACATACGTATATATATACGATTGCTTTAACGGAGAAAGAAAGCATTGTGAGGAAATCTATTCATTAGATTTTAAATCCGTTCGTAAGCTGCATTGCACCCCTACGTAGGTGTAAATCCATGAATGCACTAACTACACTTGTGCGGGGTGCCATGGAGGAAGCTCAGTTCAACTGAAGGGAACTACCTTCTATCCCATGGAGGCACTGAAGAGAGGATAGAGAGAGAAGTTAAAGCCTCTAAAGAAAGTCTTAACTTGGACAGCAGACAGCAAACATTTAGTTCCATTCCATGAGATATTTATGACCATAGAAAGTGGGCAAAGTCCATAGCTCCAATATAGAACCATAAAAAAATATTTTTTATTTATTTTTTTATTTACAATTGGTAAGATGCCAAAGATGGAAGTGGGCTAACCAAGATTCCCCAATGCAATGGAGAACTTGTGATAATTTAACACAGGAACACTCACACCAGAAAAAATCATAGCTCTTCTCAAGGATTCCTTCCCCAGGACAGGTCAATAAAAATGTAACACAATTTCTGCCCACTCGGGGCTCCGATCCGGCCGATAATAGCTTTACGCTGCGATATACAAACTCCTTGGGAAGTGCGAATCGCGTCTTGTAATCCGGCTTTTGAAGAGTGTAGTGTAGGGACACTTCGGAATTATATGGAGCTGCAAATACAGAAATTCGAGTTGAATAAATATGATTCGGATTTTTTTCAATATTTTCTCATTGTTACAGCAATATGCCTGTAGAGGTTTTTCGTGATTTTTTGCCTTTAATTGGAATTTATTTAACTCAATTTAATACTGGTTTGTTCAGTATTTACAAATCCTAAATGGATGATTTGTGATTTTAGGTACACCTAGACCTTCTTTTAAAGTAAATTAGTTTTCATTTCCTTTTTAGGGTTCCATACCAAGTAAATAGACCCTATTGCTAACGACCTACGACTACACCGTCTGTCTGTCTGTCCGACCGACCTTTAAAGGACTGTATCTTTTGAACCGAAAGAAATATGCTTTTATTTTATTTTTTTCATTTTTCGTGTACCCTTGTGAGATTGTGGCATCATTTTACAGTAAAATAACAAAAAACACCGGTCTAGTGTGAGTGAAGAGAAACGGACTGAAGAGAAAAAAAAGCATTTACTACTTACTTGTCGCTCTCGTTGATGTGTTTTGTCTGAAATTAATAGGTATTATTGTTGTACTCGTATGGAGTGGTGTAGAGATACGGAACCCTCTGTGCGCGAGTACGACTCTCACTTGGTCCGTTTTTTCAATTTAATAAGTAATTCTCTAACTGCAGTTATTTTTCGGTCTGGTTGCATAACTACTTCTACGCATCGAAGTTGTTTTTTGCGCCCCTTTCATTTTACCGTAGAACTATATATAAGGTCTAACAAAATTAGCTGATACCATTTTAACTAGTGCTTCTTACCATGAAACTGAAAAACTTTCCCCATGAAACCCATAGTCAATTCTCAAAAAAATTGTTGAACTTCCCGTACTAAGTTGGCTGATCAGCTGATCGAGTTAGTATAGGAGAGCCAATTTTTTTTTCGATTTGACTATGGGTTCCATGGGGAAAGTTGTTCAGTTTCATGGGTCACCAATCAAAATATGTTTTAGCTAATTTTGTTACACCTTATGTATCAGCAAAAACACTAAGTAGATCACCACAGTTGAAACAGCTCTATACAAATCATCCTTTTAAGTCGAGAACTGTAAGATCTGACGGATTCTTAAGACCCTTTTTGGGGCTAAGACGAAAGGGCCGATAAATTGGAGGGTGACGCGACCCGCAAGGGTACACTGGACCGTTTGGGTATCTATGTATACTTCACCCGTGACTGCATATAGTCTAGCTCGTATAAAACTATGCGAATATTAAGATGCGAGCATTTGAGAATGAAACGCCTTTGAGGTTTTTGTTGTAAAATAATTTGGTTGTGTAATAGTGAACTTTATTAAGTAGCAGCCGCTGTAGAAAAGAGTATTGTTACTTGAATAAAAAAAAATAATTAATTATTATTATCATAATTATTACACCAGAAAACGTAGCGTAGGCAGGCCTCCCGTGGACCGACGACCTGGTGAAGATCGCGAGAAGCCGCTAAATGCGATCGTAAAAATCCTTAGGGGAAGCCTTTGTCCAGCAGTGGACGTTTTTCGAATATGATTATGACCATATATAAGTATGTTATATATTTTACTCTGATAAAATATAAAACAGTTTTAAATACAAGTAGTTTCAAATCAATAAATTTAACTTATTTATTCCTCACAAAATTGTTTCTTTTATATTTCCTAACATAGCTCGTAGAACAGGGCCGATGGGGCAGTAAAGTTCTCGAGTGGCGACCGCGCACCGGAAAACGTAGCGTAGGCAGGCCTCCCACGTGGTGGACCGACGACCTGGTGAAGATCGCGGGAAGCCGATGGATGCGGGCAGCGCAGGACCGATCGTCGTGGAAATCCTTGGGGAGGACTTTTTCCAGCAATGGACGTTTTTGAATATGATGATGATCATAATTATGTGTGTTATATATATTTTACATTATTTCCCAAGTTTTTAAAAACTTTTGAAATCCATCTAAATTTTTACCCTAGTGCGGCAAAGTCCAAGTGAATGTATCTATGTATTTATGTAAAAGTAGTTTCTATGTACCCTTGCAACTATTACCCAACTATGTGGCGAGCCCAAATAGAAAAATGTGTTTGACCTAAATGTCTATGTATTATCATTTTTAACAGGTTTGGAATGACAAATTGTATGAAACCCGAAATAAAATTTAGATTTTTTAAAATTTTTGTGTACCTACTGTAGCAAAATCGGGTTGAAATGCAGAATGAAATAATAGAGAAAACCGTTTGCTACAAATACGAATGGATTTGGAATGATGGCCTAAACATTGAAAATTGAATAGGAAAAAAACAGCAAGAAAAGTTTAGGATTATAATCGGCAAATATATTAAAAAAACAAAGAATTTAAAATTAGAACATTAAATAAGATTACACAAATTTTAACAACGCTCAATAATAAAGGTAGTTTATATGGGAATGTTCATAAATGAGAAAGTGGCAATTGGCATTTTAAAGTACAACCAAAGTATATACATTAGTACTAACATACAGTATGGACACTCCCTGCCGCTCTCTAGATTGCGACCTCACCCCCTCGTCTCCCTGTTTGATACAAATTGGTTACAGTTTGTTTCTCGAACGTATGGGATTTCGCCGTGATTTCGTTTGCTCCGTCATTTGTTTTTAGAAATGTAATTTCACGACCATTTGCATGCAGTGTCCGGGATGTGGTACAACGATCGGCAAATAAGGAATAGTAAATAACCAGCTAACCCCGCACGTACGTGGCTGCATCTGCCGTATTATAATAGTAATGCATGCCAAAAATTTATTAATACTTAAAAATTTCATACTAAAGAGTGAATTTAAAATTAGGCTTAAAAACAAATTTAGTAATGCTGGAGCCGCGATCGAAGAGTGAGCGAAAACAACAAAATACGCATACTGCCCTGGCAAAGTATACGACCACTGGGCGGTCGTAGTGTTGGAGGTGGTCAGGAAGGACAGCAGAGTGATGGGCTGTCCAGCCTCCGGGCGGCCTGGAGAAAGTTGTAGTGTGCCGCAGGATCTGTGAATCACTGGCTACAGGTTGTGGCCCTGGGATGGCGGTGCCTGATCCATTTGTTTCGGCAGAAGGTCCAAAGGGAAGACCATATAAAATCACGTACACGGCTATGACCAGACAGTCATCTTCAGACATAAAGGAAAGCAGCTAGAGAACTGGTATATAAAAAAACCCGATGTTGTCTGTAAAGGCGGTTTAATTTTACGTGGTAAGTGATAACGTATCACAAAAAAAAAAGAATCTTAACAAGGAGATTACGGCGAGAGTTATGTAAACTCCCGCGCATATAAATAACCTATAGTAGTGAATTACGCTGCACTACCCGGTGTCACTCGCGCTATTCAAACAAATCTTACTGCGTATATGCCTATAATTGGTTCATTCGTCTAGTACTTACGAGGAAACATAGAAACAGACATACATACATTAAGATCAAACACTTAATCTCCTGACTTGACCTCATCCAATCCTAGTCTTTTTTCTTTGTTTTTTGCCTTTCAGTATAGTTTTTTGTGCCGCAGCTTGGATTTCATTTTTTAAACGACTTTTTAAAAAGTTTTCTTTGTTTTCACATAGACAATAAATCTATATCTTTGAAAAAACGCAACACCCAACAAACACGCATCTCGGATACTGTATCTAAACGACTCGCTACATGTTCCAAGCAGGAACCAATAACATAAATAACTACCAACACTCTCTGGCCTTTATCTTGCATCTGAAGCATGTCTTCGCACAAATTTGCAGCACCTCCAACCTCAGCCCTGCACAGCACGACATTTTTCACAAACAGCGTCTTTCGATAAAGCAGTTGTCTCCTTTTAAAGCGAAGGTAACGAAAGAAACAGAAATAGTTTTAGTGGACTCAGACGCGACACAGCGTTGTCTGAACCACGGATAAGATAAATAAGGTTGGATTGGCCATAGTCACACTTTTGTTTGAAAACCAGCTTCGCCGCCTGTCTCCCACCCATCAACTCTACTACACAAGCAATAATAATACATACACGAATTGCGCACACTAATAAACAAAACACACTTAGAACACAGGGCTGCAATTGTGTCTCACACCATTTCGAGAGTCTCTACGTTACACACAACGACACGCAAATAAAAAGTTTGAACGCGTGCTTCGGTTAAGTATGATTATCTAATCATACTTGTGGCGCGCCTGCCCAGCGCACATTCACAATCCAACATTATTTATCTGATCCGTGGTCTGATCAATGGTCGTGCTACAGTTGGCCCAAGTCCCGAGTTATCGGCAAACAGAACCCGCATGTTGCCATTTCGGAGGTGACAGGTTTTATTTTGCTGGGGTGAGGAGATATGGGGTTTTTCGGGGATACACAAGGACCAATTTTGTTTATCATTCAAAATTAGTGGTTCCATACAATATGTTTATTTCATGACTTACCTCACATACTATATTTAGCGCAATTTAATGTTCAAAACATTGTTTTTTTTTTGTTTTAAAAATATAAATAAAACAGTTGTCATAAAAAAGAGATTAATAAAGAGGTCACTTTCAGCGATAAGACCACCTTTGTAAACTTAAGTCCGATAAAACCATGCTGTAATTATTTCTTGTATGCAATTAAATGTTTATATTACATAAATCCTAATTAATATTATAAACGCGAAAGTTTTAAGAATGTATGCATGTATATTTGATACTCTTTCACGGAAAAATTACTGAACTGAAATACCTGAAATTTGGTATGTAGACAGATTAGGACCTAGATTAACACATGGGTTACGTTTTTCCACTCGTTGGTTACGTTTCACATGGGTTACGTTTTTCCACGTTGCTCGCGTTGTGCGAAGTCATAGAAACGTTGTCCATGCGGGTGAAGCCGCGGAAAAAAGCTAGTAAATACATAAAACAATAAATAATATGGATTTTCAACCCGCAAAAATGTGGTGTTTTGATTCAGCGGAAAAAATGATGCTAAATTTTGAAAACACAACAGCAAAGTTGCAGTTTTTAAAGTGAAAACTTCTTTATTAACGCGCTAAACTGGTTTTGGTAGGGGAAAACTTATGGTGCGTAAGCTTGTATTTATTTTTTAATTTTGCTGAATAACCTTTCTTTTTACATTATTTCATTTCATTTTAGTTCGCGTCAACGACATGCTACACTATACACGATGAAAACCACTGTATTCTCTTCTGTCGATAGTCCTCACGACTCATTTGACTTTTTTATCTACTCTCATATCGTAAAGTTCGCATTATCAACTTCAAAACGAGTTTATATTGGCATACTTTATAAACACAATCATCATCATCATCATATCATCCGAAGGAAGTCCACTGCCGGACATAGGCCTCCCCCAAGGATCTCCACGACGACCGGTTCTGCGCTGCCCGCATCCAGCGGCTTCCCGCGACCTTCACCAGGTCATCGGTCCACCGTGTGGGAGGCCTGCCTACACTACGCTTTCCGGTGCGTGGTCGCCACTCGAGAACTTTTCTGCCCCAACGGTCATATGTTCTACGAGCAATGTGCCCCGCCCACTGCCACTTAAGTTTAGCAATTCTGAGAGCTATGTCGGTTACTTTGGTTCTCTTACGGGTCTCCTCGTTTCTGATTCGATCACGCAGAGAAACTCCGAGCATAGCACGCTCCATTGCCCTTTGGGTGACCTTGAGCCTTCTTATGAGGCCCATAGTAAGCGACCATGTCTCAGTTCCGTACGTCATCACTGGCAACACACATTGGTCGAAGACCTTGGTCTTAAGACACTGCGGTATCTGGGACGTAAAGATATTGCGAAGCTTCCCGAACGCTGTCCAGTCGAGTTGAGTTACAATACCGTAATTTAAAAAAAATACATTATAACATTTTTTTGTTAGAGAAATAATGTTATAATGTAATTTTTTTCCATTACGATACAAGTTAAACCAAAGAGATAATATCACCAACGAAGTTCCATATCATTTTTTTTATAGGAACGCACATGCGGTTCGCGCCATTTTATACAGCAATACAAAAAGTTTTCATTCCAATTTTTACTTGTCTGTGACAGCGCCCGCTTTAACGCATGGGCGGTGATGTGTTGGTTTTTTATTGAATTTTTTTGTAGATACTGAATTTCGTGGATAATTTTCATACTTGTTTAAAAATGTCCGAGATCAGTGAAAGCATTGTTTTTACCCGACTGCGCCAGAAGGAGGGTTATGTTTTTTACCCGACTGCGCCAGAAGGAGGGTTATGTTTTTCGAGAGTATGTATGTATGTATGTATGTATGTATGTATGTTTGTATGTATAATTGTTTGGCACGCTCTGCAGCCTGAACGGCTGGATGGATTTTGGCTTGAGAGGTGTCGTTAGATTCGTATTTACTGTGAGAGTGACACTGGGTGTATCAAAATAAAAAAAACAAAATGGCGGATTTTTGGCGCCAAATTTCAATGTAAGGCACGCACTGCAGCCTGAACGGCTCGATAGATTTTAGTTTGAGGGGTGTCGTTAGATACGTATTTACTGTGTGAGTGACACTGGGTATATCAAAATAAAATAAAACAAAATGGCGGATTTTTGGCGCCAAATTCAAATGTTTGGCACGCTGTGCAGTCAGAACGGCTAGATGGATTTTCTGTCAACTGATAAGTTAATAATCTGCGTAAATTTAATGTGTGTCATTGTGTATATAGGTTACTATACAAACTCATTCAATAATAAAACTAAAAAATGAATAAAATAAAAAAACGGTAATTTAAAAAACTAAAAAACCCGACTGCGTTTCTGTGTAGTTTGGAAATGAAAAACCCTAAAACAAGAAAGTCGTCATACCCGATTGCACTTAACTTAAGAAAAATTGTAGCAGTCGGGACCCATTCTAGAAGTGGAGGCATAGTGAATTGAGAGCACATACCTCTATTACATTGCAGATTACTCCAATATACTGAGTAGACGGCTGACTTTCTAGAATGGGTCCCGACTGCTACAATTTTTCTTAAGTTAAGTGCAATCGGGTATGACGACTTTCTTGTTTTAGGGTTTTTCATTTCCAAACTACACAGAAACGCAGTCGGGTTTTTTAGTTTTTTAAATTACCGTTTTTTTTTACCTGTCTGTTACACCGTCCGCTTCAGTGCAAGCGCTGTGATGCGCTGGGATTCAGCGCCATGACACGTTTTGTTGTAGGTACTTACTGAATTTCGTGGGATTTTTTCTTACTCTTAACTTTGATCTTTGTATTTTAGTTAACTCAATCCCAATGTATGAGATTAGATAAAGTAGTGTATGAAACTGCACATAACTTAGTATTAAAACACTCGTGTAATGCTATAAAAAAACTCGCCTACAGCTCGTTTTTTTAACTTACACTCGTATTTTAAGAACCCTTATTATGCAACAGTTTCATAAACTACTATTTATCAATATACATACTTGTTTCTTCAACACAGAAGATTAACATCACTGGTAAAAGTAAACACGTGGGACAGTGTGTAGACTCGTCTCCTCAATCGGGTACCACTGGGTGGTGGCGTAACGGATTTATAGAGGGACAACGACTTGACCAAACTTCCTGTTTACAACATAAATATTGTTGGAAGAGGACCGATCATACAGATAAAACTAAATTATGTTTGTTACCAATCAGATTGTTGGTCACCTTGTGAAGAATGGGCTCGTCTGCTCGCGATCCGGGGAACACCCGTGTGTCACGGAAATGTGAGTTCATACTACTCCATATTTAACCTCAGAGTGGCCGTAGGAGTAAAATAAGTTAGGGTGATCTTTTTTTTTTATTCACAATTAATAAACTCTTGAAAACATCTCACCTAGTGGTAAGTGACGATGTTGCCGAAGATAAAAGCGGGCTAACCAAGGTACCCCAACGCAATGGGGAACTCGTTTCAAAAACGTAGTGTGGATGTGTGAATTTTTGATTCGGTCAGAAACTGTTGAACCGATTTTGGTGAAATTTAGCACACAAATGTTTGAAGATATTTACCAGGGTTTTTAATTTTCAAAATAAAAAGAAAATTGACAAAATGTGGTATTCCTAGGATTACTGTAAAAGGGTACAGTCATGCAACTTTTGTCTAAAACAGTACTAGGGATATTTGACAAAACAACGCAATCAAGGCTAAAATACAAATTGAAAAACAGACTTAAAGACTTGGCTCTTTAATAGATATCACTACTTTTCTAGGTCAAGTAAACTTAAACGAGACTTGGCAGGTTAGGATGTTTTTTTTGGGATTCCACTTCTTTTTGTACAAACATTAACAACTTCAGGATTATTAGTTTTTCATTTTTAGGGTTCCGTTGAAGTCAACAAAGAACCCTTTTAGTTTCGCCATGTCTGTCTGTCCGAAACTACTAGTACTAGAAAGCCGTAATTTGGCATTAGTACCTATACATTTTAATTACGCCAACAATAGTTAAATAAAAATCTTGGAAAAAAAAATAGGGTACCTCACCTAAATGTAAATAGGGGGTGATTTTTTTTCGTTGTTGTGTATTGTTGAATAGGTTTTTCAAAACTATTGCTAAAACAATTTTTCCATCAGGGATCTGTTTGTAAAAGATTGGGTTTTAAAGTGCTAATTTTTGTTAAAGTCCAGTGTCCTACCCTCCTACCAGCTAAACCGCTATTTCAGACATCTGGAAAAATTGTAAATAGCAAAAAATTTAATCAATTTAAGAAGAAGGTGAGTTGCAGTCAAACGCACTCAAATTTTTAATAAAAAAAAAAAGAAATCTATCACGGCTAAGCAAACTTTCTTAGTTTAGGAGTAATTGTCGACCAACTATACAAAATTTACTATTACCAACTGCAAATATATTTTGTTTTTTAAAATATTAAATTTTTTAAGACTTCGGAATCCTACTTTTCCCGAGTCCTATTGCACTTGGCCGGTTTTTTAAATTATCTTTGGAAAATGTCCATCGTAATTAACAACTTAGTCTTACTGAATTTTATTTATTATATATATTTTTTTAAACCCACAACTTATAGTGTTAAGGCGGCTTTTCTTCATCCTCACTATCCTACTTAATATTATAAATGTGAAAGTTTGTATGTACGGATGTTTGTTACTCTTTCACGCTTCAACCACTGGAAGGATCGAATTGAAACTTGCCACACATATAGGTTAGGTCCTGGAATAGGACATAGTCTACTTTTTACCCCGGGAAAACGTCTTATTCCCACAGGAAAGTCGAAAACGAATCGAATCGAGGGCTAGTACTTAATATTATTAATGTGAAAAAGTGTTAATTTGTTTGTTATCTTTTCACGCTTCAACATCTTGACCAATCTTGATGAAATTTGGCATGCATGTAGCCTGTGTCACGGGAAATAATATATGCTACTTTTAATCCGTGAAAATAGCATAGTTTGATACAGTTCCTGAGGTAACTGAAAAAATACTCTTTTTTTGGTTAATTTCTATCGCAACGGAACCATGGATTGTTATGATTTTTTGAACAGAGGTGGTTGAGGGGGTGGTTAATGACATAATTTACTTATTAGCACATCCTGACATAGTTCCCCAGGGATCTGGGGAAACACTTTCAACGCTCGCGCACGTCGGCGTCGCAACGGAGCAACGGATTGAAGTGTTTTTTTTGTAGAATTGGTTAAGGGGTTGGGAAGTGACATAGACTGCTAAACAGAATACCGCTATATACGAGTAGTTCCTCAGGGATCTGGAAAAAACTAATGTCCACGTTCGAGAGCCGTTTACGGCTCGCGCACCACTCGCCCTCAAAGACAGTAATAAAAACTACGCGGGTAAAGCCGTGGCAGTAGTGAGTTAGTCAGTAGGTACCATCACATTGTTATTTAAAATATTTTTATCGAGATTCCTTGGCTGTATAAACACCCGCCAAATCTACAGACAATACACGGTATTACAAAAGCGATCGGCTTAAAATTCCACGTCCCCCATAACACGGGGAGTTCCACCGCTCAGCCTATAAATAAGAGAGGATGAAGCAGTCCGGTAATCTCCTTACAAGACACGCATACACTCAATTAAGATGCGAAGTTGAAGCTTAGGGCATCGGTTCTGGGTAAAGAGCAAGGGACGATACAGACCGGGCGCCCGCTCGCTGCCTGCTACAACATTTATTTATTCCTGTCATTTAAAGCGTCAAAATGATTTCTGTGTTACAACTATGCAAACTTTGAAGGAAAAGTCTTCTTGTAATCCTTAAGGGCCGCCAGGAGGCTCGAGTTTCCATACAAACGTAGTTCCGCTTTAATATAAAAACTACGTGCCGGATTGAATCCAAACTTTGTGAATATATTGAGTAGACACAATATCGACGTTTGTAATTAGTTTACGATGTAATAATATAAAACGAAAAAAATTAGAGCAGTTTCAAATTTTCAGTACAAAACTAATTTAAGCCTTCGTTTATTTACGTTAAAATTTACTACGGTGAAAACTAATTACAAACATTGATATGTGTCTACTCAATATATTTACAAAGTTTGTATTCAATACGGAATGTAGTTTTTGTATTAAAGCGTAACTACGTTTGTATGGAAACTCGAGCCGCCTGGAGATTTAAGATTCTTCCTGTTATCTATGAAGACAACATTACTTGTAAGGGCTGTAATGTCATCTTTTTGTACTAAATAAACTGTTGAATAAATAAATGCTTCTGTAGGTTAAATAACTATTTTGTCCTTATTAAAATTTTGTAAATAATTTTTGACATTTTACAGCAAGGTGGTATCTATTTATACAGTATTTCCAGATTAACTTCTTAGTAAAAATATGAAAAATACTTTTTTTTTTATTTTCTTAGGATTGTTATAACGAAAAACAAACACGAAAGCGTTTGAACAAAAGATTTTAACAAGATTGGTTTTAATTTTTAAACGAATTCTCAAAGAGAGGAGGTTCTCATTTCTAATGCATGTGTGTGACGCGATTTCTTCGCCAATTACGAACCAATTTCAATGTTTCTTTTTTTACTTTAAAGGTTACTTTTCTAGTTTGATCCCGTTTAAATTGTATTAACATAGGTTTAGTAATTTTAGAGCAAATTAACAAAAACAAAACCCGGCTAAATGAGAGTTGCACTCGCCCTAATATCAACCCCTTAAATCTAAATTATTTACCTTTCACTGTACGGTTAAGATTGGGTCAGCAAACTCTATAAACGTACCAACTTTTATCTTCTTTCATTCAGTTATTATGGAGAAAATCTGGTGTGACAAACATCTTTTTTTCTTCGGATGTCCGGGACCTTAAAAACAAACCATAATTGCTGTACTTAGTTTCTGAGATTGCACTCCGTTATTTTTAGCATGATTAAAACGTATTCAAGTTTTAGTTTTTTTTTTGTTTTTTTTCTTCTGGTATTCAATTGTATGTTTTTTTTTTTCATTTTTGCTGATCTTGCTTAGAGAAAACAATCATTCTCAACTGCTCCGTGTAAACTACCCCTTATCACTGTCAATTCCGTATTCCCTGGTCTGGACGGCCAGGGGCGTCGTTAAGGAGGTTTTTCAATAAAATATTAAGAGGTCTGGAGACAGAGGGTAGAGGATTAGTCCGCATTATCTCTCTCACCATGCACAATGGATTAGAGAGAGATGGATGTTTAATTGTGACGATTCGGTTGTTGTTCTTATCTTATAGCGTTGTACCTATGAGTAATGTTTTGCGGATTCAATTGTGTTTCAGGCGCTTGGCGATAATAAGGGAGATGGTGATTACGGGATTAACGAGCTTTCTTGGGTCTTCATTGTCGATGTGAAAAGTAAACTGTTATTTTAGGGTTTTGTATCAGGTAACAGGACCCTGTTACTAAGCCTACGCTATATGTCTGTCTCTCTGTCTAACCTTTAAAAGGCTATATTGGTAGATGTAAAGGTAGCGGGCTGATTTAAAAAAAAATAGTGACGGATTCATTAAAAAGTAATCAAAATATTTAATATATATTTTTTTGTACAATACAAAAAAAATAAGATTTTTTTCCTCTATCCTAAAAACGGTAATCCCTTTAACTCCCTGCGTGAATCTTAGTGTGATTGTAGTATATACCCCCTTAAGTAAAACAACACATAATAAAAACCGGCCAAATTTAATAGAACTCTCTCTAAGGAGCCCGAAATGAATGAAATAACTGTCGCTCTCGTTGAAATTTGAACGAATAGGTTTTATTGTTGTTCTCGTGTTAATAGTACGGAACTGAGGATGAACGAGTCCAACTCGCACTTGGCCGGTGTTTAGGGTTTCGTAGTCCCTACGAGAAATCCTTATAAGATCTTTCTCTTTATCCATTTATCACAGCAAGGACACTTACACCGTCATAACACGAAAAAAACGCACATTATCTACCTCTAATAGTTCTCAAAATTGAATAATTACATAATATAATTTTAAGTTTGAGAGTCACTTTCCATTAATGAAAAGAGGACGATTTTATTTTACTGCCTCGTACGTAGTTTTGGTTGGCCATTCACAAGATATGCCGCCGACCAAGGAACTTGGAATCACCCTACCCTTGTAAGTAGGCATAAGTAACTACAAACAAAAAATATATCTAGAATCCTGTGATAAACACTTTCCTAGTCTATGTGTTTAGTCAATCTGTATTTAGAGCCGGCCTGTCTGTATATTACTCTTTATTATAAACCGATTTCACTCAAATTTGTCACAGAGATAAGATAAAAGCACGCAGAACAACTTATGAATAGATCCGTAGGCCACACTTCAAGCGTCCAAAGTTCAATGACCCCGTTATGAAAAGCGTTTGATGTCCACAAATACCATTATCGCGCACCGGCGACCGACCTTTTGTCATATTTTGTATTCACAAGAGCGGGAACTTATCTATTCAGATGTCACCACCAATCCTTGCCATTGACAATGGAGGTGTGTCGTGTTGTTTTCCTTTTTCTGATTCTCTTTCCTCCTGACAGCGCGGGGAGATTCACTTTTATTAATTGGTCCTTTTTTATGATTGGTTGCTTTATTATGGAAGCTTTTTTTTGTTTTTCCTTCGTCATCATTACCATCACCATCAGGCCGTGGAAAGCCGCTGGATACAGGCAGCGCAGCACCGGTCGTTGTGGAAATCCTTGGAGGAGGCCTTTGTACAGCAGTCGACGGCTGATATGATGATGATGATGAAATTAAGTGACCTTTAGTAAAACTCCTACATTTCTATTACTAACATAGGCTTTTAATTTTAACTGACTTTAAAAGGAGGAGGTTCTAAACCTTACTGTATGTTTTTTTTGTATGAATGTTACGCAATTGCCTAGCCGATTTTGAACCGATTTTAATGATTCTTTTTTAATGACGTGGTCGCGTAGGTATGAAACCTTAAAACGTAGCAAAATTATACTTGGTTGTTACATTTGAAGTCAGTTTTTTAACGTGTTCGGTGTGGTTAATTGTAGAGCAACAATACAATAGCTTCGCTTATTCCCAGCCGTCGCCACTGGCTTTGTCGCCATTGGTGACGAGCGAATGGGAAAAAAATCAATTTGTCTTCAGTACAAAAATATTTCCATTTGGCACTACCTAATGAAGGAATAAGTCGAGTTTAGTATTAAAAAAAATACATAATTGTATTATATCATTTTTGGAATGTAAATCAGACTTGATCACCGAATTCACTCATTGAGCGAAATAAAATAAATAGAGTTTAAAAAAAACTAAAAAACACGCTTTTAAAGTACATCAGACTAAAAAGTAAAAAATTATTCTTAATATACGTTGAAAATAATAATTAACATAATACTAGTATTATTGTGAAAAAGCGTGGGGTGCTCTGTGTCATATTTTTCGTCTATCAAGCTACCCACACTTTTTCACAATAATACTAGTAATTTGTTAATTATTATTTTCAACTTATTTAAGAACTATTTTTTACTTTTTAGTCTGATGTACTTTAAAGGCGTGTTTTTTAGTTTTTTTTAAAATCAATTTATTTTTTAGTTCAAACTTATGAATTTATTATATTGTCGCTGATTCGTGATAAGTCTACAAAGTTTGAATTAAATCTGTCCGTTTAAAGTGGGTCAAAATCGAGTCCAAAGGAGTCGGTTACATACAAACTTACATACAAACATACAGATGAAGCTAATAAAAGCGTGATAAAAACACAATTGGGTATGCATATTGTAAAGCATCGGTGGCTCAACCGGTAACGACTCGGTACCCCTAACCAGAGGTCCCGGGTTCAAATCCGGACGGCCAATGTACCAATGAGTTTTTCAAAACTTACGTACATATACTCACCGATTGCTTTAACGGTGAAGGAAAACATCGTGAGGAAACCTGCACACACCTGCGAAGAAATTCGAAGGTTGTGTGTGAATTCGAACAACCTGCACTGGGCCAGCGTGGTCGACTAAGACCCGATCGCCCTAATTCAGGGTAGGCTCGGGCCCCTCGGTGGGGACGTATATAAGCTGATATGATGGTAATATATATTTTTTAAAAAACAAGAATATTTTAAGTAACATCAAATTTAGTTTAAACTAGCTTTTGCCCGCGGCTTCGCCCGCGTGGACGTAGCTTTTATGACTCTTTTTGAGGGTGAGTGGTGCGCGAGCCGCAAACAGCTCACAAGTGTGGACATGAGTTTTCTCCAGGTACCTCAGGAACTGTATCGGGCTATTCAGATTAGCAGTCTTTGTCACTTCCTACCCCCTCAACAAATTCTATACAAAAAATCACTTTAATCCGTTGCTCCGTTGCGACGCCACCGACGTCACAGTATAATAAAGAGTTGCCGACGTGCTCGAGCGTAGAAAACAGTTGTCCCCAGATTCCTTTGGGAACTATGTCAGGATATACTTATTAGTAAATTATATCATTTTCCACCTCATCGCTGTGCTAAAAATCACACCAATCCATTTTTTCGTTGCGATTTTAAATAACTTAACGAACTAAGAGTATTGTTTTAGTTTTCTCAGGAACTGCATCGGGCTATGATAATTTTTAGAGATAAAAAGTAGACTATTTCATTCCCAGTGATACAGACTACCTGCATGCCAAATTTCATCAAGATTGGTAGAGGTGATGAAGTTTGAATAGGTAACAAACAAAAAAACACATTTTTACATTAATAATATTAAGTAAGGATTTCTAAATCTTAAATAACATATAGAGCGTCGGTGGCGTAACGGTTAGTGCCACTACCTCCTGTCCGGAAGGCCGTGGTTCGAATCCTACCACTTACAAATATCTATACGAATATCGATATCATATTCGTATGTACGTTTATACGACGCTCTTACGCTGAGGGAAAACATTGTGAGGAAACCTGCACACGCCTGCGAAGAAACTCGAAGCTTATGTGTGAAGTCAATCAACCCGCAATGGGCCCGCGTAATTGTCTAAGGCCTGATCGCCCTAACTCAGGGCAGGTCGAACCCCTCGGTAGGGATGTATATAAACTAATATGAAGATATAACACATATACCTATATTATCAAAAAACTAATTTAAATCATTATATCAATCTAGTAATAAAATTTCCTAAAAATATTAAAATGGGTCAAATTAATATATATTTTTTAAAAAACAAGAATATTTTAAGTAACATCAAATTTAGTTTAAATGTGGATATTTACTTCAAACTAGTTCTCAACCAGTAAACAAGCGGTTAGACCCGTAGTGCCATGACGTATCTCTTTTAAAATACTTCCAAACTGTATACGATAGTTCCAAAGACCCAATGAACCGTTACAAAATATATTGTACGCCGATGACGTGTGCTACCAAACTGCACTGCGCTGTGCACTTTATGCCTTTGCTTTAAAATAAAAATTGTCTTGGCTTTTTTCATATCAGGTTTCTTAAACATTTTTTTAAGAGGCACCCCTTCCATCTGACTGCAAAGGGATCAATCTATTATAATACTACCTAAATGTCAATTGAAAGTCTTGTGGTCGTGATTCATGTCTCGATCAATATCAAGGCATTGTAATGTTGCGGTATTTGAAAACACTTTTCATGTTATGTTACAGATTGAGAACTTTAGTGAAAAGGTAAACAATTAACTTATATGGACTGATATTAACAGAAACCTGACTGTGGTTTTTTCTATAATCACCTCTTCAATGTAGCTAAATTTATCAAGAAGCCCATAGGTATGACTTTAAAATAATTACCTAAATTTGTAAAAATAGTTACTGTAAACTATATATTGTTTCTTGAAATCTTCATGAAATATTTTTAATAATAAAAAAAATTAAGTCATTCAAACTTAAATATCCTAAATTTAGATACAACAGTAAGACTATTATTGCTAGACAAAGTACTGGCTGCAGAGCTGTAGTGTGATCCGGGTTGGCAAACACACAGTGTCATGTCTGAGTTTAACCCAACCGTACGAGATTGCGTGCTTCTTGTTAATATTGCCTATTTTGGATCAAGTATAGCGCAGATCTTTGTTTAATTTAATTTTTGCTTAGTTATTGCTAGTTCCTTTATCCATTTTACTTACTTTATATAAATGAACATTAAGTGCTGGTCCATTATTTTCACCATCTTAATGTAAATATTTTTATCTTAATAAATTTTCGTAAACTTTTTTGTAAATGGAGACGACAAAATATCTCTTATTTAGTTAATGAAGACTAGGAAACACAATTTTGGTGAGCTTATAAAAGTAGGTACGAGTATCTGTCTTTTATGTGTCTGTTCAAAGTTTACATTCAAAGTAAACTGATGTAATACATACATTTCACCTCATACAGGGCCGCCAGGAGTCTCGAGTTTCCATACAAACGTAGTTCCGCTTTGATACAAAAACTACATAGCGGATTGAATCCAAACTTTGCAAATATATTGTAGGAGACACATACTGATGTTTATAATTAGTATATAATGTACTAATATAAAACGGAAAAAAATAAGAGCAGTTTCAAACTTTCAGTACAAAACTAATTTAAGCCTTCGCTTAATTACGTTAAAATTTACTACTATGAAAACTAATTACAAACATCGATATGTGTCCACTCAATATACTTACAAAGTTTGGATTCAATCCGGCATGCAGTTTTTTTATGAAAGCTGAACTACATTTGTATGGAAACTCGAGCCTCCTGGAGACTCTTAACTAATCTCTTTTAAATAGATGAACGGCCAACCATTGAAAGACTTTTTAAATTTAAAATCAATTGAAAATGTTAAAAATCACCATAAAACATTCCGGACTTGTGCTAAATCAAGGCGAAGTTTAACTCTGTGATGGTAAGATACCGTTTAAAGGTAAAAAGAGCTTAAGTGAACGGCAAAAAGGAGGTAACGCTAAAAAGTGATAAAATGGCGGCCGAGCGTGTCTGGGCGCGGTAAAATAGGGGATTTTATTACTGGAATGCGCGCTGAAGGCTATTTGTCTGTGCACCAACCAGCCTGGTTGGGGCATGCCATGAGTGGTAGCGCATGTGTTTTACAAAGAGCTATGTTTTTTAGGAAAACATATCTTAGGACAAGGCAAAGCGTCAAACAAAATATGACCCCAAGCCAAAGAGTAGGGATAATCCCATGCACAAAAATTAATATGGTTCCAAGATTAAATAATACCCTAACCAATAAATATGACTAACTTGCAAACTTACCATTAAGCTCTGGTAGTGTGGAAACAGATAATAAGTTCTCACCTTATGTTTCAAGACTTGGAGACATAAAACTGTTTATTTAATAAAGAACCATGGAAGTACTAAGTATTAACGTACATACTTCCATGTAAATAATCAATAAATTGTTTATGAAACTAGCTTAGGTTTACATAAATAAAAAGATCTATTACAATAAGTAACCAAGGATTCAACCATTGTAGTTAGTTTATGAGCTGCACAAAAGTCCGTAATTTGCACCAATCCCAATGCAGTAACTGCATATAAATACGGAGAACATTTTGCTGAATCGCACGCAAAAATACCGAAAGGCCTGCAGTGCGGGCCCGCAGTGTGGACCGGCTAACTACATACCTCGTATCTACGAGTATGTCGCAGCAAATGGTAAAAACAGCTGTTTTACAAACGAACTACACGCTTTGTAAACTATAGATTAAAAAATCTCCAAGTAAAACCGAGTCAGACAGATGGACAGACAGGTTAGGTAAAGTTAACTAGCATGTCTGTTGCCACCGTTAAAAGAAGCCCCGCGCTTATGGTGATGTGAACACAGCCATAGAGTGTGTGTAGGGTTTAGCAATCAATACTTTGCACCTTAAGGCGCAATGGTACTTAAAAATCTGTCTTTGTCTTTTTCTTTACGTGTAAAGAGGGAAGAAAATAACCACACTTTTGCACTTTTTCGATGTTTTTCGTTTTTATTTTCATCATATTTATCTTAAATAAAAATCCATTCGATGTTTTCCCTTTAGTCACCTATGAACTTTATTTTTGTAAATAAATCATATTATCACATTACTTATTTGAAGAACAAAACCGAAAATAGACGATAAAATGGCTCGAAAAGACATTATTATATCGAGCCAACTTTATTAAATGGTGTTTCCAGTCGATATAGTCCCTCGTAACTATTCACAATAATACCAGTGATACCAGAACTCCTAGAATTTAAATTTACTGTTAACTACTTCATAAATTAATTCTAAAAACCTGTTTAAGTGAACTTTTAGGTACCACGGGGCCTTAAAAAATGTTTCTCTCACGGGAGAGGCCCAAAGATGGGTTTGTGGGTTATCCAATCAGACGGGTCTATACTGCACAAATCATGTAGATGTCACAAACCTGTGTGCAGAAAAATGGTTAACTTAACTGATAAAAAAATAAAACCAATATTTCATAGTTACTCTGTTGAATCAAATCATAACATTTAAACAATCTTTTAAACTAAATTAAAATAAACAAACAAATATTAGAAAAGCTGACTTAGTGCAAGTTGGACTCGCGCACCAAGGGTTCCGACCATCACCGCTCTCCACAAGAGTTTATTTTAATCCACAATTAGTAAGCCCTTGACATCATCTCACCTGATGATAAGTGACGATGATGCCGAAAATGGAAGCGGGCTTACCAAGATTTTCCAACGCAATGGGGATCTGGCTATCTTATCTTCAAGCCGGAACGCAGCTGTTAACATTGATGTTTGGCGGCTTAGATAAGATGGTGGTTACTAGCCAGCCGGGCTTAGAAAATGCCCTTCCACCAAACAAAACCAAGTCTTACAAAGTAAGACTCCGCCGGGAATCTAACCCGCGGCCTTCTGATGTGAAGCTAATGTACTTTAACATTTCGCTACGGAGACGGATAAACTATGAATTAACGAAGGAGTACAAATAAGTATATAATTTATTGTTTTACTATAAGATTCGATTTATAATCACATCAAGTTTGACGCTTTTTTTTTATTTTTTTTTTTATTAAAAATTTGAGTGCGTTTGACTGCAACTCACCTGATGGTAAGTGATGATGCAGTCGAGGATGGTACACGCAAACTCAAATAATGCCTATTCACTCTTGCCTTGAAGATCCCCAAATTATAGGAATCGGGAAACACTGACGCAGGCAAGGAGTTCCACTCCTGCGCTGTACGCATAATAAATGAAGAAGCGTAACGATTCGTGCGAAAAGGTGGAACATCAACAACAAAGGGGTGCAACCCCTCCCTGCGTCTCGTTGACCGACGGTGGAATGGAGCAGGGGGAATGAGGTCGTGAAGTTCTTGCGCGCACTCTCCGAAATGAATTCGATAGAATACCGATAGACAGGCGACTTTGCGGCGATGCTCAAGGCTTTGGAGCTTGTCATTGACTAGCTCGTCGTCACCAATGAGTCTCCGTGCGCGTCGGTCGATGGCGTCCAAGGTATCCAGCTGATAGCGGGCTGATCCATCCCATAAGTGTGAACAGTACTCCATACATGAGCGGACCTGTGCTTGATACAAGGTAAGCAGCTGTCCAGGTGTGAAGTACCGTCTCACCTTAGAGAGAATGCCCAGCTTCATTGCAGCAACTTTTGCCTTGGACTCAATGTAACGACCGAAGTTAAGATTGGGTGTTAAATCCACGCCGAGGAGTTCCAGGTGGTCAGATATCTGAATCGGTTCATTCCGGAGAGTTGGAGTCAAGGTGAATGGACTCCTTTTGGCGGAAAAAAGACACGCCTGTGTTTTAGAGGCATTAAACCTTACGAGGTTGGAATCACCCCATTCAGACACTGCCTGAAGTGATAGGTTAATGCGCTCTATCATGGCCTCTCTCAGAAACAGCGTATCAGCGCTGTTAGCTCGTGCACTGGACAGGTATCTTTCTACAACCGTGGTATCGTCTGCATAACCAATTATACCGGGTTTTAGCAGATCGTTAATGTGAAGCAGAAATAGTGTTGCGGAAAGAACAGATCCCTGAGGTACCCCGGCATCAATCGCCAATAGGTCTGACGAACAGCCATCAACGACCACTCGAATAGACCGTTCCCTCAGGAAATCAGCTACCCAGTTACACAATCCCAAATGAAGACCATAAGAAGGAAGCTTGCCAATAAGGCTAGCGTGCCAGACCCTATCAAAAGCCTTCGAGATGTCGAGTGACACAGCTAGAGCTTCGCCATGCTTCTCGATGGCCTCGCCCCATATATGCGTAGCATACACTAGAAGATCTCCAGTAGATCGACCTCGGCGAAATCCGTGTTGTCGATCGCTAAGGAGGTCATTGTCTTCTAGGTATGCCAGAATGCGGGTGTTCAATACACGCTCCATAATCTTACAGATTACGGAGGTGATTGCTATAGGGCGGTAGTTTGCGGGATCGGCACGACTGCCTTTTTTGGGCACCGGCTGCACGTTGGCCAGCTTCCAGGACTTTGGGACTATACCCGTTTCAAGAGAGAGGCGGTACAGACGTGTCAGAACAGGAGACAACTCAGGAGCGCAGTTCTTTAGCACTATAGCTGGTATACCGTCAGGTCCACTGGCTTTGTTCACGTCAAGATTGCGAAGTGTTTTGAGTACCTCCTTTTGCTTGATACGAATAGGGGGCATTGTAGTATCGCAAGGAGATAACTGGGGTGGTATTCTATTCGCTGTATCGAGACGTGAATTTTCGGCAAACATAGAGGCAAACAGATTAGCCTTCTCAGTTGCCGTGTGAGCCAATGATCCATCAGGTTTCAGCAGTGGAGGCAAAGACGAGCGGCAAAAGTTCGCCTCGACCGATTTAGCCAAGGACCAAAACGCCTTACTCCCAGAAGGGTAGGTGGCAAGTTTTGATCCGATACGGCTTATATGGTCGAGGCGTGCCCTACGCAGCGTCTTTTTGTAGGACTTGGCGGATTTATTGAAGGCTTTCTTTTTAACTCGCGTGTCCGGAGCTTTACGATTTCGAGCATCTGCCCAAGCCTGGTAAGCTGAATGCTTCAGTGCTTCGGCCACTGAGCAATCAGCATTAAACCACGGGCGAGCTTTGCTCTCGAGAGGAATGTCAGAAAACGGGATATAATATTCCATCGCCTGACATATGACTCGCTTCTATGTGTTCTTACAATATAACAAGAAAAAAAATGAAACTAAGTGTCTAACATAGTGACCCCTTTAGTTTTTAATGTTTTTTCACAGCACAGCAAGTCCTGGCGAGTTTCGTTCCACTTCATACTACACTACGTTACCCTACCCTATCCTACCATACCCTACACTACACTACACCACACTGCTCTTCTCTATCCTACCATACCATACCCTACCCTACACTAACCTACCCTACCATACCCTACACTACACTACACAACACTACCCTACACTACTCTACCCTACCCTACTTATGAACCTTCTGACAATAACAAACTCAACAAAAAAATAAATTAGTGAAATCGGTCCAGCCGTTCAGGGGTTCATTTTAATATATATAGATAGATAGATTCATCCGCCATAATAACACATACTCTTTGAAAATTGCAGCCGGTTACCTATGTATATTACAATTTACAGTCTAAAGACACAAGCTTTAAAAGGTTTTTTTTTTATTAAATATTTGAGTGTGTTTGGCTGCACCTCACCTGATGGTAAGTGCCGATGCAGCTGAGGATGTAACACGCAAACTCATATAGTGCCTATTCACTCTCGACTTGAAGATTCCTAAATTATACGAATCGGGGAATACAGACGCCGGCAGGGAATTCCACTCCTTGGCCGTTCGCATACTGAACGAAGAAGCAAAACGCTTCGTGTGTAAAGGTGGAACATTAACAACAAAGGGGTGTCGTCCGATGATGAAATGGAGAAGGGATTCCCCCTCGTGAAGCTCCAGGTCGTGAAGGTCGGACGGATGGATGAACGGACAGAGAGACAGACAGATAGCCTAGGCTTAGTAATAGGGTTCCGTTAATTGGTACGGAATCCTAAAAAGCATGAATACAGTGATACATAATTACATTCCTTTTCTTTAAACTTTTGTACAAACAAACAGTCTGCGTTTATAAAGTAACTTAAAACTGGGATCTGTGTTTAATTTCAAATATTTGTTGTTTCAGTGGAAGTCGCGGTGGGGCGTGGTCACGAAGCTGTCACCGGCTGCAGGTGAGATATCTCGGCTTTCTATAAACTTACACTTAAATCTGGTTCAGATCTGGCTCGAAGGACCAGCAACATGTTGTTCGCAAATCAAACATGTCCTTTAGATTATATACAGTTCGTTTTATAGAATTAATCGTCCGCATGTACACCTCAACTTCGGTTTGATTGCGTTTTCTTTATTGTCGTTTTGTTAACCATTCCGTTTTGTGTTGAGTTAAGTGTTATCGTGTAACAGTTGCGTGATAGTGTTTCCTTTTTGTTAATCGTGACAGTTTAAGGAACTCTGGCCACGACAATTAGGTAAAGTTATTTCATGTTTTGTTTGTTGTACTGTCTCGATGATTTTTAGAGTTCCGTACCCAAAGGGAGCCAACGGGACCCTATTAGGAAGCCTACCCTATCCGTTTGTCCGTCTATCTGGCATTCAAAAAGCTGTAACTTTGGAAACTAATGATAGTTAGCGGGCTGAAATTGTTACAGGATATTTCCTACGTATTATGTCAGTGTTTATAAAATATAACTTTACTAGACTACCTGGTATAATAACGACTAGTGCTCACTAAGCAACAACATGTTATAAAGGTTGTATGTTGCAACAGCTGTTTATGCGTGACAAGATATGGTTGATAGTAATAAAATAACTTCAAAATAGTTCAAAAAACTAAAAAACACGCTTTTAGCACGCACTAACAATTACAATCACAAATTACAGTCCGCCATGTTGGTTTTAAGTCACGTGACTATTTTTTCGTATTCCTGACAGCAAACCCTTTCATTTGATACCCATATCATGGGGGTGCATTTCAAACAGCCAGTCCGTCATATTGGATTTAAGTCACGTGACTATTTTTTTCGTATTCCTGACAGCAAACCCTTTCATTTGAGACCCATATCATGGGGGTGCATTTCAAACAGCCAGTCCGTCATATTGGATTTAAGTCACGTGACTATTTTTTTCGTATTCCTGACAGCAAACCCTTTCATTTGAGACCCATAATAAAAAAGTGATATTATCATGGGGGTGCATTTCAAACAGCCAGTCCGTCATATTGGATTTAAGTCACGTGACTATTTTTTTCGTATTCCTGACAGCAAACCCTTTCATTTGAGACCCATATCATGGGGGTGGATTTCAAACAGCCAGTCCACCATCTTGGGGAGGCCGCCATATTGGATTTGTTATAACGTTTCTTAGTTAGTCATGTATTGTCATCAGAACTCGGAGCGTGTGCAAAATTCCATCCTATTCCATGACCGGGAAGTGGGTCAAATTAAGATTCCAAGATTTTCTTACATACACAGTTAGTTACAAGTGAAGCTAATAAAAGCGTGTTAATAATAAGTCGTCTATGCAAGGAAAGGAAACATTTTATCTAAAATTGGTAACAAAAGCGAAATCAAAGGAAATAATTCTGGGTAATTTTGTATGCACGCAGTCACCAACCTTTGTAGCACTTGTAGCACTTGTAGCACTTGCTGTGTTATGTGTATCCCGATATAAAGGTCTCATTGTGCTCTTTAATTTATAGTTTAATAGATAACCGTGACATATTATTATGGTAAACACTTATAGCAACTTGGAGGGTAAGATTTTGACCAGTTCTAATAAAGTAAAATAAATTGTACGGCAGCCCGCACTAAACTTTCTCGACAAGTATTTACAAATTTCTTTTCATACAGAAATCGAATATTTTTTGACGTGATAACGTCTTATAATTCGATGGAGCCGGCTGCACGCACGAAAAAATGCGTCGTTACCATGCGTCGTTACCTCGCTCTGAGGCGTTCCGTCGTTACCTCGCTCTGAGGCGTTCCGTGAGGCGTTCCGTTTTCGATATTATGAAACCATTCCATCAGTATTTTCTTATGACGTTGTCACGTTCAACTATCGTCAGTAAACCGACTTTACAGACAACCGTTTTTTTTTAATAATTAAATTCATAATGCATGACCAAATAATAGGGGTTTAAGTATGAAATTACTGATTCTGTTTTTTAAGTTCAATGCAAATTTTTATTATAAAAGTTATTGTTTTTTATTATTGACCTTATAGTGACACTACTTATGGTCTTTTATTAGTAACTAGTGGCATGTCTTTCTGTTCCAATTACCTGAGCTATGTACCATTGAATGGAACAAAGGCGTTTTCTTCGTGGTCAGATAGGGCAATTTTTTTAGACTAGTATCTTTTCTTGAATTTTCCTGAAAGTGACGAAATCTTATGCGGGGTATTCCCAAATATGACATTAGTGACGAAGAAACTGCTGCGATAACTCTAGAGCTTTAATATTAAAAATGTGTATTTTTTGCCTTAAAAAATGGTGATTTATTGAGTTGAAAATAACCGTCTAGATGGGTTTAAAGCCACCAATCTCTCAAAATATCCAAACAATAGGCACAAAATATTTTCCACCATTTAATTTCTAATAGTCTTATTCTATTACGAGAGTAAATTTTGTTAAGTGGTCAGCTAAGAAAACGCCTTTGTTCCATTCAATGGTATGGAACATGAAAGACATGCCACTAGTTACTATGGTATGGATTGGAACATGAAAGACATGCCACTAGTTACTAATAAAAGACCATAAGTAATGTCACCGTAAGGTCAAAAATAGAAAACAATAACTTTTTTATTTTCAATTAAAATTGGCATTGAACTGCAAAAACTGAATCGGCAATTTTGGTAAAGACCTATTATACTTATTCGTAATACATGTCAATTCAATAACTCCTACCACGATTTTCCCAAGACCAACGGGTATTACTATTAATACCCGTTGGTCTTGGGAAAATCGTGTTTGTATGGTTTGAAGCGCAAAGTATCGCTTCAAGCCGATCTCCTTTCTTGCGTTTCATAAGAAAATTCTCTTTTGGTTTTGTTCGTCTATGGAAATTGAATTTGAAAATTTTTGTTTCTTTTTGACAGGAGAGAGAAAGAATAACAACCGAATGGTGGTCACCGCAAACCTATTTTTGACCGTAAATAAGATTATAAATTGAATAAGTTGCCTTTTGCTGTTTTCAAAGTTGTATGGTGCGGTTTTTTTTAGTAAATTACAGATCCTTTGCCGATATTTCGAGGGTTTTTACCGAGTACCTAATGGACAACTAATATAATAACAGCGTAATAGCCGACGTATTACACCAGCAGGCTAAGCAAATAACTGATCGAGTCTTGGCTGGTACAGCTCGAACACCTTTTTCGTCAGCCTGAGCATCTACCACCGTCGTGCCACCTGCGAAGGGAAGTAGTCACCTTTTTTCTTCACATTTCCCTATTCCCCGGTCAAGATTCCTTTTGGTATTCATGAACTTTAGAAATTGAACAGTGTTATTATTTTATGTGTGCCTTTTTACGTATAATTTAAGGTATTATCTATCACAGAATTAAGAGTAACAATCTATACGTATGGATTGTCCCTTCTACTACTTATTAAGGTTTTACAATAACTAAAAGTGTAATCACACGTTTGTACTCCATGTTCAATTTTAGTCATAGTCTCTCAACCTATTGAAAATTGATATTATTATAAGTACCATTTTACTTTTCTCGGTGACCAATTCCTTTTGATACTAGCTGTTATTAAATACAAATTTTAAATAATATTTTAATTTATTACCTCTAAATCTTACGTATCATGTGTGGCAAATTCCGTAAGGGTTTTTATCCCCACTTTCCATTATTTTTGTCACAGGTTCTCTTACAAATTAAATTGAATCTTGCGATTTACATACATAGGTAATAGATAAATAAAAGAAACTCCGATATACAAAGTTTCATCTAAATCGTTAGAGTCGTTTGTAAGAAAAAAACAGTTATAACACTTTAAACTTTCACGATTATTCATAATGATAAATTGAGGTAAAAAACATCAATAAAATTACGTCAAGCCCCGTTTTCAATTTGTCTTTAAAAAAACAGTTTTTGTTGTATATGTTGTCTTCGGTTTGACGGTACGAAGTAACTTTTGATAATATTGCGGTGAAATAATTTAAAACTCTAAAGTTCCAAATGGTCCCAATCAGACTTAAGATATAGCCTACAGAGCCAATCGTGACGGATAGACGCACGGACGGAATAATTGCAATATTCGATTTTTCGGTATGTCTTAATGATATTTTCAGGAATTTTGGAAAATCTCTTTTTTCGCGATAACAATACTTCCTCTAACTTAAGTACCGTACGTACCGTACTACGGTGTAGAGAAATTAAAAGATGTATGCGGCGCTCTATGCTCTATGCTCTATGTACGTACTACTTAGGGTTCCGAAGTCAACAAGGAACCCTTATAGTTTCGCTATATACCCTATACCTATACCCTTATAGTTTTCTTCCTTATAGTTTTTAGTTATTGTCCGTCCATCCATCTGTACGCGGCTTAGCTCAGAGATTATTAGTAACCTACTAATTTAGTACTAGAAAGTTGTAATTTAACATGAGTATACTTATTAATCACGCCGACAAAATGGTATAATAAAATCTTGAAAAAAAATAATTAATGGCATTATTTTTAAAGAGGGGTTTGCCAAAACCATTTTTCTATTCTGCGATCGGTTTGTGAAATATTAAACTTAAAAGTGATAATTTTTGTAAGAGTCCTGCGCCTGGTAGAGGGCTACCAGCCTAACCACCATTTTAGGGCATCGGAAAAAAATTGAAAATAGTAGGATATATAATATTATTACGGCTTAGTAGATTTTCTTAGTTTAGAAGTAGAAGTCAGCAAACTTAAGGTGTGCAGTTAGGTCCCAAATAAATATAGAAAAAAAAATCCAACCCTAAGGGTTGGAAAACAGGGGCTGATTGATTGTTCACTCACTGATTGTAATGTATGACCACGCATTACTTTTTACAGAGTAGTCCGATTTTAATATTTCATTTTTACTTAAAAGAATGTCACCCATTAATATATTTTAGACACAAAAATTAAAAAAATAAAAACCTTTTTAACCAAATATTAAACCGACGAAAAAAGAAAGGAACTGAAAAGCGAAAAATAAAAAGAACCTTTATAGTCTAACTGAGCTCCTACACTTATGTAAATACCTAAAAAAATTGAGTTGGTGCCAAACAAACAAACGAAACGTTCGGCAATTGCCAACAAAGGGACGCATCACGTCGGTCGACGTCGCCGTGTATTCCGCTGCTATCATTTCATTTTAAGTAATACTTAAGTTGCTTATTTGTTTGATTGGTGCCGACTCAGAATCATTTAGTTATTTACCTTTTCTTTTATTCACAATTGGTAAACCCTTGACCACATCTCACCTGGTGGTAAGTGACGATGTTGCCGAAGATGGAAGCGGGCTTACCAAGATTCCCCAACGCAATGGGGAACTGGCTATCTTATCTTCATGCCGGAACACACCAACGATATCAAAATTGATATTTGGCGGCGAGACTTAGATAAGATGGTGGAAGCTAGCCAGGCGGGCTTAGAAAATGCCCTACCACCAACCAAACCGAGTCTTACAAGTAACCCCGCCGGGAATCGAACCCGCGACCTCCTGTGTAAAGCCAGTGAACTTTGCCTCTGAGCTACGGAGGCGGTTAAAAACCTAAGTGTAGGAGCAGAGCTCAGTTAGACTATTTAGGTTCCTTTTTTCCCTTTTCAGTTCCTTTCATTTTCGTCGGTTTAATTTTTTGTTAAAAAGTTTATTTCGAGAATTCAACGGAACCCTACTTTACGCGAGTCCGACTCGCATTTGGCCGGTTTGTTTCTTCGAACTGTTTTCATGTTTGTGAGTGTATATGTTTGTTACTTATTCACGCAAAAACTACTTAACGGAACTGGCTGAAATTTGGTAGGTAGACAGATTAGGACCTGAATTAACACAAAGGCTCCTTTTTTAACGCTAGCGAGCCGCTCTCGGCTTGCGCACTGCGCACCCTCGAAAAGTCATAGAAACGTTTTTCACGCGGGTGAAACCGCGTGAAACAGCTAGTGATTGATAAGTCAAAAGTGCTACAAGGGTGAAGAGGTTAAATATGCAATTAAGGTGGAAACAGTACCGATATTGGCTACAATCCGACCGAGGGATACGCTTTTACAACACTGTGTCACGGAAAGCAACAATTAAGTTATTGAGACCGCATTCTCAACTCGGATATTGCACTTTAACACACGCGACGAGAGAAAAAAAGAAATACAACATCTAGAACGTGCTATTAGAATTTCTTCAGCGCTGAGTATATATGCAGATACCAATCATCAACGATTGGTCCACGGCCGGACCCCAGGCATACTTACCACCTCGCCTGGCGGAGACATCTCCCTTTGCTCTCTTCGAGTAGGAACGCATCGTTCCTAAAGGTCCTTAAAAAACAGCCAATTTCCATGATGCCTCTACAGAGGCACAATGTCTTTGCACGGCTCGACGCTGAATGCAGTCCAGTAATAATTGTAAAGACGCAGCTAAGAAAATCAAACTATGAATATACACTACATCTGTCTTACTCTCACTACAGGAGCCCATACGGCATACTCAAACGTTGGGCCATTTCCTTGACACAGAATTTCCCTCTGGAGTTAATAGAAACTCTTCGGTTAAGTAGGGTAGTTAATTTTTAACTAGTGCGTTTAATAGGTAAAAAAAGACGTGTGGCACTTGGGGACTGCCGCGGTAAAGCTATTGCATAGCATTTTTTATCAACTTATGGAATTATAATTATTTATTTATTTTTTATTTATGCAGAATTTACCAGTACCATATAGTCCTTGGGACGCGGGATGTTTATGTTATAAATTAACACTAAGAAAGTTCATCATCATCATCATCATCATCGTCATCATCATCGTCGTCGTCATCGTCATCGCCATCGTCATCGTCATCGTGATCGTCATCGTCATCGTTATCATCATCATGATGTATAGATAGATGGCATGTTTAAGTTTTTTAGAACTCAATATATATATTTTTTGGGGTTTTAGGTTTATTTTCGTTACGAAATTTCTTGATTCGATCCCCTCAAATCCTGCGATAAAAGCTATACAATAGTTTAAAAATATTGAATTAAACCACGGGCCTACGAGTACTTACGTCTACGTCAAATTAAACAGCAATTAAAGTTGCGATGCTATCGGGCGAGTTATAATGTCCTGTTCAACAAAATAATTTTCATTCATGCCACGACAAACTTACTATTGCGCTCGGGATTTACAGCTACCAGTACAAGTTTTACGTAGAAAGGGTGGAATTGGCTGCAAATGTAAAGTGGTAGGGTAGCGTAGGCTACATTGTAATATGAAGTGGCAGTATACGAGGTTCCGTGCGGCGTACTAATGGAGACCTGGAATTTTATTTTGTTGTTGGATGATTGAGTTATGAACACGATGAGTCGGTGGTTTTACAAACTCGTTTCCACGTTGATGTGACGCGTTGACTGTGCGCAGGCGCGAGACGGGAGGCATTAACCGATAGTTGTATATAAAACAGAAATAATGTTACATAAGGCAGAGTATTGTATATTACTAAGTGCTTACGTAGTTACTAGGTACCTCAGTAAGTTTATTACCATTAAATAGATAGATAAGTTGGGCGGCGGCAGGAAACACTTTTTAAAAAGAATGAAAACTGGTTTATAATATTCTAATATTCTATTTCTACGCTTAGAGCTAGGCGAGCTCACTGCTCGGAGTCGATGTCAGAACTGACTCCTGGTCCTATGGAGTTATACCATTCGCAAAATGCAGCGTTAACGGAAAGTTACTCTCACGTTAGTGAGATTTGCTAAGGGTGCACATTAACGTGACGCAGAGCTGGTTGCTGGTGTATAACTAGATAGATAGATGAAACATTTATTATTTACCACAAAACAAATACAGTACGGTAAATTAACATTACTACACTTATGTAACTAAGAAGCGTAGTAAAAAATTTAGTACTTTGCAGTTGCTTACAGACATAACATAACATTATTAATCATTCTACACATTATAAGTCAGGATTTTTTGTATATACAGGTTATAACAAAATTTGTGTAGGTCCCGTTACCTGGGGCTTTTACTAATCATACCTGATCTATGACTTTACTGAAATAAAAAAAAAATATGGAGGGTCCATTTTTTATTGAGATTTGACCATGCGTTTCTTAAAGGTAATTGTTCAGTATGATGAGTAAAACCCCGAGCTAACGGGTCCTACACCAGTATCTTATCAGCTCATATGCGTCCCCACCGAGGGGCTCGAGCCTTCCCTGAATTAGGGCGATCGGGCCTTAGTCGACCATGCGGGCCCAGTGCGGGTTGGTTGACTTCACAAAAACCTTCCAGTTCCTTCGTAGGCAGGTTTCCTCACGATGTTTTTCTTCACCGTAAGAGCGTCGGATAAACGTACCTACATATGAAATCGAAATTTGAAAACACATTGGTACGTGGAATTTAATAGTAGATTAATTTAATAATTAACCAAGGGAAGAAAGTGACCCATTTCACCCGAGTTAAACACTCTTCTTTTCATTTCGACTATGAGGAAATGTATTATTAATATGATATAAAATATTAATTAGATATAAATAAAGTTTACCTGATCCAACCTCCAACCTTCTCACAATGGCTACTTGCCACGGTCGACTAGATTATACCTAATCGAGTTGGTCACGACGTGCATCTAGATGGCCATGCAGAAACGTGAAAAAAAGTGTCATGCTATCATGGCATTTTGGCGGGCAGCTTATTAGAGGATTATTTTAAATGTTGATCTTGTGTAATTGCGAAAAGATAGACTAATTGTAAAATTATTTTAATATGTATCAACCTATAGATCGTAGTAAACACGTCGTTTAATGTATAGCTGAGTTTAGATATATGTAAACCTCTTATTTTAATTTGACGTAACTCAAATATCTTCGAATCCTTGGCAATTAAAATAAAATACTTTCCACCCTAGAGATAAAAAAGCAATGTTCCACCCGGCTATCTACTCATGAAAATTAAACTTTCCGAACAGGAGAGATGAAAAAGATATTACGAATTTAATAATGTCAATCTTAACAAAATCCTTACTAATATTATAGATGCAAAAGTTTATAAGTATAGATGTATGGATGTCTGTTACACTTTTGCACCAGATAAATGGAACTGGATGACATTGGGTAGGTACACAGATTAGGACCTGGATTAACATAAAGGCAAATGTTACCACGCTCGCGAGCCGCTTGCGGCTCGCGCACTGCGCAATCTCGAAGGCAGTCGTAGAAACTATATTCACGCGAGTGAAGCCGCTGGCAAAAGCTAATACTGATATAAAAAAACAGTGTGTGGTTTTATGAAACCATGGTAGAAGTGAGACTTTTTTTCACATTATAAACATTTACAGAGAACGAAACGATCATGGCTGCTCTCGTCTTGGAGCTACGGTATAAAGGATGAAACGATCATGGCTGCTCTGACGAAAAAGTTTGAGACGATGTAATAATCTATTTGGCGTCACGCAACACACAGACGAAAAAGCTTGAGACGATGTTATAAAAGTTTAACTTTAAAAAATAAAGATTGCCGCTTCGTGGCCAGTGAGGCCCCGCGGAGCGCAGCGGGCAACGCGTAGAGGGAGAGCGTACACATCTATGAAATAGATAGACGCGCGGTCGGGCTCCCGACCCATGGTCCAACTGTTTTGTTCAACCGGCCCTATGTCGCGGATTCGAAGATATATTTACTCTACCTACTCGTACATCATCATCATCATATCAGCCAAAAATCATCCACTGCTGGACAAAGGCCTCCCCCAAAAATTTCCACGATGACCGGTCCTGCACTGCCCGCATCCATCGGCTTCCCGCGATCTTCACCAGGTCGTCAGTCCACCGCGTGGGAGGCCTGCCTACGCTACGTTTTCCGGTGAGCGGTCGCCACTCGAGAACTTTACTGCCCCATCGGCCATCTGTTCTACGAGCTATGTGCCCTGCCCACTGCCACACTTCAGTTTAGCGATTCTGTGAGCTATGTCGGTAACTTTAGTTCTCCTGCGGATCTCCTCGTTTTTGATTCGATCACGCAGAGAAACTCCGAGCATAGCACGCTCCATTGCCCTTTGGGTGACCTTGAGCCTTCTTATGAGGCCCATAGTAAGCGACCATGTCTTAGTTCTTTAAGTCATCTACTCGTTCATTTATACCAAAATATTTAAAAATAAATGTCTACCCGTGCAAAGCCGAAACGCCTGTTACTCTTTTACAAATTTGACAAACACTATCTACCCTGATGGTTATGCCGATTTGCAGCAGATATCAGATAGATAGAAATGTAAACGCAATGTTCGTTAACAACCCATAGATGTCCCCACTTAAGGGGCGCGGGCTTCTTCCGAAGCTTGTAAAGTTTAGGCCATACACCACACACGGGGGCCAAGGCCGGGGTGGTCGAGGTTACAGGGCCAATAGCAAACCCCACTGTCAGAAGTTTTTCAAGCCACCGCCTATATGGCTTCTGATACGGTTTAACAACTGCCACCTTGTTAAAAGCCTTTTGATCGCCTCCGTGGCGTAATGGTAAGTCCATTCGCTTTGCACCAGGAGGTCGCGGATTCGATTCCCGGTGGGGTCAACTTGTAAGACTCGGTTTGGTTGGTGGTAGAGCATTTTCTAAGCCCGCTTGGCTAGCTACCACTATCATGTCTTGCCGCCAAACATCAGTGTTAACAAGATAAGGCTTGAAGATAAGATAGCCAGTTCTCCATTGCGTTGTGGAATCTTGGTAAGCCCGCTTCCATCTTCGGCACCATCATCACTTACCATCAGGTGAGATGATGCCAAGGGCTTACCAATTGTGAGTAAAAAAAGCAATTGGAACCAACGGTTTAACTGCTTCAGGTAGGTTTACCTGCGTGATCACAATCGCACTAACGTAAGACCGTTACGCGCATAAAAAATTACGCATTATAATTTAAAAACCAAGGAATTAGTAAAAAAAGTGTATAAAATTCTCATGACACTGCATTTCCGTTTACAGTTTACACAATTAGCGAGCTAATGACCGATTCAATTATGCATTCAACATAACGACGGGAACACGACAGTAGCACAGTACTTAAAGAAGTGTTAACAAGAGTCGTTCGTACATTTGGTTGAGGTAACTTTAAGTTGCCGTGTTGAGCACTCGGGGACTGCTGCGCCCGCACCCTGATTGAGGGTAGATATGAGTGGAGGGAAGATTGAGTTTGTAGGGGAAGGTAATGTGGCGATAAGTATAGTCATTCATTATCAACAAGATGACGAAAATAATCCATGTGAAAATGTAGGTTCTAGTGTAGATAATGTAAGAAGTAATGATATATCCTTTAAAAGTTCTTACCCAGTAAAAGACAATTAATGATGTAAACCCATATACCTTCATCATGATCATGATATACCTTGCTTACCATACAACTTTGCTAATAAATGAATATACTAATCAATCTTATTAAATTGTGATTTTACTTTAAGTTGACCGAACGCAGCGAAAGATAATATTAATAGTCATTCCAATTGTGTGTTCAAAAAAATCCGTCCGTCACTCTTTTCCTAGCGATTATGCCAATGGTACAGTGGTATAATCATATTTCATAGGATTTTGGGCGGCTTCTGGCTGAGTGGCCATTTAATGGTAGCTGACATACAACAACATAAAATGAAAAATGCGGAAATCTCAAAAATGGCTTTAAGGATTTGGATGAAACTGCAATTAATATTTTTTTTGTAATGTTCTATCTAGTGAAGGTATTGATTCATCATCATCATCATATCAGCCACAAATCGTCCACTGCTGAACAAAGGCCTCCCCCAAGGATTTCCACGACGACCGGTCCTGCGCTGCCCGCATCCATCGGCTTCCCGCGACCTTCACCAGGTCGTCGGTCCACCGCGTGGGAGGCCTGCCTACGCTACGTTTTCCGGTGCGCGGTCGCCACTCGAGAACTTTACTGGCCCATCGGCCATCTGTTCTACGAGCTATGTGCTCAAGGTCACCCAAAGGGCAATGGAGCGTGCTATGCTCAGAGTTTCTCTGCGTGATCGAATCAGAAACGAGGAGATCCGCAGGAGAACTAAAGTAACCGACATAGCTCACAGAATCGCTAGACTGAAGTGGCAGTGGGCAGGGCACATAGCTCGTAGAACAGAAGGTATTGATTATTAGGGAAAAATTCGTTAAAGGTAGGTATCCATACAACGTCAATCTCTTGTTTGCGATTTTCTAAAATCAATCCTTTTATTGTCGCTTGCTTAATTTGAGTTATAACAGAAATCTACTGCCAGTGTTATAGTTCGGACTACTTTCAGTCCGAAACTATGAAACTGGCGGTAGATTTCTGTAACAACTCAAATTAAGCAAGCAACAATAAAATGTTTTCGCGAAAAAGTATGTGTAGTAGTGCTTTACAATTTACTTATAGTTTTAACGACGTTGCTCTTCTTGCTTGTACCATTACATTCGATATGCACACGAAGCACTGCATTGCCGCATTCCACTGTGCTTCCACCACAGCCCGTACTAAAGATAGTCCCTTAATTTAACTGCTGCGTAATCAGGTTGTCAGAACTATATTATCGGATCTTTTGCTTTCACTTCGGGTTAAAAGTTGCCATGTTATTTCATTTTGTCACGTGATATTGTAGCAGTGTTAAATAAACATGCTTACGTTTACAAAATTCTTGCTGTTTAATAGAATTAATCGTCCGCATGTACACTTCAGTTTTGATTTGTTTGCGTTTTCTTTATTGTCGTTTTGTTAACAATTCCGTTTTGTGTTGAATTAGGTGTTATCATGTAACAGTTGCGTGAAAGTGTTTCCTTTTCGTTAATCGTGACAGTTTAGGGTACTGCGACCACGTTAGTTAGGTAAAGTTATTTCATGTTTTGTTTGTTGTACTGTCTCGATGATTTTTAGAGTTCCGTGCCCAAAAGGTACCAATGGGACCCTATTAGGAAGCCTACCCTATTCGTCGGACTGTCCAACCGGCATTTAAAAAGTTGTATGTTTGGAAAATAATATTAGTTAGCGGGCTGAAATTGTTACAGGACATTTTCTACGTGTTGTGTCAATGTATATTTGATCGAAATTAAAACCTTTGAGTATATACATTCTGTAGGTACACTCAAATAATAAAACAAATGCGCTGACATGAATATTCCTTCCTATGATTTGATACCTGATTATGCATCTGGTTCTTCCTTGAGATTACGAAGCTAGACATTGTAGTTACGAGAATTTTCATCAAGGATTTTTAGTGAAGTATTTAGGAGTTTGTATTTGCCTAAAAGTGCGTCGGAGCATTGTAAGTTGTCAGAATCTGGAGAAATTGAAGGTTTGATGACCAAGGTTTGAACCAAGTTGGCAATAGATGGCTTCCTAAAACTGCCGAAGCTGAAAGTTGGAAAGACATAAGAACAGACATCTTCCAAACTGGTATAATGACCTGGTCACCATCAGAGTCAAACCCTCATATCAGAATTCTTCGGTTCAGAGTCGCGCAGTTCTAAACTTATTTTAGTTGGATTTGAATTTAGATCTGTCACATAAGATAATTCGAGTTTTTCGGAATAGCAAACGTAATTTTGACACCATGTTAACCTCATTTTAGTTTAGTTTAGTTGATATGTGCAAAACCAAATTGACACCATTGTCTCGCCATTCATCCACTATAGGCTAAATCAGAAAAATAAAAACAAAAAAATATGCCTGAAAGGTGTAGTGAAAAATATATTGATATAAAACGCGGAAGTAAAATGCGGAAATTAGAAAACTAATCATATAGATGCAAAAACTGTCGCGGACACAACCTGCTGCTCTTTTTCCAGTTTTTTTGTTTTGATTTTGCTTTACCACCTTGGTGTGATTTATATTACGAACACAACAAATAATAAGAACGCCCAAGTGTAAGTCGTACTTGCGTTGAGGATCCCGAACCAAATGATGAAATAAACTGTCGTTTTTGTAGATTTATTTTTATAATTTTTATTTTGTATAGCATTTCCATTAGGTACATGTTGTATTATGATTTCGATTTTATTATTATATTTTTTTATACATTAAATTATATTTATTATATTTTATTTATAGTAAATTGTTCTATTTTCAATATTGCTGCATAAGTTTGCTTTGCACAGCCCTTACTTTTATTTAATTGTATCCATTCTCTAGGTTGCCTGGAAGAAATTGCTTTAAGCAATAAGGCCGCCTTCGTTGTACAATTTAAAATTTTACTGTTTATTCTGTACTTCATGCTTATTATCTGTTTATATTTTTGTAATTGTACAATAAAGCATATTTGATTGATTGAATAAAATTAATAATTATCATTTTGAGTTTCTGGTTGACGTATTAAGGTTCCTTATCCAGAATTATCGATCAGCTCATTGTTACTGGTAAGGTTAACGGCAAACGACCAAGTGGCCGCAGCCCTACAAGAAAGCGCCTATCTTATCAGGTCCGCTATACTCTGGATACCTAACTGCATGTTGCTATACAGGATGCCAAGAACAGGGACAGATGGTGGAACATCGTTAGTAAGAAGCTGATCCAACGGGGCCCTCGCGACCCTCAGTAATGAGGACAGTGGCGCGAGGAGAAGGAGGATCCAGAAATGTAGTGGTACAGAACCTGCAGTGCGCGATTCAAATTACAATTAGTTGTTTTTTTAAAAAAAAACTTTTTGGTTACTTTGCAGCTTGGACATTTCGAGACGCAAACGTAAACGACAAAGAGTAATAATTATTATAATGAATCATCGCTAAACTTGACAGAAATAACTCAAAAACAAATTGTGCACTTAAAATTTACGAAATGAAACTTAAGCTGTCTGGCCAAAGTTGTGAAGAACATTTAAAAGCGATGTTTTATAAGTTTTGGGAAATTATTCCAGCGTCGGCCGAATTTATTGCTAACGGTGCACATTAAGTGACTTTAAAAACTTGAGCGTTCTGCAGCTATCATGTTGTGAAATTTAAATGCATGATTTTCAGGGGGATGATTCTCTACTGGAAGACCTGTAAAATTTTAAGTTTATTAGTTATATTCAGAAGGCAGTGAAGTCTGCAACAGATAAGGACTGTTCGGTAAGTTTAATTAATAACTTAAATGAAATTGGTTTAATTTTAGTTTGACACATCTAAAATATGGTCGTTCCGAATAGCAAAATGGCGTTCTAAACTTAATTTAGTTCGATTTTTGTTTAGATCTGTCAGATAAGTTTAGTCGAGTTTTTTCGAATAGCAAACGTAATTTTGACACATTTAAACCTAATTTTAGTTTAGTTTAGTTGATTTATGCAAAACCGAGTCGACACCATCGTGTGCAAACATGTGTCAGTCGAATGAAGTTATTGTAAAAAACATAACATTTATCCTTTTTAAAATCACTTCTTGCCTTGCTACAGTAATTATAATTGAGTTTCATTGGAATCCCTGTCCACATATTATTACGTCATCCTTCATATTTAACCCCTGGAACAAGAAAGTTTGACTTCAATGTCTGTGTCCAGCAGTGGACGTCCTACGGCTGATATGATGATGATGATGTAATAAAAAAACAAAGTGAGATTACTCCCTGGACATTTAAAATGAGCCACTAGTCGCGTAAAATGAACTTTGGTTGCCGAAACCTTGATAGGTTAAGTGTGTACCCATGTATTTTGTTTTTTTGTCACGGTCGTTTTTTATTTCACCAGTTTTCTCACAACTGTATTGGAAAACGTATTATACATGGGTGTAAGACAATAAAAAACTCGAGACGACGGGGGGGCTACGGCTCGGGCTCACAAATGTCACTCGTTTGTTATTGACCTTTTTACCACCCTTGTATCATAATTTACTAAATACTAACCTAACCCAGCACTATTCAGTAACTTTGTTATAAGCATCAATTGAGAAATAAAATAAATCTCATAAATAGAACTAGTTTTATGCACAAAGTGTAATACAAAAAAAAATAGTCGTAGGGGGTTTGTCGGCCCATCGTCGGCGGGACCCGGTCATAAATAACCCGAACAAATTAAAAAGTCCTACGGTCCTGGTACAGCGGCGCAACGATTATGCGATGGAATCCAGATACTTGTCAAAGTTGAAGAAAATTTTAGGTTAAGAAGATAAAACAAAGTACCGTAAAATAAAAACCTTTAAATTGTGGAGGCAGGGTTTATTTATCTTTGCTGGTAGATTCAACGATAAGTCTTAACTTTTTTCATAATATCTTTTATTTAAAGATATTTTAAAGGCATAATTAAATAAATAACAGTGTCAGCAAACTTACACAAAAAGCTGCAAGTCCTGTTGTATTTTGTTAAAGTTTTTTAAAATTCTACAAATCTACAATATTTATTATTAACTTATCTACATCTAATAATTATCTGATGAAGCTAAGCTATTTAATACCAAAAGTATTAAAAAGTACTAAAAAAAATCAACTTGATAAATAGACCTTCAGAACAGTAAAATCAAATCAATATTGCAGCATATTTCAGAAAGTCACTTCCGAAATGATTACTTACACTACATGGAACCTGATGACGTCATAAATAAAATCCCTCCCACGCGGATGTCCCCTTACTTGCATTATATGAGAACGGAACCCCCGAGTCTAGAGGAATTCAAATTACCAGGGTTTTATGAGCGGGAAATCTGTTTAATGTCAGTCTGGCCGGTGGGGGGCGCGGCGGGGGCGCGGCGGGGGGCGCTGCAGCGCGGTACTCCGGGTGCACGCAAGGAAATGTTATCCCATTGATGTGAATTTTACGAGATGCGGTCAAAATCTTTGCCACTGATGTTCACATTCAGACCTGCCCTAAGGAACCATTTGTTTCATCATGAACAAAGTATATAATATATTAGTACTAACATACAGTATGGACACTCCCTGGCGCTCTCTAGATTTCGACCTCACCCCCTCGTCTCCCACATTGGTTACAGTTTGGTTGGCGAACGTATAGGATTATTGTTCGCCGCCATTTTGTTTGTTCCGTCATTCGTTTTTAACCGACTTCAAAAAAAGAAGGAGGTTTCTCAATTCGACCGTATATTTTTTTTTATGTTTGTTCGCGGATAAATTCGTCGTTTATATATAATATATTGAGTTCTAAAAAACTTACAGTGCCATTTATCTATCCATCATGATGATGGTGATGGTGGTGGTGATGGTGGTCGCGATGGTGGTCGAAATGGTGGTCGCGATGGTGGTCGCGATGGTGGTCGCGATGGTGGTCGCGATGGCAGTCGTGATGGTGGTCGCGATGGTGGTCGCGATGGCAGTCGCGATGGTTGTCGTGATGGTGGTCGCGATGGTGGTCGCGGTGGTGGTCGCGATGGTGGTCGCGATTGTGGTCGATGACGATGACGATGATTATTTAACTTTCTTAACTTTCTTAGTGTTAATTTATTTCATAAACATCCCGAGCCCTAAGGACTATATTATGGTACTGGTAAATACTGCATAAATTAAAAATAAATAAATAATTATAATTGCATAAGTTGATAAAAAATAACCGCGGCAGTCCCCGAGTGCCACACGTCTTTCTTTATTTTGTTGGAAAGGATATATCCCAAGGGTGGTACCATGATAAGTAAACCAGGATCTGATGATAGCATCCCGAGAAATAGAGAATAACCTTCAAAAATCGTAATGGCGAGGTGACTAGCGCGTTTGAAGTCGGTTTATCTTGTTTAAAATTATTTGAAATATCATTTCTGCCCCGTTGTATGAAGTGTACAGGGTGTGTCGTGAATAAAAAAATACTATTTACATTTGAGCGACGAAGGATTAAGATGATATCTTTTGTTATGAAAATAACCTAACCACTCCGGGAGTGCCGACGGAAGTGAAAACTTTTTACAATTTTTTAAGTTTTAACCCTCCGAGTGCTCCTGGCGAAAGACTAAGTTGACAAAGTTTTGACCTTGCGAGTGTTCCTTGTAAGGTCTCGGTTACGGTAACAGTGTCGCGAGTTTAATGGATTTTTGCCATTTAAAAAAATGCTCAACGCGCCTTAAGAAGTTTTCACTTTAAAAAAAAAAGATTATTGATGTGGATTGAAGGTCTTAACTAGTTGAGTCTGTGTGAGTGTGCGCGTCCCTCCAGGGCTACGGCTCTAGTGACCACACTACTGACAGATTTGAATACAATTATTGAGGTTGAGGAAATATTGTTTTTAATATCTCCAGCCGTTTTATAACAATTTTTAAAACAAACCTAGGTTTGTTCTAGGGTTCCGTGCCTCAAAAGGTTAAAACGAAACCAATCACTCGTATGTCTGTCTGTCCGTCCGTCTGTCACAGACAATTTGCTCGGAAACAACTGGACCGATTGAGTTGATTTGGTACTCATATGTAAGTTGGTGACACAAAGACGGACGTGTCACTTTAAAGATTTTTTCAAAATATATATGAAATGAATAGGCTTGTTGTGAAAATCTCAAGAATATTCATTTTTATAATTTTAAGATAAAAAGTTCTGAAGTTATTTAAATAATAAATAAATACATAGATTACAAGAAAATCTATGAGAAAATCTAAGGTCTTTCCATTCCCACAGGAAAAATGAAATTTCTACAGTCCAGAACAAGTAGACCCCTATTTACCTAAAGCAGAGTATCTAGTGAAAGGTCTTATTCTGCTGGTAGATAAGTTTTGATCAAGAGTCGCACTTGGCCGGTTTTTTTTAATGGCTTCAAAGATTTTAATAAAACTTTGTGAATAACTAGGAACTAAGGCAAAGTTCACTAGTTTATTATTCCAGAAAAAAATCACTGTAAGTTTTTTCATAAGCTTGTAGTTAGTTTTGTGACGTTTGAATATAGAGTGTGTTTTAACTGTAAACTTCCCCAATAAAATAAAAATGTCCTTAAGGTACCTCTCATACAAACTTAAATAATTTGTATTTTTCAGCAAGTAATCTTTATTTCTTCTATTTTTATTTTTAATTTGTGTATGCTCGACTACGCCAGACGGTGAAGGCTTCATGAGAAAGTATGCGATTATTGTAAAAGGTGGCATTAGGAGCCTAAATTCGAGTGTGACACCAGGTACACAGCATTATGACTATTCGCAGTCTTTGTCGAGGTGTCGTCAGTGCTTTGTTGCGGACCCTCAAATGCTTCGTTTTCCAGTAATCTCGCTGGCTCTCTCGTCCCACCCACCGTCACACAGCAAGCTGCTTGGCGGTAGGTATAGAGCCATCAGATTACCCACCCAGTCGGACCTTCTTAAGGTCCTACCTCTGTACAAGATTGTGACGTATACGTGTGTTGTCAAGGGTTTACCAATAGTGAATAAAAAAATAAATACGGATAGTATTACCATAGTGTAAGGATTCATACAGTAGTCCCACACCTTTGATTTTTGCGTCAAAGCGGACGTCAATAGTAACTGGGCACCTCTCTGGCGCAATGTTATATGGCGCTTCTTGTTCCTTGCACGAATTGTCGCGAACGGTGACATACAGTTAGGGCTCGACCTTCCCCGTCTTGGCCGTCAACCCCCGCACGACTGCCCTGTCTAGAGCTCCGGTACCACACCGGATATGTGGGAGCCAGCTTCTCTGGCGTCCCGAGCAGGGATCGAACCGCCAGCAGCGTAAGCAGCGGGAGGTGAGCGCGCCTACAGCTCCGGGACCTACCTGGACAGTAGGTAGTGGTTCTCTTCCACGAGGCACTCTCGAGTACCGGGACAAGCGTATTGGCGGCAAGACCTATTGTAACTGGTCCTTGTCTTCACCTTATGGTGCTGGCAGGAATAGCGGCCCTCACTATATGACCTAGCTGTCGGTGATTGGGGACGCTTTATCATAAACCTGGTAGTTTAGCGTATCTGGTAGATATACGAGAGGGAATGCCTTGTCTAGACGTCTCCGTTAGACGACTGTATGGATTCTCAAGATTGTGGTATTATTTTAACCGCCTCCGTGGCGTAATGGTTAGTCCATTCGCTTCACACCAGGAGGTCGCGGGTTCGCTTCCAGGTGGGGTCACTTGTAAGACTCGTTTGGTTGGTGGTAGGGCATTTTCTAAGCCCGCCTGGCTAGCTACCATCTTATCTAAGTCTTGCCGCCAAACATCAGCGTTAACAACATTGATGTGTTCCGGCTTGAAGATAAGATAGGCAGTTCTCCATTGCGTTGGGGAGTCTTGGTAAGCTCGCTTCCATCTTCGGCAACATCGTCACTTACCATCAGATGAGGTGATGCCAAGGGTTAACCAATTGTGAATAAAAAAAAATAACTATATGCAAAATGACAACCGCTATGAGCTCCACAAAAATTGCTTCACTTCGGGTGTCATTGGACTGTCCTTACGAAGGAATGTTTAGGTCTTTGCCGTATTAGAATATTATTAGGAAACATTGATTTATGATCCAGTTATCTTTTTCAAGTTAGTTGGTTGTTCGGGAAAGCTGCTTTACCTATCGAGGTCAAAAGAGAAAAATCGTTTCTAATAAATTGTATTTGATAAAACATATCCACGAGCTGCATCGGATTCCCAAATTAGAATTAACGATTCAATTTGAACCCCTTCCACGGGGAACATGCCACAGTGTCATCAATTAATTAATAAAACAAAGTTGCAGATGATAAATCAAAATGTCCTATTCAGTGCCAGTACGCATTAAATAGAATTAATCTTGGTTGAAACAAAAGGTATAAAATGCAGGCTTTTTAAATTTGCATGGAACAAGCGAGGCACCCCATGGCGATAGTTTGCGCATACAGGGGGATGGCGAGGGGTGGAGATGGCAAACACTTAAATAAGTTAAGTAATTTATTGGGGACACAGTGCGGGGTAGGTAGTAGCCTTGTAGCCTTAGGTGATGTTGTACAAGAAATTATTTAGAATAAGCACACTGTCGTGTTCATTGTTGATATTTCAAGAATTTTTTGACTCAATCGGTAACGACTCGGTCCTCCTAACCAGAGGTGCCAGGTTCAAATCCGGACGGCCCAATGTACCAATGAGTTTTTTTTTTTCACAATTGGTAAACCCTTGACAACATCTCACCTGGTGGTAAGTGACGATATTGCCGAAGATGGAAGCGGGCTTACCAAGATTCCCCAACGCAATGGGGAACTGGCTATCTTATCTTCATGCCGGAACACACCAATGATATCAACATTGATATTTGGCGGCAAGACTTAGATAAGTTGGTGGTAGCTAGCCAGGCTTAGAAAATGCCCTACCACCAACCAAACCGAGTTTTTCAAAACTATCGTACATATACTTACCGATTGCTTTAACGGTGAAAGAAAACATCGCGAGGAAACCTGCACACGCCTGTAAAGAAACTCGAAGGTTGTGTGTAAAGTCGACAAACCCGTGACTGGGCCTGCGTGGTCTACTAAGGCCTGATCGCCCTAACTCAGGGTAGGCTCGAGCATCTCGGTGGGAACGTATATGAGATGATATGATGATTACAAGAATAATTTAAAAATATTTTTTTTAAGCTTCTTATAAGGTTCAATTTTGAATTTTCACACATGTTTCACGTATAGCGTATTACACGAGTTGGCATGTCTTCTTGACGGTGAAGTAAGATGGACATCCTTAGCGCTTTTTCGAGAAAAACATAATTTCAAATATTTTTTGTATGGCAGGTGCCACGTTTAGTTTTCCTAGATATGACACTTACCACATATTTTATATTTGTATATACTCGTATATATATAAAAGAAAAAGGTGACTGACTGATATATCATCGCACAGCCGAAACCACTGAACGGATTTCGCTGAAGTTTGGAATACAGATAGCAATTAGGACGTGGACATCCGCTAAGAAAGGATTTTGGGTATTTCCACCGGAACGTCAAAAAACGGGATCTGCGCGGGCGAAGTTTCGGACAGCGGCTAGTATGTTTATAAGTGTAAGGTATGACAACAATGTAAAAAAAAATCTTAGAACAGTTTTTGAGAAAAAAATTTTTATTTTTGATATGGGAGGTACTCCTAATGTTTTGAAAATAAAAATCTGAAAGAAAACTTCTTCAACATGTCGTTAACATTATTTTTACATCGGTTTAGTAGTTTCTCCGCAAATCAAAGAAACAGACACACATACACACAGACATGTTTACGACCACATTTTTATTCACAGTATATAGAGTATATTTTCATCAAAATCTTTAACTCAGATTTTCAGAAAATTTATTTTTAACCTTTTTTAATCCCTTTGTTGCTCTAAAGTAATTAATAAGATTAAATTAGGTGATAATTAAATGAGTCAACTTAACTTGTTGTCTTTGAGATTATCTCTTTTTAGAAAAAGCTTAATATATACGATATATTTCAAATAACAAGGCCACGTTCTACCTGAGCGGTCATTGGGTGATAGATATGAAAGAAATAGGAACAACAATTGATGTCTAAATGGCACGATTTTAGGGTTCTGTACCCAAAGGTTAAAAACGGGACCCTGTTACTAAGACTTCGTTGTCCGTCCGTCTGCCTGTCTGTCAGTCCGTCTGTCACCAGGCTGTATTTTATGAAACATGATAGCTAGACAGATTTCATTTTCACAAATGATGCATTTCTGTTGCCGCTTTAACAACAAATACTAAAAATTTTAGCAAGTGAAAAGTTGTTTTTAAAACGTGAAGAAACCAGCACCATCTAGTATGATGGTGTGGAAGCCTTTGTGCGTGGTTCTGACTCGCACTTTACCGGATTTTTTTTACCATAAAATTGACTGGTTGTTTTTGTTATAAGTTTTAAGTGAAATGTGGCCATAGACTATACCTTATCATAAACATTCCATCTTTTGGAACTTCCTGACACTAGGTTATACTTGCATCCTATCAAACAGCTAATTGGATACTTTACGGGATTATTTTAGTCGATCCAAAAAGACCGTCAACGAACTAAATTTAAGTAAAGCTTAATGCCTTTCGTAATTAAATAGGACAATAAGCAATAGGACAATAAAATAAAACCAACCCTGCGGAAGCAACAGCAACGGCTCAAAATAAAGCAAGAGCTAACAGAAATAATTCAATTTCGGTTCTCGATTGTTTTGTCCACGCCTTAGCCAAAGAGAGACAAAAATTTGCGCCCGAAGAAAATAAATTTTCCTAAAATTCTCCCTAAATTGGAATAACAAGATTGGCATGAAAATAATTCCTATTGTCGGGGGACTCAACTTATTGAGGGAACCCAATTTGTCCGGGAAACTTCCGTATTTTTTCCTATTTCGGAATTTGCGATTCAGCTGCGGAATAGATTCCATATTGGCAGATTCACCAATTTGCACTATACAATTGAATAGATTAGTTGAGATCAGTGAACATTTAGATTGAAAGTGATTATAAGTTCAATCACATCAGCTCATATACGTCCCCACCGAGGGGCTCGAGCCTACCCTGAATTAGGGCGATCGGGCCTAAGTCGACCACGCGGGCCCAGTGCTGGTTGGTCGACTTCACACACAACCTTCGAGTTTCTTTTCAGGCGTATGCAGGTTTCATCACGATGTTTTCCTTCACCATAAAAGCAATCAGTAAGTATGTACGTACAAAATACAAATACAAATATTCTTTATTTGCCATTAAACAAGGTACAAAATTGATGTAAGTTTAAAGACCGTAGACTCTCTTGTTTAGCCATTTTATGTTATAGCATGCAAATTTATAACTAGAAACATTAAAAAAAGCAAGAAAAGAATAGATTAACAAACAAACAAACAATTAATTTCATTTCATTATATTCCTTGTACTGACATTGCATTATATTCCTTGTACTGACATTGCATTATATTCCTTGTACTGACATTTCATTATATTCCTTGTACTGACATTGCATTATATTCCTTGTACTGACATTGCATTATATTCCTTGTACTGACATTGCATTATATTCCTTGTACTGACATTGCATTATATTCCTTGTACTGACATTGCATTATATTCCTTGTACTGACATTGCATTATATTCCTTGTACTGAAGCGTGTCGAGTTATTCATAATCACTTCTTTCTCACAGTTTTTACTAGTTTTCGTATAACTGATGTCTCTCGCCACAAATTGTCGAAGAAAAATTTGTGCTAAAATACTATTACGAATCTTCTAAGTTAGCTTTACTTCAGAAGAGACTAGATGTTTAAAATAAAACATTTGTCGTTATTTCAAATATTCTTATAATGTAGCAGAGTGGTCCTACTGTATAAACTGCAAATTCACCCTGTAAAGAAACCTCTAAGCCACATAAAATACTTTGAGAGACAATCTAAACCCTAGAAGCACACCTAACCCGACCTACCCCTACCTGTATTGTTGCAACCCGGTTGAGTAACGATGCAACGTGCCGCCGCGCGCGCAGGGCAGGCGACTGTTCGTCTAGATCTGGCCGGATAACACCGGAAGCTTTGTTGATGCGGTTTTGTGGAACGCTTGTTACGCTCACTGCTCTTTTAGTTGATTTATAGCTCAATCAGGCTGTAGCCGCAGTTTTAGCGAATTCATTCCACTATACTCATAATTTTCACATCAGATTCAGTTTTAAGGGTTCCGTTGTCAAATTACGAATCACTACGGTTCCACCATGTCCATCTGTCTGTCTGTCCGTCGGTATTTTACAGCCGTTTTTCTCAAAAACTGTTACACTTATAAGGCTCAAATTTAGTATACATAGTAATAACATACACATTTGTGACCCCTAATTATTCATGGAAATCTGTTAAAAAAATTGGGTGACATAACTATTATCCTATATGTAGTTGGATTTGAGGAAAGTTCAAAGATTTTACATATAAAATGTTTTTTTTATCATTAGTGGTATAGGCTATTCACTCTCGTCTTAAAAGATTCCTAAATTGTGAGAATCGAGGAACATAGAACATTATTCCACCTCTTGGCCGTTCGCTTGATGAACGATGAAGAAAAACGCTTTGTACCAACAGCAAAAATAACTATGCGTTTTTATTTTTGAAAAAATCAACCTACTTTCCTAGAACCTACTTTAGGAGTAGTCCGACATACACTTGGCCATTTGTTTTTGTTTGTCGTCGGTGCGTTGTAGGAGCGTCGGTGGCGTAATGGTAAGGGCCGCTACCTTCTCTTCGGGAGGTCGTGGTTTGAATCCTGCCACCTACCAATGTGTTTTTGAAATTCGATTTCATATGTACGTTTATCCGACGCTCTTACGGTGAAGGAAAACATTGTGAAGAAACCTGCACACGCCTGCGAAGAAACTCAAAGGTTGTGTGTGAAGTCGAACGACCCGCATTGGGCCCGCTTGGTTGACTAAGGCCCGATCGCCCTAGTTCAGGGTAGGCTCGAGCACCTCGTTGGGGGCGTATATATGAGCTGATATGATGCTTAGGTTCAAACTAGAAACATAGCTCGCGAGCACAGTTCTCAAAGCATACTCGAAACGTTGAGGTAAAAGCTACATCAATACCTATGTTCTTTAGAATCATGTCAAGTGACAAGTGACAAGTCCCGCTTTCAATTTGTCATAGTAACCTTGAAACATCCATAGCTAATTGCGGTTTTACCTGGATGGGTTTGACTATACATATAGCGGCATTTTTGTCAGCTGTTACCGTGCTCCGCAAGAAACGTTGAGCAGATGGTGTCCCAAGATTGCAGTCGTTAAACCGTATCAAGGTCCTTCAAAGCGGCTTCAAACCTTTCAAAATTAAGGGTTCATCACCACCCTTAATGTGACCTCCAAAAATCCGGACTTGCCGCCCGCGTGTGGAGTACGGCCTAACATTTCCGAGTGAGCATGGGAAGAGCCCAGCAGTGGGGACGTTATCACTTGTTAATGTATAACCTACCAGGTACTTTTGCTAACTAACCAACTTCTACATGTACCTCGTTACTCCTTGTTCTAATTACTTGGACTCCATAGAAAACCGGCCAAGTGCGAGCCTGAATTGCGCACCGAGGGTTCCGTACCACCACATCTCTCCAGGCAAGTACTACAGTGATACATATTCATTTCAAACATGAAGACAACAAAAAAAACGTCAGAAAAAAAATTTGGACTTTTCAGCGCGAAAGCCACTACTCACATTTGGTCGGTTTTGATTATTTTTAGTTTTACTTTAAAATTAATACTTTAATCACACCATGTTTTACCCTTGTTTGTATCACTGCCTGAACAATAAAGAAATAACAATAAAACCTTTAATAAAACAATTTTCTTGTATAGGGACCTGTATATTATATTTTATTAATTGTAACTTCCTTAAATATTACGTATTCTGTGAAAATTTCAGCTAGCTGTCTATTAGGATTTAAATAATAAATTTAAATTTAGCCTTCTAAAGGTTAGATAGACTGAAAGAAGGCATAGGCTTAGCAACAGGGTTCACTCGTATTACTTGTTGCGTAACCCTAAAATTTACCTTAAGGTTGTACTTTCAATGAAGTTTTTTCTTCATCAATATTTACTGTATTCATTGTTTTTAGTGAATTGTGTTCGTAACCAGTAAGAATAAGACTTCACATTATCAAAAAACTTAGTCTATTTTTTTTAAAAGCTGTTAATTAACTTGCAATGTATGTATGTATGTATGTTTGTTCGGGTGAAATCTTGCAAGTTAGTTTTGACCCAATTCCCGGTGTCCGATATAGCTGAAATTTTGCATACATGTGTAAATCGTGTGACAATGCAATATTATGATGACATCGTGCTGATCTGATGATGGAGCTGGAAGGTGGCCATAGGAACTTCGCAATGAAACGACACAACCTCATCGAGTTTGGGCTCGTTTGATTCGTAATGACGAGTACTTTGATTGTAAAAAGCTTGTGCCTAAAAGCTTTGAGGTGTTTTGAAAATTATTGAATATATACGTGTTTCATTAAATGACACTCGCTTAACATATATGTAAACTTTAACTAGAATTGAAGCGAACATTAAATGTTAGCATAATATTATTATATTTCTTCTCATGTATGTAAAACTTACGTACATACTTACCGATTGCTTTAACGGTGAAGGAAAACATCGTGAGGAAACCTGCACACGCCTGCGAAGAAACTCGAAGGTTGTGTGTGAAGTCGACCAACCCGCACTGGGCCCGCGTGGTCGACTAAGGCCTAATCGCCCTGATTCAGGGTAGGCTCGAGCCCCTCGGTGGGGACGTATATGAGCTGTAATGATGATGTAACACTAGCTTTTGCCAGCGGCTTCACTCGCGTGAACATAGTTTCTATGACTCTCTTCGAAGGTGCAAAAAAGTGGCCTATATGTTATTCCAGGTCCTAATCTGTCTGCCTACCAAATTTCATCTAGATCCGTTTATCTGTTGTGGCGTGAAAGAGTAACCAACATCCATACATCCATACATACAAAGTTGTAAGGGGTAACAAAGTAAGGATGGTTATGGCAAAGTATACATATTAGTACTAACATACCGTATGGACACTCTCTGCCGCTCTCTAGATTGCGACCGCACCCCCTCGTCACCCAGATTGATACAGATTGGTTATAGTTTGTTTGTGGAACGTATAGGATTTCGATGCCATTTTGTTTGTTCCGTCATTCGTTTATTGAATATTTTTTTTCCCAATTGGTAAACCTTTGACAACATCTCACCTGGAGGTAAGTGATGATGTTGCCGAAGATGGAAGCGGGCTTACCTAGATTCCCCAATGTAATAAGGAAATATAAAATGAAATATGAAATATGATTGATTGATTGAAAACACTTTATTGCACAACATAAGAGAAAAAAAAAGATACAATGAAATATATCTGAAATGTCATTCTGGCCCGTTGTATGAAATGTCTAGGGTGTGGTTATGGTATTTTATGAGAATAAATGATCTTTGAACTGATTGACATCGAACGTCACTAGCAGCTTGAATCTATCTTCAGGGTTGGTTCTCGTTTTTCTGCCAAGTTGGAACGCAAGCGCAAAGCCCGGCGCGCGCCGAGCGCCGAGCGCCGAGCGGTCGTTCGTCTAGATCCACTCAGATAGGAGCTCTTTACGCGCCCGTTTGCTTTCCGAATACTCTCTGCTTTGAATGGCCGTACGGGAGCTTCGTTTCAGAAATATCAAGATTTTCTAGATTCACAGTTTTATTTTTCATCTTTGAAAGTGGGAAACTTGGGTGGTTTATAAGGAAACGCTCTTATTAGTACTTATAGGTACTTGAATTCCTTGCCTATTTTGGAGAATATGTTTACTTTTTTTTCTTCATCATATCAGCCGAAAGACGTCCACTGCTGGACAAAGGCCTCCCCTAAGGATTTCAGCAACGACCGGTCCTGCGTTGTCCGCATCCAGCGGCTTTTCTCGACCTTCACCAAGGCGTCGATCCACTGAGTGGGCGGCCTTTGTGCGTTACATGTTCCGGTGTGAGGTCTCCACTTGAGAACTTTACTGTCCCAAATGCCATCTGTTCTACGTGCTATGTGCCCCGCCCGCTGCCTCTAAAGTGAAGCCATTCTGAGAGCTATGTCAGTCAGTTTGGCTGTCCTACGGATCCCCTCGTTTCTAATTCGATTACGAAACAATATGTGAACACGCACTTCTTAATTACATTTTTTTTATCCACAATTAATAATCCCTGAAGATAACGCCGAAGATGGAAGCAAGCTTACTAGGATTCCACAACACAATGGAAACCTGGCTGTCTTGTCTTCAAGCCGGAACACATCAATGCTGTTAACACTGTTGTTTGGCGGCAAAACTTAGAAAAGATGGTGATAGCTAGCTAGGCGGGCTATAAAAATGCCCAACTACCAACCAAGCCGAGTTTTACAAAGTTAACCCAGCCGGGAATCGCACCCGCAACCTCCGAATCTTTCTTTTCCGAATCCTCTGAAGCGAATGGACCACGGCGGAGGCGGTTAAATTAAATTATTGCATGAACTATTCATGGTGACTAAAAAACTTTTATCGGAATCAATAAATTCAATCTAACCCAAGTTCTATTCTGAGCCGGTTATACAAACTATTAAACCATCCTGTAACTAGCGACATTTTCGTTTTGTAGAGGTATCGGGTTCGCGGATCGCGGCTGAGGACTGTGGAATGGGGCTCGATGACACGCGTCCCGACTCCCGGTCTGATGCCGTCCCGTCGTGGAGTTGTGCAGCTTCGTGTGGTGGAAGAGAGACGAAGAAGCGGGTATTACAATACGATCTCATAATTTGGAAATTTATCAAAAAAAACAAGATAAAACGAATCATAGAAGCGAAAGGAAAAAGCTTCTAGTATTAAAGTAGAAGTCTAGAAAATATTTGGCATCAAGACTAAAGTAACAATATCTCGGTTGTTAAAATAGGTTAACAGTTTGTACATAAATTAAGGAATCCCTGTTCTTGTCAAAACATGACTAACTTATCGTCAAAGTTTAAATAGTATAAATTATTGGCATTGCTAATCTACTTAGGTACACTCAGCTAGATGTGAGTGGTAACACTTTGACCTTGAGCTGGCCTTACTTTTCATCAAGTGCTATTTAGTTTGTGCACGGCTGACCGTACAAAGTACAAAGTACTAAGTTGGTCGTTGGCGACGGTATAAGATGATTTTCACATTATTTACTGACAAAGTATTAAACGTAGCCCGTAAAAGTAATCGCTCCCTAATAGACAAGTTGAACCCTTTCGACGTAACCACTCCCTAACAGACAAGTTGAATCCTCTCAACGTAACCACTCCCTAATAGACAAGTTGAATCCTCTCAACGTAACCACTCCCTAATAGACAAGTTGAATCCTCTTGAAGTAACCGCTCCCTTATAGACAAATTGAATCCTATCGAAGTAACCGCTCCCTAATAGACAAGTTGAATCCTCTCGAAGTAACCGCTCCCTAATATACAAGTTGAATCGTCTCGAAGCGCAAAACTTCATTATTTTCTTTCCTTCTTTCGAAACGTCCACTAGCTCGTACCACCGCCGTTCTCGCAGGCTTCTGAAGAGTCTCGTCTCACAAAGGATGAGCTAAGCCTTGCGGTCTTATCTGTTTTATAGCCTGCACAGCTCGGATAACGCACAGCCTAGCTGGCTTTCGGCTTTTGCATGGTAAAAGAATATATGGTATTCAAGCACTGGTGACCTTTTCTCATAGCTACGTAATATTTTGATTGAAAATACTATGAATTTGGGAAAAGGGATAATGAGGGACAATGCGACGTATACTTCTTGATTTTAGCATTTTCCCGTAACATTTGCAATGAAAAAAATGCAAACATTTTTATCACGCTTGCTTATGTACAAATACATAATAACCTGGCAACGCTCAATGTCAAAAAAAAACAGATGACATATCCATAAACCCTTTTATGTCCAGGTATTGATCGAAGGTTCAGATTATCGGATTTTTTTTCTGTTTACATGACTACTGTTATTTTAAGAATGGTAATTGTATTGTGTTTTACACCAATAACAGACAAGAATTTGAAAGATTTTTGGATTCTCCTGGGAGATGCCAAAATTGAAGCCCTTAAACAATAGGTACAATCTTTCTTGTACCATGGTTTTTCAGCTTTTATTGTATTATTTAGATATCTATGAGCTCCCGGCTATAATTTTGCGTTTTCTCGGGTGACGTACGTCCCATTTTTACGAGCTCGTTTCGCTAATAATGCACTTACTTCGGTGAATGCTTTTATAGGGAACGTTTAGTGGCATTTAAAGTTGTTTTAGAATCTAGCTTTTGTGCTGCAGATGTTATTGACAGTTTTAGTGTAAGAAAATACGTTCAGTCTGATTATTGAAGTGACGTATTCCGCGCATAAAAACAAAAATAAAATATCGTGACAAGCACAAACTTTTCCACAAAAAATACTTATATTCCTAACATGTTTTGGATTGATTGAGTACGAATAAATGATTACCATCATTAGCCTGTTACAATTATCATTATCGTCATATCATGCAGTCTAAAGAAGCCTACTGCTGGACAAAGGCCTCCTCCAAAGATTTCCACAATGAACAGTCCTGCGCTGCCTGCATCCAGTTCCTTCCCACGATCTTTACTTGATCGTCAGTCTACCGAGTGGGAGGCCTGCCTACGCTTCATCTTTCGACGCGTGTTATCCACTTGAGAACTTTACTACCACGACGGCCATCTGTTCTACGAGCTATGTACCACTCTCACTGGCTCTTAAGTTTACAGAAACTACTACGATAGAGGCAAGTTGTCTGGTGTAAGATTTATTAATATTGTGTTCTTTTGTCAATATTTTTTTAAAATCACTGATAAACTGATCGTCAACTTTGTATAGATAACCAGCACTTTTTTTTGGGATTTTTGCAAAAAATATTAAAGCTCTATTCTACTCAACATAGCTGTTTGTTATTCAAGCAATATACAGACACATTTATAGGTCCCTTTCTACATTTTTAGAACATGCAGGAAACCACTTTTTTTATAGCAGGCTACTCTAGACAATATCAATAGCCCCCACACCACAACCCCCTCACGCGTATAAAATATGAAAACGCCTCGATGCAGACTCGTTAATATGTGAGTAGCCGTGAAATACAGCCTTTCATTGTTCTCGTTCTCTGTCTTGTGGTTGACGTACGGTCTCTTTGCGAGGCTGCGGTGAAAGTGATAATATTATCTAGATTTCCGGATATTTAGGAATTTTTGTATGTGAAAATTGTAACTTTAGTAAAAATACTCACGCAATAGAAATTGTTAGTGAAAGAAAACTCCCCCCGAGCACACTCCAATCGAAGCAACACTTTTGGCGGCCATTTTGTTATCCGCTATTTTGATTTTTAATTGCACCGCCTCCGTGGCGTAATGGTTAGTCCATTCGCGCTTCACACCTGGAGGTCGAGGGTTTTTATTCCCGGCGGGGTCAACTTGTAAGACTTGGTTTGTTTGGTGGTAGGGCATGTTCTAAGCCCGCCTGGCTAGCTACCACCATCGTCACTTACCATCAGGTGAGATAATGCCAGGGGCTTACCAATTTTGAATAAAAAAAAACTAAAATTTGCCTATTTTAGTTAAGACACTACTCATGTATCTCTTACAGTAAAGATAAGGTGGCCAGTTCACCATCTCCAAGAACGGATGAATGGACTTCTTTAAAATTTACTTAATTTGGCTTTCAAATATTGAAGGGAAAATAGAGGAAAAGAGAGAAAGAAGAAAAAAGAGGATAACATGTAGTGACAGTTTAAAAAAATGGGCCTTAAGCAAGGACGCTGTCTGCACAGACTGAGTGAAAACAAAGAGAATTTCCGTGCGATGGTAGTTGACATTCGTTAGAGTATAGCACCCCCAAGAAGAAGAAGCTTCCAAATATATAAATCGGTCCATCCGTTTAGGAACTGCGCTGACATGCAGACACCCAAACAGATGTAGGCTTTAAACTTATGACACCTCTGTTTTTCGTCAGGGGTCAACATACAGGGTGGAAACGTTAAGCGTGTCCCGACGATTTGTTCAACAAATTAAAAAAATGTTGTAAAATTTTCAGGTCATTTAGAATCTTCATTGTTTAGTGAATAAAATGACGTAATAGATATTTATGGTACAAGGGTGGTAAACTGATAAATGGCAAACAAGCTACATTTGTAAGCCCAAGCCGCCAGCAAAGGTTTACCATCGTCTCGAGTTTTCCAAGTACCGTTTATGCCCCTGTATCATACGATGTCTTTCCATTCAGTTGACTGGAAACTGACACCAGCCGGTCTTTCCAAACCGGCCAAGTGCAAGTCGGACTCGCGCAAATTGGAATCCCAAAGTCTTTTCAAAAAACAAATGTATGTTTAAAAAAATAAAATTATATTTTTTTGGCACTATTGGTAAGCCCTTGGGATCATCTCACCCGATGTTAAGTAACGATGATGCCGAAGATGGAAGCGGGTTTAATAAGATTCCCGAACGTAATGGAGAATTGGCGATGTGTTCCGGCTTGAAGATAAGATATTATCTTCAAGCCGGAACACATCAATGTTGTCAACACCAATGTTTGGCGGCAAGACTCAGATAAGATGGTGGTAGCTAGCCAGGCGGGCTTAGAAAATGCCCTTCCACCAACCAAACCAAGTCTTACAAGTAGAACCCACCGGGAATCGAATCCGTGACCTCTTGGTGTGAAGCGAACGAACTAACCATGTCGCCAAGGTGGCCATGGTATTAGAACATTTTGTATGGAAAATCTATGAACTTTTGGCAAATCCAACTGTATCTTAAGTTAGTCGACTATTAATCAAACTAAGAGAGTCTTTTTAGCCTTGATAGTTTTCCATTTAAATTGATTATTTCGCAAATCGATCCCTGTACCAAGAATTTTTTATATCATACAAACTCAGGCCTGAGAAGCGCAAACCCAAGTACTTGTTTCTCCGTAGTTTTAAAAATATTGATTCAAACCGCCTTAAAGAAGATGCCTTAAGTCTTGATTGGTCTCTAGTGATCAGCTCGTGCAATACTGATGATAAGATTCACCATTTCAACTTAATTATCACCAAACTGTTTGATAAACATTAGGGTGGAGCGAATATTTTTTTAGTTCGTAATCATTTTGGAATACCTGTAAAAAGTTGCTCTTCTATCTCACAAATATACACACAAAATTTTATTTGACACTTAATATATCTAGAGGTGCCCCCAACCTTATTAACATTAGAGAAATTCAAGAAAATTGGTCAAATAATACATTCGTCTCATTTCCGCTAAATTATATTCTGAACTTTGACCTGTTAGTTTATGATAGAAAAATTTAACCACGAGACGTTTTTTTTGATGCGCGGTACGCGGGGAAGGTTATTTCACTACTCTCATCAAACGTTGTTTGAACTCCATTTAGTCAACACACGCGCGCGGATTATTATTATTTTATTTGTGAGACGCTTCGGTTTTAACGGCTGAGATCAAGAAATACAACTCATGTAAGTAGTAGTTAATGGAATCTAGATCGAAATAAAGTACTTTCGATTTAAATTTATACCTATTATTTTTGTTCTTTACAGTAAAATGTCTCAAGTCAAAACTCGACAAACGACGTCCGAGTATCTCAATTACCTACTTATAATGATGTTATAAAATATTAATTAATATCAAATATGAATTAAAGACAGACAATACAACAAAAGAGCCGACAGTCCATGACATATCCGAAATATTGGCTCAAGAAGTATTAGATATTTGGCAAAATATCTGTTGTTGGTTGCGATGGAACAGTAGTTAACACAGGCTTTAAAGGTGGTGTGATTCGCTTGATGGAAGAAGAACTTAAAAAACCATTACAGTGGTTTGTCTGTCGGTTACATTCGAATGAATAACCACTGCAACACTAAAATGAATGGAAAAACTACAGGGCCTAAGTGCTTTTCAGGTCCCGTTGGATCAGAATTACAAAAATGTGAAACTATGCCAATAGTAGAATTCACTGCCATTCCGTCAACATTACTTGAGATTACAAGAAATGATTTGAGTACGGACGAAAAATATCTATACGATATAATGACGGCTATAAGCACTGGTGTTTTTTCTTCCGATTTAGCTAATATGAAACCTGGGCCTCTCAACTGTTCTAGATGGCTTACGACAGTAAATCGAATTTTAAGATTATATGATACCAAGACAGATCCCGAAGAAAAACTGGTGATATTAGCTACGTACGTAATGAAAGTTTATGTTCCAATGTGGTTCACAATAAAATATAATCCCTCGTGTATAAATGGAGCTAAGCACCTGTGGCAAACTATTAGTCTGAGTCGCTATTTGAACCCGGATTTGAAGAAGATCGTTGAGAAAGTAATCCAACGAAATGGATATTTCGGTCATCCAGAGAATGTTCTTGTCGCCATGCTTGGAGATGACATAGAAAGCATACGTGAGCTAGCATATCAACAAATCTCTAAAGCAAGATCAGATAATGCTCCAGGACTTCGAACATTTAAAGTGCCTCCTTTAAATTTCAACGCCGAAAATTATACGAAAATTATTACGTTGCAAGATTTTAAAATAACTGAGCAACCGCTGACTTCCAATTTATCGGATGAAGCCTTGAAATTAATTGTTAAAAGTGGTTTGGGTAAAATTCAAAATATAAAAAAACTATCCATGCTACACAGAAGCCGTAGAGCGCTGTATCAAATTAATGACAGAAGCTTCAAGTGCTGTTTGCGCAGAACATAAACGAGACGGTTTCATTAGGGCAAGACTGCGTTTACGTCAGCAAATGCCACATTTCGATACAAAAAAGCAATTTCATGTTGAACTAAAATTACACATTTTTTACTGTTTCTTTTAATAAATAAATTGGTCGAAATAAGTTACGGCTCTTCTAGTTATTGTGTTTCCTAGTAATTTTAATAGTATTTATTTAATGATAGCCCTGAAATTCAGAAAAATACATTCATTGAACAATCTGACACTGTGATAACAAAATGAAAAAAATAGTTATATTTACAGATTTTCAATTGTATTGGGGCACCTCAAAACATTAAAATAGATTAACAAGATTTCGTATGTTTGATTTTCTAATTCAAAGACAACTTTATATAGCTATGCCGTTGAAAAACAAAAAGTTTTTTTTTCTTCATATATGATCACTCCACCCTAATAAACATGCTCCAATTAAAAGAGTGAAAGTTAAACGGCCACCTGCACCTTGGCTAAATGACACGATTAAAAGAGCTATGACTAAACGAAATAAGGCCAAGCGCAAGCTTAAGAAAAATCCCACTGATGCTAACTTAGCTGACTACAAAAAGCTTCGCAATCGCTGCAACAGAATGTGCCGCGATGCTAAGCGGCGCCACATTCACAACTCAGTTGAGCAATGTAATCCAGCTCACCTGTGGAAGTTCCTCAAAACTCTTGGAGTTGATAAATCATCAAATGAGTGTCCGTTTGTTTTTGATCTGAATGTGTTAAATTCTCACTTCTCTAATCCTCCTCTCTGTTTAGATACTCATGTCAAAAATTCTACTCTACAATATCTCTCTAATCTACCACTTCCTTCTTGTAGTCAATTAACGTTAAGTGAAATATCTCCTAATGAAGTGAAGAAATCTCTTCTTTCTATTTCTTCCACGGCGATCGGAGCAGATGAGCTTAGTTCCCAGATGTTTAACCTTCTCGTAGACGAACTTCTTCCTTGTCTCACTCATATCTTTAATATTCCCTTAGTACTGGCTCCTTTCCTTGCTTATGGAAAAAAGCGCATGTTATTCCCTTGCCTAAAACATCTAACCCAGCGTCACCTACCCAATTTCGTCCAATCTCTATTCTTCCCTTTCTATCTAAAGTTCTTGAGAGCATCGTCCATAAACAACTATTTTATTTTCTCAATACTAATAACCTTTTAAGTACCTTTCAATCTGGTTTCCGTCCTGGCCACAGTACTGTAACTGCTTTGCTTAAAGTTTCGGATGATATTCTTCAGGCCATGGACAGAAAACAACTAACCATACTTACATTATTGGACTTTAGCAGCGCGTTTAACTCAGTGGATTTTGATATTTTACTTGGAATTCTTTCCTCTCTTCATGTATCCCCTCAAGCTATAAGTTGGTTCAACTCCTACCTCAGGGGTCGTTCGCAGTGTGTTCGCGCAGATCAGTCTTCGTCAGACTGGGTAGATCTCACTGCAGGGGTTCCTCAGGGTGGTGTACTTTCCCCATTATTATTTTCTGTCTTCATAAACTCGTTAACTAAGCTTATCACCACGAAATTTCACCTTTATGCTGACGATTTACAACTATACCACCATTTTAAAGTAGACGAGGCCTTGGATGCTGTACATCGTGTTAACACTGACCTTCTCAGAATTAATGAATGGGCCCAATCATTTGGCTTACTTGTGAATCCCTCCAAATCACAAGCTCTTATTATTGGCGGGGTCGCGTTACGCAGCCAGCTAGACATATCCGCATTACCCCCTTTAATTTACAACACTATCCCTATTGGGTTTACTAATACTGCCAAGAATTTAGGGGTTATTTTTGATACCAATCTGTCCTGGACCAGCCATGTCAATGAAGTCAGTAGGAAGGTGCATTTCTCTTTTCAGTCTCTTAAACGTTTACAGAAATTTTTACCCTTCGAAACCAAGCTCCTCCTTGCGCAATCCCTACTTCTTCCCATAATTGACTATGCGGATGTCTGCTTCCTCGATGCTACGGAGGTGCTCCTTAATAAATTAGAAAGATTGCAAAATCTATGCATACGGTTTATTTTTGGACTCCATAAATTCGACCATGTCTCTGAATTTAGATCTAAACTTAAGTGGCTTCCTGTTCGTCGTCGTCGTGATGTACACATTCTCTCTTCCCTTTATAAAATCCTTCACAATCCTTCCTCTCCTTCGTATTTGCGTGATCGCTTGGAATACATTGTTCCTAGAGATAGGCCTTGCCGATCTATTAAATCACTGTTGCTAAAATTTCCCTCTCACTGCTCCTCCCGCTATGGTGAGTCTTTTTCTGTTCATTCGGTGCGACTTTGGAATGCCCTTCCCCACGAAATTCGCGACAGTCCTAGCATACACATATTTAAGAGGAAAATAAAAGAGCATTACCTAACCTGACTTGCTTTCTCTATATTGCAACACTATAGGTATGTATTATATTATTATTATTATGTATGTTTATTATTTATTTATGTATGTATATTATAGGTATATTATTATTAACTTATACGTATTTGTTATATTATAAGTAACATAATACTTAGCAACTTATATCTTATAGTTTTTTTTTTTTTACATTTCTAATAACAAATTTGTACACGCCTCTACCCGTTCGTATTTCATTTCTTTCTCACTTACTGGTTTGTTGGCAGAAAACTCTTACAGAGTTAAGCATACCAATTGTAAATCTTATGTTTTTCTACTTATGTATCTCTCATTTACTGTGTACAATAAACAATAAATAAATAAAGGTTTAAGAAAACACTGTTTTGTTTTAAAAGACCTGTACGACGATACGCCACACGACAGGGTACGTTGGCAAAAAAATCACCCCTTCAATAACTCTTTATTGTACATCAAAATAAACAAATACATGTACAAAACTTAATTAACATCCAAGAGACGTACAATTTAGGCGGTCTTATATAAAAGAGATTTCTGCCAGACAACCCAGTGCTCGGAGAAAAAGCAAAAAAAAGCAGGTGGTACGAGAGCAACAAAAACAGAAAAAAATTATTGGACAGTAATTTTAAAGTTAAGCTAAAAATATAGCTATATCCGCGGACAGACGGACATACGGACAGACAGACATACATGGCGAAATTATTAGGGTTCTTTGTTGACTTCGGAACCGTAAAAAGTACAGTAACAGAAAAACAAAATACATTTCACGACGACAAGGTTTTTGCCAAACACAGTTCATTTAACGCGATTTGTGGATTATTTAAAATATCCAACGGAGTTATCTCACTTTGTTTGCCTAAAATTTATTTATACCCATATATTGTTTATCACACACTTATATTCTATCCTATACATCTATTCCTATACATTATTTAATTCGTATCTTCTCTTCTAAATATATATAACTCAAAGGTGACTGACTGACTGACATAGTGATCTATCAACGCACAGCCCAAACCACTGAACGGATCGGGCTGAAATTTGGCATGCAGGTAGATGTTATGACGTAGGCATCCGCTAAGAAAGGATTGTGGGAAATTCCCACGGGAATCACAAAAATCGGGATCTGCGCGGGCGAAGCTGCGGGCATCCACTTGTTCACATATAAAACAACTTAATTCAGAATTAGGAAAATGGCGCCTTATTTTAGATAGACACACAAACGCATGCGCGTAGACTTCTCGGGCTACGCGCATGCGTTAGTTTTTTCTATAAGTAGGTACAAGGGTATAATAAGGTAAGAAAGAAACCTCCTCAGCAAAAATGACTTTTTCCTTGTTGTGACATTTGTGCTTCATGTATAGGTCGCGCCAAACTTTATTACGGCTCTGAAGTTGGTCGCGAGACGTGTCGTAATGCAAACTTTGGGTGTGTTAGTAGGACGTAAAGGTACCTACTACTCGATTACACCGGCGCAGTAAGCACTCGCATCACACTTCAGATCAGTTATAAAGTTTGGCGCGAGCTGTATCATCAGTCTCCTTTTGATACAGGCCACCGTAGTATTGAATCTCCTTTCTTTACAACATCTTTAAAAACTATTCCTTCAAAAGTGTGAAATAAAATTCTGTTCTGTTGGTTTTTTTATATTTTTTTGTTAGCAATTAAAAATTATGGCAAAGAAAAACACACGTAAAATTCTGCAATTTTTTTTCTTTTAATTATTTTTCTACGTTAAACTGGAATTCATTCAAACTTAAGTAGTATTGTATAGTGGTATTCCTTTCCCTCTAATATGGTTGATATGAGCGATGGCTGACTCTTGAGTTTAACTCATGATCGGGTGCTGTCTGTGTGAACAGGCCTACTCTTGTCAAAGGCATAAATGACATTCCATGATTTTAATGTATAACTCCTCGTGTCATATGGTTTTCATGTTCTAATGACATAATTTTTTTTATATCAAGGATTGGATTTTGACGTAATTATCTAATGATTGTTTATTTTTTGATTTTTCACAAATGATATTATGTAATTACTATATTATGACCGTCAGAAAGAGTGTTATTTTTAATTTAAAAAAAAGAGTGTAATTTGCTCTTATTTTGAATAAATACCATGAATTTGAATCTTAATCTGAATCACAATTACGTCAATGATAATCTCTCATCTGTATCTAAAACTAAAACCGTCTTTTCTGTTCCTTTTCTACAATTTCAGCCGGAGTGAAATTCTAAGCTGAACTCAGTCTGGTTTGCGCACGGTCGGTCGCGGTCGGTAATATCTGTTTATAAGTTACATTGAAAGTCAACATCGAGTACTAAGGAATCGAGTGGGGCCACGAGATGTAAGCTCTACAATATTAATTGGAAATTGTTGATGAAATAAAAAAAGGACGACTTATTTAGCGTAAGCAGACCAAAAACACTATGTTTCAATTCTCGACTTGAAAGTAAACTAACTATCGAATAAAATAAATTATATTTCGATACGCAATACTTTTTATACTTTCAAGCGCGCTCACTTTCGAATGGATGAGTTAGTGTCTTCGTCCGATCGGATGAGCAATTGACGTAATAAGTGAACATAAATGACATTTAATAAGTACGTTTATTTGAATATATACACTAATTGTGTAGATATTAAAGACCCAGTAACAGTGTAAAAAACCCTGGGGCCGTTGATTGGTGGAGTAATTGAATACACAATCCTCGGCTTAGCAAGTAGTGTAACCTATATTTTTTTTTGACAAATAGTTTTCTCACCAATTTGCTCAGCAAAGAAGTATGAGACTAACAAAATAATATTACTAGGGCGTCTTGTTCTCTCTACTCGTTATTGCTGAGGAGATTAAATGAAAGAAATGGAGTTGGTTCCACTTCATTAAATGTCCTTTACTAAAGAAAATAAGTAAACGAAGTATGCTTGCTGTAGGTTACTTGAATTTTGGTAGTAGATTATAGTTATATTTTTAAGAAGGCGGCTTCCACAGATGTTCCTGAGAGAATCTATGTGTACATACAGCTGTACAAATATTGTTACACTCGAGGCGCTATACTGGAACTGATGATCTACGCGAGGACTTAACAATCCTTAAAATTTCTTGTAATTTAATTTATAATGTGTACAATAGTTTTACAAAAATTAATTAAATTAAATCGTGTGTCCACGTAAAAACCCGAGAGAGCGTGTCTAAAAATCAATCTGAAAAATACACGTGATGTTAGAAGGGGTAGCCTAAAACTTCATAGCGTATCGGGGGAGGAAGGGGTACAAAAGTGGTTTAATAAACCTCACATGACTAAAGAGCTGTCCCGAATGAATAAAACAATAATAAACCTTGAAAGAGCTTTACTGCCGCTAATCTCATGGCCCGTCTTCGATATCCAGCGAGTGTTTACCCAGCCACGCTCGCCTCCTTATTGAACTGATAGGAATTTTGTTTTGCTTACCAACTAGGAGCGATCCACTGCGCACTGCCAGTCGGGATAACAACCTCTGTTTAATAAATTATGCAAGATGGATGGAGGTTTAATTTGATTTAGGTTACGTATGTAATAAAGGTTTCAGTTAGTTCCTCCTTTTGGTGAAGACGAAGAGAGACGGAGAAGGGAGCATACCACAAAATGAAGTCATTTAATAATGACCTGGTGAAGGCTGCGGTAAAAAAGCGTCGGTGGCTCAACCGGTAACGACTCGGTTCTTCTAACCAGAGGTACCGGGTTCAAATCTGGACGGCCAATGTACCAATGAGTGTTTCAAAACTTACGTACATACTTACCGATTGCTTTAACGGTGAAGGAAAACATCGTGAGGAAACCTGCACACGCCTGCGGAGAAACTCGCAGGTTGTGTGTGAAGTCGACCAACTCGCACTGGGCCCGCGTGGTCGACTAAGGCCTGATCGCCCTAGTTCAGGGTAGGCTCGAGCCCCTCGGTGGGGACGTATATGAGCTGATATGATGATGAAGTTTTTAAATTAGTTCTGTAGCATTTTTCCAACGTTTTACACATACACATGTGGACGCAAAATGAGGCTTTAAACAAAAAAAAGTGAGTTTGTGGTTTTATGAAACCACGGTAAAAGTGAAACTTTACTGAGGACAAAACGATCATACCATCAGACGAAAGTGACCGTCACGCGACATGTAACACACAGACGAAAAAATTTGAGACGATGTAATAAAAGTTTCACTTTAATAATGTAAAAGTTTGAAGTTTATTTCCGTTTTTCTCTTTTAAGGTTCCGTAGAAGAACCGAGAAAAGCTGCCAGGAAAGCTTGGAGCTGCGTTAACATTTTGTGACGGAAAATGAAAATTATGATCTGTAACTCTCTTCATAGGGGAAACAAACTGTGCCCGGGCCCAGCCGAGCAAAAACATCTAGTAATGTTGCAAAATATGCATCACAAATGTAAGCAAATAAAAGGGGAAACAAACTGTGCCCGGGCCCAGCCGAGCAAAAACATCTAGTAATGTTGCAAAATATGCATCACAAATGTAAGCAAATAAACTACAAATTCCATATCTACAGTCACTCCTCGACAACACGTGTTCCAATTTGTCCGTGAGTCTGTTTGCACGCAATACCACAACCCCTCGCCTGCGGCTATGAATGTGTAATGATATTTGCAAGTTATATTTTAGAAATTCTCCCCAATGCGAGAGCCTCGATCAAAATAACTAAGAAGTGTTGTTTTTCGTGTTAAAAATATTTTGTTAAACTCGTTTTAATTTTTTGACAAACGGCAGTTAAATTAGTAGCTATCTGTTTTTTTAGACAAAAGCACGTTTAAAAAATAATTATCAGAATTAGAAGTGATTAAATTAATTCCTTCGTTAACAATGCAAGAACGTACCACTGTGTGGGTGCGCGGGTCTCTTTCTTCCCAAACTCGGGAAGGTTTGGCCATAGTCCCCACACGGGGGCCAAGTCCGGGGTGGTGGAATTTGTAGGGTCAGTGGTGAACCTCACTGTCAGAACGTTTTCAAGCAGCCTGTATTAAATATCTGACTCGGCTTAACGACTGGCATCTAGTGACCAACGACTTATCGTGCCTTGCCAAGCACGGAAACTGTCAAAGAAAATGCCACTAACAGTTAAACCATCCAGGTAATGACCGTGCTTCAGGTCATTTAATCTGCTTGATCGACCGAATCGCGGAGCTGCACTAAGCTACAACCATTCTTAGCTGCGACCGCTTTACAGCTGCGACCGCTTCATAGCTGCGATCACTTAATAGCTGCGACCGCATCATTTTCACTACAAATACAAAAAGTGACAGAATGGCTAAAAACGCTCAACGTTGATGGGATTAAAAACCTACTTCCATAAAAATCCTGATTACATTTACTAACCCGCTCCCTCTCTCTTTTTACCTAACACACCTAAACTCTCATACACATAGTTTAAATTTCTTACTGTAACTATTTATTTTGGAGTACTTATTATTATTATTATTCACAATTGGTAAACCCTTGACAACATCTCACCTGGTGGTAAGTGACGATGTTGCCAAAGATGGAAGCGGGCTTACCATGATTCCCCAACGCAATGGGGAACTGGCTATCTTATCTTCATGCCGGAACACACCAATGATATCAACATTGATATTTGGCGGCAAGACTTAGATAAGATGGTGGTAGCTAGCCAGGCGGGCTTAGAAAATGCCCTACCACCAACCAAACCGAGTCTTACAATTGACCCCGCCGGGAATCGAACCCGCGACCTCCTGTGTAAAGCCAGTGAACTTTGCCTCTGAGCTACGGAGGCGGTTTTACTACCTGTTTTCTTTTGTAGTTTGCTAAAGAAGAGCAAAAACTTGTGACACGAGTAGTAAAAAAATGCTTAAAAGCAGTTTTTACAAAACTGATAATATTTATGTAAAGCAAATGATAAAATAAACAATTTTCATTTTCAACTTATAAGCGATAGACAATTTTATTATTTCTACTTCCATTTGGTAATTTACTTAATACATAACCTCAAATCATATCACAAAAGTATTCATTCCTACAAGTCGTTTTACAATGATCATTTCAAAACGAGACAACTGTACTACAATGAAACTTTTTAAATATTTTTATGGCTTTGGCTTCAAAAATTCAATATATCATTTTATTTATTTCGTTGTCGTAGAAAAAGGCAATAGAGCATCGATGGCGTAACGGCTAGAGCCGCCGCATCCTGTCCGGGAGGTCGTGGTTCGAATCCCGCCACGTACCAATGTGATTTCGAATTTAGATTTCATATGTACGTTTATCCGACGCTCTTACAGTGAAGGAAAACATCGTGAGGAAACCTGCACACGCCTGCGAAGAAACTCGCTGGTTGTGTGGAAGTCGACCAACCCGCACTGGGCCCGCGTGGTCAACTAAGGCCCGATCGCCCTAATTCAGGTTAGGCTCGAGCCCCTCGGTGGGGACATATACGAGCTGATATGAGAAAAAAGTATCGTATGCCACTGCATTTAGCCATTGTAACACTCGTGCTGTCTATTGTGCCACTCAAGTTCGCTTCGTGGCACAAACTAGCATGCATGTTACAATGGCTCTCATTATTTGGCAGTGGCATAAGTAACTATTTCCTTATTAAAACACAGCCACAATTTCTAGTGTTACTGCCTGTTAAAATAACGTTTTAATAATAGCGCAGAGCCATTTCAAATAATAAACTACAGAAAAATGATATAAATACAACCACAGTGGTGTAACAAAGGCGAATTCATTAACGTCAGAACATAAATTTTAAACGACAAACGGAAATTAACCGTAACTTATAATAAAATCAGTTAGTTTTTATGTGGGAATGTCGTGAATTACACCCTTATAGTAGAAACAATTTAATAATCAATTATGGGATCTCAGAGTACAGAGAATTCTAGTTCGAGGTTAGATGATCGTGGTGATAAAAACCACAGATAAGAAAAAAATAATCTCATCACGAATTAAATTAATTAATCGAATGGTCTGGCAGCAGATCATAATTGATATGCTGACCACGTTAAAAAGCTGACTTCAATAGCATCAACCAATTACAACTTCGCTACATTTTTTTCTTTTTGACAATTTTCTAAAAAGGGAGGTATTACTTATCGATTTACAAAACCGGCCACGTGCGAGTCGGACTTGCTCAAGGGTTCCGTAGTTTTTTCAAAAAATAAATGTATACTTTAAAAAACAAAATTATAATTTCAGTTGGTAATAGAACATTTTGTATGAAAAATCTATGGAGTGGTTACAAATCCAACTGCACACCTTAAAATGGTCGACTATTACTCCTAAACTAAGGAAGCCTACTTAGCCGTGATATTTTTCCTTTCAAATTGATTAAATTGTCCTACTGTTTTCAATTTTTTTCAGATATCCTACAATAGGGGTTTAGCTAGTACGGAGGGTTGACACTTCAAAAGTTAGCTCATAAAAACATAATATTTCGTAAACGGAACCCTCAATAGAAAAATGTTTTTCAAAAAGCCTGCACAAGTTTTGGAAGACCTATTCAACGATAGCCCACACGATAGGGTACGTCTGCAAAACAAAACATACTCTTTACATGTAGGGGAGGTAAAATAAAGATTTTTTTCAACCGACTTCCAAAAAGGAGGAGGTTCTCAATTCAACTGTATGTTTTTTTGTATGTGTGACCTCAGAACTTTTGAATGGGTGAACCCATTTTTATGATTCTTTTTTATTTGAAAGCTAATGCAATTCCCGTTTGGTCCCATATAAATCGGTGTAGTATTTAATTGGAAAATTAACAAAAACCAAAAATAATAATGCAAAAACTTACTAAATTGTTGCGATGGAAGTCGATTTTTTAAAGTGTTTAGCGTTTTTTATTGTACAACTTTGTCGTTGTGAGGAATATGTATACCTATACCAAGTTATAGCTTTCTGGTACTCATAGTCTCTGAGCTAAGCCGCGGACAGACGGACAGACGGGCAGACAGATATGGCGAAACTATAAGGGTTCCTTGTTGACTGCGGAACCCTAAAAAGATTTATCAAAATCTGTTTTTAATCAGCAAAGAAATCGCGTAAAATACATTCCTAAAAACAAACATTCGAATATAACCTCCTCCTTTATTCGAAATCGATTGAAAATGGTGATTATTTAATAGAAAACGCACTAGTCGCCACTACGATTTTGAAGGTTCCCCTCAATTTCTATGGGATACCATCATCATATCCTGGTTTCTTTATCATAATACCACCCTTGGGATATCTCCTTTCCAACAAAAAAAGAATCATCAAAATCGGTTCATAAACGAAGAAGTTATCCGCGAACACACATAATATATACCTACGGTCGAATTGAGAAACCTCCTCCTTTTTGAAGTTGTTCAAAAACGAAATAAACCGTAACTTTTGATAAGATTATTCACATTATTATCCACCATTTTCTCTTTAATATGCGATGAAGCACTATGCTCGGAATTCCTGCGAGATCGAATCAGGAATGAGGAGGTCCGAGGAGAACCAAAGTAACCAACACAGCTCACATAATCGCTTAAGTAACAGTGAGCGGAGCACATAGCTCGTAACATGGAACGAAATTCTCGAGTGACGACCGGCGCACCGGAGGACGTAGGCAGGCCTCCCACTCCGTGGACGGAAGACCTCGTGAAGGTCGCGGGAAGCCGCTAGATGCGGGCGACGCAGGACCAGTCATTGTGAAAACCCTTGGGGAAGATCTATGTCCAGCAGTTCACGTCTTCCAGCTGATATGATGATGATGATGATAAAGTACCCTTATTAAATAATTTGAATATTTGGCCCGAGTATCCTCTTTTCAATGTCCTATAAAAACCCTTCCGGGATGTTATCCGACTCCTTCCTACTCTATCTCCTCACACCCACATCCTCAAGCAATCAAACATGCATTTAGGCAAACGAACTCAGACAGCTCCCGACAGGGACCCATAATGGGGCCAGACCCATAATAGGGTACCGACAAAGGAAGATGGATGACGGTAATCCGCTATAAACAAGGCAATTAGTCCGTACTATGGGCATTAGTAGAATATTGGGATAATTTTCCAATTTGGCAAAACAATGAGTGATTTCTCCGCTCCATTCGTTTGGGCACATACGAGTAAGACCAATGAAGGTGGTAATTTATTGGTCTGAAAGTAGACTTATCAGGCCACAACAAATAAAAACAAGTCTATAAATTATCTTTTCGTTTCTTTAACTATGCCTGTTGGTGTCTGTCGATAAATTGTCACAATTTTGTTGACTAACTATAATCACTTGTAACGAAATAATTATTTTTTAAAGTGAAACTTTTATTACATCGTCTCAAATTTTTTCGTTTGTGTGTCGCGTGACGGTCTACCGACCGTCGTTTCGTCCTCTGTACTATAGCTCCAAGACGAGAGCAGCCATGATCGTTTCGTGCTTTGTAAATGTCTATAAAGTGAAAAAAAAATCACTTTTACCGTAGTTTCATAAAACCACACACTCTTCTTGTTTACTTTCGATCTGTTTTATATTAGTTCGTTTTGAATTTTTTCTTGTCAATATGTTTTTTTTTCTAAATTTTCTGCTTTTGGTCGATCCTGTCTTCGATTTTAGGGTTCCGAAGTCAACAAGGAACCCTAATAGTTACGTCTTGTCTATCTACCTGCCCGCGACTTGGCTCTAAGACTATTAGTACCAGAAATCTATAATTTGACATGGATACACATTTTAATTTCGGGAGCTGGTTCGTTCCTTTTCGTTGATGGGAGCGGTGGCTGACTCTCGCGTTATACTCGTGACCGGGTGCTGTCCGTGTGAACTGGTCTACTCTTGCTAAAGGCATTCAATCATTTTTATGTATAACTTTTCGTGTCATATTGTTTTCGTGTTCTAATGATATAATCTGATTTATATCAAGGATTTCATTTTGACGTTATTAACCTAATTATTGTTTATTTCTTGATTCTTCACTAATGACATTGTTATTATTATCTTATGAGTCTTACGAGTATCAGAAAGAGTATAATTTGCACCTATTTTAAATAAATAATATTGAATTGAGTCACGCCGACAAGGTGGTACAAAAAAAATCTTAAAAAATAACCTAACCACCTCTGGGAGTGCCGGCAGAAGTGAAAACTTTTTACAGTTTAATAAGTTTAGACCCTCCGAGTGTTCCTGGTGGCGTCGGTTACATTACAGGTTATAGTGTCGCAATTTCTTTTTTCTATTTTTTTTCTATTCAGGGAACGGTTTGCGAAATATTTAGCTTATATTTTTGTTATAGTCAAGTGTCTCCCCCAAACTGTCAGGGACACCTGAAAAAAATAGTAGGACAAATTACCAATTTAAAAGAAAAACTGTCACGGCTAAGTAGGCTTTCTTAGTTTAGGAGTAATAGTCCACCAACTTAAAGTGCGCAGTTTGATTTGTAGAAAGTTCACAGATTTTCCATACAATGTTCTACTACCAAGTGAAAATATATAATTTTGGTTTTTAAAACATACATTCATTTTTTTTAACACTACAGAACCCTACTTTGCGAGAGTCCGACTCGCCCTTGGCCAGATTTTGAGTGCGTTTTGCTGCACTTCGCCTGATGTAAAGTGCCGATGCAGCCGAGGATGTAACACAGCAAGCTCAAATAGTGCCTATTCACTCTCGTCTTGAAGATTCCTAAATTATACGAAACGATAAGAAAAGAAGCAAAACGCTTTGTGCGTTAAGGTAGAACATTAACGACAAATGGGTGGAACCGCCCTTCGCGCCTGGTCGTCCGATGATGAAATGGAAAGGCGGGAATGAGGTCGAGAAGCTCCAGGCTCCAGGGCACACTATCTTTCATAAAACAGAGATTAGGGCTTTGATTGTCCATATGGGTCAATCACACCCACGAGATTCACCATCTTTACTAATAATATAAATCTGAAATTGTGTAGGCCGTTTGTTACCCTTTCACGCTTTAACACCTTGACCGTAATTCATGAACTTTGGCATGCAGGTAACCTGTGTCACTGGAACATATGCATCTTTTCATGTCATGAAAATAGCCTAACCCGATGCAGTTCCTGAGGGAACTGAAAAAGCACTCTTTTTTTGGTTAATTTCTTCAACATCGTAACGAAACAATGAATATGGTTGAAGGGGTAAGAAATTATGTAATTTACTAACAAGCATACCCTGACATAGTTCCCTAGGGATCTGGAGAAAACTCATTTCCACGCTGGCGCACATCGGCGTCGCAAAGGAGAGACGAATTAAAGTGATTTTTTGTATAGAATTGGTTGAGGAGGTGGGAAGTGACAAAGACTACTAATCAGAATAGCCTGATCTCACGCTCGCACACCACTCATCCTCAAATACAGTCATAAAAGTGATGTCCACGCGGACGAAGCCGCGGGTAAAAGCAACTGTAACATAAATATAACTTATTGAAGCAAAATTTCGAAAGGAACAGATGAAAAGAAAAACTAAGTTCTCTTCTCTTGTAAATTCAAAAATTCCTCAAAATTTTCTCAATACGTTGAAAACCTTTTCAAACAGAGGCATTAGTTACTCGTAAGAGCAGTTTTCAGTCAGTTCAGACCTTTCGCTTCCTGAATAAATATTTTCAGCGATGTCTCCTTGCTTTGGCTAAAACTTTTTTAATAAAACTCCAAGTGTTGGTAATCGAAAACGTCCGGTTTGACGTTTTAAAACTCTCAGATATTTTGGGCTTCGGAAAAGTCGTTTATATGGAAATTGCATCCATCCGAGCATCCATCCAGTTTGATTCGAAACTCGAATTGATAATGACATCGATTTGATTTTTCGTCCCGAAAACGCTCTGGAATGAAGGCTTATGGGGAACTGAAATTGCTATAGTCTTCTGGGAGGACAAATTTTCCAGCGACGATAATGTGAGATGAGTTTTCATTTTTTACACTCCAATAAATTATACTCAGTTTTAAAATTCCTGCAGTATCTTCCATATCTTCTTCTTTAGAGTTGAATGTGTAATTGAAATGGTTCGATTCGTTCAAAAACACCTTAGAGCAGATACGTATGAAAATGCATAGTTTTATTCACACGTAACCTCGTAGTAGGAGCGTCAGTGGCGCAACGGCAAGGGCCACTACCTCTTATCCGGGAGGTCGTGGTACGAGCCTGCACTGGGCCCGCGTGGTCGACTAAGGCCCGATCGCCTTAATTCAGGGTAGGCTCGAACCCCTCGGTGGGGAACGTATATGAGCTGATGTGAGTGTGAACCACATTTTGTCGTTGCGATGTGGTGTGGTTGTGGTACGTCTCAATGGGCCCTTTTACAAATTACATATATTTAGAAAACAAACACAACCTTAGTTTAGCTGAATTTGATTTGACTAAATTTCAAGAAATCTATCGCATCGTAGCTGTAGCAGGAGTAGCAATAATGTCAACAACTGTCAGTGATCTTGGCCGACAGCTTGTAATTAACCAATCGCCGCCGAGTTTCGCCCAACTCCAGTGGCTAATGGCGATCGCTCAATCCGCTAAATTCCACTAAAATTTGAGCAAACTTTCGCTAAAACGTTATTTTGCTGAGTGCCTTATTAAAACTTTGGCGCGCTTTTTAATTTATAATGTTCTCTTGATATCTTAATTTGAGGGCTGACGATGACTTAATAAATGCGCGCAAATCTCGCATTGTAAAATCTTTTAACATCGAATGAAAATCACGTTTAGATGGTATTGGTACATGTGACAGTGGCGCACACTGGCGCATAGATCCTTACTAATATTATAAATGTGAAATTGTGTTTTTTTGTTACCTTTTCACGCTTGAACACCTCCACCAGTCTTGATGAAATTTGGCACGCAGGTAGCCTGTATCACTGGAAAGGGCATAGGCTACTTTTTATCCCGTGAAAATAGGATAGTCTAATGCAGTTCCTGAGGGAACTAAATACAATTTTTTTGGTTAATTTATTTAACGTCGCAATGGAACAATGGATTGTTGTGATTTTTTACACAGAGATGGTTTAAATGATATAATTTACTAATGAGCATATCCAGAAATATCTCCCGAAGGATCTGGGGAAAACTCATTTCCACGCTCGCGCATGTCGGCGTCGTAACGGAGTGACGAAATGAAGTGTTTTTTTTATAGAATTATTTGAGGAAGTGGGAAGTGACATAGACCTGCTAATCAGAATAGCCCTATATAGTTCCTGAGGGATCTGTAGGAAATTCATGTCCACGCTCGCGAGCCGCTTGTGGCTCGCGCACCACTTACCCTCAAAGACAGTCATAAAAACAATGTCCACGCGAGCGAAGCTGCGAGCAAAAGCTAGTACTTTAATAATCTGTGATCTAAAAAAGTTTAAAACACCATCAAAATTAACATTTCCTGAACGACCACACCAATGATGTTACAAGGCCTCCTAAAGTATCTGATAAACGTTTTACCAGTTCTATTAAACAGTTTCCTTTTTTATCATTACCTACATAAGACAGACAGAATAGCGCACTAATTGTTAGATTCACGAGTACGTGCGTTATATTTTTAAAACAAATCAGGGATGAGGAAATTTGGATTTAAAAAAATCATCGCCAGACATTGTCAGAATGATTCTTCATCCCTTGCGTATAGCAAACATGAAGTGAAGGGAGGCAGGGGCGCACAGGCACACAGGCTCAATTCAATCAAATAATTAGCAAATATTTGGCCAAAATAATTAGCTAACAAGCGGGGAGGCTTTATGAAAAATCCCTGTTTTTGTTTGATTTTCTTATAACGCTTACACTTTGTGTACAAAATTACTATTGAGTTTATAAGGATGTTTAATGTTATCGTTTTTAAGCAGCTAAGTATTGTATTATTAAATTGTTTTTATACATGCCGAAAGTTAGAAATACTTCGGGTCTTTAATTTTTGTCAATGAGTTAGTTATTATAGAAAGTTCAAAACGAAGTAGCACAAATTGAAACCTGTTTAGAGAAAAACTCCTTGAGTCTTTTAAATCGCATCACATCGCGTCGTGACATGTCAATTGCTATCCTTCTTTACCTCATAGAAATTTCCTGCTTAAATTTTTTGCCACTTTCAACCCTATTGAACTATAAAACAGATTTCGGAACCACACGGTCATTCCGATGCAAGTCTTACCGCATAAAATATTGCTACACATTTTCAAGATACATTTGTGCCCCTATCTCCCCTCGTCGTCATGTTCATATTTTCATAGATTTTGACAAGATATTTGCATAGAGCGGAGTAGTAGTACGTTGAAAAGTTAAAATATGTTTTCTGCATTCATGTTGCTGTTTAAGAGACTAATGATACTTATTTTTTTCGAAAGTTAAAATTAGAAATCTAAATAATCTTTTTATTAACTTTTATACAAAGTAAATCCTTGTGGGATGCCTTTGTTCAGCTGATATGGTGATGATGATGATTCTCTCTTATGAATCTTTTGCACGTATCTTTTCCTTTTTTGCTGTTCAATTTTCCTGTTTAACGAGAGTGAAATTTACAAAACCTTGTATCCTTTTATAGTGATACCTTTTTCGTGCGTATTTCTATATTGTTCCACATGTGTTTGCTTCACATTTTTTCTGTGTTATCGTCCCCTATGTTTGTCCAGGAGTGCAAACCGTCGCACAATGACGTGCCTTTGAAGGGAACATACAGATTATACTGTTAGAAACTTCTATCTTGAACAGTTTAATATGTGAGATGACTGTGTGTGTACGTGTATATGTAGTAGTGTATTGTTATGTTGTGAAACCTAAACACAGGTTTTGTTCTTTTTGGGACATTGGGTACCGTACCTATTTCACTGCGTCTCTAATAGGATTTGTTTGTAATCACTTGAATTTGTATATTTTTTAGATTTTAAAAAGTAACGGGACCCTAATACTAGAAGCCTACCCTGATAGTCCATCTATCCTACCTTTCATCATCATGTCAGCATTTTTTTTTATCTTTTGGATTTACATTTTCTACCTATTGATGTAATATTTCTTATACTTTTTTTAATACTTTTTCTGCCCGCTCATTGCTTTGACAATGAATTTTCATACACTTTCGGATAGTAACATGGTACTTTACGAGCAGGTATAGTGTACATCAAATCAAACACATTAGCTCCCTCGATATATACGTCCCCACCGAGGGGCTGGAGCCTACCCTGAATCGGGGCGGGCCTTAGTCGACCACGCGGGCCCAGTTCGGGTTGGTCGACTTGACATACAACCTGCGACTTTCTTCGCAAGCGTGTGCAGGTTTCCTCACGATGTTTTCCTTCACCGCAAGAGCGTCGGATATACGTACATATGAAATCTAAATTCGAAATCACATTGGTACGTGGCAGGATTCGAACAACGACCTCCCGGGTAGGAGGCGGCGTACCTAGCCGTTACGCCACCGACGCTCTACCTTTAAAAGACTGTATCTATTAGTAGATAGTTTAAATTTTCACAGAATATGTGTTAATTTCTGAGATCAAGAATTTATTATTGATTTGAGTTCGTTGTGCAAAATATGCTAATAATCAATAAAAATAACAAAAAAGAAATAATGAGAGGGTTCCAGACAATAAAACTGATTTTAAAAGGCTTAATTGTTTTGATCTATTAAAAAAAACGGTGATACATGAAAGCGTCAAACTTAGTGTTATCCCTTAAATAAAACAACAAGAAATAAAATATGGCCAAATGTGAGTCGTACTCGCAATAAATCCTTATTGGCCCGCAGTAAAAAAGAAACCTTTTGTTTATGTATTTTGACTAAAATGAATAGGGCCATTGTTGTACTTCTTTGGAGAGATGTTTTGTTACAATACCTTCCGTTTTTGTGTAAGTAAAAGTGTTAATAACATTCTCCGTAATAAACAAACAAAATAATTTCAGAAAACATTGAAACTTTTTATTAGCAAACTGTAAAGTTTATTTCATCCTCCGTAAGACTTAAGGGCCTAACTGAAGAACAAAATAACAGCAGTCCTTATTACCGAAGACACTTTTTTATTTACTATTTTTGAACTTTTAACGGCCAAGAACCTTCTACCAAGCATTAATCCGCTATTATCAAAAAGTCCTGTAAAAAGAGCATTCGGCGTTAATGGTAAATACTGAAAGGGTCACCGTAGGTCTTACGAGGTTGTTTATTTATTATTTAATTATTCCACAAGCTTTTCCCCGCGGCTTCGCCCTCGGGTATACGTAGGGTGCACGGTGCAAACAATATAATAAACAAACGTTGTCCTGACAATCACGAACATGAAAAATATGGCAAATTGGTCGAACCGTTCTCAAGACAGTGATGTTCTATCATACACGCGACAATTTATTTTTATTATTCTGTATAGGAAGACAGTCTTTAAAACATTCATTCACTTGCATTATATCAAAAAGTTTCCTAGATAGATAGATAGATAGATAGATAGATAGATAAAACATTTATTCAAAGCTACATTACAATTGATACACAAAAATAAAAATAAAACAAAAAACTTCTTATATCTAAGCTTAAATGTATAAAGAGGGCAGATACCTAAAATTGTGCCGTAACTTCGAAATGGCTCCGACTCAGCATATGCTGCAGGTAATTATGTACCTACAGCGCTGATATTCCTCAAATACTTCTTAGCTAGACGTGTAATATTTTATTTCCTTGAAGTTTATGACATTGGCGAACATGACTAGAATGTTGAGCATGCCTAGAATAATATTAGGGTATCGCTGAATTTCGAATAACTTCCGGTTATTTAATGACTATTAAAAATGTTTCTAGAAATAGTAATAAAAATTGAAGTCAGTTTTATTGGCTCTAGGAAAACTACCGAGATCATGGAAACATGAAGAACCCAGAAGAATGGATGAGTACTGGTACTTCCAAAACTGATGTTCGAGGTTGAAACAGTTGTCACAATCCGGTACCTACCTGACTACAAGTCGTTTGAGTTACTTTTTATGGACTAGCAAAAACGACTATTTGTTTTAAAAATGTTAGTATTACAAACTTGTGACGTCATTGTCTTTGACGAATTAATTTAGTGATATTAATCAATATAAAACTGTGAACGGATTATAATATTTCTTTAGTTAGTGTTTGTGCTTTTTAGGAGATACTTCTATAATATATTCTGTTGTGATAGGTACTATCAAAACATACCCTAGCACAAGAACATAAAAGTGTCTTGGAAAACGACAAAAAATATAGCTTTATCATAAATTTTACAGCCGTGCTTTGGATAAGTACTTTCCATTTTGCCGTGTGGCGTACAGAAATTAAAATGAAAATACGCTACTAAGTTACAAATTAGTAATTGTATCGGATTTGATAAATAATTACTTAAATAGTCTGAGTCCGATAGGGAGTTGATTGAGTTATGATTTTCCCGTTTTGTTTTGGATTATTGAACTACCGAGTGAAGTAAGACTTATTTATTTCAAATAATTCACAAAGTTTCATTAAAATCTTTAGATTAATTTTTGAGAAAACAAAAAACCTATGTTTGTATAGGAAGTACCCTATTCTTATTTTTCCTGAAATAATGAACTTCTTAATGAAGTCAATAAATCAATATAATATCAATGTCTGTAAAATCGTTAGAGCCATTATTATGAAAAAAATGAGTTCTTTTATCAATGTGACAACCCTCAAAAATCAAGAGAGGGAAAATTTAGAAAAAAATTGCAGAAGCTTATAAAATAGTATTTCCCAATTGTACCCAAATTTGTACTGTATTTTTTTAGGGCTAGAGCACCCGAGGGACACATAGACATTTTTTGTTACTATTATGGTGTAAGACAAATGATGGAGCTGCCCCCGCCCAGAGTTGTTTAAGTGTTGTCTTACAGCCCTAAAATCAAAAGACTAAGCTGCTTTAAGTTGCTGCTAACATTCGAAATTGTAAAACCTTTAAACAAACATGGCTGCAGGCGTTATGGGGGCCTGTCTACAACACCCCAGTCTCCACAATTCCAACACTTTAAACGCATCAGGACGCACCCTTAGGGTGGGTCCACAATGATGTGGTTTGGTCCTGTTTGATGCTATGTAAATATCCCTTAAAATATTGTTCTTCAAAGTTTGTAAGATATATGTGCAAAAGAAACATGTGCGTGCTTTATTGAAATAAAACTTTGAATCAATTAAATTGTAATGTCCTGAGCGACGCCAATGATTCATGGCCCTCGATATAAATCCGTTTTATTCAAGAGTTGCAAATTATATATTATTTATAATGAATCCGAGAAAAAGAAACATTTTTAATGAAGAAAAAAGGAAGGATATATTAATTAAAATGCTAATTGAAATTGGGAAAATTACTAAAATTAAGAGTAATTTTCTTTGTGTTGGTACTACTTATAGCATTAAAAATAGCGCCAATGCATACACAGGCACAGATACTATACAATACTAGTTACTGCATAAATTCAGGTCACTTTTTAATACATTGCAAATACTGTAGACAAATAAATACCTCACACTGATATCCCCTTCTTTGCATCGTTAGGCCGCAGTGCACTATGAAGTTGGGCAGTTCAGTTACTTCTCTATGTCATGACTGTTTTCACTAACATTGCTTTATTATTATTTTACTTGACATGACAACGAGCGTACTGATCGTTGTGGAAGTCCTTCGGGTGAGGGGGAGCCTATGTCCAGCAATGGACGTCTTTCAGCTGATACGATGATAATAAAAAGCAGCAGCGCTTTCACGATCTGTCAAACTACGTTCATATATCTCCAAGTTGGAACTTCGGTCTTCGCCAACTTATTCCATTTCTAAACCTTGCATCAATTTTCAGCGAACAAGTTTTTTTAGGTCTCATTCTTAACTCTACTGTCAAAGTTTGTGTAACGAGACGAGACGAGTGCGAGGTGAAGACGACGCGACGTGCCCTCCGCTACCCCAGCTCCTAGTATCGAGATCACGCGACCCATTCACCCACCGCTACCCCAGCTCCTAGTATCAAGATTACGCGACCCATTCACCCACCGCTACCCCAGCTCCTAGTATCAAGATTACGCGACCCATTCACCCACCGCTACCCCAGCTCCTAGTATCAAGATTATGCGACCCATTCACCCACCGCTACCCCAGTTCCTAGTATCAAGATTACGCGACCCATTCACCCATCGCTACTCGCTACTCGCCACTAGCCCTGTTTGTTTACAAGTTGCGCTGAATTTGACATTTGTTTTGTTTATTACCAAAATTCGAACTTATGAGAATAATTTTTAAAATTAATAATTGACAGCTAACCGTGATACAAACAAACAACTTTAAACGCAACAATAACAATATTTATATTTTTACCATCGAGCAACGAAGGAGCAAAAAGGTTAAGAAATCGTCCGGAAAACGAACTACGAGATTCTGTCAAAAAAGCATTCTATATCACTTATATTTAACAAAAATGTGTGTGAGTATATGTGTGTGAGGTTTACAGAGACACTATTGAATTGATTTTGATAAATCTTTGTACATAGATGTTTATAATTATTTTCAAGGGGTACCTTTTTTAGACTTTTTCTAAAGTTTTTTTTTAAATAGCGCTAAGGATGTTTCCTAAATTTTTGGAATGAACGTCACTTATTGACACTAAAATACATGACATTTATTATCTGGGACGACTCTAAAAATGGTACAAAAATTGTAAAATAGACTAAGGATATTTGTCTTTACGCAATCAAGAAAACTACGTAACATCAAAAATATAGTATAAATGGTACGATTATTTATCTAGAAAAGCTCTAAAATGGACCTAATATGCAAATTTTAGACGCGCGAGAAGGTATTTTCTCCGTGGGGAGTAATATACTTCTTGTTTTGATAAAAAAATACATAAAATAATTAAAAAAAAATATATGGGTTACAATTGAAAGCTTAAACTATCTAATAAAAGAAGATTTATTAAAATCGGTGGATATCGCGTAACATTTACGAAGGCATAAGAAATCCGACCACATAGATACGCGCGAAAACACTAGCGTTATTTGCAGTCGGGTAATAAAAAGAAGTTATAGAAATATTTTTTCAGCAACAACCTTATGACTTAAACACAATTTCATATTTTCAAAGAAATAAATAAAAGATTTCGACGAATTGAGAACCAAAAGAAATAAAATTTTGTTTTTTTTTATTGTTTCATAAACTTTGATACTATTTGATGTAGGTAATTACTATTTTATGACAATCGCAAAAAGTGTTATATTTTTCATAAATATTTTTATATTTGAGTTTCTTTGACTACATCATCACTTCCCATCAGGTGAGATGCAGTCAAACGCACTAAAATTTTTAATAAAAAGAAAAAATATATAAAATTTAAAAAGAACACATTTTGTAGCTATGATTTCTTTTACACTAAGGAAAAATAAAATGTTAAATAGATCATAGTTTAGTAAATATATATTTAACTGTTCTCAGATACTCGTATGTTTGCAAACACATATTCCACAACAAGTTAATGCAACGGAAAAATATTGGATGAATTTATAATGCCACTTCACTTGAAACTCAAAGCGCGCGGTCTGGGCGGCATGGCGGCATGAAGAAATAAATTGCATGATAACGAATTCATTGAGTGGTTCTATGACATGATGTGCCCATACCTCGATAGGGTGCATAATCCTTTGCTTATTTATTTATTTAAAAGTTTATTGAACATATATAATCGTTAAATACAGTGGAATCATATCAGCCGAAGGACGTCCACTGCTGGACATAGGCCTCCCCAAGGATTTCCACGACGACCGTTTCTGCGCTGCCCGGATCCAGCGGCTTCCCGCGATCTGCACCAGGTCATCGGTCCAGCGAGTTGAAAGCCTTCCTACGCTATGTTTTCCAGTGCGCGGTCGCCACTCGAGAACTTTACTGCCCCAACGGCCATCTGTTCTACGAGCTATATGCCCCGCCCACTGCCACTTATGTTTAGCTATTCTTTTTTTACTTTGGTTACTTTGGTTGTCATACGGATCTCCTCATTTTTGTTTCGATCACGTAGAGAAACACCGAGCACAGCACGCTCCATTGCCATTGATCTTCTTATGAGGCCCATAGTAAGCGACCATGTCTCAGTTCCGTATGTCATCATTGGCAACATACACTGGTCCAAGACCTTGGTCTTAGGACACTGCGGTATCTGGGACGTGAAGATATTGCGAAGCTTCCAGAACGCTGCCCAGCCGAGTTGGATTCGACGATTGATCTCTTTCTTGAAGTTGGACCTACCTTACTGGACTGTTTGTCCAATGTACACATATTCGGCAACAACTTCGGGTGTGGAGCCTCCAACCGTCAGATGAGAATTAAAATAATATTCGTCATGTCCGAATTCATTCTAAGATCTACTTGTTGAGAGGCTCTACTGAAGCCATCAAGCATTATGCCAAAGTCGTCCATAGTCTCAGCCATGACCACGATATCGTCAGCGAATCGAAGGTGGGTGATGTACTCGCCGGTGAATCGAAGGTGGGTGATGTACTCGCCGGTGATATTGATGCCGAATCCACCCCAGTCCAAAAGCCTAAAGAATCTTCCAGGGCGGCGGTGAACAATTCCGGAGATATAACGTCTCCCTGTTTCACCCCTCGCTGCAGCTGGATATGTTCCGAGTTTTGGTCCTGTGAAGGCGAACCGACATGGTGGCGTTTTCATACAAACACTTCAGTACCTCGATATATCGATAGTCCATTTGGCACCACTGAAGAGACTGTAACACAGCCCAATTTTCGACCAAATCGAAGGCTTTCTTAAAGTCCACGAACGCCAAGCATAGTGGCTGAATGTACTCTAAGGTCTCCTGTATAATCTGCCGCAGCGTATGTATGTGGTCTATGGTACTAAAGCCTTTTCGGAAACCGGCTTGTTCGGGATGATGGAAGTCCTCAAACCTGCGTGCGAGATGATTTGTAATGACTCTCAAAAATAGCTTGTAGACATAGCTCAGAAGTAAAAGAGGTCTCTAGTTCTTCAGCAGGGTATTGTCGCCCTTTTTAAAGAAAAGCACGACCACACTTCTGTGCCATGCCTTAGGCGTTTTTCCCTCAAGTATAACAAAATTAAATAACTTCTGAAGAGCTTTAAGTATCGGTGTTTCACCTGCTTTCAGAAGTTCAGTCGTAATTCCATCATCACCATGTGCCTTATTGTTCTTAAGCTGTTCGAGAGTCGTTCCAATCTCATACAAGCTGACGTCCGGGATATCTTCGGTATAGTGTTGGGTTGGTCTGGCTCTTGGATCTTTAGCCCGATCGCTGATAGGCAGATGTGTGGTCGTGTACAATTGTCCGTAGAACTTCTCAACTTCATCCAGCAACTTTTAGTCAGTTGGCTTTGTCTAACAGACAGATCTTTTGTTAACACTTGTGAGCCTTTGTTGTTCTCAATCGTCTCTTTAATACAATTTGTATTATAGTGGCGCAAATAGCGAGTTAGAGACTTAGAGATCTGCTTGTTTAGTTGACAATACTGAGTAGCGTCTTCAGAGGTTTGCAAAACCAATCTGCGTCTTTCTTCCTTTAGGTTGCTGGCAAAGTCCGTGATTTTTTGGTTCTGTTTAAATGGTTTTTTAAAGTCTTAGACCCGACCGTTTGGACTATTTGCACGAACCTGTGGTTTAGTCGTCCATATTATCGCAATCTATACTTCTATCGTCACTTACCACCAAGTGAGATGTTGTCAAGGGTTTACCAATTGTGAAAATAAAAAAATCTCCCAGGCATTGGAAGCGATTATAATTTTAAAACATAAAACTCAATTAAAAATTTAATTTAATATCTCCGACGTTTCTCTTTCCTGCTCCCTAGTCAGATCCAGTTATCATCATGTATGTTTACCCTGTTCATTGAGACCATTTCCATGAGCCTAAACACAATCTCTCTGCTGTTAATTGGTGAAGAGTTAGGTATCCTGAAGATGCCTGGCATGCTTCAATATCAAGTGAAGTTTACCGTGTTTTTTTAATATCATTCAAGTTATAGAATGCCAAATTTCGAATCGATCAGACCTGTACAAGATGCTCACATCCCTTCACGAACCGAACTGAAAAAGAGCTGATAATTTTCAAACGGCTGAAAATATATCATATAACACTCTCGATCAAGTCACCTTTCAAACAAAACAAAAATATCTAAATCGGTCCATCTGTTTGAGTGCTACGATGCCATAGACAGACACACAGGTAGACACGTTAAACTTATAATACCCCTGTTTTTGCGTCTGGTTTTAAAAAGGAAATCTTCAAATGGAGCAATGACTTCTATATTACTGGCGTAAGGACCCGGCCAATGCGCGCGACTAATGCTCCCAGCGAATTGGTGCGAAAATCGAAAGTTTCGCACACTCGCGACTCAGTCGTCTGCGGGAAATTGCAGAGTGCGGTGGAAAGATATTCCATATAAAACTGCCTTTTTGTGTTGTTAGAGGCTGTAAAAATAATGAAAGAAAGGCTAAAAAGAAACATGGTATATCGTATCATCGTTAAGTAACCTTACATTGTATTTTTTCTCGTAAACAAATTAATTAAATGAATTTTTAAAGCGACAATTCTACCAAGGTCCTTTTAGCGTGGCACTGACGTTAACTCTCGCCTATGCTAGTTCGTACGAGTTATGTTAGATGGCGCTACTTTTTCCATGTATGTAGAAAATCTGAGTTAAATATGAGACGGGCGGATCCTTCTGTACAAACCTGTGAAATGAGTAACAATAGAAGGCGCAAGTTGCCGTGAACAAAGTGGCGGTGGCGGTGGTGGTGGCGGTGGCGGTGGCGGTGGCGGTGGCGGTGGCGGGGAACTTCAATGAACAAATTTAATATTTCAATTCTCGTCTTGTGCCTCCAGAATGCATGTGCAAAGAAACATCTCTAGGATGTCATGTGAAAAATGAAAATTCTTACAAATGTGTATATTTAAAATATTCCCGTATAATCTCTGTTGTGACTGGTTTTTGTTATATAAGGCATTTTATAAAGTTTATTCACGAAGTCTCGTCTCTTGATCTCTTACCTATAAAATACAATCATTAACAATCTATGAACGTTCCTTGTGTTTTCAAACACGGGAAGGGTAGGCCATACTCCACATGATATGGGCACAGATTAGGTAAGAGTACTAATATGGGGGCCAAGCCGGGGTTGGTGAAAGTCGTACGGCTTGTGGGGAACCCAACTGTCAGGAGATTTTCAAGCCGCCTTATTAGGCATCTGAGACATCTTAACGATTGCCATCTATACATTGCAACCGGCACCAACGGCTTGATAAAGCCGGTTCCAAAGCACGGAAACGGTTATTAAGCTATTGTATAGCTTTTATCGCGGGCTTTGAGGGGACCGAATTAAGAAATTTCGTAACGAAAAAAATCTGACACCCCAAAAAGAAAAACTCCTAAATTCAAAAATATCTATTAAAATACAATAAAAAGCAATTTAATGACATTCATAATAGTTTGATTTAGGTAACTGTTACTTATACCTAAAGTTTATTTTATTTTTAGTTAAGTTTCTAGATAAACTTTCTGTATTCAAATTCAAATTCAAATTAATTTATTTGTGATCATAAGTAAATATACAAATGTTAAACAAAATTAATGTGCTTTATGACCTGTCCTTTAGAACGTACAAAATTTGAATAATAAAAAAAACCATAAATCATGAAAAGGCACACAATAAATTTCAGAAAATAATATAAAGTAATGTCAAAATAAATTCTTATGTCATAGTAAACCTAACCTTAAAAAACAAAATACTATATCAATGGATTTATCAAAGTTATAAAATTAAAACAGTATGTCAATGTATGGAACAAACATGTCAAATGTATTATCGTTTACAAATTCATTAATTGTATAGTACGCTTTTTCTGTCAAAAAAGTCCTCAATTGTCGTTTAAAACTATTCATGTTATTTGAGTCACGGATTACTTTAGGTATTTTATTATATACCGTAGGAGCCATTGCAAATATACTACTGTGAAAGAGCGTAGTTTTACATGGTACGTGCCACAGACGATCGAACGTCGCGCTCGTGTGCTGCACTGAAAATATTGTGGGTGTAATCTAACAAAAACTGCAGTTTCATATATATACAGAGCTGGTACTGTAAGTAGCTTAAGTAGCCTACATTGTGGCACACAATTGTCCGTTTTTATGTTATCTACAGATGGCCCTTATGCATCTTTTTTGGGATCTCAGTACCGCTTCCTGGCGAGTAGCATTTCCCCAGAAATTTATTCCATATTTCAAAGTTTTGTATCTGCTTTATTATATTTTTTTTTACCATTACTCTAACTGGGTTGCTGCACTGACCGTTCTCCCTAGCTAATTGAAAGGTTTACTAGTAAATGTTCTGTAGTGTACCCTAACACGGGCTTTGGTCTTTTTGGGACACTACTATGTTTCACCACATGCTTAGCATGGGCTGTCTGTGGCGCTTATCTTGGTTATTTAATCTTTTGTTTGCTTTTTGTACTTGGTGATGGTAAAAGTGTACATACTTTTTATGTAACAATAATAAATAAATAAATAAAACTCCTTCATACCTAATTTGCCTCAGAAAATACTAAGTGAAGTTTATCAATATATTTTAATCTCTCTAACGCACATTGCTAATCTCAGAGTCGACTTGACACATAGTAACATGTACTTACTCGTAGTTAATCAATGTGTGCCCTGCAATATTGTTTAGACTCATGAATATTCACGTTAGACAGACACGTCGAGCTAACTACTGAGATGTTAGAATCAAGTATCTAACGAGCTGAAACCATTATCGACTTATAAAGTGAAGGTTACTGGGTTAGGTTTTTGAAAAAACTTACGATAGCACAAAAACTTACCTACTTCTTACGGTGAAGGAAAACATTGTGAAGTAACCTGCACATGCCTGCGAAGATACTCGAAGGTTATGTGTGAAGTCATAAAACACGCCGTTGCCTTAAGTATTTCTGATTCTTTTTGTAATCAAAATTTCCAGTTACAGCATTCTTAGTCAAATGTTCTATAACAACAAAACGTCTCAAGATGGAGAAGAAATAAGTAATCTGTTTAAAAAATACTCTAATTCAGCTTTTTTTTAAAGACTCATCAATCTCATCTTTAGCTGGTGTTGATCCATCAGCTTTGGAGGAAAAACAACCACCCCTATTGATATGTGCTCAGTCGATATCTCACAGGAATTGGTTACGAAAATTCTGAAGCAGGTTAATGTAAACAAGGGTGGCGGCACTGACCTTATTCAACCCCTCTTCATAAAAACTTGCTATACCGATCACATAAATTTTCCGTAAATCAATTTCTGAAGGTAGTTTTCTTAACAAATGGAAGAATGCACTAATAACCATTTTCAAAAGCGGGGATTCACACTTAGTCACAAATTATAGGCCAAACTCCAAACTCAATATATTTGGCAAACTTTTTGAAAAAAAAAATAGTGATAAACTTACCCGTTCACACTTAGTCACAAATTATAGGCCTAACTCAAAACTCAATACATTTGGCAAGTTTTTTTTTTAAATTAGTGATAAACTTACCCGTGTAGTTTATCTTTAAATATTCACAGTTTCTGTCGAGGAAGAGGCGTTGAAACTAATCTCATGACGTTTTCAGATTTCATATTGAACAAAATAGGGTCTGGATGTCAAGTGGACGCCATGTATACCGAATTTGTCAAATGTTTTTTATAAAACAAATCATAAAAGACTAAATATACATGGCAACCTCCTGAGATGCATAACATCTTACATAAGGAATAGAAGCCAAGCTGTTGTGCTTAATGGGTTCATGTCCGGCTTTCTACCAGTACCATCTGGGGTCCCGCAAGGGTCCCATTTGAGAACTTTACTCTCTATTTTAAATGTAAATGACACAAATATCTGTTTAAAAACCTCAAAACACATTATATACGCCGATGACACTAAAATTTACAGAGTCATCATGTCAGAAGCAGACTGCGAAGAAATGTAGAGTTACCTAGACACTTTTTACGAATACTGTAAAAACAATGATCTCTTCCTGAATTCTGAGAAGCATTTTACTATCAGTTTCTCACGTAAAGAAAAACTTATTAATTATGACTATAATATAGTTGGTAAGCAGATACGCGGGGTCACTTACATTAGAGATTTAGGAATAACCCTCGATTCAAAACTTAATTTAATATGTATATAGATAATGTTTATAAAAAGGCGTACAAAAGACTCTTGATCTTACGCATTAGCAAACCTTTTAAGCGTTCTCTAACTTACAAAATATTATACACTCGAGAGCGATGAATCCGGGTCACTTAAAGAATCCTAAAAATCTCGGAAAGTAAGAAGGCTAGATTAATGAAATAAATTGTGTTTAATAGACAATGTAATACTCCTTAAATGAAGTCATTAAAACTTCTTAATTATTGTAAAGTTATGTCATAAAAAAATCAAATTTGAAAAAGGGAGACTTTCGAAGATGGAACTACGAAATTACTACATTTGTTTTTGCTTTTGTTTCTAATCTGTCATTTAAGTGGGTACATAAACCATGTTGATAGTGTTCAATATTTATTATTCAAACAGTAATCATGTCGCTTACACCTGAAGAATGCACCAGAATACTCAAAATGCTGGAAAACGGCTGGGGTCAGCGCGATACAGCCACGACTGTCGGTGTGTCGCTCTCAACAGTACAAAGAGTTCTCCAACGTTACGAGGAAACTGGCTCTAACCTACGCAGACCAGGAACAGGCAGAACCAGGTGTACCATAGCACGAGAAGGTCGATACTTGGTGAACACAATGCTTGGTAATCGCTTTCTCACAGGAACTGAACTTACAAATCAGTTTCGACGCCTCGGAGGAAGTAACCCAAGCGCATGGACAGTAAGGCGACGACTTGCTGAAGCTAACTTGAAACCACTTAGACCTGCAAACGGCCCTAAACTAGAGCGTGGGCATCGTATTTCAAGACTAAGATATGCCCAGAACCACTTAAATTGGAGTATTGGAGATTGGTCAAAAGTTATGTTCTCCGACGAATTAAAATTTATGCTCTACAAGCACGATGGAAGACACAGAGTGTATAGAAGACCAGGGGAAAGATTCAAGCAAGCATGCATCGAAGAAAAAGTAACCTACGGTGGTGGGTCTGTACATATGTGGCCCGGAATTTCTTCTGAGAGTCGCACAGAACGGTGTTCATAGAAAACGGCTCTTTAACTAGCGAAAGATATGTGGAAGAAATCCTCAATGAACACGTTGGTCCATTTATGGTCAATTTGGGTGAGGATGCTATTTTTATGCATGACAATGCCCGGCCTCATACGGGTTGGATTGTGAATAACTACCTTCAAGAGATGAACATTACTCGTATGGAGTGGCCAGCACGCAGCCCGGATATCAACCCGATCGAGCATGCTTGGGACGAGCTAGGGAGATGCGTAAAACAAAGAAGCCCTCCCCCAAACACGCTTCGTGAGCTCGAAATTTCTCTCACAGAGGAATGGGAGAATATTCCCCAAAATCGTATAAGGAACTTGGTGTACAGCATGCCAAACTGCGTAAACACAGTGATGGAAGTACGAGGAGGCAATACGAAATATTAAAATTCAAGTAAATCGTAATGTTGTTCAAAAATGCCAAGTTTCCTATTTTTGTTTTAAGGCGAGATCAGCAGTTTTTTTTATTTATGTAATTTTTTGTAAATAAAATGTAGTGACTCGTAAATTTTATTACTTTCATTTAAGAGGTATTAAAGTGTCTATCAAACACAATTTATTTCATGAAGCTAGCCTTCTTAGTTTCCGAGATTTTTAGAATTCTTTAAGTGACCCGGATTCATCGCTCTCGAGTGTGTGTATTTCTCCTACGTTAAGAGTACACTGGAATTTGGTAGTGTCATATGGAATGCTCAGTAACAAGCACATAAAGACCGTCTTGAGAGAATTCAGAATATATTTCTTGTATCCAACTGGCATGTGTCCGAGGAAGCCTCGTGCTCAGATCACAGATGGGTAAGATTTGACCTTCAGGTGAATACTCAGGTGACGCCACCACGCAGGAACCCACGCAAGACCAACAGACCCGTCTATTGCAAATCACTGCAAAACGCACTACATAGGGTTGAGGTTCCTGAGAGAATGATAGGCGTAGACCGGATAGAAGCACAAGTGGAAGTCCTGACAGGCTGCATTAGAGACTCCTACCAAGAAGCTTGCCCTCTGACCAAATCACCACCAGCCAGCAGTCTAAAGGTAAACTGGTGGGGACCAGAACTGGAGAGGCTCAGGAAAAAGGTCAGAAAGTTTTTCAACAGAGCTATGAACATAAATGATGAACAGGACTGGGATAACTAAAAAGCCGCCAAGTCCAAATACAAGAAAAGGATACGATACCGCAGCACTGCATCGTGGAGAAGTTTCTGCGATGGAGTTGAATCGTGTCAGCAAGCAAACAGGTTAAGAAAAGTCCTCTCCAACGGGCCCAGCCAAGGCTTGGGTTCGCTCAAAAAACCCGACGGCACTCTCACCAGCACGCCAGATGAGACGGAAGATGTTTTACTGCGGACACACTTCCCTGACTGTCGCATTGTATCGACGTTAAGCTGGAACGATGATCCTATACTAGCAACTGAGGAGGACTGGCTTGTCGCAGACAGGGTGGTCTCCACAGATAAGGTAAGATGGGCGCTAAACAGCTTTTAACCCTTTAAGTCAGCGGGCTGCGATGGCGTCTTCCCAGCACTACTACAGTGGGGGGGCGACGCAGTGGTAGTAGCCGTGACCAGGGTCCTCAGGGCATGCCTGGCCCACAAGTATGTGCCACATGCTTGGAGAGAGGTGAAATTGGTATTTATACCAAAACCAGGAAAGTCTGACTATACGGATCCAAAATCCTTCAGGCCCATAAGTCTCGCGTCCTTCCTACTGAAGGCACTGGAGAGACTCTGTGACAGGGAACTGAGGGAAAACGCACTGAGGGACATACCTTTACACCGCAATCAACACGCGTATAGCCAGGGTAAGTCTACAGAATCGGCCTTGCATGCTGTCGTCAGCAAGATCGAGGCAGCTATACAGAATAAGTCTATGTGCTTAGGCACCTTCATAGATATCGAGGGCGCTTTTGATAAGACAAACTTCAGCAGCATGAGGGCGGCACTTCTGAAACATGGAGCATACGCCACTATGACCGACTGGATTGAAAACATGCTCCGACAGCGGGTCATCAGACTGGTGAAGGAGGAGACCAAAGTGGCCATGGTAGCAAAGGGATGCCCCCAAGGAGGAGTCCTATCACCGTTACTGTGGAACCTGGTGGTAAATGATTTGATCACTACCTTAAACGGTAAGCACTTCTATACAATCGGATATGCGGACGACTTGGTTATACTTGTGTCGGGTAACTTCACCAATGTTATCTGCGACGCAACTCGAGCTGCTCTGCGAATCGTGGAGCGCTGGTGCAATGAGTACGAACTGTCCGTGAACCCGAGCAAAACTGAACTAGTACTGTTCACTAACAAACGCAACTTAGGTAACTACCTACTACCTAAACTCTTCAAAACAGAACTCCACCTATCAACGGAGATCAAGTACTTAGGTGTCACACTCGACAGCAAACTAAACTGGAGCAGCCATCTCACCTAGAAAATAGAGAAGGCAACTATTGCCCTGTGGCAGTGCCGTAGAATGGTAGGTAGGAAATGGGGCCTTACCCCAAAGATAATGCTATGGCTATACACAGCGGTAATACGTCCAATGATAAGCTACGGCGCAGTAGTCTGGTGGCCACGAACGAAGCTATCTACGGTCGTGAGTAAACTGCAACGCTTTCAAAGAATGGCATGCATGGCTGTGACAGACTGTATGCGGACAACTCCAACTGCAGCCCTGGAAACCATCCTGGACCTGCCGCCTCTGCACCTGTTTATCCAACAGGAAGCAGCTAGTGCTGCAGCTCGTCTAAAATTGCTGTCTCTTTGGAGCACAAACAGGATTCCGCACACTGAGCTCCTGCACGATATCATCGCGGAGGAGCCTTTGTTCGCAGCGGCGAATGATAGAATCCCTAAACGGTATATCTTTGACATGAAATACAAGGTACAGCTACATGAGGAGCCCTGGGAGGGTCAGAACCTGAAAGAACTTCGGGTATTTACCGATGGTTCCAAAACAGGCACTGGCACCGGGTATGGGGTCTTCTCCGAGGATCTGAACATCAGGATAGCCAATCCCCTGGGTGCGCATAACACGGTCTTTCAGGCTGAGTGTATGGGCATCATCAAGGCAGCTGAGGCGATTGCTGCAAGGGAGGTGCGTGAGTACCCCATCCGCATCCTCTCTGACAGCAGAGCCGTATTACAGGCCCTGCAGAGCAGCATGATCACATCGGGGCTCATACTGGAGTGCCAACAAAAACTGACAGAGGTATGTAACCGCGGCGGCGTAACTCTGCAGTGGATTAAAGGGCACAGCAACTCACGCGGCAACGATGCGGCGGATGAGCTTGTCAGGAGAGGGTCAGAGCTAATGGCCGTGGGACCGGAACCTATAATACCCCTCCCATATGGCTGGCTACGGTCCACCCTGAGGAATCGCACAAGAAATGAACACAATTTGTACTGGTCCGGTCTGGAAACCTGCATGCAAGGAAGGATGGCCCTTCCGGCTACTAATCCTGGTCTGTCCAGAAAGCTTCTGAGACTTGGGAGAGCTTAGCTCCGCAAGGTAACAGCCGCTATTACTGGACATGGCCATTTTAACAAACACCTATTCGCTCTAGGTATCACCGACAGCCCCCTATGCAGAGCGTGTATGGAGGCTGAGGAGACTGCTGCCCACATCCTACTGGATTGCGAGGGGCTAGCACAGTACAGGGTCGTGCACCTCGGTGACCCGAGGTCACTCCAGGAAGTCGTCGGCAACCTACGAGGGCTACTGGGCTTCTTGGAGGAGCTGGGCTGGCAGTGATGCCGGCCAATCACGCAAAATGGGCGCAGTGGTCGCCTGGTTGCGGAAATCAGCCCGCCGCTAACTTCAACTTCAACTTCATATTTCTTAAGTCTCTGTATTATAAAACCGGTACATATTTTGATAATTCTATTGAATCCGTTCGCCATCACAATATCTTATCTCTTAACAACAGAACACCATACTTAGATGCTATCTTCTTTTATAAAATTCTAAATTATATTATCCGGTGTCCAAATTTATGAGAGACAATACAATTTAAAATTTCGTAACCCTCCGTTCGACCCCGTCATGAACTTTTCCATGACAGCTATGCCCTTACCATTTATTCTTAATACACATTTTTTAGACAAGTTAAACTTCTAACCTAACCTAAACAGTTTTCAGAATATGTTAGGTCGTTTCAAGAAATTAGTTTACTTTTAAATACACATTAATCTTCAGTATCAAAAAAAACCGTAAATTGCATAAGTATTAACCTATAAATAAGCTTTTATTCGTTATCATCTCTTTTAGAAAATGTAATTAAATAATTTGAGTCTTTAAAGCATCGTAGTTTTATCATCTTATAGCATTATCTTTATAACCTTGTATGTATCCTTTACTTTTTGTCTATTTTAATAAAAATGTAGTATGCGGTATGTGACGCATGCAGTTCAAAATCTCAAAACCAATATCTAAGGTTTACTTGTTATAAGTAATTTTTCAAAAATGTAGTATTTCTTTACTTTAATTTATGAACATCTAGGCGTATTTAAAACTAAATTTATATAATACTACAATATATGTACGACTGTTTGTGTTCTAACAATTAAAAAAAAGATAGCACGGTTAATTGTGCCACATTACAAGAAAGGAAATGCCTTAATTCTTTATCTATTTTATCTGCCTAAACCATTATCTGCAGCATTTTACCCGTTAGCAGGGCAGGATCACAGGCGTGTTCTTTGTCCCCCGCCAACCTAATTAGCATTAGTTTCACTTACCCGGCCAAGTGATAATGAACTATTTCCTTGGAGTTATGGACGCCTGGTAACGACTTTTATCGCCCATTGAGCTAGCTTCGGTTTTTGCTGCATAGCACGGAAAGTATGTAAAATAGTAATTAGCTTAGACGCTACAGCAACGCTAAGCATCATTTCATAAGTAGCCTTCTCTGTATGGTATACAGAAATTAAAATTAAAAATTCGCTTACCTAGTAGTAAATAAAAGAGATGAAGGTATCATAGTTGATGAAAAATTTACAAATAACTTGGTTTTGTATGGAAGGCCCATTGAAACTTTTTTTCTGCAATAATAAGCTACCCAATGTCACCGAATTTAATAGACGTTATTAATTTTTCGTTATTTACAAAGTTTCATTTAAATTGTTAAATATTTTTTCAAGTAACTTCAAAAAATGAGGAGTTTTTATGTTCCACTGTATGTATTTTATATTTATTTTCTCTGTCAATGAGGATCATTCATATTTTGAACCAAGTGTAAAGTTTTATAGAGACATCAAAAAATATATTCTGTGACAAAATTATCGAAATCGGATAAGAAATGACGTTGTGACAGAGATTTTAGTGCACATGTATCAAAAACGGGCGCGAGCTGGCGCCATACGCTTGACATGTCACAAGTCCCGATGAGCCCGCGCGCTTAGTTACCGCGCAAATAGCATTTCAGTCTGTCTCAGTGTATGGATGTTTGTTACTCTTTCATGCTTCAACCACAAGACGAATAAAGATGGAATTTTGTACACATATAGGTTAGGCTACTTTTTACTCCGGGAATATGTCTTATTCCCACGGGAAAAGTGAAAACAACGCGGGCGTAGCCGCAGCCAGATGGCTAGTTTATAATATTAGTAGGCTTAGTAAGGATTTACAGTAGTGTAGGAGCTTAGTGAGACTAAAAAGGTGCTTTGTATTTTCGCTTTTCAATTCGTTTCTTTTTTCGTCTATAATTTTTTTTGGTAATTTTTTTTTTACTTTCTTTACAAAATTTTCCATTCGTTTATCAATCCGTAAAAAATAATCATTTTGGAGCTATTAGCACAGTTTAAGAGTTTTTGGAGTGATTACAAATAACCTAATATAATTATATGGACTCAGTTGAAAGTCACTCAAATATCGAATGAACACAAATTATTATCAACCAATATTCAGGGACACGCAACGGAGCTGTATTGGGGGCAAAATGCAAATATCGGCCTGATACTAGCCGGTTCTAACCGGTTTTCAGCAACTACTACACTGGTACCAGTGTGGATAATACTAGCTAATAATAGATTAATTGCGAGTTAGCTCCCGGTCTAGTCAATAGAGTCTGTGATAGAGTGCAGCCCTTTTAGCAGAACATGTTTGTGAGCCTTTAGCTCTAACCACACCTGTTCATTTTCAAGATCAATGTCAATTTTAGCTCATGCTTTTAGCACAGTATTGCAATATCTTTTAGTCCTGGTTGCCATAGTAATGAAGAGGCATGCGCTACTTTTCATGCGTCACTCCCTTTTTGTTTCTTCTATGAATGAGAGAGAAAGAGGGTGATGCATTCAATGACGCATGCATTTTCAATGCAAGGGCAACCTAGAGGAATGTGCTGTTGAAATTGCAATTAATATTGAAATTGAACATACGTGTATGTGGTTTGGCCTGTTTGAAAGATGGAATGGAATATCTTGAAATTGACCACAGAGGTAAAAAAAATCGCTAGAGGAGCAAAATCAAAATACTTGTTAAATAGATTGTGGCTGTAATTTTTTGTTTGGTTAAGATAATTATTTAGTAAAAATGAAACACAACAAATTAAAGTTGGGAACACAGTTTTTACACTATTATCATTGTGTGATAGTAAATATGGATCGCTCGAGAGATTTACAAGTTCGAAAAATATTTGATTCAGTTTAGTCCTAATTAAATATAATATTTGATGTCGTCAAATATTTGGTTTACTATTTGAAGAGTGTCGGTGGCGCAACGGTAAGGGCCGCTACCTCCTATCCGGGAAGTCGTAGTTTGAGTCTTGCCAGGTACCACTGTGTTTTCGAATTTCCATGTCATATGTATGTTTATCTGACGCTTTTACGGTGAAGGAAAAACATCGTGAGGAAACCTTCACACGCCTTTGGAGAAACTCGAAGGTTGTGTGTGAAGTTGATCAACCCGCACTGGGCCCGCATGGTCGCCTAAGGTCGCCCTTAATCAGATTAGGCTCAAGCACCTCGGTGGGGACGTATATATGGGCTGATGTGTGTGATATCAAATACACTATACCTGCTCGTAAAGTACCATGTTACTTTTCGAAAGTATATAAAAATTAATTGTCAAAGCAAGGAACGGGCAGAAAAAAGTATTTAAAAATCTATAAAAAAATTACATCAGTAGGTAGAAATTGTAATTCCAAAAGGTAAAAAAATAACTGTTTATGTCTTCGTTGAAAACACAGGCAAAGAGATTGCATCGTTTCTGAATGTAAGTTACTCAATGCAGTGCATATTCAGGTTCTATCGGACAAGTTCTTTTGTTATTATTTAGCATCTTTGAAAATTTCATAACAATCGGATAAGGCGTTTAAAAGTTATCCCCAAACAAACACACATATAAACAAATGCGAAAACGCTCTAACCTTAACTCACACTCTGAAAAATTCACTCGCTTCGCTCGCTCGTTGAAAACCAAAATGTCGCCTTGTGGTACTTAATAATGAAGACGGTAAAGAATTTGTCTTATACTTTCATCATTTATGTGTGGTCCAAAACACTATGTATAACTCGAAGGAAAGTGCAACTTCTAACGAGTAAAAATTATTAGTAAGTATTATTATTAGTTTACTATGTTATTATTTTTATTTTATTATAAGTTTATTTAGTCACTTAAGATGAACAATGTACTGTTTCATGTAATAAACGTACCTACATAACAAACAGTATTTTCCCAAAAGCTGAAACGTTTCTGGCGTTTTTTTTCCTGATAAATAAAACTTGGTAATCTAGTGTTCACAGTGTTCAACTGTAGACTGACCCGTTGGTCCAGTAGCAGCCTGCAAAAAGTCGAGGGTCATAGGTTCGAACCCCACTCAGAGTAAACACGCGTGTGACGAACGGGTTTGTGTGATCTGTGTCTGGTTGTTCAATATCTATACAATATATATTTAAACATATATCAGTCTCTGGTTCCCGTACTACACGCCCTTTGGCCCTAGATGACCGTGTGTCATTTGTTTTGTGTATTAAAAAAAAGTATATTATTATTCTGTACATATCACATAAATAATACACACCTAAACTAAACCAAACAATAGCACATAATTATCACAATAACATTAAAATAAACACGATCATTATTTCACCCTAGCCGCTAACATGAACCGCTGGCACACCGCACACCAGCTGACGGCTAAGTTTGCCCAAATGTTCACAAATTTACAGGAATGATTTTACGGCCATTTGAGCTGGATCAAGTCATAAAAAATAGCGAGAAAAACACGATTCAAATTAAAAAAAAGCTGAACGCAGTAAATAATAAAAACCGGCCAAGTGCGAGTCGGACTCGCGCGGAGTAGGGTTCCGTAGTCTTTCCAAAAGTAAATGTTTATTTTAAAAACAAAACTATAATTGCAGTTGGTAATAGATATTTTGCATGGAAAATCTTTTACAAATCGAACTTAAGTAATAACTTAATACCTTAAGTTGGTCGACTATTACTTTTAATTTAAGAAAGCCTACTTAGCCGTGATAGGTTTTCTTTTAAATACTTACTAATATTATAAATGTGAAAATGTGTTTGTTTGTAAATTTGGCATGCAGGTAGCCTGTATCATGAGGAAGGACATTATTCTATTTTTTATCCCGGGAAAATAGCATAATCTGATGAAGTTCCTGAGGGAACTAAAAAAAATACTCGATTGTTGTGATTTTTTGCACAGTGATGGTTGAGTAGGTGGGAAACGACATAATTTACTAATCACCCTTAAAGACAGTTATAAAAACGATGTCGACGCGGGCGAAGCCGCGGGAAAAAACAAGATGATTATTATTTCTTCTATTTTTTTAGATGTTTTTAAATAGCGGTTAGCTGGTAGAGGGAGACAATCGACTCTAATAAAAAATTGAAATTTTAAGCTTAAGATTTCCAAAATTAATCCTTAAATCGAAAAAATGGTTTAAGCAAACCCTCAGTAGTTTTGAAAGGCCTATCCAAAGATACCCCACACGATAGGGTACGTCAACGAAAAAAAATCATCTCATCTTTACATGTAGGGGAGGCCATAAAAAAAGATTTTCTAATACCACTTTGTATAGCCAAACCAAATTACTTTCTAGTACTAATAGTCTCTGAGCTAAGCCGCGGACAGACAGATAGACATGGCGAAACTATAAGGGTTCCTTGTAGATTCTGAAACCCTAAAAACGACGATTTCACGATAAAACTAGTTCGTAATCCAAATGGTAAGACATTTTATGGTAAAAAAAATAAGATTTTGAAACGTTAATGAAAAAATCTGCTGATAATAGAACCGCTTTTTAGACTAGCGCGTCTGCTGTGTGCTGCAATGTTCTTTATAAACGTGCAAAGTTATACTGCTATGCATTACACATGGACCAATAGGACTACGCTGGTGTGCCTATGGAGAACATTCTGAATGCGGCTTCGTTATTATGTGGTAAAATTTGTAAAAGGATTAATAAACAAAAACCCAAAAGCTTAAAAATTATACTAAATGGATGAACACGAATCTAACTACAACTTGCGCTTCAGAATCCATAGAGCGGTATAGGTTACAAGTTCAGCTAAAGAAACAGACAAGACATACACACTAACATCCAAACACCCAAAAACATTACCTTTCTTGAGCATTTGGGCACATTTGGTAATAACAATCAACGAATTTGTGAATAATAAATAAATATTCTGGGACAAATCACACATGGTCATCTGGCCCAAAGTAGGATTCCCTGTGTTATGGGTTACCAGAGACTGATATACATACTTATATACGTTTAAATACATGCATATATAGATATTTAACACCCAGACACAGAGCAAACAAATCTGCTCATCACACAAATGTTTGCCCTGTGTGGGGATCGAATGTTTTTAAAAACCATATAAAAAAGTTCAACGGTTACTTACTTAATTATGGTTTACTGAGTATTTTTAATGATGTCCATTGAATATCACTTATCCCACAAGCACTACCGGTACACAATTGCGATAACTCAACAGCTAGAAATTAATTTGCGATGCTTAAATACGGAGGACTGACAGCATATTGCGTTTATACTGATTCCAACTACGTTTGTTTTTTGTTTTTTTTTTAACTACAATTGATAAGCCGTAGGCATTATCTCACCTGATGTTAAGTATCGATAATGCGAAGATGGAAATGGGCTTACCAAGATTCCCCAGCGCAAACTTCTTTCTTCGATTATCTTCAAGCAGTGTGGCGACAGGACTTAAAATGGGAGTAGGAAGCGAAAGGGGCTTAGAAATGCCCTACCACCAAGCAAACCAAGCGTTATAGATATAGACCAAGTCTTAAAGTTAGACCCCCGCCAGAAATCAAACCCGCAACATCCTACTGTGAAGCGAATGGACTAATCATTACGCCACGGTGGCTCTTACATAATATAAAAGCTGTGCAGTAATTAGTGTAGCTGACTCCAATCACGAGTTTCCTAACAACTGCTTGGGCGGCTGGTAGGTGGGCCTAATGTGGAAGAGATGTTATCAATATTAGAGTAGACTTCTAAAGAGTTTATAATCTTCTTATTGTTCTTTTATGACAAAAGAATCGTAAGTAGCTCAGTGCGTGATGTAATGACTCCGTGGTGTAATGGTTAGTCCATTCGCTTCACACGAGGAGAACGCGGTGGTTCGATTCCCGGCGGGGCCAACTTGTAAGACTCGGTTTGGTTGGTGGTAGGGCATTTCCTAAGCTCGCCTGGCTAGCTACCACCATTTTATCTAGGTCTTGCCGCCAAACATTAGTGTTAACAGCATTGATGTGTACCGGCTTGAAGAAAAAATAGCCAATTCTACATTGCTTTGGGGAATTTTGGTAAGCCCTCTTCCATCTTCGGTATCTTCGTCACTTACCATTAGGTGAGATGATGCCAAGGGCTTACCAATTGTGAATAAAAAAAAGACGTGTGGCACTCGGGGACTGCCGCGGTAAAGCTATGGCATAACATTTTTTTATCAACTTATGCAATTTTAATTATTAATTTATTTTTTATTTATGCGGTATTAACCAGTACCATATAGTCCTTGGGGCGCGGGATGTTTATGTAATAAATGAACACTAAGAAAGTTAAATCATCATCGTCATCGTCATCGACCACCATCGCGACCACAGTCACCACCACCATCACGACCACAATCGCGACCACTATCGCGACCACCATCGCGACTATCATTACGACCACCATCACGACCACCATCACCACCACCATCACCACCACCATCACCATCATCATGATGGATAGATAGATGGCACTGTAAGTTTTTTAGAACTCAATACATTTTTTTTTGGGGTGTCAGGATTTTTTCGTTACGAAATTTCTTGATTCGGTCCCCTCAAAACCCGCGATAAAAGCTATACAATAGCTTAAAAAAGTTTGACTGTTAATGACATTTTACTGGACCGTTTTCGTGCTTCGTTTTGGATCTTATCTTCTCTAATGTCATTATTTCTGTGAAATAAATGAATTGTAATGGAAATTGTTGTTAATCAACCTGCTTTTGCATGTGGTGACGTCAGCCAAAAGACGTCCACTGCTAGACATAGGCCTCCAGGGAGATGGGGAGGGGAGCTGGGCTTTTCATAATCGCCACGCTTGGCAGGCGGGTTAGCGATCGCAGTATGGAGTGTGGTGGCACAGTACGCAGTACACGGAAATGACACTCTTACCCATCCTCCGGCTTTTGATCCCTTAGTCGCCTCTTACGACATCCTGGAAGAGATGGGGTGGTACTAATGACATCCTGGAAGAGATGGGGTGTTACTAACGACATCCTGGAAGAGATGGGGTGGTACTTACGACATTATGGAAGAGATGGGGTGGTACTTACGACATCCTGGAAGAGATAGGGTGGTAGTACTTACGACATCCTGGAAGAGATGAGGTGATACTTACGACATTCTGGAAGAGATGGGGTGCTACTTACGACATCCTGGAAGAGATGGGGTGGTACTTACGACATCCTGGAAGAGACGAAGTGGTACTGTTCTAAAGCCGAACCGCAAGTCAAAAAAGTTTGTGTTTTAATGAATTTCTTATGACTTACACGGTGGCCTGTCATTCTTCTGCTCTCAATAGTCGTTAACACCTTGCTTGTTTTTTCCACTCTACTTAAAACTTCGCTACTGTTTCTGGTGCCGAAATAAAGTAACAAGTTTTCTTACTTTAATTTTTGTGTTACGCCACTGGACATTAAAAGAAGAGCGACTAGTATTTTTGAATTTTTTGTTACTTTGATAACTTTAATAAGTTTAAAGTCGTTTCTTTGTAGGCGGCTTGAAAAATTTCTGACGGTGGGGCTCGCCACTAGCCTTACAACCTCGACCAACTCGGACTTGGCCCCCGTGTGTGGAGTATGGTCTATTCTTCCCGAATTTGGGTAGAGACACTTGCCCCAGCAGAAGGGACGTTTACGGGTTGTTAACGAACGATAAAGTTTCAAATGGCCGTCAAAATGTGGTTGTGCTATCCGGTAGGTAACTGTATTACACAAACTTTTACAACCATTTTTATTAAAAAAAAAAACGTGTGGCACTCGGGGACTGCCGCGGTAAAGCTATTGCATAGCATTTTTTATCAACTATTTATCAATTATTTATTTATTTTTTATTTATGCAGTACTGTATTTACCAGTACCATATAGTCCTTGGGGCCCGGGATGTTTATGTAATAAATTATCACCCTCCGGCCGTTTTTATCACTAAAAAAGTAACACCAATAAAATTGACTCAGTCCTTTTAGTACCGCAAATCGCTAATAGATGTCACTGTAAGTTTTTAGAACGCAGTAACGTTACGTCACGCTCGGCCGAGCTACATGGTAGGTGGAGTGGGGGGTGTTAGTTTTATTTTCGTTAGGGAATTTCTTGATTCGATCGCCGCGCTCAAAGCCCGCGATAAAAGCTATGCAATAGCTTAAAAAACAAATTTTTCACACATTCTATGGCAGCCCACTAAACAGCCTGGTTCAGACACAGACAGCCATCCATTCAGTTTTATCCTTGACGTGATTACCCCCCACGCCCCCCCCTGGCGTGGCGCGCGCGGTGCCAGTGCATCGCTGCTCGTTTCACGGCCCATATAGTTGGGCCGCGTTTCCTGTCACACTACATGCACTCGCTTGCATACAAATGCATATAAATTGCTGTTTTGTAAAACTAATAAAATATCTTGTTCCATTTTATTGAAGTTTTTCTTATACATGTATAATTTTAGTACCTATACTAGAAATCCTCTCAGGTGTAACGTTGAAAAAGTATATCTAAATGTACTAGTGTTTACGTATTTAAATCGTGTGTACTGTTTTTTTTTTTAATCTCTTTATTGCATTTAAAATAAATACATTAAATATTTGGACAAAAAAAATATACATTTAGCTATGGCAGACTTATCCCTGTTTGCAAAGTAGGGGTATATAGGCGTCTAAAGTCTTATTACGGTGTGACGAAATCATACTCCTTCTATCATTTCACTTCCAGCATCTTTTTATTAACCGTACCTCAAAACGTAAAAACGGAACCATTATATTTATCATCAATTCTCTCAATACGTTCATTACACAATATGGCAATGTTCAAATTTTGATTTTTCATTATTTTTTGCTTTCAGTTTTCACTCACCCGTGTATAGTAGTGTGCAGGAGAGATATGACTTGACTGTAGAACGATGAAAAAGAAAAAGAAGTAATGTTTTTCAGGGTTTAGTAGTCCAACTAGAAACTTTATAGTTTCGCCATGTCATTTGTCTGTTGATATGTCACTGATGTTTTTTTCCAATACCGTCACAGCTACGTGTATAAAGCTGAAATTTGGTAAGTTTGAACTCTATAAAGAAATGGAATTAAGCCTGAAAAAAAATCCCCTATATATAAAATGGAGGTGAATGTGAATATTTTTCTGAACTACTGAGAGCTGAGTGTTTGTTAAAGTATTTTTTTTTCGAAAACGATTCGTCTACTGAATAAAAGACCTATAAAGTTTTGAAGTGGTAAGTTTCGGTGCTACCCCCTCCCAGTTAAACTGCTATTTTAGGAAATATAAAAACTACTGAAAATAGCAGTGCCAATAATGGACATAAAAGCAAAATTATCATGACCAAGTAGACTTTATTAGTTTAGGAGTAATATTGGACCAACTTAAGATGTGCAGTTAAGGATTTGTAAAAAGTTTCTAAACTAAATGTTCTATATTAACTGCAAAAATAACTTTATTTAAGGGCTCCGTTTACCTAAAGGGTGACCAACGGGGTCCCGTTAGTAAGCTTTTGCTGTCTGTCTGTCCATGGGCCGCATTTCATGAACCGTTATAGGTAGACAGTTGAAATTTTCACAAAAGTGTGTATTTATATTGCCGCTATGTCAACTAATAATAGAAGATAAAAAAATAAAAAATAAAGGGGATTCCAATATAAAACATGTTTTCAAAGGCCTTTTATTTTGTTTTTGCAATATCATAAAAACGATTATACGTGTAAGCGTAAAACTTTACGTAGTTATAGTATTTATCCTAATATATATCAAATGATAAAAACTGGTCAAGTGTGTGTCGTACATACGCGTTGAAGAGCCGGAACTAAATAAAAAAAAACTTATGAAAACAATTTCAGGTTTCATATGTAACAAAATTTTGACCATCCATGATCTGACACGCCCTTGGTTGATTTTCTAATTAATCAAAGATGTATATTTATGTACTTTAATATATTATATTACCGCTAATCTCTCGTTTTCTTGTTGCAGGTATGTGTCAGGATTTCACAGGATATTTGAAATTTGGAGTACGATTCCGTAATTGAAAAAATATCTTTACTCGAAAAAAAAAGGTAAGTAGTAGGATATGAAAAATTATTCACCCGAAGAAAATTGGATGAAACGTTGTGAGTGGTGCGGTATCTCTGTGCGGTAATAAGTGCCAGGGGCGTATCTAGTAAATAAATTGAATAAAAGTATTCTAGCGCGTTACAAAACATCGTAATTTTTGTCACATTAGGTACCTAAAAAGTATAAAATTGAAAATATCTGTCAAATACTTAAAGTTTTATAATCGCTGCATGCGACATGTAGACTTTATGGGTTTTGGCTTCTCTTATTAACGTGCGGTTGTTGGACACGAATGTGCTAAGTAATTGTTCTTCAATTTTTTTGAATTGATAATATGTTAACAACCTTAATGCGGCCCTGCGATTACATATTGCATGTTACAAACATGTAGGCTGGCAGATGGCGGGGGTCATTATCATAACGATATTACGACTTGTACGTCATCTTGGTCTTCCTTTCAAGATTACAAGTAGGGGCCTGTAGGGTTTAAGTATCTGAGATACAGGACTATTATTCGTCTGAGATACGGAAGAAATCATTTTTAGGAACGGTGTGTTCCTACTTGACGAGAGAAAATGGAGATATCTCCTCCAGGCGAGGTGGTATGCCCGGGGTCCAGCCCTGGACCAATCGTTGATTACTCAGCGCTGAAGAAATTCTAATAGCGCGTTCTAGATGTAGTATTTCTTTTGTTCTCTTTTCACTTGTGTTAAGGTTCAGTGGCGGGTTACTGCAGTTGCCGCCACACAGTCATCATCTCTTTACTCCTATCGTTTGAAATGTGGGGCTAGAGGTAGATGCACCAGATATCACGGACAGTCGGACAGTACGTAGGTTTAATTTGTCAACCTTGAAGAACAAAAAACACAAGACTCGACTCTACACCATATGCCATTATAAAGTTCACGAGTACTTACTTCCCCATTAATAGAAATAGTAGTAAGTCGTCAAAAAAACTTATGGTATCCGGTAAACTAGAAGGAAAAAGACTAAGTGGTCGGAATCATATCACACGCGTCGTTGGTTCGATCAGATCCATGATGTTAAGCAGGCCGTCGGGGATGGGACCAGACGGCGAAACACTAGAACAGAGAAATCTTTCTGGGGGAGGACAAGGCCAGTTAGTCTTAGGTACCACAAACGTTGGTGGCTCAACGGTAACAACTCGCTCCTCCCAACCAGAGGTCTCGGGTTCGAATCCGGACGGCCAATGGACCAATAAGTTTTTCAAAACATACGTTCATTTACTTACCGATTGATTTTGAGGAAACCTCTACATCTGCAAAGATGTGTATGAAGGTCACGTCGCACACGTTTATAAATGTAAATCTGAATGCCATACACGTGACCGCGGGTGATGATAAGTGCAACTCAATTCAATTCAATATATTTATTCGAAATAGGTGCAAATTACACACTTTCTGACAGTCATAAAATAATAATAACAATGTCGTTTGTGAATAATTAAGAAATAAACAATAATTAGTCAATAACGTCAAAACTAAATCCTTCATATAAACCAGATTATGTCATTAGAACATGAAAACAACATGAAACGAAAAGTTATACATAAAAATCATTGAATGCATTTAACAAGAGTAGGTCAGTTCACACGGACAGCACCCGGTCACGAGTATAACGCGAGAGTCAGCCATCGCTCCCATCAACCATATTAGAAGGAAAGGAACGACCCGGCTCCCGATGCGCCACCATCCGCACGAACCAGGCAACCGCCTTCTATCCCTTGGATAGCACCGTTAATTGAGCCATACAATTAGAAAAAAAGAATGTAGACAATGATGCTAGGAAGAGGCGTCGATGTCTTAAATTTTAAAAGAGTTTAAAATGTCCGCATGCCTTTTTAGCGCCCCGCAAAACTTTTTTAATAGTGTATGATGTCATCAACAACAATTTCTTGATGGGATTGAATTACAAAATATAGGTTAACTAATTTTACCACTTGATAAATGGTAAAACACTTGGTAAAATTAGTTAACCCATATTTTGTAATTCAATCCCATCGAGAAATTGTTGTTGATGACATCATACATATTATTGTGTAAACATTTCAACTATCTACCTATAACGGTCCATATCCATAATATACAGTCCGCTGAAAGATGGGCAGACGGACAGACAGTTGGTCACCCGTTTGACGGCATTAAATTAAATATCAGGGTGTTATAGAGAGTTGCCTCTAATTTTTCCCATTTGCATATTAACAACAATATTTTTGCGAATAATGTGCTTTCGCGATGAATACCAAATTCGGGGACTTCCCTTTTAGCTATTCTTTTGTCGGGCAAATTATAGCTTTTTATGTTTTAGGAGATTTGCGGAGAACCGAGAATATCGGTTTTGTTTTGAGTGTGTTTTGATGTAAGCGCCTACTTACTGATTTTCCTGGGAGTATTTTAACGAAAAAAGTGTCAAAAGCTTATTCGTTTTGTAAGTAGTTCACTGGGGTAAGTTGAGACAACCTTTTGCGACTTCGTACAACAACCATAAAATCTCAACTTCTACGTTTTTCGGGTTCCTTACACCAAAAGGGTGACCAACGGAACCCTATTACCAAAATATATATATTAGTATATACTAGTCAAAATCATGAACCTCCTTTTTGCTTTGCCGTAGACAGGTAAAAATATATTAAAAAATATTACATTAAAAAGTGAATATTACATAAAACATCGTGAGGAAACCTGCACACGCCTGCGAAGAAACTCGAAGGTTGTGTGTGAAGTCGACCAACCCGCACTGGGCCCGCGTGGTCGACTAAGGCCTAATCGCCCTGATTCAGGGTAGGCTCGAGCCCCTCGGTGGGGACGTATATGAGCTGTTATAATAATAACATTAAAAAGTACCGGTAGCAAAGTATGGACACTCCCTGCCGCTCACTAGATTGCGACCTCATCCCCTCGCCATCCAGATTGAAACAGATTGGTTACAGTTTGATTGTCGAACGTATAGAATTTCACCACCATTTTTTTTGTTCCGTCATTAGTTGTTAGAAATGTCATTTCTGGCCCGTTGTATGAAGTGTCCAGGGTGTGCTATTACTAAGCCTCTGCTGTCTATTCGTCTGTCCGTCTTTCAGCGGGCTGTGTTTCCTGAACAGTTATAGGTCGACAGTTGAAATTTTTATATAATATGTATTTATGTTGCCGCAAAAATAAAAAAAAATTAGATAAAATAAGGGGGTCTCCATACAAAAAACGTGTTTTTTAAGTATTTTTTATTTAGCTCTATCGTAAAAACGGTAATACTGCTGTAAGCGTGAATCGTGGTGTGATTATACTACTAATACTGAAGTAAAATAACAAACAACAAAAATTTAGAAAGTGTAAAGTCGTACTCGCACTAAATAGTCCGAACTGAATGACAAAAAAAGCATATTTTGGTTGCTCTCGTTGATGTCTTTGTTTGTCATGTAATTAACAAAGGTATCATTGTCATTACACTACGTAGTTATGTGGAGAGGTATGGTTGTACGGAACCCTCGGAGTGCTAATCCGACTCGCACTTGGCTGAGTTTTTTTGTCACCAAAATACTTTTTCACTTCTTCGCCGCTTGCAAGTAAAAATACATTTACCAAGTAGCAAGAAAATAGGAGTTTTAGGCTTGATGAAAAGTACAAACAATCTGAGTTTGCACGGAAGGTACCTTATTACGATATTTCCTCGAATAACGAACTAACCAGTGTTAGATGCCCTGTTAAGTTCTAGTAGTTCAAAAAGTTTCATTAAAATCGTTAGAGCCATTTTTGAGAAACAATTACAAAGAACCTGGGTATGTATGGAAAAAACCTTATACTCATTTTTTAGCAATAGTTGACTTTATTGTGTTGTGGGTGGTATTAAGTTATAGTAACGTACAAAGTTTCATAAAAAGCTTTAGAGCCACTATTGAAGAAAAAAAAAGTGTTTTTTTATGGTGGCAACACTAACATATAAAGAACTTTTTATTGACAATTGGTAAGCCCTTGGCATCATCACACCAGATAGGGAAAATTCTAAAAAAAAGGCAGGATATAAAAATATTATTGCCCTTAGTAAAATTTTCTCCAAATTCGTTCTGTAGTTTAGGCGCAAGAACACCGGACGGACGCATACACACATCTTCTTATCAGCTCGTATACGTCCCTACCGAGGGGCGCCAACCCTGAATTAGGGCAATCAGACCTTAGTCTACCACGCGGGCCCAGTGCGGGTAGGTCGACTTCACACACAACCTTCGAGTTTCTTCGCAGGCGTGTGCAGGTTTCCTCACGATGTTTTTCTTCACCGTAAGAGCGTCGGATAAATGTACATATGAAATCAAAATTCGAAAACACTGGTACGTGGCAGGATTTGAACCACGGCCTCCCGGATAGGAGGTAGGGGCCATAACCGTTACACCACCGATGCTGGTGCATACACACATAGGACACATTAAATTTTATTTGTATTTTGGACTTTATTAGTGTAAAACAATCGATTTCCATCTGTTATTACAATTGGTAAGCCCTTGGCACCATCTCACCTGATGGTAAGTGACGATGATATCGAATATGGAAGCGGGCTTAACAAGATTCCCCAACGCAATGGGAACTGGCTAACCAGAACACATTAATGTTGTTAGCATTGATGTTTGGCGGCAATACTTAGATAAGATGGTGATAGCTAGCCAGGTGGGCTAAAAAATACCCTACTACCAACCAAACCGAGATTGACGAAATTAAACTCCGCCGGGAATCAAACCCGCTATCTCCTGCAACGCTGGCCACCGCAAATCATCAATCGTTTAAGTTTAACCAACGAAGATCAAGTGTAGTTATAGCCCGGGGGGGGGGGGGGGTCGAAGCATCGGAGATCCGCTTGGCAAACAACGCGGCGTTACAGCCAGCTCGGATTAGCTTACTAATGTTTATCGATGACACCGGCCCGCGGCGCTGCCAGCTGTTCATTTCTGTTGTTAAACTAAAATGCTTTGTTGGTTGACATTTTGATTAGATTCGATTTATCGAAGTTTATTATCGCCCGTTCAATTAGCGCCCTTTGCTGTACCTAGCTTGTGTTTTAAGGCTTTCGCCTCCATCTACTGAATATATTAGGAATTACATATTGCGTGACGTAACTCAATTCAGGAATCTTAGAGACGAGAGTGAATATGCACTATTTAAGCTTGTGAATAGTTTATCCGACGCTCTTACGGTAAACGGAACGGAACGGAAGTTGAGAGGGATATATAAATTAGTGAAAATACAAAGAGAGATACTATTTTTAGAGATATTACTAGTTTTTAACAATATAGGTTGCCAAGGCAACAATATCGGTTGTCAAAACAAACTTATGACATAAAAAAGATTTGATCATTTTCAGACGATAATGAAACTCTTTTTATAAACTGTCTAAACCTCCATATGACAAAAAAGATAAGATTATTTTTTGAAGACTAAGTATTTACTTTTAAACACATATAGATGGAGCTCGCCCATCGCCCTAATTCAGGGTAGGCTTGAGCCCTTCGGTGGGGATGTATATGAGCTCACATGATGATAGATGGAGATAAAGAAGTTTTACTTCAGTCGTGTGGTCTAAAGCACACTCGTATTTAAAAACAATGAGTGAGTTTGGCGGCACCTCAACTGATGGTAAGTTTCGATTCAACCGGGGATGTAACACGCAAACTCAAATAGTGCCTCTAGTTTTGAAGATTCCTAAATTTTACTAATTCGGGAATACAGTTCTAGTGAGCAGCCCCAGTTCAAAATTATAGTTAATAAAGGTTATTTATCGGTTATACATTGTTGTACCTTGTGATTGGCGCAATAACTCAAGCCGCTATTACCAGACGTACCAGCACTTCGACGTTAGTTAAACTGCCTATATAAGTTTTATACTAATAGCCTAGTTGTTTTTTTTGCGTGAAAAAATTGCTCAGAGCTCTAAGATATAGGTAAAGTCAGCGGTATTCTCCCCAACCAACCGTTTAAAAATAACAGAAATACCTTACCTGCTGAAAGACAGACGGACTGACGGACGGAGAGCGTAGGTTTAGTAATAGGGTTCCGCTGGCATCCTTTAGGTAGGAACCCTAAAAATGCCACTAATAGTCATACTCACTCATCTAGGTATTACCTTACCTATGCTTAGTTAACCTGCATAATCAACGCAACCACGCTTATCACACTAAGCCAACGCTTTATATAGTAACTGTACTACGACTTAATTCTAAGATATTTACCATCATCATATCAGCTCATATACTTCCCCGCCGAGGGGCTTGACTAGCCTACCCTGAATTATAGCGATCGGGCCTTAGTCGACCACGCAGGCCTAGTGTGGGTTGGTCGACTTCACACATAACCTTCGAGTTGTTCTTAGATAATTAACTAAAACTAACTTTACTACAATTCCAAACTAAAGGATCATAAATTACGCAGACTATTCTGATGTAAATGTATTCATACCCTTCCATTAGTCTTTGTTAAGTTGGTTTTAATTCATCCCGGGTGATAGTTATTTGGTTCAATTTTCCACTGTTTACAAAACTTATAAGCCTGAACCTCAAACCATCTTCGGAAGTTCAGCTCTACGAAGCAGTGCAACGCAATCAGCTTTACTGACACCAAGATGAGTATTTACGCGCCAATGCTGCCAACCGCGCGACGGCGCTGCCAACATAGCGCTGCCAGCGGCCATTGCCAACATCACCGCATTATCAGTAATTGGAACTATTGGGCTGCGCCTATTAGCGTTTATCGGAACATTTAATGCTTAAATTGCGTGTACAAATTGTCAAAAGTGGGAATTTAATTTTTTTCATAATAACAGTAAACGCAAAAACAAATTTGTAATTTTTGAGTTATGGATTTATACAATCATAAATTTAACTAGTATTAAAATCTTACGAGTAGAATTTTCTTATTTGTAATTATACTGTGGGGTTGAGAATACGTTTAACTTTTCTTGTAGACACGAAAACGACCACGAACCCCCCTCCCCACCCGCGCCTCAGCTCATATGATATACGTTCCGCCAGCAGACAATGGTTGACAAATGCGCTCCCCTATCAGTGGGGGAAGCATCTAAGATGTATTGCCTTCCCCTCCCACACCGCGGCGTCATTAAGTCGTTCTGAACGTTTTATCATCTGTGACTTGGGCCTGAGATTGGATATTTTCACAAGATTTTACTCGTATTTAAACTGTTTACTTTGCAATAGTGACGAAGCTCATTATCGTCATCATTATTATAATAATATTAGCCGAAAGCTGTTCACTGCTAAAAAAATAAAGTCTACCCTTGGGATATCCGCTGAGACCAGTCCTGCGCTGTCCGCATCTAGCGGCTCCCCGCGACCTTCACCAGCTTAGCGGTCCATCAAGTGAGAATGCCTGCCTACGCTACGTCTTCCGTTGGGCGATGGCCAGTCAGGAACTTTACTGCCCTAAGAGTCATCTGTTCTAAGAGCTATATGCCCCACCCACTTCCATTTTAATTTAGCGATTTATGTCGGTTAATTTGGTTCTCCAACGGATCCTCATTTCTGATTCGATCACGTAGGAAAACTCAGAGCATAGCTCGGGTATAATTCAAGAAGAAGAAGAATAAAATACCGAAAAAAGAAGAAGATTAAAATACCGACCAAGTCTCTGTCGGACCACGTAGGATTTAGGGTTCTAAAGTTATAACTTCATATCTTTTATCACGAAACCCGCAATAGTTTTCAATAAAATTTCCTACTAAAGAAGTTATGTACTACTACGGATATTAAAGTAGCGCAATCAAACAGTTTACAAACTCCACGGAAGGGGAACATTTTGTTAATAACTTGGCAGCCTATGTCTTGCATACGGCATACCTGTAGAATATGTTTTAGGATATACTTATAAAAGAATGTACAATTAATTATTAAAAAGCGAAGCAGGTCAAAAACAGCAGATTTCTATCGCAAAACCTACAATTCGGCAATGTCTTTTGTTTTTGTTGATATCAAAAAAAATATATACAATTTATATAGGATCATTTTGAAGTTATATTTGATGAAATAAAATTAAAATCAAAGCCGTTTAATAGGGGAAGAAATCGCCTGAAACATATTTTAAAACAGTCAAAATGAATACCTCTTGCTTTTTGGAATCATTTAAAAATGGACTTGTTCACAAGCCGAGCAATTTGTAACCATGCGGTTATTTAAATAAAAAGTATTTTTTAAATAAAAAGTTTGCGGTTGACTTCACCTCACCTGATGGTAAGTGACGGACGATGTAGTCGAGAATGGTACATATTATTATCACAGATCTGCTGTAAACATAAACTCCAATAATGCCTTTTCACTCTCGCCTTGAACATCCCCAAATTGTAAGAGTCGGGAAACACAGACGTAGGCAAGGAGTTCCTGCGTATAGGCTGAATATCGACAAAAAGGGAGCAGAACCTCTCCGTGCGTCTCGTTGACCGAAGGTGGAATGGAGCTGGGGGGATGAGGTCGTGCAGTTCTTGCGCACACTCTCTGAAATGAATTCGATAGAATACCGCAAGACAGGCAACTTTGCGGCGATTCTCAAGGCTTTGGAGCTTTTTTTTTACAAGGTCATCGTCGCCAATGAGTCTTTTTAACAGCTTGTTAATAGTTAAATGGAACAAATTTTCAAAGAGGGCTTCTTTTCTTGAAGCTGTAAAACTTTTCTGTAAATTTTATGAAATCTTAAAAAGAGTTTAAGTTTGAGTAAGAATGCGAAATCAAATGCTGTTTTTGCATAGCTGTAGAAATGTTATAGAACATATGAATTATTCTGTTTAATGGGTGAGAGCCCTCTTCAAAAGCTACATAATATATTACCTAATATCTTGTATGTAACAGTGTAGACATAGTCATACATACTCGTAAGTTAACGCGAGGTAATCGCATTGCTCGAAGCCCCTGAGTTGCGACTTGCTGGAGCCAAGTTCGCGAGACCACGTCTTGGTCACGAGTGAACAATGAGCTCTTTAGTTTAGCCACGTTTTGTAAATATGTTACTCGATTTCTTCGCTCATTGTGAACCGAGTTTTAATGATTATTTTTTAGTTGATAATTAATGCCTCCAGTGTGGCCCCATACAGGTACATTTTATTAAAACCGGTTGAGTACTTTTTTAGAAAAGTAACAGAAACGAAAAATGTAGTAAAACTGTATTTGATTTGTTTGTTTTGCTACGATGCAACGTAGCAGAAAATCGTATTCATGTTGCTACGATGCAACGTAGCAGAAAATCGTATTCATGTTGCTACGATGCAACGTAGCAGAAAATCGTATTCATGTTGCTACGATGCAACGTAGCAGTAAATCGTATTCATGTTGCTACGATGCAACGTAGCAGTAAATCGTATTCATGTTGCTACGATGGAACGTAGCAGAAAATCGTATTCATGTTGCTACGATGCAACGTAGCAGTAAATCGTATTCATGTTGCTACGATGCAACGTAGCAGAAAATCGTATTCATGTTGCTACGATGCAACGTAGCAGTAAATCGTATTCATGTTGCTACGATGCAACGTAGCAGAAAATCGTATTCATGTTGCTACGATGCAACGTAGCAGTAAATCGTATTCATGTTGCTACGATGCAACGTAGCAGAAAATCGTATTCAGGTTGCTACGATGCAACGTAGCAGTAAATCGTATTCAGGTTGCTACGATGCAACGTAGCAGTAAATCGTATTCATGTTGCTACGATGCAACGTAGCAGAAAATGGTATTCATGTTGCTACGATGCAACGTAGCAGAAAATCGTATTCATGTTGCTACGATGCAACGTAGCAGAAAATCGTATTCATGTTGCTACGATGCAACGTAGCAGAAAATCGTATTCATTTTGCTACGATGCAACGTAGCAGAAAATCGTTTTCATGTTGCTACGATGCAACGTAGCAGTAAATTGTTTTCATGTTGCTACGATGCAACGTAGCAGTAAATCGTATTCATGTTGCTACGATGCAACGTAGCAGTAAATCGTATTCATGTTGCTACGATGCAACGTAGCAGAAAATAGTATTCATGTTGCTACGATGCAACGTAGCAGAAAATCGTATTCATGTTGCTATGATGCAACGTAGCAGTAAATCGTAGAATTGTAGGAGCGTAGCGTAGTATGTGTAAATGTCATAGTAAAAGATTTTTTAATTCGAATAGTTTTTGGAAAAATGGAGTTTGATTAAACAAGTTATATTTAAGTATTTCAAGTCCTTGGCACCATCTCACCTGATGGTAAGTGACGATGATGCCGAAGATGGAATGGAAGGAGGCTTACCAAGATTCCCCAACGCAATGGGGAACTGGCTATCTTATGTACAAGCGAGAATACATCAATGCTGTTGGCATTGATGCTTGGCGGCCAGATTTAAAAAAAAAGATAGTTGTAGCTAGCCAAGCGGGCTAACAAATTGCCTTTCCACCAACAAAATCGAGTCTAACAATGTTAGACTCCGCTGGGACTGGGAGTCGAACCCGCGATGTGAAGCTAATGGACGTAACCATTAGGCCACGAAGGCGGTACACGTAACGAACCAAAACATAATGCAGGTCAAATAAACAATTCAATCATAACCACCCCTCTTTTCCACTTAAGAAATCATTACTGAACTGCCTCCCGAATATATTTAAATTAAAACTATTCCTGGTAGAATTATGATTTCTTGACATTTATTTATACTTATGGAACTAAACAACTTAAAAACTATGGTTCTATACTTATGTAACTGAACAACTTACATACTATGCATACATACTTATGGAAAAGAACAAATTTCAAATTGTGCATTTACACTTAGGGAACTGAACAACTTAGAAACTGTAAATCTATCTCATGGCACTGAAGAACTTTAATACTATGATCTATACTTAGGGAACTGAACAAATTAGAATCTGTGAATCTATACTTATGGATCTGAACAACTTTAATACTATGCATATACACTTATGGAATAGATAAAACTGTGCGTCTATAAATATAAATATAGAACAGAACAACTTTCAAATTGTGCATCTATACTAAGGAAACTGAACAACTTAGAAACTGAATCTATACTAATTGAACTGAACAACTGTAATACTATGCATCCATACTTAGGGAACTGAACAACTTTAAAACTGCATCTATACTTATGGAACTAAACAAACCTGTACATATGGAACTGAAAAACTCAAACTTTGCATCTATACTTATGGAATTGATCATTTTTCCCCAAGAATCCCATTGTTTTTTTTTTGACTTTTCATACAAAGTTGGCCAATTAGCGTCTCTTTAGTATGGGAGTTGTTTAGAAACCTCTAAAAAATTCTATAGGTAGGTCCAAGAATAAATATTTGTCCTACAATTTTAATATTCATACAGAACTAGATTTTACCCTCAGCTTCGCCCGCGTAGTCATCGTTTTATGACTGTACTTAAGGGGTGTGTGGTGTACGAGTCGCAAGCGGCTTACGAACGTGGAAATGAGTTTTCTCCAGATCCATTGGAAAATATTTTGTGCTTTGCTAATAAGTAGGTAATCTACGTAAAAATCACGTCTGTTCAATCCGTTGTTCTGTTGCGACGTACGCGAGCGTGGAAATAAGTTTTCTTCTCATTCGTGTAAGATTTGCTAATTAGTAGTTTGTGTCACATTCCACCCTCGCCCCCTTCACTAGTTCTGTCAAAATGAATAAAATTAAGAAAAAGGTTTTTTTTTCAGTTTCCGCAAGAACTGTGTTACTTTATGCTATTTGCACGAGAAATTTACCTGTCACTTGGTACTTTGTCAACCATCTCTGTACAAAAATCACGTCGACGCGTTGCTCCGTTGGGACTTGAAAAAAAGACAAATCATAGTTATATTATTAGTACGTGCTAGCTTTTTCCCGCGGCTTCACCCGCGTGGACAACGATTCTATGGCTGTCTTCGAGAGTGCTCAGCGTGGAAAAAAGTAGCCTATATGTCAATCCAGGTCTTAATCTGTATACCTACCAAATTTCATCCAGATCTGTTCATCAGTTCAGGCGTGAAAGAGTAACAAACATCCATATATACAAACTTTCAAATTTATAGTATTATAGTAGTATATTTCATGTAGTAATTAATAATTAATTTTCTTACAGTCTTTGGAAACACGGAGGCAGCTCACGGTGTTGCTTTCACATCATTATACGACAAATTATGAACAATTTGAATACAGAACCCTGGGAAACAACAGGTGAAACCTCGCCTAGCCTGCGTAATGAGGCACTTCCCACAGTCTTATTTACTTGAAACTCAGACGAATATTCATGAGCTCAGAGGTCTAGTTATCATGGTAAGAAAGTATAATGCTACTTATTTAGGTTGCTGTCGACTATATACAAAATTACTATTCTCTTCCAAGTCGCTGTAAATTACTCGTGTTCTTTTAATTTGGCGTCTTTATAGCCACGTAGTTAGTAGAATGTTACATGTAAACTGTGGTTAAGTTAACCAAGGTTTTAGATTTTTTTTACACAATAACAAAACTAACTACAACATTTAATTAGTCTATAATTATCATACCTAAAAACAATATACAGGGTGGAAAGGAGTATACCGACAGATTTTAACCATGGATTCCTAGTGGTATTATGAGTAAATAATGTTATATCAACATGGGTCTAAAACTGCCTTATTAACTTACTTAATTTGTGGAACAAAAAAATCAATTGACGATAGTAATCCCTTCTGAACGAAACCTTAGTCTAAAGAATGAAAAAGAAAACTTCACACTTCACGAACGACTCCGACAACATACGATAAACGAGTGAAGTCAACGTCAGTATGATACTTTGAGGCAACAAACGTCAGATAAGATTATTAGGGCGTGTTACCCTTGAGATTTTTTGAAATTGTGAATTATTCAAAAAATTAATATCTCGAAAATTAGGCTTTACTGGCCTATGTTTATATTACTTTTTTTTGTCTAAATAGGCATTAGAATCTTTGGTTAAAATCTGTCGGTATACTCCTTACCACCCTGTACATAAAAAATACACATTATTGGGATGAAGACTGCAACAAAAATAAATTATGAACGATTACTCAAAAATTTTTTTTTAAAAAACCTCCTTGCTTTATTTTATATAAAGCCTTCAATTTTCAGTTCATAAAAGTTGCAAAATGAGTTCACAAATGATGGCTACTATAGACTATGACGTCACTTCTAGGTATTTAAAACTTTTCTAGAAAAATGTCATTTTTGACAGATGGTAAAAGGAATAGTAAAAAAACAACCGAAAATTAAACAGAATCTCGGAAAAGTAGGTTTAAAAATGAGGTTATTGAAAATAATTGATTTAAATACTACATTAAGTTAGGTACAAAAAACCTTAGAGCAAATAAATTATTCAGAAACTACCGAATAAAACACTGAAAGTTCAAAACGTCAAGCCATGACTTTTTGCTGTGCTGGGTTGCTGTGCTGGTTGATCAGTCAGATTCGCCAACCAGGGAGGGAGCCTCTTCAAGAGGCTCTTCGACAGTATCATCATTAAACCTAACGACTATATCATCGCTCGCTTCGCTCGCTCAACTCAAATCCGCCATCCAGGTGTCTGTCATTAAGACGTACCACAACCACACCTCAGCGACACGTTACTGGGAAATTTTGAGCTAAAGGTTGTCAAACCACTAATTTCCTCTTTATCTCAAAAAATATCTCAGTAACGTCAAAATGTCCAAATATATTTTCAATTTCTGTTTGCATCAAATGGGTTAATTCACATTTGGAAAAAAAACTGTAAGTACGTACTGTAGATGTTGGGTCAAAATTTATTTTTATACTTTCGGATTATTTTGCATATCCTATCAAAATATACAGGGTGTAACGAAATTGGGTAGGAGTCGTTAACTGGGAAGCTTTCACTCTTCATACTAAACAATTTTTCTCATGATACCAACAAAAGAAATATTCGAGTCCATACAAAATTAAAAAAAAAGTAATTATGAAGATTTTTATTCTTTTTATATGTGCGTCGAATATAATATACCTAGGTCTATTACGAAAACTTATTCAGTATAATGAGTCGAAGCCCTACACCAATTTTGTAACAATCTGTTTAGGTTTAATCGTATGTGTAAGTTTTCGAAAATAAGTGGTTTAATCGCGTTCGATAAAAAACTGTAAATAGTAATGTAGCTGTGCCAAAGAGGTTCGTACCTATTTGATAAATCAGTAAAGACTTCCAAACACAAAGTAAAGAAAACGAAGCGGAGACAAACATTGCAGGTTATCTCGCGGAGACATTGTCGCAGAAACACAACTTACTTATCAAAGAAAAAGTTGGAAATATGGAAAGAAAAGAAAGAAGAAGTTGTTTGAGAAAGCATTTCATCTCTCGAGTTAAAAACTAGTTGAGACCCGATGCGGGTTGAAATAATAAAGTGCAACGCATTGACGTCTCTCGTATAGACCTGCCTTTCTAAACATTTTGTTTCAAATAGGTCTCATACTTACCAAAATGTCAATCTTTCTATAAAATTTGGCCACAGTCTAAAAAACCAATACAGTAGTCCAACGGAGACGTCTTGACAGGCCAGTCGTGCGGGGGTGAGGGGTATGACGGGAATGAATGAATGAATGTTTATTTGCAGTAAATATTGTACAAATAAAGTGATACATTGTAGAAATAATCTCATATTTAGCCATTATACAGTTAGCATGCAAATATTCAAAAGGTTAAATATTATACTAAAATATACACAAATGTCATAAATTAAGCGTGAGCCTAAGCAAAAAATTGCCAAAAATACAAAAAAATTGAATATTTTTAAATTGATATAGATAGAAAGAAGATTTCATCAACTAACTAGAACAGTAATTAGTTTTTATAGGTTTTATACAAAAATTCTGAGAAATCTTAGATATCGGCGAAGCGTCGAAAGGACTCCCATGCGTCCAAATTACACTGGGTGTTGGAGCCTCGGCGGCGCGTTCGATAGGGGCGCTAGAAGGGTATATGTCAGGAATAAACTCACTTAAATAAAATTAATATACTTATTGCGTTTTTTTTAAAAAAAAGAACACTATCTAGTCTACCAACTTTAGAAATAATAAACTCACTTAAATAAAATTAATATACTTATTGCGTTTTTTTTTTAAAAAGAACACTATCTAGTCTACCAACTTTAGAAATAAAAAAGGTCGGGCAAGTCGAGCCCCGGTTGCCCTAGTCACACTGTTCGACGGTACAGTGCACTGAGAGCTACCAGTGATTAGTGATGTCGGCTTTGCCGCTAATATCAAAGGCATTAAACCACTGTTAGAGGGGTGTAATAAGTTTGAAGTATATGTCTGTCTGTTAGTCTATCTGTGTGTATGTAGATGTTATTATAGTTCCTAAAAGGTGAACCAATTACAATGCGTTCTTTTTCAATCCTTTAAACTGTTCATGGAGATGGTCAAATACCCGTCAAAATGGTAAGAGATAGAGAAGTGACTTAACTAAAAAAAATAAAACCTGCGTACATTTAAGATGAAATAAAAATCAAATGGTCGCCGAAAGTGAAATTTTTGAGCACTACTTCTAAAGTGCCTGTCTTTACGAACTAAAATATAATAAGGTCTTTGGTGCAAGGCAAACATTTTAGAAACTTGCCGGGGCTTATAACGCGACAAATAAAAATGTCAACAGCGCGGACGGAATGTTGGGTTGGCGAAGTGATTTTGTATTTGTGTTGGTTTTACCTCTAACTAGATGGTTGATCGGTTTTATACTTTCTTTCGCCTTTGAAAAGCTTTCTTGTGTTATTGAAAATTTTAGTCGGTTGACTTGTAACTTCTGATTGGTCTTTAATATTAACGAAAATGAAGACTAAAATGATTTTTAGTTACATGAGTGGGCACCCTTAACATAAGTATGGCGTAACTATTATGTTTTTTTAATCTGTGGTATGGCAAAACGTATTTGTAAATCATTTTTATGAAGTTCTGCTGATGGATCCGAATTTTCAATTTGATAATAATAATACTTTTTCTAAAAGGTTTTAATTTTTATTACTATGCGACGTATTTTTTGTCTCAATTAACTAATACATTCGGACAATCAATTTGGTTGAACACCTAATAAACAGTGAAACCTTGTTAGAAAATTAATATTTGTATTTATAAATTCAAAATTAAGTTTGGAGTCTAATTGGGTTGTCACCAAAGTTATTATATTATGCCGTCACCAAAGTATATATATTAGTACTAACATACAGTATAGACACTCCCTGCCGCTCTCTAGATAGCTACCTCACCCCCTCGTCACCCAAATTGATACGGATTGGTTACAGTTTGGTTGTCGAACGTATAGAATTTCGCCGCCATATTGTTTGTTCCGTCATTCCTTTTTTGAAATGTCATTTCTGGGCCTTTGTATGAAGTGTCCAGGGTGTGCCGTCACCATCATCAGCTTGTGTATAGGTCTGTCTAAAAGGCACCGTCCACTAAATGACACATTCAGCTATCCGAAGTTACCTCGCCCAATTAATCACTCTACCCACCCTGCGTTAAATTTGCATAAACAAAATTTAAAACGAAATCTATTTTGTTTGTAAATTTTGATGATTTAAATCGCTGTAAAGCAGCAGAGGAAAGCTTCAACGTAGCCTGCAGTAGTCGGTCTAAAAGAGACATTCAGATGGCCACTAAAGCACTCCAAACGGCCGCTAAAGAACTGCGCATTTTTACAGACGACATTCCGCGGTCGTTCGCTGTCTCCGACGCATCGTCTGAACATGCACATAGCATTGCATAGCTTTAAACTATGTGCTTAATATTTTTATTTTATTTTAAGTATCCACCTACGTCCTACGTATTTGTTTTATTTGGCGAAGAAGCTGGGTTTCCACCGGTTTTTTTCCGTGATACCTACATCTCTGCAATTCTAACTGTGGGTACTACGATAAAAAAATGATAAAAATCATAAATTAAAAATATTTTAGTCCTTTTAGTTCTAGCTTCAACTTAATAATTCAGTAAAACTTCTTTTAAGAAAATTTGTTCAGATGTAAAATGAAAATGCTTTTTTTTGTCATGTCACATAACGCAGATGTCATGTCGAGCTGATAGAGTGGAGTGTGGTGATCTCAGAATTGGCGCCAGTTTCATACAGGGGTGTTGGGCCATGAAAATTTCACATAGCGGGTGTTCATTAAATTTTACTACCATTAATTAAAATAACATTTTATTTAGAGAAGCTGGTTTACAGAAACTTGCCCTTAATTTGTGACTGATGATGTTTTGATACAGCTACGAGATTAATAAAAAATGATTTTTCATTAATTCCAAAAGAAAATAAAAATACTTAATTAGTTTTATTTTTATAAACATAGTAATGAAGGCATAATTAACCTAGCATTAAATAGAAGTTGCATTTTTCTTCTAATATTTAGTCAGTAATGATACTCATTTAACTGTTTGAGATGCAGCCTCGACGCGTCCTCCTGACCCGCGCCGATGCTTCCACGTGTGATACGAGGTAGAAGTGTCTGAGGGGGGTCTAGTTTCGTAGAGTGAACGTACGAAAATTACCACCAGCCATGTTACATTAGTATACAACACTGCATATTGGTTTATAACATAAATTTGTACCATAAATGTGTGGTGATACTTAAAGTTGGACTTGTACTTATCAAACTGAACAACTTTTGTTCTACTATTTTGTTCAAGTCGCTAATTTTATATTTATTTTTCCATACAAATCGGTCAGCTGATTGGCCAATTTTGTATAGGAAGAAATTTTTTTTTTGCGAATTGATCATAGGCTTCTTGGAGAAAGTTGTTCAATTTGGGAAGTGGAAGCCCTAACTTTAAATATAACCACACCGTAATGTTACAACCTGTATACCATAATATATCACAAAATAGTAAACATGGGTATAAACACACGACAAAGGTGAAAAAACTAAAAACAAGAAACAAGTTTAAGAGTAGAAAAAAAATGTTGACTAACGAATAAAAAGATGCTATAAAAACAAATTGAAAATTAACTAAAAATGATGACTTCGTCACAGTTGATCCCAAGGGCTCAAAAATGAAACAAACTAAATTTTATCATTTTTTAAATTAATTAATAATAGTTAAAGTTCTTCTCCAGATTTCCTTGTATACCCTTGTTTGACAGATATACATATATAAGGTGTAATAAAATTAGCTGAAACTATTTTAACTGGTGCTTCTACCAATGAAACTGAACAACCTTCCCCATGAAACCCATAGTCAAATCTCAAAAAAAAAATTGAACAACCCATATTATGTTGGCTGATCAGCTGATCGAGTTAGTATTGGAGAGGCAATTTTTTTTTGCGATTTGACTATGGGTTCCATGGGGAAAGTTGTTCAGTTTCATGGGTAGATGCACCAGTTAAAGTAGTTTCAGCTAATTTTGTTACACCTTATATATGTAGTATTATCTGCGTTTGCTTCAGGAACATAAATTTATTTCCTTTAATGAAAATTATTAGACAACTTCAAACACTATTTTCTTGGCCTCTGTGTGAGTCAGAAAGACATTCCTATAAACAGTACCTCTATCGATGAATAAACATTATCGTTATGGTGTCGTCGTGATCACCGCAGACGCCATCCCTTCGCACACCCTCGCGCCATGGGGTTGAATGTCCTTCAGGGCTTAGTCATTCAGATGAAACGTTTCTCATAAAAGTTATAAAATAATATCAATTTGACTTAAATTTTTACGTTGTATTTGTTTAACGTTGTATTTGTTTTTTTACCTGAATGTCCAAAAAGGAGGGTAATATTTTTCGGGTATTGCATGAATGTCTGTTTATATGGCTGAGCCTATAGTTTGAATAGCTTTGATGGATTTTTTTTATTTTTTTTTTATTCACAATTGGTAAGCCCTTGGCATCATCTCACCTGATCGTAAGTGACGATGATACCGAAGATGGAAGCGTACTTACCAAGATTCCCCAATGCAATAGAGAACTGGCTATCGGGCTATTTTGGAGTGCGAGGTATCGTTAGATTCGTTTTGGTCCCGAAAGTGACTTATCCGGACTCCCTGAGCGTCGGTGGCGTAACGGCTAGGCCCGCCGCCTCCTGGCCGGGAGGTCGTGGTTTGAATCCTGCCACGTACCAATGTGGTTTCAAATTTAGATTTCATATGTACGTTTATTCGACTTTCTTACGGTGATCGAAAACATCGTGAGAAAACCTGCACACGCCTGCGGAGAAACTCGCAGGTTGTGTGTGAAGTCGACCAACCCGCACTGGGCGCGCCCAGTCGACTAAGGCCCAATCGCCCTTATTTAAGGTATGCTCGAGCCCCTCGGTGGGGACGTATATGAGCTAATATGATGATCTGGACTCCCCAAAAAAAAAGTATGCAGGTAGATTTTTGAGGCACCACGCCCTCGCAGGGCTCTTGTTTCTGCAAACATCCCATGTGTGCTTGAACCACCCGGCCTCTGTCGCACGGATGGCAAGCGTCCTGTCGGCTTGACTTTGGTGCCGTGGCGGAACGGGATGTGCTTACTGTGGGATGGAACCTGCGTATGTCCTTTTGCCGCTAGCCACTTGGGACGCACGACTCATGTTGCCGGGGCGGCTGCAGAGTTTGCAGCTATTAAAAAGGAGGATAAGTATAACACACTCCTTGACAAATACTTATTTACTCCATTTGTGGTGGAGACAGCGGGGAGCTGGAGTGTGGAGGCACGTCCATTTGTGAGGGAGATAGGGCGTCACCTAGTTCAGAGGGGCTTTGACTCTAGGCTGTCCTGTCCATAGCCACTTAGCGCGGCAATGCAGCTAGTGATATGCGCACCTTTACACTTTTTCTGATAGTCATAAAACAGTGATGACATAATTTCATTTGTAAAAAATCAAGAAATAAACAATAATTAGTAAATAACTTCAAAATCCAATCCTTGAAATAAATAATTTTCGAAAAACTAATCTTTTAGGTACAAGCTTTTAATATTGCATTGTCAAAAATTTCAGCTCCATCGGAAACCGGGAAGTTGGTCATATTTAACTTGCAAGATTTCACCCGAACATACATACATACATACATTGCAAGTTAAATAAAAGCTTTTAAAAAACAAATTATGTCATTAGAACATGAAAAAAATATGACACGAGAATTTATACATTAAAATCATTGAATGTCATGAATGCGTTTGACAAGTGTAGGCCAGTAGGTAAAAACTTGTACGATAACTTTACAGAAGGGAAATTTTAAAGCAATTCTTTACAAAAAAAATAAAGTTAATCAAGGTGTACTATACTTTGGCGTGAATATTGCCGGGTGGCGACTTTTGATGTCAGAGGGTAAGATCCTCTTCGGGTGGCTGAGCCAGTGAAGTAGGTAAAGTACTATGATCTAGCAGACGGAACTATAGTGTGTAGATAACTATACCTGCAGGTAAAACCAATTAGTGAACTTGGTTTTGTGTTATATAGTGATTTATTATGATTTACGAGTAGCATGAAATAAATAAAAAAAAAACATTTTTTCTTTGTAATTATTTTAAACCCATTAGTTTTCAAATTATAGATGAATTTCTCTCCTTAGGTAAAACTTTGTGAACAGGTGACCTTGTCCCAGTTGTCTTTTTTTTTATTCATAATTGGTAAACACTTGACAACATGTCACCTGGTGGTAAGCGACGATGTTCCCGAAGATGGAAGCGGGCTTACCAAGATTCCCCAACGCAATGGGGAACTGACTATCTTATCTTCATGCCGGAACACACCAATGATATATACATTGATATTTGGCGGCAAGACTTAGATAAGATGGTGGTAGCTAGCCAGGCGGGCTTAGAAAATGCCCTACCACCAACCAAACCGAGTCTTATAATTGACCCCGCCGGGAATCGAACCTGCGACCTCCGTGTAAAGCCAGTGAACTTTGCCTCTGAACTACGGAGGCGGTTTTCGTATTTGAATACAAAACATCAAGTTTTTGGAAACTTTATTGCTACACACTTAAAGCAAATATTATTATGGTACTTGAATTATATTCTAACACTATGAATAGATTTTTTTGACGTGATAACGTCTTATAATTCGATGGAGCCGGCTGCACGCACGAAAAAATGCGTCGTTACCTCGCTTTGAGGCGTTCCGTCGTTACCTCGCTCTGAGGCGTTCCGTGAGGCGTTCCGTTTTCGATATTATGAAACCATTCCATCAGTATTTTCTTATGACGTTGTCACGTTTAACTATCGTCAGTAAACCGACTTTACAGACAACCGTTTTTTTAAGTAGTTTTAACTTCTTAAACTTTGTAAGCGATACTAGCTATCGCTTACAAAGTTTAAGAAGTTAGAATTTTGAAGGTATTTTTAATTTTGCTCAATCGTAAAAGCGGAAATACATAAAAGCTTAAAACTTGGTGTGTATATAGTACTAATTCTGAAGCAAAACAGTAAAATAAAAACGGGCCAAGTGTGAGTTGTACTCGTGCTAAGGAATCCGAACTGATTAAAAAAAATCTGTTGCTCTCTTTCATGTCTTTTGTTTTTATTGATTATAGTATTGTCTGAAGTGGTGTGGTGGTACGGAATCCACGAAGCGCGAGTTCGTTTAATTTAGATGAATCAAAATATCATCATATCAGCTCATATACGTCCCAACCGAGGGGCTCAAGCCTTCCCAGAATTAGGGCGATCGGGCCTTAGTCGACCACGCGGGCCCAGTGCGGGTTGGTCGACTTCACACACAACCTTGGAGTTTCTTCGCAGGTTTGTGCAGGTTTCCTCACTATGTTTTCCTTCACCGTTAAAGCAATCGGTAAGTATATGTACGTTAGTATCGAAAAACTCATTGGTACATTGGCCGTCTGGATTTGAATCTGGGATCTCTGTTTAGGAGGACCGAGTCGCTAACAGTTGAGCCACCGACGCTTATACAACTAAAGTATACAGCTATAGTATATGATAAGTAAGGTTTTTTAAGGATCGTTTTTATATTTTCGAACTTTGTAAGCGGTCTAATTTTAAACACTCTTTCATTTACTTGGTTTTAACTTAAAAACGGCGATAAGTGTACCAAATTTCAACTCAATCGGTCCAGTAGTTTCGGAGGAAATTGGCTGTGACAGTTGGATGGATAGATACAAGAGTAATCCTATAAGAGTTCCGTTTATACCTTATGAGGTTCGGAACCATAAAAATAATAAGAACTGCATTCAAACATTTTTGAAGCTCGATTGCCTTTGCTTTCGACTGACTTTAAGAATCCCTATGCTATTTTATTTATTTTAATACCGGTTCAATTCCTGGGAAAGGCAAGATCCATAAAAAAATCTGAAAGAAGTCTTAATTATTGTTAAAAAAAGTCCTCAGAATAAATTTTCTATTTTCAATATTTAAAGTGCTTTCCCTCCATATCCCAAAGCACAAGCACATTCCTGTTTATTCTGTGTTATATGTGAAGAGCGTCGGTGGCGTAATCGCAAGGGCAGCTACCTCCTGTCCGGGATGTCGTGGTTCGATCCTGCTACGTACCAATGTGTTCTCGAATTTCGATTTCATATGTACGTTTATTCGACGCTCTTAAACAGTGAAGGAAAACATCGTGAGGAAACCTGCATACGCCTGCGAAAAAACTCGACGGTTGTCTGCGAAGTCGACCAACCCGCACTGGGCCCGCGTAGTCGACAAAGGCCCGATCGCCTTAATGCAGGGTAGGCTCGAGATTTTCGGTGGGGACGGATATGATATGCTGATGTGACGATGGACACTTTTTTCTTATTTAGTTTGTTTCAAAACCACAACCATTATTTTTTAGTTAGATGAACCAAAAAACTAAGTTATTCGAATAAAACTTTAAATAACTTCATAGCATTTCACGAGTCAGTCTAAATCATTCTACTAAAACAGTTTGTTAATTAAACCAATTAGAAACTAGGGATCTCTATTGTCCATAAGAAGCTTAATGAAGAGCACTTGCGACGCCCACTCGCCCACTCCCGATAATTGAATAGAGTTCGCCGCAAACTGGGCATTAACCGTTTAGCTAAACAGCTAGGTTGTTTATAACCGGGTCGGACCGGCTTCAGGAAATTAAGTCGTAAATATAAGAAAAATAAATTATTAAAAGGGCTTGTGGTCTCGGCGTGCCGCTGGAGTTTGTTAACCTGTGCCGGGTTTGTTTTACAGAAAAGTTCTAAATAATTTATATTAAATTAAGAAAATTAAAGAGCAAGGTGTAATGAGAGAAAAAACCCTTGCGTTGCTATTCTACCGCTACGGACTCTTGTAGCCAGAAATTATATTAATTTCATCTGTAACGAAGAAAAAACTGTATTTGAAACGACACAACAGGTACGTTTTCAACACCAAGGTTAAAAACTATTGAAATTCCGAACTCATTGTATGATCATTAATTCCTTATTCAACATTTTCCTAATAAATATATATAAACAAAAAAAGCGTCGGTGGCTCAAACAGTAACGACTCGGTTCTTCTAACCAGAGGTACCGGGTTCAAATCTGGACGGCCAATGTACCAATGAGTTTTCCAAAACTTACGTACATACTTACCGATTGCTTTAACGGTGAAGGAAAACATCGTGAGGGAACCTGCACACGCCTGCGATGAAACTCGAAGGTTGTGTGTGAAGTTGACCAACCCGCACTGGGCCCGCGTGGTCGACTAAGGCCTGATCGCCCTAGTAGAGGGTAGGCTCGAGCCCCTCGGTGGGGACGTATATGAGCTGATATGATGATATATAAACAAAAAAAGTTTGCGTATCAGCTCCGACGCGCAACAGTAGTCTACAAATGAAACAATTTCTTTCGGCCTCCGGCCTTGGCCCTACGCGGAGATTGTATGCGAAACTCGGCCCACGGCTTCGCATTAGGTGGCATGGCAACGTTTCCTTAGCCTTCGTGACTCATAAACGTATAATGACGTAAAAAGAAAGGGTAACTCGTTACCGATTAACGTTCGATATTACTCCTTATATACATTTTTCATATTTTTCTAACCGCGCTCTATGAATGAATCAATTCTAAAAGAGTAAATTCTAAAAAAGAAAGCTTGAATTGAAAACCATCAAAATAACAGCGAGCGTTAAAATCAAATCAAACTATAATACAGAGTATAACAAAAAAATCAAACCATTGAAATCCCGATATAAAACGGTCGCATTCGAGTTGCGCATATTCAACGCCGGTGCCTTTTATTCACAATACATAATAATATGTATTCCGCTTCCCGCCGGATAATACGCTAAACATTTTCAATATCCGCAACTTGCGACGTGGACGCGGAACACAAGTCGGCCCAAAGATATTACTTTAATAGCTGTTTCCCGCGGCTTCAACCGCGTGGCAACGTTTCTATGACTTTTCGAGGGTGCGCAGTGCGCCAGCCGCAATCGGCTCGCGAGCGTGAAAAAAGTAGCCTATGTGTTAATTCAAATGCTACCTACCAAATTTCAGCTAGATCCGTTCAGTAGCTTTTGCGTGAAGGAGTAACAAACATACACACTCACACACTCACAAACTTTCGCCTTTAAAATATTAGTGTGATAAGGAAGGGCCCATTGTCCTTGAAAGTGGGGCCACTTTGGTGGGGCCCCAACCATAAAATAAGAATACATTTATTTTTAACATTTTTAAAATAGAAATACTACATTTAATTGAAGAATTGATATTTTTTTATAAATCGTGTAAAGGCTTTAAGATTACTCAATACGAGCAGGTTGATAAAATAAAAATAATACCGAACATAAGTTTTTTCATTTTAAGTTCAAATCAATGCGGGCTTCAACGCGAATGTTACGACAACGCGGCTGTTACTTTTAAAAAAAGTTTTAAAAAATTGTTTTCTTTTAAAATGAAAGGTGTGAAAGTCACAGCGTTTTGTGTGTTGGTTTCATTCAAAATTAACAATTTGCTTTCTAGTAATTTTGCAATTAATGCCAAAAACAGGGTCAACAGTATAATACTTTTTTACATCAAAAGTTATTATATATATCATATATTTTTCCATAGTGATAGCTTTACACAGTCTTTCAATAATTTGAATTGAATATTGTCACTTAACTCATTTTAAGGCCTTAAGGTAGGCAAAATAAAAAAAAAATGTAGGTATATTGATAAAACTACTGTCTACACTAGGAAGACCTTTGTCGTAGTATTAGGAAAGTTATTGAGTCGCCTTAAGTATAATATAGCCGTTATCTTATTTATCATGTATTGAGAGATATTCAGTGACTTATGATTTATGTAGGTATGTAATATATTGTGTACCTTTATCTGTATGTGTTATGTGTTTGAGTGTATGTGTGTGTAAATGAGTATATGTAAAGAGTTATTAGTGATTGTCAATCTAGTAGGCCTTAATTCATAATAATATAGATTATTTCGTTAAAAAACCATTATTCATAGAAGACAGAGATTTTTAACCAGTGTATATTGCCAGTAATAACATACGAAACTGAGACAGTGGCGCTAACTATGGGCTTCATAAGATGGCTCAATGTCACCACTCAAAGGGTAATGAAGCCTGCTATGCTCGCAATTTCTCTGCGTGATCGAATCAGAAATGAGATCTGTAGGAGAATCAAGGTAACCGACATAGCTCTCAAAATTGCTAAACTTAAAAGTCAGTACGCAGGGCACATAGCTCTTAGAACATATGGCAGTTGGGGCAGTGAAGTTCTCGAGTGGCGACCGGGCACTGGAAGATGTAGCGTAGGTAGACGTCCCACTCAGTAGACCGACGACCTAGTAAGGGTCGCGGGAAACCGCTGGATGAGGGCAGCACAGGACTGGTCCTTGTGGGAATCCTTGGGGAGGCCTTTGTCCAGCAGTGGACGTGTTTCGGCTGGTATGATGACGTACATGGGAAGGTAAGGCTCCACACCGGGGTCCAAGTTCGGATTGTTGGACGTTAAAGGGTTATTGTAGGGCTAGTGGCGAACCCCACTGTCAATAGTTTATCAAGCCACTTATAGCTGGTAACAAAAGTTAATGAAGCCACTTATAACCCGAGCAAAAGTTTTTCAAGTCACTTTTAACTGGTAGCAAAAGTTTATCAAACCACTTATAACTAGTAGCAAAAGTTTATCAAGCCACTTATAGCTGGTAACAAAAGTTAATGAAGCCACTTATAACCCGAGCAAAAGTTTTTCAAGTCACTTTTAACTGGTAGCAAAAGTTTATCAAACCACTTATAACTAGTAGCAAAAGTTTATCAAGCCACTTATAGCTGGTAACAAAAGTTAATGAAGCCACTTATAACCCGAGCAAAAGTTTTTCAAGTCACTTTTAACTGGTAGCAAAAGTTTATCAAACCACTTATAACTAGTAGCAAAAGTTTATCAAGCCACTTATAGCTGGTAACAAAAGTTAATGAAGCCACTTATAACCCGAGCAAAAGTTTTTCAAGTCACTTTTAACTGGTAGCAAAAGTTTATCAAACCACTTATAACTAGTAGCAAAAGTTTATCAAGCCACTTATAGCTGGTAACAAAAGTTAATGAAGCCACTTATAACCCGAGCAAAAGTTTTTCAAGTCACTTTTAACTGGTAGCAAAAGTTTATCAAACCACTTATAACTAGTAGCAAAAGTTTATCAAGCCACTTATAGCTGGTAACAAAAGTTAATGAAGCCACTTATAACCCGAGCAAAAGTTTTTCAAGTCACTTTTAACTGGTAGCAAAAGTTTATCAAACCACTTATAACTAGTAGCAAAAGTTTATCAAGCCACTTATAACTGGTAGCAAAAGTTTATCAAGCCACTTATAACTGGTAGCAAAAGTCACCAACAGCTTAACGTGGTTTTTCCGAAACACGGAAACGGTCGAGATGAATGCCCCTGTCAGTCAACCTATCCTGGTAAAGACCATGATTATGAAAACGCAAGCAAAGTTCACATATTAGTACTAACATACAGTAAGGGTACTCCCTGCCGCTCTGCAGATTGCGACCTGACCCCATCGTCACCCAGATTGATACAGATTGGTTATAGTTTGGTTCTCTAACGTACAGGAATTCGCCGTGATTTTGTTTCCTCCGTCATTTGTTTTTAGAAATGTTATTTCACGACCGTTGTATGAAGTGTCTGGGGTGTGACGCAAGGTACACTGAGTAATGAACGCATGCCATAGCCTATCAGATGTATTTTTGTAATTTTGTAAGTAGCAAAATGTCCTTCTGTAGTACAAGTCTAGAGGTAGGTATGTGTATGCATACAAGTATGTGTGGATGCGGCCGCAGGCAAACTTTCAGAACATGCACCGCTGCGCTGCCGATAGAAATTATTCACCATATTGTTAAGAAAGTTTACGTGTGCCACTTTGTTTGTGGGTGGAACAATGCACTTTGGATGTGTCGATCACTCATCTATGTATCTGTAACTAAACTATAATCAACCTTGGACACGGTCTTTGTAGAAAAGCAATTTGGAGAAACGTAGAGGTAAAGTTTCACTAACAAAACCGAACTTTTCGTACAACATAGACTATGACCACGCTATCAATTCGCTTTAATAAATTTCATCATCATATCATATTTTATCAGTCGAAACATGTCCGCTACTGGGCAAAGATTTCAAAGACGATCAAGCAGCTTCCCACGACCTTTAAAAGTCTTCGGTCCCCCGAGTGGAAGGCCAGCCTACATTTTATCTGTCGGTGCGTGGTCGCCACTCGATAACTTTACCACCCCAACGGCCATCTGTTCATCGGGCTAGGTGCCTCGCCTTAGCGATTCTATGAGCTACGTCATCTACCTAACGTTCAACTTATACAGAACTGATCTGTGGGCTAGACTCAGCTGTCTTCTCCATAGAGCTCGGTGCGGACTTGTAACCTACTGGTTACTCTTCTATATTATACTTAGTTCTCACTGAGTTGAAAGCAGAAGATTAAAGTTGATTTTATATATAACACTTTATTAGTCATGGTAAGCATAATCGCCACTTCAACGTCAGCTCCTCGCTCAAGCCGCCATCCTCGGATGTCAACAGCGCGTTTAACGTGCATATTAACTATTTACGAGCCTTCCGAGCTATCTCGACAGGTGTTTGACTGTCGCATATTGTGATTAAGCGTTATATAGAGCTATGTTAGTACTAAAAAAATTACGGTTTCAACAGTTTTCATTATTTAAACTCTTTATGCCTACGAGTAGTAAGTTCTGTTGAAAAATAGCTAGAAAATTATGATGCGTAATTTCTTAACCCGTAACTCCAGTATGCGTATACTCGTATTAAATGGCAAATATCTGACAAAAGAAGGTTAAGTAAAAAATCGTTAAAATAGAACTTAAAAAGCTCTTCCAACCCAATATCTACAATCTGTGCCCTTGACAAAAGACCCTCTGAAAATAGATCTTATATCCTCAAAACCATATAATTGCTTTAAATGGTTTCAATGAAATATAGATCGTACTTAAAACGTAAAATCGAGTCAAAATGTATAAAAAAAACTCGGTCAAAACGTTCTTCTTTCCGGGGTCTGCTGGAAGAAATTTCTTTAGAAATAAGCTGTACCCTTTGTGTGACTTTACTTTATAAAATGTGTAATTTATGTTTCCTGTGTACAATGAACTATAAATTATATAAAATAAAAAAGTTAAAACTAATAAAATATAATTACTAACTAAAAAAAAATAAAAAACGAGACCTACAGTACTCGCATATGATGTGTAACATGTGACAAAATACTTATAAAATTAATTAATTATCGGGTCGTACATTCACGGGCCGACCCTTCGAATCTTTGTGTCATCTTTGCCTTTGCCATCACACTAGGCGGCATGGCTACGACAACCTTAGTTTTCGAGAATTAAAAAACGTTCGCATTTCCTGTTACATATTTCCGTCCCATTTCACGAAATCACTCCTACAAATTGCAGGCAAGCGAGAGCAAAGATGTTACACATCAAAAAAATATGGAACGTTTGGAAATATGTCGCTACAGACCAATTATAACGTAAGACTTGATGTACATACACAAGAGACAATCTAGCTCCGATAGCCATATCACCCCCACCACGCCCCCTACGTCTCCTCAACGACTACTTATCAGCACTAACTAAATTAGCGTGGCCGAGCTTATGGGTAGGATCGACATCTGCAGCTAATGGCGCACGAGTGATGTTATCGTCATCATGGCGGATGACAGTGTCATCATGGTATTAGTGTTATTATAGGCGAAGGACGCAACGTGGTACCCATATATTGTATAGAGAAGCTGTCATCATGCCAAATACAAATGACTTGACTCTTGGTACACTTATTAACTTATACTCCTGTAACGTGCCAGGGGAACACAGAAAATGCAGCTCTTGCTGGCCGCACCTCGCATTACTTTTATTCGTGACGTCACACTTGCGTAGTCTGCATTTAGTGCGTAGCAGCATTCCACCAATTGATGCGAATACTCCAGATAGCGGTAATCTTGGATAAATAGTTTTTTTGTGAACTCTTTAAAGAGTTGCCACACAAATGTGAAGAGCACGCACTCTCCATACAAAAAAGAGAAAACGATTTTCCAGCTCCGAATATTATCTAATCATAATGGTTTTTTTATTGTGTTATTAACGCACTAAAAAGCTAGGTAGGTTTTTTTATATTATTGATTACAAATAAACAAATAATAATAAACTGAATTGACAGTGGGCAGTGCACATAGCTCGTAGAACAGATGGCCGATGGGGTAGTAAAGTTCTCGAGTGGCGACCGCGCACCGGAAAACGTAGCGTAGGCAGACCGTTGTGGACCGACGACCTGGTGAAGATCGCCGGAAGCCGATGGATGCTGGCAGCGCAGGACCAGTCGTCGTGGAAATCCTTGGGGGAGGCATTTGTCCAGCTGTGGACGATTTTCGGCTGATATGATGATGAAACAAATAATGGCCAAAATTAGTTTTGTATGAGAACGCTGAAAAAATAATAGAAATAAACTTGTTAATTGTAAAGAAAAAAGAAAAACCTATAGTCCTAGTCCTTTCTGTTTCAATAACATATTTAAGAATCATTATGATAGGATAATATTCAGAGGTGGAAAAACGTTTTTTAAGCTATTGCATAGATTTTATCGCAGGCTTTGAGCGCGGGGACCGAATCCAGAAATTCCGTAACGAAGAAAAACCTGACGCTCGGTTGCCATGGCAACAATATCGGTTGTCAAAACAAACATATAAGAAGATTTGATCATTTTCGGAGAATAATAAAACTCTTTTCATAAACTGTATATACCTCCATATGACAAAAAAGATTTGATTATTTTTTATTTATCAAATGCAAAAAGATTTTATTTAAGACACAGCTGTTTGTATTTATAGAGATAGGTACAAAAAGATTTTATTCCATATTTGGCTGTATAGTTCCAACTACCATTGCTTAAAAAAAAGTACAAAAAGATTTTATTCCATATTTGGCTGTATAGTTCCAACTACCATTGCTTAAAAAAAAAGTACAAAAAGATTTTATTCCATATTTGGCTGTATAGTTCCAACTACCATTGCTTAAAAAAAAAGTACAAAAAGATTTTATTCCATATTTGGCTGTATAGTTCCAACTACCATTGCTTAAAAAAAAAGTACAAAAAGATTTTATTCCATATTTGGCTGTATAGTTCCAACTACCATTGCTTAAAAAAAACAAAGATGTAAAAAAGCGCGGTTAAGCGAAAATAAATAATAAATATGAATGAACAAAGTGCATTTATTATTAATGAAGAAAGTAATAAAAGCGCGGTTAAGCGAAAATAAATAATAAATATGAATGAACAAAGTGCATTTATTATTAATGAAGAAAGTCACGAAAAAATAGTGAAAGAAAATGAGTGAGTACTCTATATACATACATTTTATTATTATCACAAATGCAGTATTAATTTTGAATTGAAAATATAATACTGCTATAAAGGTGACCTAAATTTTTGATATTAAAATGAGCGATATTAAAAGTAGCCCTCTTTTATACACACAAACACACACACGCGTATAGTTTAAATTCTCAATTTAGATTCTCAATATATATATATAAATAAATTCATTCTTCATTATGTATATAACAGAAACCATCAAACCAAGCACGTGTACTATTCAGTACCTTTGTTTTTGGTGTATAGATAATGCACATGAATGCCGCGCAGAGAAAGTATATATGATATTATATCTATATTATAAACTAGCTTTTGCCCGCAGCTTCGCCCGCGTGGACATAGCTTTTATGACTCTTTTTAAGGGTGAGTGGTGCGCGAGTAATCAGCTCGCAAGCGTGGATATGAGTTTACTCCAGGTACCTCAGGAACTGTATCGGGCTATTCGGATTAGCTGTCTTTGCCACTTCCCACCCCCTCAACAAATTCTATACAAAAAATCACTTTAATCCGTTGCTCCGTTGCGACGCCACCGACGTGCGCGAGCGTAGAAAACCGTTGTCCCCAGATTCCTCGGGAACTATGTCAGGATATACTTATTAGTAAATTATATCATTTTCCACCTCATCTCTGTGCTAAAAATCACACCAACCCATTTTTTCGTTACGATTTTAAATAACTCAACGAACAAAGAGTATTGTTTTTAGTTCCTCAGGAACTGCTATGGCTATGATAACTTCCACAGAAAAGTAGACTATTTCATTCCCAGTGATACAGGCTACCTGCATGCCAAATTTCGTCAAGATTGGTAGAGGTGTTGAAGTGTGAATAGGTAACAAACAAACAAACACATTTTCACATTTATAATATTAAGTAAGGATTTCTTAATCTTCAATAACATATAGAGCGTCGGTGGCAGAACGGTTAGGGCCACTACCTCCTGTCCGGAAGGCCGTGGTTCGAATCCTGCCACTTACCAATATCTATACGAATATCGATTTAATACTGGTATGAACGTTTATCCGACGCTCTTACGGTGAGAAAAACATCGTGAGTAAACCTGCACACGCCTGCGAAGAAACTCGAATCTTATGTGTGAAGTCAATCAACCCGCAATGGGCCCGCGTGATCGTCTAACGCCTGATCGCTCAGGGCAGGTCGAGCCCCTTGGTGGGGACGTATATAAACTGATATGATGAAATAACACATATACCTATATTATCAAAAAACTAATTCAAATCATTATATCAATCTGGTAATAAAATTTCCTAAAAATATTAATATGGGTCAAATCCTCGAGTCGTATCAGCTCCAAAGGAGCCCATGACGCACTTCTCGTTGCCGCGCTGGATGGCAATAGACAACCTTAGCAGCAGGTAGGACCTCACGTCACATCTCCTCTCTCGAAGGCGACGGCCAATCTCCTTTGTGAAGGCAAAGGCCTCTGAGGGTTCAGCAGCCGGTTGTCCCACAGACCAGCGGCACAAAGCAGTAATTTGCCTCCAAGACCAAATACTTATTATGCTTCTTTCTCGACGCAAATTGAGCAGCAGTACCGTACGGGTGAGGACGTTCCTCTCTGCCATAGCACCTGTTAAAACCCTCCGGCCTTTTGCCATCAGATCGACAAAAGCCCGGCGGCTGCATGTTCACAAACAACGACCGCAACTCAGTGAGTAAGGCCAATTGCCTCCACCGTGGACCCGCAAATACATTGATGATGTTCACAGATATTGATATTGCAGGCGGAGAGCAACTGCAACACTCAAATAGTCGCCGTCAGAAGAGTTCCCATATCTGTGCCTCCTGTTATAAGATGCTAAACTCGATTTAAGTGTTTTAAATTTTTTTTCACGATTGGAATCTGTAAAAAATACCTATCTGTTCGTCTATGAAACACATCGCTACGTGCCATAGTTCTAGACTTAGAGTTGTTTAAAGTAGCTTATGCTGAAAAATACTAAGAAATCCACTCAAAAGTATGAAATAATGTTTTAATACAACTTAAGCGCGTTTTATTATCCCTGCAGTGCCATCTATTGACATTCTGCTGCTATGATTAAAATGTGCGGTATTTGTAGCTTATATGTGGAAAAAAGTACTCTATTGTTATTATTGTAAGTATCTATAGATAATTTCTCACGGGACCTCTTTAGTTTTCCGGGATAAAGAATACCCGACTATACAATGATGGTCAAAACACCCCATCCCAATGTAATTTTTTCATATTGTTACGTTGAGCCATTCTAAAGATACAATTTTTTGCATTCCTGCAGGAAAACAAATTTTTTTTGGGATTCACAATGTCCCAGTTTTAGTTTGCGATAAGGGTATCAACGTGTAAAATTTGATTGTAATAGGTCAAGCCACATTTGCGTGGTGAGCCATTCTATAAATGAATACTTTTGATTTTCCCACGGGAACTCTTGAATTTTCTGGGATAAAAAGTACCCTATATGTTAACCCGGGCTATAAGGAACCAACATACAAAATTTCATCAAAATCGGCCCGGTAGTTTTTGCGTGATGCGCGAACATACAGACAGACAGACAGACAGACAGACAGACAAAAATTCCAAAAGTTGTTGTTTTGGCCTCTGTATCGTTAGTAATGTCCACCACAGTTATTATTTCCCAAAAATATTTCATGTACAGACACGGCCCCGTTACAGTTTTATTATATTATAGAAGATGTACATCGCGCGAAATTCGATAATCACTTCTAAATATTGTTATTTATTTAATAAAAGAAAAAACTGTTTTCTTATCGGTCACCACGCTCAAAAAGTGTAACTTGAATTAATATCAAAGAAAAAGAAATACTGCATGAATAAAATAAATAAATAATTATAATTGCATCATCATTACAGCTCATATACGTCCCCACCGAGGGGCTCGAGCCTACCCTGAATCAGGGCGACTAGGCCTTAGTCAACCACGCGGGCCCAGTGCGGGTTGGTCGACTTCACACACAACCTTCGAGTTTCTTCGCAGCGTCGGTGGCTCAACCGGTAACGACTCGGTCCATCTAACCAGAGGTACCGGGTTCAAATCTGGACGGCCAATGTACCAATGAGTTTTTCAAAAACTTACGTACATACTTACCGATTGCTTTAACGGTGAAGGAAAACATCGTGAGGAAACCTGCACACGCCTGCGAAGATAATTGCATAAGTTGATACAAAAATGTGAAGTCGACCAACCCGCACTGGGCCCGCGTGGTCGACTAAGGCCTAATCGCCCTGATTCAGGGTAGGCTCGAGCCCCTCGGTGGGGACGTATATGAGCTGTAATGATGATGATACAAAATGCTATGCAATAGCTTTACCGCGGCAGTCCCCGAGTGCCACACGTCTTTTTTTCTTTCTGTATGGAGAGTGCGTGCTATTCTTCACTTTTAAATCCATTCAATATCTTATTTTAATATTCGAAACGGAAAAATTTAAATAATATGAGCGTATCGTTTGCAAGGAAACGTGGAACAAGGGGCTGCAATGCAACTTGCAGTGTGCAACATTCCCACCGCGCCGCAACGCAATAAGCGATACCAGGCACGCCCGGCATGCTGCAGCGAGCTCGACTATCAAGATATAACAAGGCTAGATTTCACAATATGTGGGGCAAAGGTTCTGCTAGGAGAGGGAAACGGGAGCATTGCTGTTGAATCAAACAAAATGGCAAATAGTAGAGGACTTGTAAGACTATAATAACTAACCTTCTATTCTATGTGACGGAAAGACAATAGGGTAATATCAGGATAGTTACCATACTTTTTAATCGTCTTCAAAAAAGGAGGAGGTTTCTCAATTCGACTGTTTTTTTATGTGTGTTCACGGATAACTTCGACGTTTATGAACCGATTTTGATGATTCTTTTTTTGTTGGAAAGGAGATATCCCAAGCGTAGTACCATGATAAGGAAACCAAGATCTTGTGATGGTTCCTGCGCGACGCCATACGGAACCCTCATAATTATAACTTTTGTAACAGAACTACTGAGTAACACCACATGGAACCCTAATAATAATATTGAGTTGCTGAACTATTTTTTTTGAAGATTTGGTCTGACGCCGAATTCCTTAGCTCAAGTATGTAAAGTGTTAGCACTTGGGACCAATGAAATACGATTTAATGTTCGCAAGATAGGGTAGGAGAGAGCGAGAGAGTAAAAGAATTGAATTTGTGTTGTTGTGTGAAGGAGATAGAAAGCCAGGGCTGCTTCTTGGGAATGCGCGTGAGCAGGGGGACAGAGGATGGAATAGCGGAACGAGTTGGTCGTGTTTCGAGGCTGAAATATTGTTTGCTTTTCTGTGCGAATTTTGGTGTGAAAAGTAATAGTTTTGTGAGGTGCGACGTGTGTCTGGGTACGTATTATTTTGGTCTTAAGGTCTAACTTGAATCACCTTTAAATATCCAGGGTTTTACGAAAGGTTCTCTAAAAATTAGGGTTCTCTGTGAGTTAAAGAAATGTACAGTGGTTGCAATATTGTTTGCTTGACGGAAATGTATAATATAAAATATTTAAATTACCTTTTCGTTACTGTCATAAGTCTATTCAATTTCGTTTAATTTTAACCTTACTTTATGTAGACAAATTTAATACAAATTTATATACATCCATACGTAAGTACGTGGTATCGTACCGGATGTGTTGTATAATTCAATATAATATCAAGTTTCTACCGTTAAATACTAGAATAAATGTGACATCTTCTTGGGCCAATAATTAACTATTAAACAAAGAACTGTAATTAATGTATGGCCGTACTTTTAATACTAACTAAATGATGTAACGTGGAGTTTTACGCCTATATAAAAAAAAGGTTTCTCCACAATTTGAGTCCAATAAAAAAGCTTATACCTCCTTTTAGACTCAATTAAGTTTTTTATTTTTTTTATTTTCCTAGAACCTAAGAATTCCCGCCACTTAGGATTGTAAAAATGCAACTTTCAATCTGGAACCTCCCAGATTGGTGGGTAAGTGAAGTAAATAATAGGTAATGAAGCAGGATTGAGCCCCACGATGGGGACGTGTATGTGCTGATATGATATAAGTTTATAGATAGAAAGCATCTCGTGGGAACTTTATATTCCATAGGTACAATTTCCCACAAGTAAAGGGGCAATGCAGGGTTCACTTTCCCTTATTAAACAAACAAACAAAGGACGATCACCAAAATTTTCACTAAGACACAGGCCTATGGTCTTAGTGGGGAAGGTGGGACCTGTTCAATCTGATGATGGCATCTCCAAAAATCGTAGTGACAACTAGTAAGCATGAAGTTTTTGTTGTCTAAAATTATTGAAATTACTTTAGGTATATCTCTCAGTACAAAAAAACAAAATACTTATTAGTGAAAATAGCTGGTACTTTAATTTTTTACCTACAAATTTATGAAGAGTAAAAAACATTATTTATTTATTATTTTTTTTTTTTTTATTCACAATTGGTAAACCCTTGACAACATCTCACCTGGTGGTAAGTGACGATGTTGCCGAAGATGGAAGCGGGAATTTGAATATTCCTAAAGTATTGGCACTTTTTGCGGATCTCTATATTTTGGGTCATCTATCTCACATACGGGATAGTTGCCTAATCCATGTAAATTACATTTAGGATACATGTACCAACGAGAAACAATACATCTATCCTGCAAAAACTTTGATCACATTTTACCTTTCCATGCCATTGCACAGATACATGAGACATGGTCAACTTAGTGGTAGTTGGAGAGTCTTTCGATAGAATAAAATAGCATGTGATTCATCCGCGAAACTAGACTAATTACAATCGGGGAAAGTATACCCATGGGGCAGCTATCCTGATTTTACCCTATGCTATAATATGGTAATGGTACCATACTATTAGGTCTGAGTTATTATGTGAACAGTTAAGGCTATGTTGAAGGGTAATCTAAAATTATTTTCACAAACAGAAAATAAAACTTCTTTGACATGTCGCGCTTTTATAAAGAGTCTACGTTAATTCAAATTATGAAGTGGATATTATTTATTCGGGGTCAGTTTTTTTGTTGTTATTTAAACAAATTAGTAAGTTTAACCACATAGTATCTCACCTTGAAGATCCCCAAATTCAAGTCTTGTAAGTCACATCCTAAAAAACTTTTTCAACGCATGAGAATTTGACTTCTGATTATAGATTACTAACGCTTACTTCGCTAGCTTGGGATTAGTTTTTATGACTGAGGTGAGGTTTTGTGATGAGCTTGAGTGGTGAATCACTTTCAATGAGTTTTCTCTAGTCCCCTGTGAAACAACAAAACAGATGAGGTTCCTAGGACTGCCAACGTAGTTTTTCTTCTGATTGATTTCTAAATGATTAAATTCTTAAATATTTTCTTAGTTAGGAGGGCTGCGAAAGATAAATATTACAGAAGGTTTCGTAAGATTTTCGATCATGTGTGCTGCAGTGTATTTAAGTAAATGTCAGTATTTATAGAACAAGCGTAAGGAAAAGCAAATAAACAAGAAGAGTGGCACTCGGGGACTTCTTCTTCATCATCATCATCACTATCATCATCATCATCATCATCATCATGATCGATAGATAGATGGCACTGTAAGTTTTTTAGAACTCAATATATATTTTTTTTTGGGGTGTTAGGTTTTATTTACGTTACGAAATTTCTTGATTCGGTCCCCTCAAAGCCCGCGATAAAAGCTATACAATAGCTTAAAAGCGTGACCTTAAATATAACTTAACACCAAAACGAACTTGAATTTAAAAAGCATTTAATGATGAGTTATTTTGGAACCCACCTAAACTATGCAGTCTAGACACCTTTATGTACGATACAGTTTCATTGCCAAAATGTTGGTGTATGTTTGCAATCCTCGTCATTAATATTGAAACCGCACGGCGAGTACCAGGCGAGCATAAACAGGGAGCGACCCAAACAATGTCTTAGTGCAATTTGTTCGTGCTGCCCGTAATCAGTTGCGGCTTGCGGGTCGCGGGACTGGGGGGCTGCTAACTAGTTTTGCTACAAATAGAACTGCTAAAATTATACTAAACAGCAGATTTTCTAGTAAGTAGAAAATGCGCCAATCCAAGGTAACCGACATAGCTCACAGAATCGCTAAACTGATGTGGCAGTGGGCAGAACACATAGCTTGTAGAATAGATGGCGGTTGGGGCATTCCGTCTCGTATATCTGCCAAAAATGCTAAACTACCAAGTTCATGATATAGCGTCCCCACTTAGTAAAGTTTTATATTGCGACCGCGCACTGAAAGACGTAGCGTAGGCAAGCCCCCCACACGGTGGACCGACGACCTGGTGAAGGTAGCGGGAAGCTGCTGGATGTGGGCAGCGCAGGACCGGTCGTCGTAAAAATCCTGAGGGTAGGCAAAGGTCGTGACATCGTGACTTTGACGTCTTTTGGCTGATATGATTGATTGATTAATTGAAAACACTTTATTGCACAACATAAGAGAAAAAAAGATACAATGATTAAGGAAGTTGTACATATAGGCGGTCTTATCGCTAACAATCGATCTCTTCCAGAAAACCTTGAAGTTTCTGTTTTTATGGTACTGTACTTTTTATTTTACCTGTTTTTTCACAACTACTCTATAGAAAATCGTCGTATGATACACAGGCGTAAAAGATAATTGGCAAACGATGGCGATGGCGTGACGATGGTAAACTCTCGCCTTCGCCTCGGGCTTACAAGTTTCACTTGTTCGCATTCACCTATTTACCACTTGTGTATCATATAATTATTTCCTTACAGAAGTACTTAAATACTGGTTAAAAAAATGAAAAAAAAATTTTTTTTTACAATTTTGCAAACCTGTGCACTTGGAGCACTCTAAAGTTTTTGGACTTATTAAAAAAAATATAATCCGAAAATGACGGTGTCCCATCACAGGTCGAAATCCTTAAGGATGACTTTTCGCCGACCCAAGCGACTACTGGCGCCGAACACCTACTTATGCTACCATCACCCTTCTTAATTAAGTTCGATTGGAATATTTTTTTATTCGTAATTGACAAGCTCTAAGAATCATCTCACTCGATGGTGAAAGATAATGATGCCAAAGATGGAAGTAAGATCACCAAGATTGCAATCCAATCTTATCTTCATGCCGGAAGATATCAATGCTGTTAACATCGATTTTTGGCAGCAAGACTCAGATTAAATGTCGGGTGCTAGCCATGCGGGCTTAGAAAATGCCCTACTATCAACTAAATCTAGTCTTACAATGTATCCGCGATTTCCTGGTGTAACCCATGGGGGGCCATGGGTTGCAGAATGCTTCGCAGAGGAAGAAATCATCGGTTTTTTATTCGGAGTATATTCGGAATATCCCATTTAACGACTTGACTAAATGACGTTAAGCAAAGTCGTTACACATTACATTCGACGACTTGGCCAGTTGTCCTTTAGTCATTTAATTGAATGTCGCCATTCAATCAAAGGCCTAGCCTTTTAATCAAATGGCAGTTTTGACCAGATGGCTGCGACCTAAATACAATTTCATCAGACTGACTCTTGTCGCTAAACAAAGTCAAATCAAAGGTTTCCATAGTTTGTCATCAATTTGATCACTTACCACAGAGCAAAACAAACAGGAGAGTCCCTAACAATGTCTTAGTGTGATTCGTTTGTCCCGCCTGTAACTAGTTGTGGTTTGTAGGTTGCCGGTTAACTAGTTTAGCTATAAACGTGGAATTGTTAAATTTAATGAGAGTGTCTCTGTTTGTAATGAAGAATGTTTAATTCGCAACGATTTGCGATAGGTTCATGGGTTTACGTCTGTCTCGAGACAGATTCTTCTTCACGTAATTGTGACTACTTTTCACAGCAGAAAACCTTTCAGTTTGTAAGTATTTTCCGATAAGTTAACTAACCTATTTTTATTACCCAACTGCAAGAAGGGTTATATTTTTCGCGCGTATCTATGTACGTGGGATTTTTATTCCCTCGTATCTTTCAAATGGCCGGATATATTTCAGAGTGAGAGGTGTCGCAAGATTTGTCTTGATCCCTTGAGTGTTATAGGATATATTTTGTAATAATATTGGTTCATCAAATCAGCTCATATATACGTCCCCACCGAGAGGCTCGAGCCTACCCTGAATTAGGGCGATCGGGCCTTAGTCGACTACGCGGGCCCAGTGCGGGTTGGTCAACTTCACACACAACCTTCGAGTTTCTTCACGATGCAGGTTTTCTCACGATGTTTTCCTTCACCGCAAGAGCGTCGGATAAACGTACATCATCATCATCATCATCATCATATCAGCCGAAGGAAGTCCACTGCTGGACATAGGCCTCCCCCAAGGATCTCCACGACGACCGGTTCTGCGCTGCCCGCATCCAGCGGCTTCCCGCGACCTTCACCAGGTCATCGGTCCACCGAGTGGGAGGCCTGCCTACACTACGCTTTCCGGTGCGTGGTCGCCACTCGAGAACTTGACTGCCCCAACGGCCATCTGTTCTACGAGCAATGTGCCCCGCCCACTGCCACTTAAGTTTAGCAATTCTGAGAGCTATGAGAAACGTACATATGAGATCGAAATTCAAAACCACTTTGTTACATGGCAAGGCTCGAACCACGACCTCCCGGACAGGAGGTAGCGGCCCTTGCCGTTGCGCTACCGACGCTCTTGTTTAACCAGTTTTTAATAAATTAACCACTTGCAATATTATTGAACCTGTCTGTTTTGGGCACTACGACCTCGTTTTAGGGTTCCGAATTCAACAAGGAACCCTTATACCTTTGCCATGTCTGTCTATCCGCTCGTCTGTCCACGGCTTAGTTCACAGACTATTAGTACTACTAGAAAGCGGTCTTTGGCATGGGTATACATAATAATCACGCTGACAAAGTAGTAAGAGGGGGTAAATTTGATTGCGTTGACGTACTTTACCATGTGGGGGGGGGGCAGCGTCAAATAGTTCTTTTAAAATTACTGAAGGTTTGCTAAAACCTTTTTTAATCCCCGACGCAATTTTTTATAGATGTTATAAGTTTAACGAGTGTATATGTGTATCTGTGTGTCTGTCAGTGGCATCGTAGTTTCTCAACGAATGGACCGATTTTGATGCAGTTTTTTTTTGTCTGAAAGCTGATGTGATCGAGGTGGTTCTTAACTATAACTTATGAAAATCTGTGCAACATTTTGATAACTTATCTAGGTTATGAAGGGATGTCGACATCTTATACATGTCTGATATTGCAAAATCACTGTAACCTTGACCTTATACTGCAGCATCTCCTGGAATCTGCAGGATACCCAACTCCTCGCCAACTCACAGAGTTATCGTATTTGGGCTCATTATAAAAGTCTCAATTAGGAAGTTTTAGATAGAACATGGTAACTTTGACCTGATTCTGCAGCATCTCCTGGAATCTGCAGGATAACCAACTCTTTGGGCTCCTTGGAATTGTATCTATGAATTAGTTTTAGATAGAACATGGTAATTTTGACCTGATACTACAGCATTTTTTGGAAGCTGCAGGATACCCAACTCCTCGCCAACTTACAGCAGAGGTATCGTGTTTGGGCTCATTGGAATAGTCTGAATGAAAAGGTTTTATATAGAACATGGTAACCTTGACCTGTTGCTGCAGCATCTCCTGGAATCTGCAACATACACCAACTTATACAGCAGAGGTATAGGCATAGGTAAAAAAAGTAAATATCGTCCGCTCCTTTTCTAGCTCATTATGGAGTCTAAGAAACTTCCACACGTCCAATTGATTTGAAGTTTACAGTGATTACAAAATGCATTCAACTGCATCTTCAAACAAGGGAGGTTCCACAGGTTTGTTCGATCCAGAGTAGGCTAGAGTTCGTGTCGCAATTTCGTGTTTCATCCCCGAAAGTATTTGTATGAATGTGGGGACAGATTTTCCATTGTAGCGTGTCTACAAGTAATATGTAAGTTTAAAAAGCAAGAAATTAAACTTAAAAAAAAAACTACTGAAAAGGAAAAAAAAAAATATATATATTGGCCATTTAGGTTCAATGTAAGTAGTAATATTTTGATCCAAGAGTCGTCCCGCCAGGGGACCGCTTAAAATAAAACAGAATACAACTGATTTACTTAACTACTGCTAATTACTTTAGTATATCTACCAAATTAATTACTAATAATTTCACAATTTAGCGGTCCCCTACGCAAAGCCTCTAAAATCAAAATATTTCTATTTAAATTTAAATTAAATAGCCAATACATCATATTTTAGAGTTTTTTGTCGGGGGTTCTTTAAATTTTTTATTTTCACTGGCATTGTTTTAATGCAAAATATTACTTCAACCACTACCTAACCAAAGTATATATATTAGTACTAACGTACAGTATGGACACTCGCCGCTCGCTCTCTAGATTGCGACCTCACCCCCTTGTCACCCAGATTTATTCAGATTGGTTAGTTTGGTTCTCAAACGTATAGGAATCCGCCGTGATTTCATTTGCTCCGTCATTTGTTTTTATATATGTCATTTCTCGACCGTTTGTATGCAGTGTCCGGGGTGTGACCTAACTGAGTAGAAACGCTAACATATGAGGGGTTTAAGTATGAAATTACTGATTGGATAAAAAAGTTTAAAGAAGAAAAATAATGACATTTATTCTCCAAATAACATTAAACTATTAGGCATTAATAGCTGGTAAATGTGTGACTATTGTTCAGATATTTTGAGAGTATGGTGGCTTTAAACCCATGAAGACGGTTATTTTTAATTCAATAAATCACAATTTTTAAAGGCTCAAAATACACATTCTTAAATTTAAAGCCTGAGAGTTATTCCCGCAGTTTCTTCGTTATTAATAAATACCCCGCATAAGATTTCGTCACTTTAAAAAAAAACAAGATAACTAACTATTCTAAAAATTGCCCTATCTGACCACTAAGAAAACGCCTTTGTTTCATTCAATGGTACATAGCTCAGGGGATGCCACTAGTTACTAATAAGATAGATAGATAGATAGATAGATAACACGTTTATTTGTCACTGCAATCACACACATATTATTACAATCAAAGACCATAAGTAGTGTCACCGTAAGGTCAGTAATAAAAAACAGTAACGTTTTTGGTGATGGTGATGGTGAATGGTGATATGGAGACCTCAGTGCGTGAGTACGACTCACACTTAGCCATTTTTCGAATTTTACCTCTGTATACGTCTAATATCCTACTTCGATGCCAAATTTCAAGTTTCAAATTTCTAAATCACCTGTAAGTGGTCTATATTATGTTTTGAATATTGGTGATACAGAACCCTAGGTGCACGAGTATGACTCACACTTGGCCACTTTTTGAATTTTACCTCTGTATTCATTCATTCATTCATTACAGCTCATATACGTCCCCACCGAGGGGCTCGAGCCTACCCTGAATCAGGGCGATTAGGCCTTAGTCGACCACGCGGGCCCAGTGCGGGTCAACAGCGTCGGTGGCTCAACCGGTAACGACTCGGTCCATCTAACCAGAGGTACCGGGTTCAAATCTGGACGGCCAATGTACCAATGAGTTTTTCATAAACTTACGTACATACTTACCGATTGCTTTAACGGTGAAGGAAAACATCGTGAGGAAACCTGCACACGCCTGCGAAGAAACTCGAAGGTTGTGTGTGAAGTCGACCTCTGTATACGTCTAATAAACTACCTCGATGCCAAATTTCAATTTTCTAAGTCACCTGTAAATGGTCTATAAGTTTGATGAGTCAGTCAGTCAGTGAGTGAGTCAGTCATAAAAGTAGTGATTTTCGGACGTCGATATCTCAGATATGGTAAAAGACATATTTATGAAAATTAGGATTCTAGATGATAGTGGATTACTAGACACACAAAATTGTAAGTGTGTGGTTCAAACTGATTTTGAGTTACGGGTAGGTCAAAAGTGGCCCGAAATGGTTCGTGTAGAGGAATGTAACCCACGGCCGGAGTCGCCCTTTTCTTTTCGAACTTTGCTGACACACTAGCGTGTGTCTAGATAGACACCACGTAGGCGGTTGCTATAAGGAAGTGTAAATGTTTATTGTTGATATGTGTGTGTATGCCCATCCATGCCAGACATGAAAGTTACGGGACAAATTATGTACAAGTGTGACTGTACAATTTTATTTAGCCGCTGGATGCGGGCATCGCGGAACCGGTCGTCGTGGAGATCCTTGGGGGAGGCCTATAATGTACAGATAGTTTACCTTTCTGTTATTTACTCGTATCAGCAATTGTTTCAGAATATATACCGTTGCCACACCCTGGACACTTCATACAACGGGCCAGAAGTGACATTTCAAAAAAGCAATGACGGAACAAACAAAATGGCGGTGAAATCCTATATACGTTCGACAACCAAACTTTAACCAATCCGTATCAATCTGAGTGACGAGGGGGTGAGGGCGCAATCTAGAGGGCGGCGGGGAGTCTCCACACTGTCTTTTAGCACTAATACATACTTTGCCGTTGCTCTTGCCAATTTCCTGATAACACTTTCCCATTTAGTAAGCTCCGTGTATCAGACACCGCGTTATTGCGCGCCTCGTGCTGGCGACGCGTAATTATAATCATTGGATAACAGCACTGCAGCTGTCTTCTGATTGGTTGAACTCGATTTATGGAATAGATGTTAATGGCTCTGATTAAGTATTTGCTGGCTAGGCGAATATTTATGGTTATGATTAGGCATCGTGTATTGCTCCTAAAGTGATGATGAATCATTTATTTACACAGAAAATGAGGAGGTTCTCAATACAATACAATATTCTTTATTGTGTCACAACATAAAAAAAAATTAACAATATAGAAGAAAGCCTATACAATATCTATGATTGTAATGTATAATTGTGAGACTGTCGATCCCACAGACAAACTGATCATTCAGTTTTGTGGGTCTAATGTTTACCTATGTACTCATTTTTTTCGATTAATAAATAAATAAAAAATAGGCGTCTTTATTGCTAGGTAGCAATTTCTTCCAGGCAACCTTTGGGTAGGGAAACAGCGATAGAAAAGTTAAGGGGCGTTGCAATATTTAAAAACAGAAAAATATGCAAATAATTTGTTTTATAAAATAGGTACTTAAATAAATAAAATACTTAAATTAAATAAATAAAATAACAATAATATATAAAATAATAAATAAATACAAAAACATAAATAAATTAAATATTTTATCTATCTATGATAAAGAAAGGAAAATGAGATAGTAAGGAAGATGAAAAAAAAAGGATTTAAAAGCATAGAACAGTGATATTATTAAATTAAGTGATGAGCTTTCACAAGCCTTTTAAAAGATTGTAGCGTTGGTTGGAGCACGCCTGATAGACTCAGGCAGCGAATTCCACAGCCGGATTGCTTGAACTGTGAAAGAGTTGGAATAAACAGAGGAAGAGTGGGTGGGTATGTCGATGATTAGGGTGCTGGATGTTCGCAATGTGCGGTTTAGGGTAGATGAACGAAGGACAAAGCGATTTTTGAGGTAAGAAGGAGTGACAGGATTAAAAAGGACATTATAGAGGAGAGACAAGATGTGTGAATCCCGCCTACGGGGAATAGGTAGCCATTTTCTCAATTCGACTGCATGTCTTTTTTTTCTCCTTTTTTAACCGACTTCAAAAAAGGAGGTTATCAATTCGACCAGTATGTATGTAATTTGTTGGAATTGCACAATGTTTGTGTATGTTAGTATATGTGGACTTCTCAAGCGGTGTGCCAAATTTCATAAGTAAATGAATATAATATGTTTGTTTGTATGTATTTTTGCCCACGTATTACTCTGAAATAAGTAATCAAAATTCAATGCTTCATATTTTTTACTGAATTAAGTATCTTTCAACTAGTAAACAATGGAAGTTTTATCAAAATCGGTTCAGTAGTTTTCAAGATATGGACTCTTAAGTGTGTACCAACCACTGGAAAATGCGTTGTCGGTTTTACACTGCAATTTATAGCGTTGTCAATTATTTTGCATGCATTTTATGCGCTTTCTTCGGCGATCGTTGACCGATTTTGACGTTTTATTTTCAAATCGATAGACTTTTTCTCCAGTCTGGTCCCATAAATTTATCAAAATTAAATTAGCATTATTTTTAGAAATGTAAAAAATAATAATAGCAAAACCTTGGTTGTTGCGATTGAAGTCGGTTATTACACCGTATTTAGCGTGATCACTTGACGTGACTTGACGCGTCCTTGTGTGTGAATTCATAAGAATACACTTATGTTGTATAGCATTAACTATTAGGTTAACTAAACTGTTTATTCCTGTAAAGACCTGGAGTCATTGTTGAAAAGAGTTTTTGTTATCTTCGAGTTTTTATTATCTTAGCGTGCAAAAAAATAAGGAAAAGCTTTAAAATTGCCATCGTAATGTTGGCAATCAATAAAATTGTCGCAAAGATATTTTTTTTATCCACGATTGGTAAGCCCTTGACATTATCTCACCTGATGATGATGTCGAAGATGAAAGTGGGCTTTATTAATATAATCGGGCATTGGCCTTCTTATCTTCAATCCAGAACAAAAATAACACTGTTAATATTGACGCTTGGATTAGATAAGATGGTGGTAGCTATCCAGGCGGGCTCAGAAAATTCTGTACCACCAAACAAACCGATTCTTACAAAGTTTGACCCCTCCGTGATTTGAACCCGCGACCTTCTGTTGTGAAAAGTGAACTAACCACTGTGCTCCAGAGGCGGTCATATGCATACCCTTAAAAAATAAATTTTCAGATAACTTCATTTAATTTCAGGATTACATATTATAACTAGTTGTTTGCAACTATTTCCCGCGAACCACGGTACAACTGACAATGACGTATTCAGCGTGAAATCTGCGCCTACTGCTGTAATCTGTGGTGGGACCAGTCCACTGGGGTCCAAAAACTAAATAAATAAATAAAAAATAAATATTCGGGGACAAATCACACATGGTCATCTGGCCCCAAAGTAGGATTCCCTGTGTTATGGGAACCAGAGACTGATATACATACTTATATACGTTTAAATACATACATATATAGATATTTAACACCCAGACACAGAGCAAACAAATCTACTCATCACACAAATGTTTGCCCTGGGTGGGGATTGAACCCACAACGTAGTCAAAAACACTAACCACTGCGCCACCAAGTCAGTCAAACTATTGTTGAACTAATTGCTTTGAAATGCGGAGAATTATTCCACTATTAGGCAACTAATAAAAGCTTATTCTGAGATTACGAGAGATTTGTATCTTGATCTGGAATCACACCTCACATTAAGAAACTATAATGTTATGGCAAATACATCATCATTATCATTTCGATGCCCTATTCCCAATTATTCTGACATAGCTCTCAGAATTGCTAAACTTAAGTGGCAGTGGGCGGGGCACATTGCTCGTAGAACAGATGGCCGTTGGGGCAGTAAAATTCTCGAGTGGCGACCACGCACCGGAAAGCGTAGTGTAGGCAGGCCTCCCACTCGGTGGACCGATGACCTGGTGAAGGTCGCGGGAAGCCGCTGGATGCGGGCAGCGCAGCCTTTGTACAGCAGTGGACTTCCTTCGGCTGATATGATGATGATGATGATGATTCCCAATTATTATTTGGGGTCAGCGCAACATGTTTTTATCTTCCATTCTGCCCTAATTGCAGTCATTTCTACATTCAATTGGCTTATTATTGGCATGTCCAATATACAAGAGATGAGAATGCTATATATCCACTTATTATAGGAAAATAATCGTTATAAAATTTTATGTGTTCCAGCTTGAAGGTAAGATAGCCAGTACTTATTGCGTTGGGAAATCTTAATTAGCCCGCTTCCTTCTTCTGTATCAGACTCAAACTCAAAAGGCTTTATTTGCTAAAACACTGTAGGTACAATATCTTTATATTCTCTTAGTGCTAGTATTCAACCTGCAGGCAGGTGTGCCAACATAAAAAACGATAAAATACTGTTTAAAATAATTAAAATTATAATCAACACATCAATTGACATTATAACTGTCTTCCTCACATCAATTATCATTATAACTGTCTTATTTTTTTCTTCAAATTAATCAAAAGAAATCAAAACAATTTATTTCGCATACTTTTAAATAGTCAAAAAAAATTGCATATTACAAATAATATTGAATTGATGAAATGAATGAAGACTTAACAGTATAAAAAACAATTTCCTAAAAGTCATTTGTTCAATTCATTCTTAAAATGTTTGATATCAAGTGACTTAATTTTGCCAGGTAGGTTATTATAAAAATAAAATACAAATATAAAAAAAATATTTTCATGGTAAATATCTTTGCGACAAAGAGGTTGATGTAATAGTAGTAAGTACATATATTTAGCCCATGGCTGTCATTATATTACTACACCATCGTCACTTATCATCAGGTGATATAATACCAAAGGCTTATATATTGTGGATTTGGTGACATTCACAAAGAGAACGTTTCAATTACTTTTTGGCGGCAGCAGAATGATTTCAAAGATCATGGTGGAACTAAATTGTTTATCCTCGCTGGGCAGATAATTAATTAGTCTGTTTGTTCTGCGAACGGCGAATTACAACCAGTCGCGGGCCGGACTGACCATTTGTTCAGGCTGCTTTCGGGAAGATTAATTTGAAGTGAATAGTTTGTGCTTTGCGTCGGGAACTACATCGTGGCTATTGAGATAAGAGGGCTTTTAAAAAAAATTAAGTTGTCTGTTAAGACGGTCTATGGACGATAGTTTAACGTGTTAACATCATAACGTAACGGGACAATGAGCGTAACGGGACAATTAGTCATCCTTTTTCGTGCGTGCAGCCGGCGTCCATCGATTTATTGGACGTTGTAACGTCAAAAATGTTAGTCGTCCTCGCTTTCTCACGATTTTAAACTTGTTTTAAAGTATTTCATTTTCAAGGTGCTATATTTAAACGTCTTTTAATTTAAGAGCACTGCTTTTGTCTTTGGAGTTACCGCCAATTCTTTCTATGTTCAGCCATCACCTTAAGTTCTCGATACGACACGATAGAAGCATTTTTAACCGCCGACGCAAAAAGAGGAGTGTTATAAGTTTGACGTGTGTATCTGTCTGCCTGTATTTAACATTATTGTTCCTAAACGAATGGACCGATGTTGATGCCGTTTTTTTGTTTAAAAGCTGAAATGATCGAAGTAGTTTTTAGCTATAATTTATGAAGATTTGTTTAGCCGTTTGAAGATCATTAGCTCTTTTGTAGTTGATGAAGGGATTTCAACAACTTCTACTGGTCTGATCTATTCTATATTTGGTATACTGTTAGTGTAAATATATTTTAAAACCATGGTAACATTGTCTTGATGCTGCAAAATCTCCTAGAATCTGCAGGATACCCCACACTTCACCAACTTACAGAAGAGGCACCGTGTTTAGGCGCATTGAAATAGTCTCAATGAATAGGTGTTGGATAAAACATGGTTACTTTTACCTGATGCTGCGGCATCTCCTGGAATCTGCAGGATACCCCATTCATCACCAACTTTCAGCAGAGTTATTGTGTTTGGGCTGATTGGAATAGTCTTAATGATAAGGTTTTACAAAGAACATAGTAACCTTGATCTGATGCTGCAGTATCTACTGAAATGCAGGATACGTCCTCGCCAACTTACAGCAGAGGTATCGTCTTTGGACTCATTGGAATAGTCTCAATGAATAGGTGTTAGATATAACATGGTAACCTTGACCTGATGCTGCAGAATCTCCTGGAATCTGCAGGATACCCAAATCCTCGCAAACTTATAGCAAAGGGTAGTGTTTGTGCTCATTGGAATAGTCTCAATGAATGAGTTTTAGATAGAACATGATAACTTTGACCTGATGCTGCAGCATCTCCTGGAATTTACAGGATACCCAACTCCGCAGCAACTTACAGCAGATAAATCGTGTGTGGGCTCATTGGAATAGTCTCAATGAATAGGTTTTAAATAGAACATTATAACCTTGTTCTGATGCTGCAACATCTCCTGGTATCTGCAGGATACCCAACTACTTACTAACTTACAGCAAAGGTATTGAATTTTGGACACGTAAAGATTAAAAAGCATGAAATAAAACTTAAATTAAATAGTTAAAAACCCCCGCCAAAAAAACCGCTAAAAAGTAGAAAATAATATGTATTGGCCCTTTAAGTTTAATATAAGTAGTTATATTTTGATGACTCGTGACGTAGGGGGACTGCTTTGTTAATAAAATAAAAACAAAATACAACTGATTTACTTTACAACAATTAATTACTAATAATTTCACAAAACATTTTATTTTTTACTTTTTTTGCAGTTTTTAGGGTTCCGAACCCACAGGTTAAAAACGGAACCCTTTTATAAAGACTCCGCTATCCGTCCGTCTGTCTGTCTGTCCGTCTGTCACCAGGCTATGTTTCATGAACCGTGCTAATAGCTAAACAGTTGACATTTTTACAGATGATGTATTTCTGTTGCCGCTATAACAATAAATAAAAAGAAAGTGAAAATCTCTCTAACGGCTAGGTCGTTCGAATCCTGCCACGTACCAATGTGATTTCGAATTAAGATTTCATATGTACGTTATCCGACGCTCTTACGGTGAAGGAAAAAATCGTGAGGAACCTGCACATGCCTGCAAAGAAGCTCGAAGGTTGTGTGGGAAGTCGACCAACTCGCATTGGGCTCGCGTGGTCGAGTAAGGCCCGATCGCCCTAATTCAGGGTAGGCTCGAGTCCCTCGGTGGGGACGAATATGAGTTGATATGATGATGATGAAAAACTAGCTCAATATAGTAAGATGGTACGGAACCCTTTGAGTGCGGTTCTGACTCGCACTTTACCGGTTTTTGTTTCTTTATTTGCTTTATGTAGTTTCTCCTTGTTTTTCTCTGACTCTGCTTCTCTCCGTCTTTCTGTTAAAGATGGGTTTTCAGAAAGCTGTCGTGTCGCATCAGATTTCCTAAAATACGTCCTTGTCTAGAAGAGGAAACGAGTTGATATGTGCGTAATCATGTACATAAGCGTAATATGTAGAGATAATTCAGTCAGATATTTATATGAAGGAAATTATGAGCAATCCTGTTTTTGCTTAGGTCAGCCTTCAATCATATTTTCTGTGATTTTAATTAAAAAAACCGGCCAAGTGAGAGTTGGACTCGCGGTATGAGGATTCCGTACCACCAAACCTCTCAACACAATTATGACAATGATACCTATTCACATGACAAACAAAAGACACAAACGCGAACAGAGAAATACTACTAGCGCTATCTAATGGTATTTGAGTGAACTGTTTTCTGTAATTGAACGTATTATATTGAGTTTACCACTTAATTTTCAATTGAAAAATTCTTATAGGTTTGCATGTAATCTACAAGCAAGGTCGTTGTTCAAATCCTGCCACGTACCAATGTATTTCGAATTTCATAAGTACGTTTATTTGACGCTCTTATTCTGTCGCTAGATGTATGGTGTTACTGTGCTTGAAATGTCGCTAAAATATATGATGCGTCGATTTTTTTTATCGCTAGACTGCTCCGAAAATACGTTAGATCTAGCTACTAAGTCGCTAAATTGGCAACAATGGCCTGACGACCGACATGTGTGTACACTCAGTATAGGTACAGTATGTACACCTACATCCCCAATACGGGTATATGTCACATCTTATAACTTGGAAAGCTCAATATCACTTTTTTTTTGGGATACGTGCGAAAGTGTAAGAATGGCATCCTTACGAGTATAAGTTTTCCCACTGTTCTTTGCATTTAGATTACAACCTATGGTACAATTTATTAAAAACTCTTAACGGCTGTTATGTAGATTAGTATTTTTGTAAAACGTTTGACAATTTTGAAACATGAGGAGCTTTCAAGTAATGGCAGGATAATTCTGTTATCTGTTTAATTATGCCAAGCGCTCATCAACTGAATTTTACGATCCGTTGTTTTTAGTAGATAGGCATAAACTACATTGTACCCGTATACCGAAACGTCAAATTTATTGGGCACTAAAGCGGGGACGCAGCTTTCACTCCAGACACTTCGCAATCGGCGTTTTATACTTGAAGTGCTAAATTGTCAATAGAGTGACTGCTCACTTCAATCAGATGACGGTGCACTAACCAAGTTATTTATAACTACCTTTGAAACAGAAAAGTGCCATTAAAACTATTTTGAGTACCTTTGTAACAGGACAGTGCCATTAAAATTATTTTGAACCCCTTTGAAACAGGACAGTGCCATTAAAATTATTTTGAGTACCTTTAAAACAGGACAGTGCCATTAAAATTATTTTGAGTACCTTTGAAACAGGACAGTGCCATTAAAATTATTTTGAACCCCTTTGAAACAGGACAGTGCCATTAAAATTATTTTGAGTACCTTTGAAACAGGACAGTGCCATTAAAATTATTTTGAGTACCTTTGAAACAGGACAGTGCCATTAAAATTATTTTGAACCCCTTTGAAACAGGACAGTGCCATTAAAATTATTTTGAGTACCTTTGAAACAGAACAGAACCATTATAATTATTTTGAGGACCTTTGAAACAGAACAGAACCATTATAATTATTTTGAGGACCTTTGAAACAGAACAGTGCCATTAAAATCATTTTGAGGATCTTTGAAACAGGACAGTACCATTAAAATTATTTCGAGTACCTTTGAAACAGGACAGTGCCATTAAAATTGGTCCGAGAAGTTCGAGTTTCCAATTTGTGACTAATCAGTGTCAGTGATGACATACGGACTGAGACATGGTCGCTTATATGATTATTTATGGAGTTATCAGTTAATTTATAGTATGAATTTTTAGAAGTAAATACTTTTGATTTCTTACTTATGTAAATGAAGTGAACAAGCACCTTAAGCTAAGCAGTAATCGCTTGCCTCCGCATTTCTTTAACGACGACGGAGCCCTTAAGAGCAGGAAATAAATTTTTTAATGATTCGCTTGCGTCATATGGAGGGGAGGACTCAGGGCATTTGATTTGTGTTAGGTGCCATTTCCAGAATTCGAATTCGCTCATTCAACGGCAGTCAAGAAAAGGATAGATTGTTTTGTTTTATGTTTTAAATGTTACCAAAAATCTTCAATTATTTTACATACAGTGTTCGATATCAGCAACATTATTGGTGGGTGTATTTGTGTATCTGTTTGTATGTGTGTGTGTGTGTGTATGCGTGAGTGTGCGTGAATGACTGTGAGTTTGTGTGTGAGTGTGTATTTATTACGTACTGAGATTGTTAATTTACAATAATGGATTCGGTGTCATCATGCTTGAAGGTTTTAGTGTTAGTTCTCCAGACTATACAAAAGGGTTAGGGCCCTGAAAAATTCGTAAATGTTTAATTTTACCATGTATAACAAATTACCCGTTGATGTTTTAAATTTGTCAGAAAAAAAGTTTAAAAATTGTGTCAAAAGAACTCTTTGTAAAACAGGTTATTATAATCATCCGATTATTTAAATGACAAAAATGTATGGGTAGACAGTGTTTCTTCTATGAACGCTACTAATCCTGTTATATAGTAATAAAATAAAGATCAAAATAAGAATTGACGTGAAAGTGACAAGACATGACAAGTATAGTACTTCTTTTAATTAATATTTTTATCTTAGCATTGACATGAGTGGTGCACGCTCGCTTAAATGTTCGTGCGGATGGTAGCGCATCGGGAGCCGGGGCGTTCCTTTCCCTCTAATATGGTTGATAGGAGTGATGGCTGACTTTCGCGTTATACTCGTGACCGGGTGTCAAAGGCGTTCATGACATTCAATAATTTTAATGTTTAACTTCTCGTGTCATATTGTTTTCATGTTCTAATGACATTATTTGTTTTTTTTTATATCACGGATTGAATTTTGACGTTATTAACTAATGATTGTTTATTTCTTGATTTTTTACAAATGAAATTATGTAATCACTGTTTTATGACTATCATAAAGAGTGTAATTTGCACCTATTTTGAATAAATATCTTGAATCTAGAAATACGTTTAAAACGAAATTAAAAATATGTTTTTCTTTTTTTTTATTTGACGATTGTAAAGCTCTTGGCATCATTTGAGTTATCGTGATGACGAACTGAGATGTATACCTATACGAGTAGTTACGTGAAAATTCGTGTAGGGAAAAAGACAAGTGTCTAATTTTAAGAGTTCCGAAGTCATTAAGGAACCTTTATACTTTCGCCATGTCCGTCTGTCTGTCTGTCCGACGCTTAGCTCAGAGACCATTAGTATTAGAAAGCTGTAATTTGGCATAGGTATACATATTAATAACGCCGACAAAGTGGTACAATAAAAGTTTGAAAACATTTTTTTAGGGGTATCTGTTAAGAGGAGGTGAGTTTTTTTCGTTGACTTACCCTTTCATGTGGGGTATCCTTGAATAGTCCTTTCAAAACAACTGAGGGTTTGCTGAAACCATTGTTGGATTATTAAAAAGTTCACAGATTTTCCATACAAAATGTTGTCTGCAAATATTTTTTGTTTTTTAAAACATACATTAATTCTTTGAGAACACTACGTAACCCTACATTGTGCAAGTCCGACTTGTACTTGGCCGGTTATAATTGCTGATTTGACAACGTTTGACACAATCTTTTGATGTTAGGTGACGATGAAGTCAAAAGTGGACACGCTTTACCACTTAATGCCTATTTACTCTTGCCTGGTAATGAAGCCGGATAAGTGCGAGTTGGTCTCACGCACTGAAGGTTCCGTACCAAAACACATTAGGATACGAAGCCCTATAAATATAAACGAGTATAACAATTGAATTGAAAGAAAAACTTAAGAGGATTGTGAAGCTGCTACTTTTCGTATAAATGTTAACCGATTTGGACAAATTTTTGATAGGTTTTCAGTAAGTCCAAAAACTAGGCTTATACAATTTGTTTTTTCGATAAAGTTCATAATTTTGATTTTATTGGCTTTTACGTGTTTTCATACAAAACTAATTTCGGCCTTATTTGTTGTATTTATAATCAGTAACTTAAAAAACGAAACGTATAAGCCTACTTTTGTTCTAACTGACAAGTTGACAACCTATCAAAAATTGGTTCAAATCGGTCAACATTTAAGAAGTGAAAGTCGTAACCGCCATTTATATGTAAAGTCGCAGCTTCACAATCCTCTTAACTTTGTAGTTGAAAAGATGTTCTCTCATACAGCGACATAAATGTTCTCTAAGACAGCGACACAAATGAAATGACCTTAAGATAAATTAAAAACGTATTGCAATATCCGATAAGTATATCGACGGTTAAAAGGAAGTAGGGCATAAGCGACATTTTGGTCAAAAATTAGTTATAAATGCCAACTTACGTAAAATTTTCCGTTCTTTCGAATGCACTTATTCCCATTGCACTACGATGACTTTTTTGGCGTTTATGCCCTAGCAAAAAAAACCATTTTCCTAGTATTATTTTTCGTAACCGACGAAAATTCAGGTCATTTTTGCTATAAAGGTGCTTGTACCCCTACAAAAATGATTTATTTTGGGTTTGTTGTCGGTAATGCTTTTTTACTTCATAAGCGTGTTGAGCTTTCGGTTGTTTATGCCTTTTAAGCTTTTCCCTCAAAAAGTACAAACGTTGTTTATAGCCTACTTCCATTTCGTAATTTAACATAGCTATGGCGCTTGTACCCTATATACAAAATTCATTTTCATATTACTCTGTCGGTTATACCCTATTACCATTCAGTAGTTAATGACAGCTATGTAGGTTATGCCCTATTACCTAAATTTATTTTAATATCACACTGTTGGTTATACCTTGCTTCCGTTTGCAATACAAATACAGTTTTGTCGCTAATACCTTATTACTTAAATTAAATTAGATATCATAGTGTTGATCATTCCTACTTCCACGTTCTACAATCATACTTATACGTCAGTTATATTGCAATACCCAATAAGGATTTAATTACGAGTCTGTGCTTATGCCATTTAATATCACAAAAGTAGGTTTTAAGCGCGTCGCTTCACGCTTGTCCGAAAAAAACTCTGCCGCATGCTGTGACGGCGAGAGCACGCGCGACTTGTGTGTTCCTTTTTTCAAAAAGAACGGACCGGTAAGATATCGGTTTTTGCAAATATCTTCTATTTTATTGTTTGTGATTATGTATTTCATTCAATGGTATTTATTTTAGGTTCAAAAATGGAAAGGAAAGGCCAAAAAAGGAAAAGTGACATTTTGGTTTTTTTATTATTCACGGGGCACACCTATATGACAGTCGATGCTGCACACGCAACAATTGAAAATCAATTTAAAAATACCAATGGTATACGGTTTTCCAGACGGCAAGACAAAATCCAAAGCCTTTTGATGTTGAGAAGTGAAATCACACAGACTTTAAGAGATGGGACTTTCTCGCTAACAAATACTTCGTGGGTAATTAGTAAAATACGAGTAGCTACTTTAAAAAATAACCGCACATCAGCTATGGTCAAATACTCGATGGACCCGGAGGCACCCGAGTTTCATATATAAATCGTATCAAAAACTAAGTTTCTTGGCTATCCTAAGCTCCTGCAAATTTTTGAGCGTAAGCACAAAGATTTGATGAAACTTTGCTCGGACAATGTTATACCTCAACAGTTTCAGACAGAGAACTTTGATTTAACTTTCAGCAAAAAGGCAAAAGACTGTTTGGCCGAATCTGATATCGAATATGATGGAGATCAATAGTATTTTGAAAAAAAAAAATATTTTTTTGTTATTTTTTCTAAGAATATTTTGATAGTAGGTTTAGAATCAAGACTGATTAAGAAAAGTTTTGATTTCTAATGTTAAGAAAAATGTGTGATTACTAATGTTAAGAAATAGTTCTGATTTCTAATTTTGATCTCGAAAGCTATAAAGTAAGAAATTATTAGCAATGATAATTGATCTAAGACTGTTCTGTTCAATGTGATAAACAATAAGTAGGTACCTACCAACTTCTGCAGAGCAGGAAAATTTCAAAATAGGAGAGCCTATATAACAAGTTAACTATTTCTTAAACTGAGATACATAAGAGTGGAATATAAATTGAAATTTACTCACCAAATTGACACTTTTGATAACAATTTTTATACATTAATCTTTTATCTGTGTGTGCTGTATTTTTATCTATAAAGTAAAAAAATTGTTCCATAAGAAGTTCCTTTTAGTAATTGTTATAGATAGTAATTGTTATTACTAGTACTTATATTTCTCCCCTTCATTCGCTTTTTGACTGATTATTTAGGTATTGTAGTGCGACTTCGTATTTTTATATGGAAATAATCTTTAACGCTTAAAAATGTAAACGTACTTAGTTTTTAGGAAATATTTTTTTTTTAATTCCCTTATTCCTTTGTTTCTTTGAATGTTGTTTTTTGACTTAGGTACCATGTTATGTTTAACAATGCCAAATAAGTCTTAAGTTTTGAAGCTTTGTATTATTTTCTATAATAGTTTTTACTTTTTTAAATGTTTAATATTACGGATACATACCAAGTTTTCGTAATTGATTCTTAAGTTACCTACCTACTAGCTGCAGTATTATTGTTTCCAAAAATGATGAGCAGGTTGATACCTACCCACTCTTTTTAAGTAGCTTTGATTTTTCTTGATAAAAAACTTAATAAAAATGTCTTTTTTATTTAAAAACATCCTACTATGCGCTTGTTAGTAAATAGGTAGGTAGTTGACACGAAAATGAGTATAATGACTAACTGTCATCTTTTAAATCTACCATTTATTGTAAATTTGAATTACTTGAACGGGTAGGGTATGCTGAAACAGGCCCCTAAGATTAAGGATTCTATGAAAATCGACTCCCTATTACTTATAATGTACTTCACCCTATTTTACGAGTTAGGCACCCAATTACAGTGTAGTGTACCTACTAGCTGCAGTAATATTGTTTCCAAAAATGATAAGCAGGTTTACCTACCCACTTTTTTTGAGTAGCTTTGATTTTTCTTGATTAAAAACTATTAACAAAAATGTCTTTTTTTATTTAAAAACATCCTACTATGCGCTTGTTGGTAAATAGATAGGTAGGTGACACGAAAATGAGCATAACGACGAACTATCATCTTTTAAATCTACCATTTAGTGTAAATTCAACTGAATGGGTAGGGTATGCTGAAACAGGCCCGTAAGACTAAGAATCCTTAGTAAAATGAAAATGGACTCCCTAATACTTATAAGGTACTTCACCCTATTTTACAAGTAAGGCACCCAATTACAGTGTAGTGTGATGCTCGTTTTAGCTCTTATCGTGATGAAGGATCGTGTTGGTTGCGCTACTTCATTATTTTTGGGGTGTTTTTTCACCCATATTTCCATAGACTCACGCAATGCCAAATGTTGATTATCCTTCTTTTCCTTTGCTTTCAAACGACATTGTGTGTCACTAATGTCTTATATCCTAGTGTTGTTTTAAAAGCCGACTGTTTCTTGTGCTCTATTATCTTTTATACAACCACTGTGAAAAGTACCTTATCCTTCTTATCCTATAACACTTATTGAACTGTCTAGTCTCTTATACCCTTTTACCTTGCGACGTGAGAAATCGGTATGTCCCTTAGGCTTCTTATCCTTTAATATTATATTTTGTTATTTGTATCTTATGCCATATCTCCTCATTGGAAAATTAAAAGCTATTGTCATAAGCGACACAAACCACTTTAAATAGCGTCAAATCATGAAAACTAAAAATACCGGTAACTGCTCCATTTTTTTCTGATTTTATAACTGTTTTAGTTTTTACGATATCTTAATAAATGACAAAAATACGTCAGTTTTTCTAAAATTTAAAACTTTGAACGGCTCTCCTGAACATTTTATTTTTTGTCACTTATGCCCTACTTCCTTTTTACCGTCGATATGCATTGGTCGAACGGAAGTGGCGTAATTCACGGCGTGTCGTAAATAGAGCAATCTCTTGCGCAATATCCGGAACTAGCTTAACCAATAGGGTTGCCTGCATTAAAGACTTGATGACTTAAGAATAAAGAATAAGCAAAGACTTTGGTATTAGATTAGATTAGATTAATTTATTTTATATTATCAATGTCATTTTACAATAAAGCTTATTAAATAATTAGTCAAAGGATGTTATGATCGTCAGAATAGTAATAAATTATAAAAGTATAAAATTCAAAAGTCAAACATAAAAAGATAATCAAAAGAAAATAAAAACACATTGATAACTATGTCAAAAAAACGAGACCTACAGTACTCGCATATGATGTGTAACATGTGACAAAATACTTATGAAATTAATTAATTATCGGGTCGTACATTCACGGGCCGACTCTTCGAATAGTAGTATGTCATCTTTGCCTTTGCCATCACACTAGGCGGAATGGCTGTGACAACCTTAGTTTTCGAGAATTAAAAAACGTTCGCATTTCCTGTTACACATTTCCGTCCCATTTCACGAAATCACTCCCACAAATTGCAGGAAAGCGAGAGCAAAGATGTTAAACATCAATAATGTCAAAAATAGTGTAAAAATAATGTCTTAAAATATGTTATATATAATAACTCAGGAATAGCTTTAAAACAAAGTTGGAACAAACATGTAGTTAAGTCCTCGATTTTTTTTTTGGATCACAGCTGGTTTGGCCGTTTAAATTGTTCTGTGGGTACTTATTACCAATATTTTTCTTTGCTTAGGTCTTTTAACTGGACCTGCTAGGATTGTTGTCATTTACATTAATTTGTTGCTATTGTTAATATAAGGTCGGTATTATTTATTACTTGGGTACTTAGTATTTAACCTGCAGAATAATTATCAATCTTTGTTTCGCAAGGCATTCTTTGGTGTATCAATATTTTACAATTTATCACTTCCAATTTTATCACCGGTGCCTCCTAAAATCCTACATCGAAAGCTTTTTAAACAAGGTACTGCTACATACAGCAGCTGCTCTTTATTATCAAAGAGATATTTAAGACGGAGTATTTGTCACTCATGGTTTGGGAAGAATCATCAGCGTTATGGGTACTGAACTCACAGCACATGCTGAGTGCTAACCAATTTCTCAAGCCTGTTTCTGAACAACTTTGCTACCAATTTTTATTTTGCTTTGTTTTTGTTATTATTCCCTGCACTGTTCTTATTGTTTGTTTTACTTACCTTCTTTTGTTTACCGTATACGCATTATGTATCTACTGTAAGGCTATGAGAATTAAACGATTTATCTATCTATCCATTTATCTATTATTTTTTTGAGAAGTATCTGGCAACCCTAGCTGCTGGAGTAAGTTCATGCCGACGAGCTCGTTGATAGTAAAAGGAGATTTGCGGCCCGATCATAAACAAGATAATTGGATCGCGCCGGCCGGCTGCGCGTGCGACGTAATGAAAACTTCACGTGACACCCCACTTATTGAACGTGTTTGGGAAAATTAACTTCTACCGAACTTAAATAATTAAGACATTTAATCACGAGCGTCGGTGGCGTAATGGCAAGAACCGCTACCTCCTGTCCGGGAGGTCGTGGTTCAAATCCAGCCATGTACTTACCAATGTGTTTTCAAATTTAGATTTCTTATGTACGTTTATCTGACGCTCTTACGGTGAAGGAAAACACCGTAGGGAAACCTGCACACGCCTGCAAAGAAATTCGAAGGTTGTGTGTGAAGTTGACCAACCCACACTGGGCCCGCGTGGTCGACTTATTCAGGGTAGGCTCGACTCCCTCGGTGGGGACGTACATGAGCTGATATGATGATGATTTAATCACCAGAAATAACCAAGAAATCAAATCGGTCAGGTATCTCATTCTGAAGATTAGTTAAGTGCCTCGCAGCACTCTGCAGCGAAAACTTGCGTTGTTTGTTTCGTTACCCTAAGGGTTTGTTTTGAAAAAATATAATCTACAATTATATTCAGAAGAGGTAAGGTAATCTATGGTACTACTGAACCGATTTTGAAAATTCTTTCATCAGTAGAAAGCTACATTATCCTGAGTGACATAACTTGCATACCACTCACCCTCAAATACAGTCGTAAAAACGATGTCCACGCGAGCGCAGCCGCAGGCAGAAGCTAGTTAGTTATGAAATGGTTAAACTAGTCAATATAAAATCCCCCGATCAGTGAAATCAGAGCAACTTTAATTTTAGCGGCTATTTTGCTTTTTTATCGCATCTAAGATCTTCCCAAGGTCCATGTCATTTTAGTAAAGGCACCACTCCGATATGGATTTCTATCAAATTGATTAAGAACTCCATGAACGGCTTAACAGATTTACTTGAATCAAAACTAAGAACATTCTCGATTGAGTCCAATGACTTCTATATTACTGGCGTAAGGACCCGGCCAACGCGCGCGTATAATGCTCCCAGCGAATTGGTGCGAAAATCAAAAGTTTCGCACACTCGCGACTCAGTCGTCTGCGGGCAATTGCAGAGTGCGGTGGAAAGATATTCCATATGAAAATGCCTTTTTGTGTTGTTAGAGGCTGTAAAAATCATGAAAAACAGGCTATAAAGAAACATGGGATATCGTGTCATCGTTATATAACCTTACATTTTATTTTTTCTTTAAAAAAATTAAATAAACGCATTTTTAAAGCGACAATTCTACCAATGTCTTTTTAGCGTGGCACTGACGTCAACTCTCGCCCACGCTAGTTCGTACGAGTTTTGTCAGATGGCGCTACTTTTTTTATGTATGAAGAAAATCTGAGTGAAATATGGAGACGGGCGGATCCTTCTCTTCAAATCTGTGATTGAGTCTCTTTTTAAACTCAAACTCTACTAAAACTCAATTAAATTAAAATCGGTTTATCCATTTAGGAGCTACCATTCTACGGACTTATACACAAATACACAAGTGAAACGTATAAAACCCCTCCGTTCGCGTCGAGGGTTGAAAATAAAGATGAGTTTGAGGATTTTCTTCGTTTGTAAAGTCTAGGCCACACTCATGAAAAATTACAGTGGATACAATACAATAAATTATTTATTTAATTAATCAAAATGAGGAGATCTGTAGGAAAACCAAGTCTCAGACTTGCTCAACTTAAGTGACAGTGGGCGGAAGGTGCTTAAATCGTAGAATAGATGGCCGTTGAGATATTAAATGTCCTGTCCGGGAGGTCGTGGTTCGAATCCTGCCACGTACCAATGTGATTTCGAATTTAGATTTCATATGTACGTTTATCCGGCGCTTAAGGTGAAGGAAAACATCGTGAGGAAACCTGCACACGCCTGCGGAGAAACTCGCAGGTTGTGTGTGAAGTCGCCCAACCGGCACTGGGCCCGCGTGGTCGACTAAGGCCCGATCGCCCTAATAAGGGTAGGCTCGGTAGGGACGTATATGAGCTGATATGATTATGTAAGTAAAAACTTCACGTTAACATAACATTCACTATAACTATTTTATATAGCTTTAACCCGCGTCTTAGCCCGCGTGGACTTCGTTTTCATGACTGTCGCTGAGGGTCAGTGGTGCTCAAGCCGCAAACGGCTCGCGAGCGTGGATATGAGTTTTTTCCAGATCTGTCGTAAACTATTATTCGGCTATTCTGTCACTTCCCACCCCCTCAACCAATTTTATACAAAAAAATACTTCAATCTATTGCTCCGTTGCGACGCCGACGAGCGCGATCGTTGAAATGAGTTTTCCCTAATTCCCTCGGGAACTATGTCAGGATATGCTAATTAGTTAATTATGTAATTTCCCACCTTCTCAACCAACTCTGTTCAAAAATCACAACAATCCATTGTTCCGTTGCGATGGTGAAGAAATTAACCAAAAAAACAGTATTTTTCAGTTCCCTCAGGAACTACATCGGACTATGCTATTTTCACGGGAAGTTGAAGTTTTCTTTGTCCTTCCCAGTGACACAGACACCTGCATGCTAAATTTCATTAACATTGGTCGAGGTGATGAAGAGTGAAAAGATAACGAACAACAACCGAAAAATATATTATTATATTACTGGCCTAGTAATATATTATTAAATATATTACTGGCGTAAGAACCCGGCCAACGCGCGCGAATAATGCTCCCAGCGAATTGGCGCGAAAATCGAAAGTTTCGCACACTCGCGACTCAGTCGCCTGCGGGAAATTGTACAGTGCGGTGGAATGATGTTTCATATAAAAATGCCTTATTGTAAAATCATAAAAAATGGCTAAAAATAAACATGGGATGTCGTATCATCGGCAAGTAACCTTACACTGTATTTTTTTGTAATTAATTTAAATAAATGCATTTTAATAGCGACAATTCTACCAAGGTCATTTTAGCTAGGCACTGACCTCAACTCTCGACCACGCTAGTTCGTACGAGTTATGTCAGATGGCGCTACTTTTTGCTTGTATGAATAAAATCTGAGTAAAATATGGAGACGGGCGGATCCTTCTGTCCAAATCTGTGACAACAACACATTTTCAAATTAATAATATTAGTAAGAATAAAAAAAAATCAAATTAATAATATTAGTAAGGATTGGCCTTCGCCTTCGAGAGAGGAGATGTGACGTGAGGTCGAACCTGCTGCTAAGGTTGTCTATTGCCATCCAGCGCGGCAACGAGAAGTGCGTCTTGGGCTCCTTTGGAGCTGATACGACTCGAGTATTTGACCCATATTAATATTGTTAAGAAATTTTATTACTAGATTGATACCTATAATGACTTGAATTAGTTTTTTGATAATATAGGTATATATGTTATTTCATCATATCAGTTTATATACGTCCCCACCAAGGGGCTCAACCTGCCCTGAGTTAGGGCGATCTGGCCTTAGTTAGACGATCACGCGGGCCCATTGCGGGTTGATTGACTTTACACATAAGCTTCGAATTTCTTCGAAGGCGTGTGTAGGTTTCCTCGCGATGTTTTTCTCACCGTAAGAGCGTCGGATAAACGTACATACCAGTATGAAATCGATATTCGTATATAGATATTGATAAGTGGCAGGATTCGAACCACGGCCTTCCGGACAGGAGGTAGTGGCCCTAACCGTTTTGCCACTGACGCTCTAAATTTTATTTAAGATTTAGAAATCCTTACTTAATATTATAAATGTGAAAATGTGTTTGTTTGTTTGTTACCTATTCACACTTCAACACCTCTACCAATCTTGATGAAATTTGGCATGCAGGTAGCCTGTATCACTGGAAATGAAATAGTCAACCTTTTATCTGTGGAAATTATCATAGCCCGATGCAGTTCCTGAGGAAACTGAAACAATACTCTTTGTTCGTTTTATATAAAATCGTAACGAAAAAATAGATTGGTGTGATTTTTAGCACAGAGATGAGGTGAAAAATGATATAATTTACTAATAAGTATATCCTAACATAGTTCCCGAGGGATCTGAGGACAAATTTTTTCTACGCTCGCGCATTTCGGTGGCGTCGCAACGGAGCAACGGATTAAAGTGATTTTTTGTATAGAATTTGTTGAGGGGGTGGGAAGTGACAAAGACTGCTAATCTGAATAGCCCGATACAGTTCCTGAGGTACCTGGAGAAAACTCATGTCCACGTTTGCGAGCTGATTGCGGCTCGCGCACCACTCACCCTCAAAAAGAGTCATAAAAGCTATGTCCACGTGGGCGAAGCCGCGGGCAAAAGCTAGTTAATAATATTAGTAAGGATGAAAACATAATAATATGCATCCACGGTACACCCACGTGCATTGAAAATATTAAATTCTAGACGTCCGTATCCGTTACTCTTTTCTGTGTATTTCACTGCAGATGAAAAAAACATTATACGAGTACTGCCTAGCTAGTGCCAGTGCCTAGTGCCTGCAGTCTGCGAACGTGACGCGTGACACGTGACACGTGCGGGGCACGTAGCGTGAACTGACGGTGAGCTGATACAGCGACATATTCATGATGACCATGTTGTTACTTGTGTGATGTGATGTCGGGTTGTGCCCTTGTTGCTCGGAACACTTTTTCATTTTATTGACTAGCTTTTGCCCGCGGCTTCGCTCGCGTAGACATTTTTCATGACTGTAATATGTATAGCTGGTGCTAGTGATTTGATTGTACTCTTGGTTAACACTTTATTCCTAATAACTTTTGGTAAGTTAACTTGGGAAGTAGGTGTATATTGGGTATGGTATACGTTTTGAATAAAAAACGTTCATCTTTTAGCATGCCCAATATTCATCCACTTCTCAAGCTACCTGCAATATTCGACACGCCTAATTGAAGGAAAAACAATGGGTTATTTCGTTTCCTTTGAAAACCCCCGGTTTTCTGGAAATAAAAGTATGTTTTCGTAACTATAGTCAGGTGTTAACATATTGAATACACATAATCTAACAGCGAAAGTTTCAGTATAATACACTAGCTTTTTCCCGCGGCTCCGCCCGCGTGGACATCGTTTTTATGACTGTCTTTAAGGGTGATTAGTAAATTATGTCGTTTCCCACCTACTCAACCATCTCTGTGCAAAAAATCACAACAATCGAGTATTTTTTTAGTTCCTTCAGTACAAAGTAACCTATGGCCTTTTCAACGACGCAAGCTACGTGTGTGCAAAATTTCGTCAAGATTGGTTGCGGTAATTTATATCTCCACACATAATTTGAACCGTTGTTACATCCCTTTAGGTGTTGAATTTACAAAATCCGTTCTTAGCGTATGCCTACGTTACAGTTTCTATATGTGTGCCAAATTTTAGCCCGATCCATCCAGTGGTTTGAGCTGTTCGTTTATAGATCAGTCCGTCAGTCAGTCAGTCACGTTTTCTTTTTATGTATTTTAATAGCTTCGCCCGCGTGGACATCGTCGGACACGACTATCTTTGAAAGCAAGCGGCTCGTGAGCGTAGGCAAAAGTTGGTTTCAGATCCTTCGGTATTTATATCGGGTTATACTGATAGCAGTCTACGTCACTTCCTATTCCTTCAACTATTTATATGCACAAAATCATATAAATCTGTTACTCCGTTTTGACGCCGACGTGAACGAGCCTGGAAATGAGTTTTCCTCAGATCCCTCGGGAACTATGTCAGGATATGCTAATCATACCATTACGACACCAGCAACCTCATGGAAAAAATATGTTGATTGGTTTTGCAGTCCTCTGAAGACGCTTCTCAGTATCGGCAACTAAACAGGCAGATCACTAAGTCTAAATTGTATTAAAGAGGCGATTGATAACAACAAAGGCTCAAAAGTGTTCGCGAGAGATATCTGTCTGTTGGACAAAGCCAACTGACCAAGCTGAAGACTGAGAATGGCAGGACCATATCGTCTAAGACTGAGTTGCTGGAAGAAGTTGAGAAGTTCTATGGACAATTGTACAAGACCACACGTTTGCCTGTCAGCGTTCTGGCTGAAGACCCAAGAGCCAGACTAACCATATTTTACACTATACCGAAGATATCCCGGACGTCAGCCTGTACGAGATTAGAATGGCTCTCAAACAGCTCAAGAACAACAAGGCACCGGGTGATGATGGAATTACGGCTGAACTTCTGAAAGCAGGTGGATCTCCGGTAAAAGCTCTTCAGAAGTTATTTAATTCCATTATACTCGAGGGACAAACGCCTAAGGCATGGCACAGAAGTGTGGTCGTGATTTTGTTCAAAAAGGGTGACAACAACCTGCTGAAGAACTACAGACCCATCTCACTTCTGAGCCATGTCTACAAGCTGTTTTAGAGAGTCATTACGAATCGTCTCGCACGCAGGTTTGATGACTTCCAGCCTCCCGAACAAGCCGGTTTCCAAAAAGGCTTGAGTACCATAGACCACATACATGCGCTGCGGCAAATTATACAGAAGACCGAAGAGTACAAACAGCCACTATGCTTGGCGTTTGTGGACTATGATAAGGCCTTTGGTTCACTCGAAACCTGGGCTGTGCTACAGTCTCTTCAGCGGTGCCAAATTGACCATCGATACATCGAGGTGTTGAAGTGTCTGTATGAAAACGCCACCATGTTGGTTCGCCTCCAGGATCAGAACTCGAAACTTATCCAGTTGCAGTGAGGAGTGAGACAGGGAGACGTACCGAAACTGTTCACCGCCGCCCTGGAAGATGTTTTTAAGCTTCTAGACTGGGGTGGACTTGGCATCAATATCAACGGCGATTACATATCCCACCTCCAATTCGCTGACGATATCGTGGTCATGGCTGAGACTATGGAAGACCTAACCAAAATGCTCGATGGCCTCAGTAAAGTCTCTCAACAAGTGGGTCGTAAAATGAACATAGACAAGACGAAAGTAATGTTAAATGTCCGTGTCGCACCCACCCCTCTAAAGGTTGGAGACTCTACACTGGAAGTTGTTGACAAATATGTATACCTGGGACAAACAGTTCAGCTAGGCAGTTCCAACTTCAAGAAAGAGATCAATCGACGAATCCAACTCGGCTGGGCAGCGTTCGGGAAGCTTCGCAATATCTTCACGTCCCAAATACCGCAATGTCTCAAGACTAAGGTCTTTGACCAGTGTGTGTTGCCAGTGATGACTTACGGAACTGAGACATGGTCGCTTACTATGGGCCTAATAAGAATGCTCAAGGTCACCCAAAGGGCAATGGAGCGTGCTATGCTCGGAGTTTCTCTGCTTGATCGAATCAGAAACAAGGAGATCCGCAGGAGAACTAAAGTAACCGACATAGCTCACAGAATCGCTAAACTGAAGTGGCAGTGGGCAGTGCACATAGCTCGTAGTACAGATGGCCGATGGGGCAAAATAAGTTCTCGAGTGGCGACCGCGCACCGGAAAACGTAGCATAGGCAGGCCTCCCACGCGGTGGTCCGACGACCTGGTGAAGGTCGCAGGAAGCCGATGGATGCGGGCAGCGCAGGACCGGTCGTCGTGGAAATCCTTGGGGGAGGCCTTTGTCCAGCAGTGGACGATTTTTGGTTGATATGATGATGATGATGATGCTCATTAGTAAATTAGGTCATTTACCACCCCCTTAACCATCTCTGTGCAAAAAATCACAACAATCCGTTGCTTCGTGGCGTTGTTGAAGAAATCAACCAAAAAAGAGCCTTTTTTTCAGTTCTTTCAGGAACTGTATCGGATTATGCTATTTTCACGGGATAAAAAGTAGCCTATACATATCCTTCCCCGTGACACAGGCCTTTTTTCATGCCAAATTTTGACAAACTTGGTGGAGGCGTTGAAGCGTGAAAAGGTAACAAATAAACACATTTTCACATTTATTAATATTAGTATAGTATAAGTATAGTATTTTAGCTTAGTATTAGTATAAGTAATAAGGATTACCAGCTATTGCCCGCGTGATAAAATATTTGCTAGAATCGTTAATTATTGTCTTGAGTTCATACAAATATCCCAAAAATTTAAAAAACCCCCGACAAAAACCTCTAAAAAGTAAACAATAATATGTATTGACCCTTTGAGTTTAATTTAAGTAGTAATATTTTGATCCAAGAGTCGTCGCGTAGGGGGACCGCTAAGTTGTGAAGTTATTACTAATTAGTTGTAGTAAAGTAAATCAGTTGTATTCTGTTTTTATTTTATTTACTTAGCGGTCCCCCTACGCGACGACTCTTGGATCAAAATATTACTACTTAAATTAAACTCAAAGGGTCAATACATATTATTGTTTACTTTTTAGAGGTTTTTGTCGGGGGTTTTTTAAATTTTAAATTTAATTTTTATTTCGTGCTTTTAAACTTTACATAACTATTACATACAATCGAAACTCTACCCCCACATTCATACAAATAGTTTCCGGGACGAAACACGATACTGCGACACAAAATCTAGCCTATTTTGAAACGATCAAGCCTGTGGAAGTTGCAGCTGCCACCATTGCATTGTATGCAGAATCAAATACTGATCAAAACGAGTCCAAACACGACATCATCATCATCATATCAGCCACAAATCGTCCACTGCTGGACAAAGGCCTCCCCCAAGGATTTCCACGACGACCGGTCCTGCGCTGCCCGCATCCATCGGCTTCACACGACATATCTGCTATTATTTTTTTAAGAGTGTACTAGTGTGCTGGATATCCTGGCCGCAGCATCAGCTCACCGTGTTGCCACCATTGCATTGTATGCAGAATCAAATACTGATCAAAACGAGTCCAAACACGACATATCTGCTATTATTTTTTTAAGAGTGTGCTAGTGTTCTGGATATCCTGGCTGCAGCATCAGACCAAGAGTTCCATAATCCTGCATAGTTATTAAGCATACATGAGTGTTTCAAGTTTTTGGTCACATGCATGTTTGAAAGTAAAGTAAATACACATTAAGAGTCTAAGAACCCTACCGCAGCTAACAAAAGAGCTGATGACCTTGAAACGGCTGAACCGATTTTGATAAAACGTATCTAAGAACCATCGCCAATAAACCTGCTTGTAAATAAAAAAAACCGCATCCAAATCGGTTAACCCGTTTGAGAGCTACGGTGCCACAGACAGACACACAGACAGACACACAGACAGACACACAGACACACACACAGACACACACACACACATAGCGGTCAAACTTATAACACCCCTCTTTTTTGCGTCGGGGGTTAATAAAAAAACACCGACTATTTTCATTGCTCCGGCCAACTTTTCCCATTATTCTCTTCTTATAAACCTTATTCGAACTATTTAAAGCTGAATCGCTGCAAAGCCGTTCTGACTCAATTGATGCACGTACCAATGAACAGCATTTAATTATTATTTAAATAGATTTAGGAATTGATTTGGTTTTACTTTTGGTACTTAACCACAGGTGATTTTAATACCTTATCTTGTACGGCCGTGTTTCAAAAATCCAAATTCCTTAAAGGTGAACACGTTAGAGAACCAGAGGTATCGCCAGTGAGATGCACTTATCTTGAGGCAACCGGAACAGGATAATTCACTCACGTATAACCGCCTCAGGATGTACATATTATTTACAAGGTATAGCGTCATGTAGCAAACATTAATAAAACTCTTTATAAGTCTTTACAAATATACTAAACAACATAATTAAATCAACTAATATACGTCCCCACCGAGAGGCTCGAGCCTACCCTGAATTAGGGCGATCGGGCCAGTGCGGGTTGGTTGACTTCACACACAACCAGCGAGTTTCTTCGCAGGCGTGTGCAGATTTTCTCACGATGTTTTTCCTTCACCGTAAGAGCGTCGGATAAACGTACGCATGAAATCTAAATTCGAAATCACATTGGTACGTGGCGGGATTCGAACCACGACCTCCTGGACACTAGGCGGCGGCCCTAGCCGTTACGCCACCGACGACGCTCAATACTAAATAACATAAGACCTTTTAAAATACTAAGCACCTACTAGGGGATGCAGTACCGGTTCCGTCTCAAGAACCGGGACTGGATTTTCGGTACTGTACTTGGAACCGGGATTTACCGGGAAATTCGGTACTTTCGGTACTTGCTTAAATGTTGCTATTAATTTATTGTGTAAAGGTCACGAGTGCATGCAGTGAGCATATAATTAAGTAAACTGTAGAAAATGGGCTCATTAGAAATGGGTTGGTGTTTTTTTTCTATTCTGTGTCTTTTATTGACATTAATCATTAAAACACAATCAGTATCATTAAACATACAAGTTTTGAGATCAAAATAGTAACAAATAATCAAATAGAACTAAATTCGAGTTACATTTTGAATTAGAATAGTCTTTGTTCCTTCCACTATAAATTATGATCTCACTAAACATATTGAGCAAAGCAAAACTGAAACGCTTCTTTGAGATCAAAATATTAGAAAATATTAAAAATCAACAAAATTAGAGGTACCTACACACAGTGGCATCTCAAGCTATACAAAACCAGTATACACGAGCCTGACGTATTTTGAAACGCACAGGTAACTATTTAGTAATCTGTGGCACAGGCGTCGCGGCCAGTTTATACTGGTTTTATATAGCTTGATGTGGCGCCGTGTGTATATTTCCAAGTCACAAATAATATTATAATTACAAACGTTATTCTTATAAAAATAAAAAGTTTAAAAAACTAAAAATCGACCTCAAAACGAAATTCACCCAAAAGTATGAAATAATATTATTAAACTTAAATACACGATATTAACCAACAATAACGACATCAAAGGTAAGTACGAATTAAATGAGTCTTAAATTTTTTTTGAGGTCTTCGCCAGCACACAGTTACTTACGTTCCAAATGTTTTAGATTTAATGGTTTGCTGACACTGACCTCAAAAAAAATTTTAGGCCCCTAATTTAATTCTTACCTACCTTTATTTCGTTATTGTTGGTTAATATCGTGTATTTAAGTTTAATAATATTATTTCATACTTTTGAGTGTATTTCGTTTTGAAGTCGATTTTTACTTTTTTAATTTTTATTTTCTTTATTTTAAGTAATAATGCTATCTATCTAACAACGTTAAACCCAATCACCTACTCGCCAATAGTAATAATAGTAATAATGCATGTTTCATTAAAATATACACAGACTTCTATAATCATCTCAGCAGCATGAAAGTTAAGGAGTTAAATCTTCCATCATAAGCTCATCTGAATAACCTGAAACAATACAACTATGGTCTATACGTACCTACGTACAATATTTCAAGAATTATCTTCCAACTCCAAACCATTAGGGAGTTGTACCATCCGTAATCACCTCATTAACATAAGATGATGACTAAAAGACGCTAATACTGTAATAGCTTTAGAAAACATATGAATCACGTAATATGGGCCTATAAAATTTGAGGGTTTTCCCTTGATTTCCCTGGGATTCCATCATCAGATCCCAACTTGGTGACAATGGGACCCCCTCGGAAGTATACTCTTTCGAATAAAAAAATAATTTTGAAAATCGGTTCACATCCTGCGGAGATATCGCGTAACAAACATACAAAAAAAACATACAGTCGAATTGAGAACCTCATCCTTTTTGGAGTCGGATGAAAAGTTGTTGCAGTAAATACAATTTAAAACTCAACTTTTGGAATGACTGATAAATAAACTCATCATTTACATTTAAGAATAGCTTTTCTATCTCGGTAATAAGTTCTAAGGAAACTTATAGCATTAACGCTTCTGTCACTCAACGATGTTCTGAGCTTATTACAAATTATACATTATTAATTAAAAATAATACTTAAATTTTAAATAAATGTTGGTGTGACTGTAAATGATGCAAGTAAAATTGTGTTACTTTATAACATTGTATATTGTATAAATGTAGGTTTTTTATTTGATTTTATCGCATATTGAAAGACAGATAGTGACAAAATGATATGCACGTATAAAGTACCGAAAGTATCGAAAGAACCGGGATTCGTTTGCTGAAGACCCGGTACCGGGATGTTTAAAAAATCCCGGGATTTCCCGGTATTTTCGAGACCGAGATTTCCCGGGAGCATGCCCTAGCACCTACTGATAATGTTTTTTTTAATTAACTGAGAACTCATTGTATTAGGAAAAACCCGTTAGGCTAATGTCATGTAATTAGTTTTGCTAAGAAATTATTGTACTCATATGTTTTGTTTAATGAAAGAAAAAATAGAATCAGGATCAGAGTTTTTATTGTTGATTATCGTACACAGATCTTGATGAAATATAAAGTTTCACTTAACAGAGACAAACAATACATTATACCTACAGAGGCAAACAATACATTATATATTAAGTACTAATAATGTTTTATCTTCATCGCTTGTTTGCTCTATGGTGCTGTTTGCTCTATGGTGCTGTTTGATCTATGGTGCTGTTTGCTCTATGGTGCTGTTTTGCTAGATTAATAAATGATATTAGATGTTACTATCTATCTATACATTTTAGATTGCACAAAGCAAAATAGAGGAAAAAAATATTAAATAATACCTTCAAATTTTAAATTATTGATGTCAAATGTTGTACTTAAGAATATAAATTTAATGTATAATGTCGAACATAAATAAATCATGCAATAAAACAAAATGTCATCAATTAAATATTCATACATATCATAGTAAGTATTTTCTAGTAAAATTTCACGTAACTTGTTTTTAAAACTCGATATGTCGTCAAACTCTCGGATTTCCCCGAGGTACTTAATTATATATTTCAGGACCTAATGTAATTACGCTTTTGTGAAGTAGTTTTAACCGCCTCCGTAGCTCAGAGGCAAAGTTCACTGGCTTTACACAGGAGGTCGCGGGTTCGATTCCTGGCGGGGTCAATTGTAAGACTCGGTTTGGTTGGTGGTATGGCATTTTCTAAGCCCGCCTGGCTAGCTACCACCATCTTATCTAAGTGTTCCCGCCAAATATCAATGTTGATATCATTGGTGTGTTCCGGCATAAGGATATAGCCAGTTCCCCAATGCGTTGGGGAATCTTGGTAAGCCCGCTTCCATCTTCGGCAACATCTTCACTTACCACCAGGTGAGATGTTGTCAAGGGTTTACCAATTGTGAATAAAAAAAAAGTAGGGCTGTGTTACATGGAACTGTGCAAAGAGTGTTACCATGCCTTCGACATTTTAAAGTTTTAAATAGGTGGAAATTAGATTTCACAAATACAGCTACTTCGTAGATAAACATGCAAGGAAAAGTTTGCAGTCTAAGTCATTTGAAATGAGGTCTGCAGCTGTCAGTTACATAAATGTTACAAATAGGTCTTAAACATCTTTTTTGAGCCGTAAATATTCATTCATTCCCTACCAGTTGCGTTTCCCCAAAATATTATCCCATATCTCAGAGTGGATGCGACAAAACCATGGTATGCAGTCAGCAAGGCTTCATGGTTTACCACTTTACTCAGCATATAAAGAGCGTATGAGTATCTATTTATTTTATTGCAAACTTTCTCAATTTTTGTACTCCAGCTCATATTGCTGTGTATGTAAATGTAAATAATTACGACTGTGTTTGAGCAGCCATGATAATAGTTTTTGCATTTTTAGTTTGTTATCACAAAAATATATATTTATTCTATGCTTTAACCCAAACGCAACTGGTTAAGGTTCTTAAAGTGATTCATTTTAATCTTACTTGTGGTCTGACACGCACTTGGCCACTTTTCTCGATTCGTTCTTAGACAGTGCCATACAGAAATAATTGAAAACGCTAAACACGTTAAAAACCGACTTCCATCGCAACAACTTCGAACAATTTTGCATTATTATTTTTGGTTTTTGTTGATTTTCTATTAAAATACTACACCGACTTTGATAAAATGTATACGAGACTACACGGAAAGCACTAGCTTTCAAATAAAAAAGACTCATTAAAATCGGTTCACCCAGTCAAAAGTTCTGAGGTAACACACATAAAAAAACATACAGTCTAATTGAGAACCTCCTCCTTTTTGGAAGTCGCATGAAAACGCAAAGCCATTCCACACCTTTCAGGCCTCTCAAAAACGGGTGATTCGGAGCATGTCCGGCGTTTATTGGCTTTGCTACTACAGACAGTCCCTGGCGGTCGCTGTTCTGTTTATCTGGTTTACCTATAAATCATGAAATAAACAAAGCTAGATCAACCCAAAACAATAACCGTTTCCACTAATAAGGGTTGGTGCGATTAACCGAGGACAAAGCGGTACGATAATGATTAAAAGGCGATTACAAGGTCGGCCGGTCGGCCGGGCGGTTGACAGGACCGGGTTAATATATACATGGTTAATTTTAACCCGCAGATTAAACGGCGGTTAGTTGTGGTAAGTAGATTTGGGCATATTGATTGTGGCGTTGTGAAGTTTCAGACCAGTGGGCTCGTTCTATTTGAATAATTAAATAACGTTAGCATCTTTGGCAGTTAAGTGTGAGTTTCTTCGGGACTTTATGTTTTTCCTTCCTTCGCTATTACTTCTCAAAATGTTCAGAATACTATACACTTAATAAATTCTTTTGACTTTGTTAAAAATGCATTTTCTTGTCAACGACCAGTAGGGTTCTGGTATTTTTTATAATTTTTTATTTGTTGATAATATTAAATATTATAACTTAGTACAAATAATGCGGGGTGAAAACAATCGCAGCAAAACAATTTACTTTTTGTACGAAGCTATACGATAATCTTATTAAATAGTGTATTCGTTTATATATAATTTTCAGACTTCATTGACCCATAAATGTGTTAATAATAAATACAAAAACCTTTAATAGCTATTGTTAGTAGGATACAACCAAATATTCAAAGAAAATTATAACAATAATTATATAAGTAATTAAATAAAGTGTCAGTCTTACGATGGGGAGCGATAGATACTAACTTACTGTGTGAAGGTGCATCCACCGCTCCAGCATCGGACTGTCCCACCTGTCAGCGACTAAGCCCAGGATACTGCTGGTACTGTCGCGCACACGCCTCAGCATGGAGGCACAGCGTTTCCTAATGATGGCATGGAAACCATCAATTTGTGCCGCCGCAAACATGCCTGAGGCGCTGCAATAGCGCGTCAGACCCCACAGTACCCTGAGTGCATTGTTATATTGGATACGCAGAGCCTCGTATGCACTCTGCGTATACTTGACCCATAGGCTGCACGTGTAGAAAGACTGACAGTATGCTCGAAAAAGCGTCTTTTTAACCTCATTAGTACAGCGTGCAAACCTACGGGCCAGCATGTTGCATCGGACAGACAAAACTCTGCGTTCCCGTTCCAAATCTAAGTTATCACTTAGGTTAGCATCGACCCAGTGACCCAGATACTTAAATTGCTCTACTCTCTTATGAGGAAAGTTTAAGAAAAGAAAAGAAAAGAAAAGAAGAAAGTGTTACTTGAGGCACAATAGAGTAGCATTTGGTGCCTGCTTTGAATACAAGCAATTCACTTTTTTTGGCATTGTATCTGAGCCCATGGATCTCAGCATATGTCTCACATATATGAAGCAGCCTCCTCATGGCACTGATTGTCGGGCTAAGCAAGACCATATCGTCTGCGTTACTAAGATTATTATCACACGTACCGTCAATATGACATCTGATAATGGTCTTACTGAGCCCAACAATCAGTCCATTTATATACAAGCTGAAGACTCTCGGGGAACTAAGGCCACTTTGCCTCACCCCACACTTTTTTTTTTTTATTAAAAATTTGAGTGCGTTTGACTGCAACTCAACTCCACCCTGTACTCGTCTGAGAGAGAGTCCGCCCACAGCACATAGTTGGTCTAGTTGTCACATAGAAGTAAAATAATTTATATGTTCTTTTCGAAAATTTGTTTAGTTTCATAAGTAAATTCTGAAATTAAGATCTAGCCAATGATTTTTATAACGATATATTTTAAATTACTACTACTACTTCACTGGCTAAGCGACCCAAAGATGCTCTTAGCCTCCGACACCAAAAGCCGCCACTCGTCCCTATTCTGCGCCTCCTCACGCCAATCGGGTCTCTGGAGGGCGCTCAGGTCCTTTTACACTTCAAATTTCCAGTGGTACCTGGGACGCCCGACCGGAGGTATTCCTGTCGGTTGTCCTGAGCACGCTCTCTTTACAGCGCGATCCTCATCCATCCTCTGTAAGTGGCCAAGCCACCGAAGTTGGACTCAGCGACAAGGTCTTATATCTCCTGGTACTTTCGCATTCTCCAGTTGCCATTATCTCTCCTAGTAGGTCCCAAGATCTTCTGGAAAATTTTCCGCTCTGCCACTAAGAGCTTGTTCTTCTCCTTTGGTGTTAGTGCCCAAGGCTCGCATCCGCACATCATGATTGGCCGAATTACGGTCTTGTAGATTCTCAACTTGGTTTTCCTGCTGATGATCTTGGACACTAACACTTTGTGGAGAGCCGCCGAGAATCTTACATAGGATTTATTTGATGACAAAACTTGTCTGAAATCTGACCATTTTTTTAAATAAATAATTTCCATTCAAAATAGATGATCCCTAACCTAGTCAAATCATATGCTAATTTTATGTCTATCAAACACCCACTAGCTTCTTAGCTTCTAGCTTCTTGGTACCCAAAATACGTGAACTGGTTGAGATAGATCAGTTGAGATAGATCAGTTGGTTGATGGTGACTGTACTTACAATCCGTGGATGACAGAACTTTGGGATTTTCCCTACTCTCAAAACAATATGTTTTTCTGTCAGATAACGACTGTAACAAACACATTATATTAGTCATGTGAATTCCCGAACTAAAAATATGTAAACATAAAACTTTTTAGATAAGAGTGGTCGGCATAGGTACATCGCATTTATTAAGGAAAACCACACTTCAATAACAAGAGATAAATAGCTTACGTGGACATTTGATAGTTGTTTGAAAAACGGTTTTAAAAATATGCAATTTAAAAGTAAAAAGGACCCTAGGTCAGTCGGGCCAATGGAGAAAGAAAAGATAAGCGAGAGAGAGGACCTACTTGGAATCTGAAGATTGTCTGAAAATTTCATCGAAATCGGTCCAGCCGTTTTGGAGTCTATAAGGAACATTTTTTTTTCCTTCACATAGCACAACAGAGATAGACTGGATTCAAGTGCTAATAACTACAGCCTCCCTGATATAATAAAAGGATTTGAATGTAAATCACATGTTAAACGCTCATAAGAATTAGAAATGATTTGAACGATTAAAAATTATTCAAAATGATTACAAATCAAATCATTTTTAATCCTTTTTAATGATTTTGTTTAATCAGGGCTGTGATTAAAATAACTAAAAAAGAGATTATAAGGTTTTCTTATTTGTTTACTTAGCTTAAGTAATAAAAATATGTATCGTTTATTTAAGTAAATAAACTTTAAACAAAAAAAAATGTTATGAGAAAGTGGTAGCCCTAGTTTTGATAAGAATTGCTATTTAAACGGAGACGGAGGGTCGAAATGATTCATATTGTTGCAACCATTCCAGTCAAATGGAGTCCCAAAAAAGCATGTATCAATTGTGGCAGAGTGTACGATTTCAGCCCATTTTGGAGGTGGTGCAGAGACTGCGGAATAAATAAATTTATCGAGGAGGAGAAGAAAAAAAAAAAAAATAAGTGTTAATCTTCCGTTCACACATCATGAATTTCGTGTCTAACATTTTTTTTGGTGTTTGTCTAAACGTACTATCCTCATAGATAGCAGTGAGAAGCCAGTGCTGTCGTTAGCTGGTAAAGATATTGAGTAAGTTAGTATTCTCAAGAACCTGGAAGCTATTATCGATCCGACTCTGCAATGATCTGAGAACAACCGGACTATACGCTGTTATCGCCGATTCCGGGTACATCAATGTACAAGAGCTCTTTTCTTGTCCTTGGAGTTGCTTTCTGGAACTTTGTGCCACCTGCTGTTTCAACTGCTGCTTCCCTGGATGAATTCAAGACGATGCTACAACCACTTACTTGCTATTGAGCAAGCTAAGTCGCGAGTGCATAGTTTCTGGTGTGTGATGTGCTGGTAGGGCTGTCAAGTGTTATATGATACAATACTTTTTGTAAATCGTTTTGTTTCTGTTTTTTTAAATGCCATGAGTTTTATATTATTTTTGTCTTTATTTTAAAAAAAAAGGTTGAGCTAAAGCTTTTGTATTTTGTAATGATAAAGCCTACTCGAGGGTAAGCAGGCTAAAATCTTAAAATATTAAAAATTTTAAATACAGAACATAATTATAAAAAGCGTCTGATTATGGAATCTATGTAAATGGAGAGGCATCAAGATTTAATTAATAAAAGGAAAGATACAGAAACCATAGATAAGATCTACCATGATTTAATTAAATTAAAATAATCTTTAAAAAGTACCGTTGTTACACTTTCTTGGTTAATTAGTTGGAAATTTAAATTTGCGTTTGTATTCATGTAATTTCAAAATTTGTAATTGTAAGTGTCTTTTAAACTTTATGATTATATTTATGTAGTTCAAAATTGACAACCCTGGTTATCTGGGTAGGTGATTTGAATGACTGACTGTATAATTTGTAATATTACCAACTGTACATAAGACCAGTGTTAGCACACGGTTTTGGCTGTCAGTTGACCAATAATAAGATTTATGAACGCATTGTTCATGTGACTTTATAATTTCTTAATATTATAGTGTTTTTTAACTAACGTTAAGATAATTAAAGTTAATGAATTAATTAATTAAGTTACATAGTTGGACTCACATGAGTTTATTTATTTTAATCATCATCATCATCATTACAGCTCATATACGTCCCCACCGAGGGGCTCGAGCCTACCCTGAATTAGGGCGATTAGGCCTTAGTCGACCACGCGGGCCCAGTGCGGGTTGGTCGACTTCACACACAACCTTCGAGTTTCTTCGCAGGCGTGTGCAGGTTTCCTCACGATGTTTTCCTTCACCGTTAAAGCAATCGGTAAGTATGTACGTAAGTTTTTGAAAAACTCATTGGTACATTGGCCGTCCAGATTTGAACCCGGTACCTCTGGTTAGATGGACCGAGTCGTTACCGGTTGAGCCACCGACGCTTATTTTATTTTAATATGGTTCCAAATTTAACGGACAAAACAGGTTATAAGTATTCACCGCTATAACCTGTCCTCATAACATTTTTTTTTGTTTAAAGTTTATTTACTTAAATAAACGATACATATTTTTATTACTTAAGTTAAGTAAACAAATAAGAAAACCTTATAATCTCTTTTTTAGTTATTTTAATCACAGCCCTGATTAAACAAAATCATTAAAAAGGATTAAAAATGATTTGATTTGTAATCATTTTGAATAATTTTTAATCGTTCAAATCATTTCTAATTCTTATGAGCGTTTAACATGTGATTTACATTCAAATCCTTTTATTATATCAGGGAGGCTGTAGTTATTAGCACTTGAATCCAGTCTATCTCTGTTGTGCTATGTAAAGGAAAAAAAAATGTTCCTTATAGACTCCAAAACGGCTGGACCGATTTCGATGAAATTTTCAGACAATCTTCAAATTCCAAGTAGGTCCTCTCTCTCTCTTATCTTTTCTTTCTCCATTGGCCCGACTGACCTAGGGTGCTTTTTATATTAATAATATGTATGTTGCAGTCGTTATCTAACAGGACAAAGTATTATTTTGAGAGTAGGGAAATTCCGACGGAAGTACGGTACTGCTATTGGTTTCTGGCAATTGCATGACACCACCTCGTGGTCAAATAATATAAGTAAAATAGTCTTTTTCTTTCTAATTTAGAGGTAAGGGTTAATTTTAAGGGTCTTAGGAAATGAAAATGTAAAAAAAAATACATAAAAGTTATGCAAATTTAAAATATGCGACATTAATACCGTAGATAAGTTTATATAGTTCAGGATCGTGTATAAAGATATGCATAGAGCTACTGTTTCGTAATTAATGTTTTACTTAAGAAGAAATAGGTCATAGATATAATTATAGAGTAATTTAGGTTTCTTCTTTGTTTGCTAGTGAAAACTGCCAATGTTTTTATGTTATTATTTATTATCTCGAGTTGTAAAAGGATGTCTTTCTTTCTGAAACTTTATATGTGTAATTAGACATTATCTTCATTAAGTTTTTATAGAGTGTATAGACTTCCTTTGTGACATTTGATGTGTATTTTCGTTCATTCTCTAAAAAGCTACAAAATTTGCGAACTAGTCACAGATTTGTAAGCTCTCAGATACCATAAAATTCACTATTTATCAACCATTATGATTCAGCATAGAACCATAGCCATCCAACACAATAAATGGTCATTCTTTAGCGCCTACATGTTTTAGAATATCAAAATCCACTGAATATATGTTATGAACCTGATGTGATGTCTTGTTTACGAAAATGCCATTACTCAGCCATAATAAATCATTTCGGATAACATCTGTGTTTCATTTAACGCTCCCTGTACAATTATAAACAGTGCGCATGGTTAAATTTTTTATAAGAATTTTCTAGTTGTTTTCTTCTAATCTTTTGATGCGCACTCACAGAAAATCTCGTCGAGTTTAGTTAAGTCCTTACTTTTGGATCCGAATAAATTCTGAGTTAGGGCGTTCTGGATGCGGATGTTGATTTCCTCTTATCTGCGGTTGGTGCCAGTAAAGGTGCAACCTAAATACTTGAATTTATCTACACCTTTGAAAGTGGTTCCTTAAACAGTAAGATCTTGCCTTCTCTCTCTGGTGTTTTAATATTTTTTCATATAAAAATACTTTTCATGTAAATTGTCGGTGGCGTAATGGCAAGGGCCGCTACCTCCTGTCCGGAAGATCGTGGTTCAAATCATGCCACGTACCAATGTGTTTTCGAATTTCGATTTTATATGTACATTTATCCGACGCTCATACGTTGAATGAAAACATCGTAAGGAAACCTGCACGCGCCTGCGAAGAAACTCGAAGGTTGTGTGTGAAGTTGACCAACCCGCACTGGCCCCGCGTGGTCAACTAAGGCCCGATCGGCCTAATTCAGGATAAGCTCGAGGCCCTCGGTGGGGACGTATATGAGCTGATATTATGATAAAAATACTCCTTTTTTCCCGATTTATCCTAAGACCCACTTTCTTTCTGCCACCTTCCAGGGCTTTTGCCATGGCTTTGACGACCTCGGCACACTGTCCGACTAATGCTACATCGTCTGCATACCCAATCACTTTATGGTCACCGTTCAGTATTACTCCGCCATCTGAGTCTGTCACTTTTCTTATGATGTGTCCGAGTACCAAGTTAAACAGCAACGGTGACAGAGCGTCTCCCTGTTTGAAGCCCGTGACTACCACGAATCCGTCGCTGAGACTGCGTCCTACCCTGATCCTCATTTTACTCGTTTCAGTGGCTTCTTTTACCATTTGAATTAGTTTTCCCGGTAGTCTAAAAGATCTTAGTATTAAGAAGATGGTCTCTGTGTCCACGCTATCGAACGATTTAGTGAAGTCTACGAAGAGGATGCTTTGTGAAAATTCCCATTTCTTTCCATCAGCTGTTTTAATAGGAAAATCTGGTCAGTCATGCTGCGATTTCTTCTGAAACCATACTGATAGTCACCTAGGATATTTTCGGCATATGGCTTAAGTCAGCCCAAGAGTACATCTGAAAGAATTTTGTATGCTGTAGGTAGCAGTGCAATACCTCTGTAGTTTGAGCATTTCCTTCTGGAACCTGTTTTATGTATTGAGCATATCACCCCATGTTCCACTCTGTTGGTTGTTTTTCCTTCTTCCAGATCTTAAGATAATAATAATGAGCTCATAAAGCCTCGATTGCGCTGCACCTTCAATATATTTCCACAGTTCCCATGGTATACCGTCGATTTTGTGACATTTGTTGTTTTTAAGCTGCATTATAGCTGCTCTGATTTCCTTAAAATTGGGTTCACCCACTTTGACTTCAATAGTGTCTTTATCTTCCTATATGCAATTCTCTACTGCTGGACAGTTCTTGGACGTAGTTACGCCATTGGGTCTTTAAATCTTCGGGATCAGACACGAGGTTTACTTGCTTCATCCTCGAGTAGCAGTTTGGTCGGCTGATATCCCTTCTTAAAAGAGCCTAGCTGCTGGTAGAACTTCCTATTTTTTACCGCTTTTATGACCGTTTCTATTTCTGTCTTCCAAGTTCTTCCTATTAGCATGTCGTATGAAGTTTTTCAGCCTACTTCGTGCTTCTCGGTAAGTTGCGTTCCATTTGTTATCCTGTTCTTATAGGATTTTGTACTTTCATCTCTCTTCCAGTGCCTTTTCACAATCTTCCTTCTACAATTTTCTCCTTTTATTGCCTTTTACTTCTTCCTAGAACCTTAAATCCTACTTCTATTATCAAGTTTTTAGTTTTTCCAAATCCAAATCAACATCCCCTGAATTTCTTAATAATTAATTCTATTGGTCAATTATGATTAAAACTGTTTTCGTATATTATCTTACTTTGAACCCTCCATATTCAGACTTAGTGGCCCTTTCAAGTTCTTTCTCTGCTCGTGGTGTCACTTTGATTTTGATCTTTACTCCAAATTAGTAGTGTTCCCTATTGCAGTTGGCTCCTCGAATTGATCTAACATCTTCTATGACCATTTTATTCCTGCAATCTACAACTACGTGATCGATTTGGTTGACTGTTCGGGGACTTCCAAGTACCCTTGTAGATGACTTTATGAGAAATAATTGTGCTTTTCACCACCATTGATTGAGACGATGCAAAGATTATCAGCCTCAGGTCGTTGTCGTTGGAAAGCTCATGCTTACTATGCCGGCCAATGGTAGGGATGAAAATTTCTTCCCATCCAATTTGGGCATTTATGTCACCGGCTACTATCTTGACATTAAACTCCGGAATTTGGTCATAAATTAGATCCAGGTAGTCGTAGAAACTATCTTTTAGAGATTCCTCAGATCCTTTGGTTGGAAAATAAGCGTTGACTATGGTTAAGTTTTAAAATCTGCTTTTGACACTAAGAACGCAAATTCTGTCGGACACTGCATTGAATCTTATCACGTTTCCCAGTGATTTATTATTTACGAGTACCATGAACCCCTTAGGTACCTTTAATGTGTTTCGCGCAACTATTAATTTTATACGTGATTCTGAATACCTATTTGAGTGGAATCTCGATTCCTGCCGCTAAAACGACTTGATTTAATCTAACACATCTGGATTAAAAAACCTTTTAATTTCAAGCTACCAAGGAGTGAAGAAGGTATTTTAATTGCATTAAAATCGGAGTTCAGATTTTGTTGGGGATCAATTAACTTACAATAATGGAGTCTAAAAACAAAAAAAAAAGGTGTGTGTGATTGTGTGTGTGTCTATGTGATTGTATGTACGTCCGTCCGGTGCTCCAGTTCCCAAATTTCTGGATGAATTTTGGTAAAGTTTGGGTTAGGGCTATATTATTTTTATATCCTTTTTTTTCTCCTCGCAATTTTCCAAAAAATAACTTATTATTTTTATAATCACAAAATGGCTTTAACGATTCATGAAACTCATTATGTTACTATAACTGTATATGGCCTACAGTTTGCGGTAAGTCGTTGTTCCAATAAAAATCGGAATAAGGTTCCAGGTTCTTCATACCAGACGATAGATGACAAATTTAGTTTTTTTTTATTTTTTCCCAAAAATGGCTGTAATGTTTAGAATGAAACTTTTTGAGTAACTAGGACTTTATAAGGACTACCGCACTGGGAACTTTATTATTCCAGGAAGAATCCTAGTAATTATTTAAACAAGTGTGAATACTTCGGTCGAAACTTGGGCTGTGTTACAGTCTCTTCAGTGGTGTCAAATTGACTATCGATACATCAAGGCAATGAAGTGTTTGTATGAAAACGCCACCATGTCGGTTCGCCTCCAGGATCAAAACTCGAAACCTATCTAGTTGCAACGAGGTGTGAGACAGGGAGACGTCATATCTCCGAAACTGTTCACCGCCGCCCTAGAACATGTTTTTAATCTTTTGAACTGGGGTGGACTCGGCACTAATATCAACGGCGAGTACATCACTCACCTTCGATTCGCTAACATTATCGTGGTCATCGCTGAGACTATGGAAGAATTAGGCACAATGCTCGATGGTCTCAGTAGAGCCTCTCAACAAGTAGGTCTTAGAATGAACATGGACAAGACGAAAATTATGGCAAACGTCCGTGTCGCACCTACTCCTCTGAAAGTTGGAGGCTGTACGCTCGAAGTTGTTACCGAAAATATGTAACTGGGACAAACAGTCCATTTAGGTAGGTCCAACTTCAAGAAAGAGATCCATCGTCTGGGCAGCGTTCGGGAAGCTTTGCAATACATTCACGTCCCAAATACCGCAGTGTCTTAAGACCAAGGTCTTCGACCAGTGTGTGTTGCCAGTGATGACTTACGGAACTGAGATATGGTCATAAGGCTCAAGGTCACCCAAAAGGGCAATGGAGCGTGCTATGCTCGGAGTTTCTCCGCGTCATCAAATCAGAAACGAGGAGTAAAATTCTCGAGTGGCGACTGCGCATCGGAAAACTAGGCAGGCCTCCCACTCGGTGGACCGATGACCTGGTGAAGGTCGCGGGAAGCCGCTGGAAGCGGGTAGCGCGGTACCGATCATCGAGGAAATCCTTGAGAGAGGCCTATGTCCTCTCTAAGTTCTTGTCATTTAAATGTTTGTGTACAATAAAGGATATATATATGTCCAGCAGTGGACGTTCTTCGGCTGATATGATGAATACCCATCTTATTTCCTTGTTACTAAGTAAGTGTAATGTTTATTCTTGACTAGCTGTCCCGGCGAACTTTGTTCCACCTTACACTACACTACCCTAACCTACACTACATTACCCTTCGCTACCCTACCTACCCTACCCTACACTACCCTACACCACCCTACCCTACACTACACTACACTACCCTACCCTACCCTACACTACCCTACCTCAACTACACTACCCTAACCTACACTACCCTACCCTACACTACTCTACCCTACCCTAAACTACCCTACTCTACCCTAAAACTACCCTACCTCAACTACACTACCCTACCCTACACTACCCTACCCTACACTACCCTACCCTACACTACTCTACCCTACCCTAAACTACCCTACTCTACCCTAAAACCAATTAGTTTTTATCAGATTTTTTTTTTTTATTTCATTCTAAGCATTTTCATATTTTATTAAACCTTTAAACCTTCTCTGGACTTCCACAAATAATTCAATACCAAAATTAGCCAAATCGGTCCAGCCGTTCTCGAGTTTTAGCGAGACTAACGAACAGCAATCTTTAAAATATAAAAATAAGTCGGGTTTTCCTTCCTGTCGCTATAACTCCAGAACGCACGAACCGATTTCGCTAATTCTTTTTTAGTCGAATTTGTTATTGTCAGGAAAGGTTCTTATGTAGGGTAGGGTAGGGTAGTGTAGGGTAGGGTAGGGTAGTGTAGGGTAGGGTAGGGTAGGGTAGTGTAGGGTAGGGTAGTGTAGTGTAGGGTAGGGTAGGGTAGGGTAGGGAAGGGTAGTGTAGGGTAGTGTAGGGTAGTGTAGGGTAGTGTAGGGTAGTGTAGGGTAGTGTAGGGTAGGGTAGGGTAGGTTAGTGTAGGGTAGGGTAGGGTAGTGTAGTGTAGGGTAGGGTAGGGCAGGGTAGGGTAGTGTAGGGTAGGGTAGGGTAGGGTAGTGTAGGGTAGGGTAGTGTAGTGTAGGGTAGGGTAGGGTAGGGTAGGGAAGGGTAGTGTAGGGTAGTGTAGGGTAGTGTAGGGTAGTGTAGGGTAGTGTAGGGTAGTGTAGGGTAGGTTAGTGTAGGGTAGGGTAGGGTAGTGTAGTGTAGGGTAGGGTAGGGCAGGGTAGGGTAGTGTAGGGTAGGGTAGGGTAGTGTAGTGTAGGGTAGTGTAGAGTAGGGTAGTGTAGTGTAGTGTATGTAGGGTAGGGTAGGGTAGTGTAGGGTAGGGTAGGGTAGTGTAGAGTAGTGTAGTGTAGGGTAGTGTAGGGTAGTGTAGTGTAGTGTAGTGTATGTAGGGTAGGGTAGTGTAGTGTAGGGTAGGGTAGGGCAGTGTAATGTAATGTAAGGCGGTACGAAGTTCGCCGGGACAGCTAGTTCATTTATATATATATAGAAGATATATAGATTTGTGTATGCCCGACTGCGACAATAGGTGAAGGCTTCACGAGAAAGTATGCACAGCGTGGTTGTACATACAATATTTTTTTTTATATTGTACCTAGGTATGTATTATGTAATATCTATAGTAAACAACCTGCAAATCTCGGTCTCAAAACAAAAATAAATTGCACTTCGTGAATATAGACCGACATAGCTCACAGAATCGCTAAACTAAAGTGTCAGTGGGCAGGGCACATAGCTCGTAGAACAGATGGCCAATAGGGCAGTAAAGTTCTCGAGTGGCGACCGCGCACCGGAAAACGTAGCGTAGGAAGGCCTCTCACGCGGTGGATCGACGACCCGGTGAAGATCGCGGGAAGCCGATGTATGCGGGCAGCGCAGGACCGGTCGTCGTGGAAATCTTTGGGGGAGGCCTTTGTCCAGCAGTGGACGATTTTCGGCTGATATGATGATGTTGATGCTGATGATGAATACACTTTTTTTTGTTTAACGAACGAACGCGCTGAATTTCGATACATTATTAATTTCTCATAAGCATCTCTCGTTACGCTGGTTGCGATAGCGCTGAGTGACGTCACGGAGCCTGCCTGAGAGCCTCGTTACCGGCTTGTTCATTATTGTCTATTTACATCTGCAATACTGGTGCAGAACCGTTATCGAAATTAATAAAAAAAGTGTGATACTCGGGGACTGCCGCTGTAAAGCTATTGCATAGAATTTTTATCAACTTATGCAATTATAATTATTTATTTATTTTTTATTTATGCAGTATTTACCAGTACCATAATTATAGACCTTGGGGCGCGGGAAGTTTATGTAATAATTTAACACTAAGAAAGTTACACCAGTAAAATTGACTAAGTCCTTATAGTACCGCAAATCGCTAATAGATGGCACTGTAAGTTTTTTAGAACTCGGCCGAGCGTGGGGTGTTAGGTTTTTTTTCGTTACGGAATTTCTTGATTCGGTCGCCGCGCTCAAAGCCCACGATAAAAGCTATGCAATAGCTTAAAAATGCTTAGTTAATTTATAAGGTTAATTAAACATAAGTTTTATTTTCAACCGACTTCAAAGTTTTAAAGATAAGATAAGATAAATACTCTTTATTGTAAATACTAGTTAAAAATATAAAAGAATATAAAAAAAAGGAAAACTTAACTCAATATGTATAAAGAAAACAAACATAATATAAAAAAAAACTTATATAAGTACTATAGCTGTACCAGGTGAGATGTTGTCAAGGGTTTACCAATTGGGAATAAAAAAAAAATTAAAAAAAATTGTGTGGTCTTATCTTTAAGTTTTTAAAGCCGATTTTAAAAACTTAAGTATGTTTTTTTATGTATGTTTCTTGATTTCTTCGCCGATTGTGAACCGATTTTTACTTTAGAGCAACGAAGGAGTAAATAACGTATTGTGATGGCAAAAAAAAAATCAAAGTTAAGATTTTGATGGGCATCGATCTTCTAAAATACAAAAAATAATTTAAAAAAATGTGTGTGTGTGCGTCCGTCCGGTGCTCTAGTTCCCAAACGGATTTAGGTAAAATCATGATGTTTGTCACCATAGGAAATGGCTAAGACTTTTGATAAAATTTGGTACATTACTCGCTTTAACTTTAAATGGCCTACTACACGTGGTAGCAGTAAAATCGGAATTAGCTTCCTCGATATATTTCATCGATATAAGTTTTATATATAGTTCCCATACAAAAATATTGCGAAATAATTGTTTTTCTAACCCTTGACAATAATGGCAACCACCCACAAAGGGCCTCGCCAGTTGAGGAAAATGGCGCTTCTGACGGCGCCACTTTACGTGCGACCGACTGCTGGAGGCGTGCCAGGTGAGTGGACAAATTCAGTTTGTTTGTTACTTTTTCTCCGAAATAGCTCCAACGATTTAAATGAAACTTTGTGAATAACTAAGACTAAAAAAGCTTACAGCACTGGATAGTTATTTGATTTTATAATTAATTTATACCGAGGAAAGTACCTCCCATACAAATCTAAATTATTTATAATTTTTTTATCAAGTTTGATATAACTAATTTCATTCTTTGTAACTAAGTAAGTGTAATGTTTATTGTTGATTTGTGTGTGCCCGACTGCGACAGACAGTGAAGGCTTCGCGAGAAAGTATGCACAGCGTGGTTGTACATTTTATTACGATTCATCTATTTGATAGGTTAGGTATGACTATAGGGTAGTTCTATATAAATTTTATCAAAATCGGTTAAGTATTTGTTTAGAAAATTAACAAAAACAACAAGAAAATAGCAAAACTGTACCAGGTTGTTGCGTTTGAAGTAAATTTCAGTTCAGTACTTATCCTACTTATATTATAAATGTTAAAGTTTGTATGCATGGATGTAAGCATGTTTGTTACTCTTTCACGCAAAAACTACTGAACGTATCTCGATAAAATTTGGTAGGTAGATAGTTCAGAATCTGGAGTATCATACAGACTACTTTTCCTACGCTCGCGAGCTGCTTGAGGCTCGCGCACCCTCGGAGACAGTCATAGAAAATATGTTGACGCGAGCGAAGCCGCTGGCGAAAGCTATGTAATCTTTATATTTATTTCGTGTCTAAAACCTAAAGCTGTTCAGACAGAAATATTTATCCCTGCTGCCATATTTATCCCTAATGCCACATTTATCCCTGTTGCCACATTTATCCCTGCTGCCAAATTTTTGCCTTCGTCATCGTGCCACATTCAAACGCAAACTATGAGCGTATTTTTTATTTTAGTCATATGACTGATGACATGAAGACAAAAAACAAAAAAAAAACAATGCTTAATAACAAACAAGTTCTCGTATAAATTAATTGGACTCATCGTCAAAAAATATATTTTATTTGCCGACCAATAGAATAGGCTGACTTTAAAAATATAAATTGTACGGCAGCCTGCCTAAACTTCTTGACAAATTTTTGCATATTTTTTTTCGTACAATTTTTTTTTAAACAATTTTGATGAATTCAGATTGCATGACCAATTATAAACTTGTTAGTGATACATGTCAATTTTAATAACTCAAAAATTATATATGAGTAAATCGCAAGTTTCAATTTTATTTGAAGGAGAACCATACAAACATGTTTTTCTTAGACATTAGGGTTTCACTATGTAATAGATAAACATAATCAACTCCGATATGCAAAGTTTCATCTAAATCATTACAGCCGTTTTTTAAAAAAAAAGATTTTTTTGCATTAAAGCTACTTTTCGGTTTGACGGTAAGAATAAACTTTCGATAATCCCTCGATGAAATAATTTAGAACTCTTAAGTTTCAAATTTGGTTCCAATCGGACTAAAGATAAAGCTTCCAGAGCCAAGCCTGACGGACGCACGCACGCACGGAGTTGAGATATTCGGTTTTTCGGTATGTGTTAATGATATAGAACACATTTTCACGAAAATTGGAAAAACATTTTTTTCTCGCGACAACGATACTTCCTCAACCCTAAGGACCCTGCGTGCGTACTGCGCACGTACCGCACTGCGGGGTAGAGATAGAAAAAAAACCGGCCAAGTGCAAGTCGGACTCGCGCACGAAGGGTACCGTACCATTATCTATAAAAATAACGTTTGTTGTATGGGAGCCCCCCTTAACTATTTGTTTTATTTTAATTTAATTATTTGTTTTTAAAGTGAATAATACAACTCAATTTTCTGTGAATATTTCAAGCGTCTACTTGTTGCCGTTTTTACGTGCAAAAAAATAACGATTGTTTTATGGAAGCCACCTTAAATATTCATTTTATTCTATTTTTTAGTATTTATAGCGGCAACAGAAATACATCATTTGTGAAAATTTCAACTGTCTAGCTATCACGGTTCATGAAATACAGGCTGGTGAAAGACGGACGGACAGACATACAGACAGATGGACAGCAAAGTCTCAGTAATAGGGTCCCGTTTTTAACATTTGGGTGTGGAACCCTAAAAATGATAGAAAGGTGAAGGTGATCATTTTTGTGCGTTCACAATTCACTAATACCGCGTTGTTATAGCTCTACTCTTTATTTCCGTCGTCTGCCACAGAATAAATCTCACTGCACCATAATTGGCAAATATTTAAACAAAATAATTAGTCAAGCAGCCATTCTAGAAGAGACCTTAAAAACAGCAAGAATAAAGTAAAATTTTGTTCGAGGCGCAACTCAACTCGTTAGCTCGAGCTAATATTGAAATAGCGTACGATTATTGAGGGAGCGAAAGAAGTTATTTTTGAGATTCCGCTATTCGAAAAAATAAAATATTCGAGAGACGAACACTTTTAATTTTTGATTAACTACGACAACACCAAAAATTAAATAAAAGGTATAGTATTAAAAAACTAAAAAACACGCTTTTAAAGCACATTGAACTAAAAAGTGAAAAAATATTCCTCATATAAGCTGAACGTTTTATTTGAGTTTGCGTGTACCATCCTCGACTGCATCATCACTTACCATCAGGTGAGTTGCAGTCAAACGCACTCAAATTTTTAATAAAAAAAAAAAAAAAAAAAAAAGAACGAAAAGTACTAGTATTATTGTGAAAAAAGCGTGGGTTGCTCGATATACGAAAAATATGGCACAAAGCGCCCCACGCTTTTTCACAATAATGCTAGTATTTTTCGTTCATTATTGTTTTTAGCTTATATTAAGAATTCTTTTTCACTTTTTAGTTTGCTGTGCTTTAAAAGCGTGTTTTTAATTTTTTTTAAACAATATTTATTTTTCTATTTTTAGTTCAGCTTATTGAGATAAACATATGAAATTACTATATTTTCACTGATTATTGACATATATTATTGATAAACGTACAAAGTTTGAATTAAATCTGTCCATTTAAAGTGGGTAAAAATCGAGTGCAAAGGAGTCGGTTACAAATATACAGGTGAAGCTAATATAAGCGTGTTAATGATGAATAAATCTTATAAAATATTCAAGTGGGTTCCATCGTACATTTTGAAGGTACGTCTTGTACTAAAGTGATTAAAAAAAAAAGATTATTTTGGATTCGTCTGTACCTCGAATCTGTCCTAAACTAGAGTTCTTTCGCTCATATTTTAATCGCATTTTTGACGGCTCCCGACGAACACTCTGTGAAAGGTGCCGCTTTAGGTCCATCGTCAATCGTATTTGTCGGGAGCCGTCAAAGATGCGGTTAAATGAGCTAACGAACTTTACATTTGACATGAAAATTCACGTAGCGGAGATAATAAGTAATTTTGGGGGATTTTAGATTTGTACTTACCTACTCGCATTCTTTCACCTTCTCGAGCAATAGAAACTTAAAATCGGCCCCTTGTTTGAACAAAAGCGCGCGAATTTGAGAAAATTCGAGTGTTTTTGTTCGAAGGCACACGACAGGTATTCGAGAGGCTGTTTCGAGAGCATTCGAAGTGAAGAAATTTTCTTGTCTCGTTAAATATTGCGTTGAATAAAACAGACAGAATATTCTGAATTTAAAAATTAAATTTAATTTGGGTTGGTTTCATTTGTTTCTATAGATAGATTCTTAAACAAAGATAGAACAGATTGAGATTTCGTGATCACGTCCTTTGATTCACGTCGTTTAAAACCACCTCGTTCGAATTTGTACCCTGTGTTTATGACACTTCCAACCTTCCGGATTTAAGGAATTTACGGAACTACACCAGGGGTTCTGAAAAATGGTTCCCCCTTTATCGCCGCTTTTTAGAGCAAAGGGTGCAAAAATTAAGCAAGCTAGTCTTGGAGGGTAGCGGGATCCGAAGCACGGTGCACCGCTGGCCGACCGTAGGAAGTAGGGGGCCCAACTAGTAGGCTAGCCACCTATGAAAGGCTGCCCCGCCACCTAACGAAAAATCCCGGAATGCTCCATCGTGCCAATTGGCGATTGGACGGGAGGATCCGATGGCCATCTCCGGGGGGGTTCGGGCGTCCCCGCGGTCTCCAGGCTAGTCTCTCCTTCAGTGCAGCGACCCTGTGTTCACTACTGGATTCTTCGCTATGAGCATAATTTGAGTGCGTTTTGCTGCACCTCACCTGGTGGTAACTGTCGACTGCACGACGATGTACGTACAACTCCTCGTTCCGGAGTATGACTAATAATTTGGTCGCGCAGAGAGAATTTCGAGGAGCTCAGACATTAAAAATAGAATACATTCTGCTTTTGTCTCGAGACGCACACTGCGACCATGCGTCTTTCATTCCCGCTCTCTGTAGGCAGGCGCGACGGGAGTTCAGACTCGGAGCAAACAAATACGTATGCAGTTTTTGCAAGTGCACCTCTCAGGCAAAGTATATACTATATTGGTACTTGAGAGATGCGGTGAGTCGGGCTTACTGTGCGGGGTTCTGTTTACAGAAATTCTAAAAAATATATGGAGGTAACTGATCACTGTTATCCTAGCAGAAGTTAAGGGAAGAATACGTATTATTATTTTAAGTAATATGGATTTAGCCAAGGATAAGGAATTCGCTCTTAATGGTGATTTCAACCAACCAATACCACGCCCCGGACGCTTCATACAACGGGCGAGAAATGACATCTCTAAAAACAAATGACGGAGCAAACAAAATCACGGCGAAATTCTATACTTTCGAGAACCAAACTTCACTGTTTAACAAAAAAACATCAAAGTACATACGCCCACTATTTTAAATATTTATTTTGCTAACGTAGAATGTATTGCTATTGCTAAAGTATTCGTATAGCGTCATTTCATAAAGAAGGAGGTTATCAATTTGATTGCATGTTTTTTAGTGTGAGTTACGCGATATCATCGTCAATTGTGAATTTTTTTTCTCATAATTATTTAAAATTTTATTACGTCGTCTCATATTTTTTCGCCTGTGTGATGCATGTCGCGTGACGGTCGCTTTCGTATGACGGTATGATCGTTTCGTCCTCTGTACCGTAGCGAGAGCAGCCATGATCGTTTTGTCCTCTGTAAAGTTTCACTTTTACCGTGGTTTCATAAAACCACACACTTATTTTTTTTTATTCAATAAAGTTTACCTCCAGGTCCCATTTTGGTATTGGTATTGGTAGTAAGCTCCCGTTTCCGTATTTGGTCTCATTTTGGTCCTTTATGCGTGCAGGTATTGCTGGCAAGTACAGCCAACCTGGCTCCTTCCAGAAGCACAGATCATCCTGGACATCCTGGGACATTTGCAGGCTTCTCGGAGCGACTCCATATCATTGAGGATTTTTACCCGATGTTCGATCAGACCAGTGCAATCAACGATCACGTGACTGACTGCAGCCTCTGCCAAGCGGACTGTCTGTGACATTCATGATGAATAGTTGCTTATTCAGGGGTGATAGTACCCACAACTATACGAAGATCGCATCGATTGAGACTGAGGAGTTTCCGGGTCAGTTGTGCAGTTGGTCCCATTTAAATTATATCAAAAACTATTAAGCATTTTTTTAGTATATTAACGAAAACTAAAAAAAACTAGTAAAATTGTACTTAGTTATTGCGGTTATAGCCAGTTTTTAATTCGTTTAGCGTTGGCGTTGTCTAAGTTAACAAAGTAAGCCGGTATTTTTTTTGACGTAGGTAAATATAAAATGTTTAGACAAATTTACTCGCGTGTTAAGCTCAAAATGAAAGTAAAGTTGCCAACGGAGTAGTTTTGCCCAAGAGCAGAACACGTGCGTTGCCGCACGGAACCCCGCGGGCGCGCGCGGCACATGTTGCGACAAAACTCTCCATTCAGAGTGTTTTTAACTCGCCCAAGTTTTATCGTTCCCGCGACACGCTCCGCCGTAGCTGCGAGACTACGAGACTACGCCACTGTGCCGCTATATACGCTTGTTGCAACGCGTCGAGAAAATGTTGTTTCGTGAGGATTTGTTGGTTTTTTTGCTATACTTTTTACTGGAAAATATTTTAGAAGAAGTTTAAAAACGTGTAAAATGTGCATAAATCATTGCCTAAAGGGCCGGGGCAAAAAGCGTCGGTGGCACAACCGGTAACGACTCGGTCCATCTAACCAGAGGTACCGGGTTCAAATCTGGACGGCCAATGTACCAATGAGTTTTTCAAAAAAAAAACTTACGTATATACTTACCGATTGCTTTAACGGTGAAGGAAAACATCGTGAGGAAACCTGCACACGCCTGCGAAGAAACTCGAAGGTTGTGTGTGAAGTCGACCAACCCGCACTGGGCCCGCGTGGTCGACTAAGGCCTAATCGCCCTAATTCAAGGTAGGCTCGAGCCCCTCTGTGGGGACGTATATGAGCTGATATATTGATATCATCAATTATTTATTTATAAATTGAATATATAACTAAATATTCTGTGAATATTTCAAGCGTCTACCTGTTGTCGTTATCAATATCGAGCAAAAACGAGCTAAAAATTACGTTTGTTGTATGGGAGCCCCCTTAAATATTTATTTTATTGTGTTTCTAAGTATTTATGTTATAGCGGCATCAGAAATACATTATATTTATATAATATTTATTAAACTGATAGTTCATCGGTTTTATTTCCATCGAATCATTTTCAGTAGGTACTTAAGGATTTTTCAAACAAAAATATTTTTTTATAGTACAGTTAGGGAAAGATGGAGCTATTTAGGTTAGGACCGAAGAGCTGATGACGGTTGCGCGAGGCCGCTGGACACAGGCAGCATGCGACTGCTAGTTGTAGGAAGGTCAATAAATGCTCATGATGATACTAATGATAGCAGAATGTGGAGATGTTATGTCCAATACTTTCAGGAACTCTATCACCACTTTAAACTTAGTAAACGAATCATTTATCGGAAATATGATCTTTTCGAACCCTCAGTAGTTTTAAACGCTACCCCATACGTGGGGGTAAATGAACAAAAAAATCACCCCCACTTTACATGTAGGTAAGGTATTTCATAATACAAGATTTACAGAATTTATTCTTTTATTTTATAGCGGACTCAGATTTGTATAATTAATTACCTAGAGCTTTATAGCTGTAATAGTCTTTGGAGAAAAACGGCCGTGGCATTCCGGCGGACAGACAGACAGGCAGACAAATGGACATGGCGAAACTAAAAGGGTTCCTAATTTAACTACGGGAATCTAAAAATCGGATCATAATTTAGCTGGTAAAAAAAATATTTACGTAATGAATTTTAGAAACCGTGTCTTTAATTAATTTCATATTACTTTAATTCATTCGAAATAATTTCCAAGGAGTCATTATTAAGTATGTCCCCAAAACTATGACTACACAACTCAAATAACGCCACAAACCCGTGGCGGGTGTAATTAAACTGAATCAAATTAATTGACGCCCATTTAGAATGCGTCGTTAGTGTTATTTAATTAACTTAGAGATTGTACGTTTCGTTCCGTCATAATTTGTAGTGAGTCAGTGCCGTTAGGTCTGTAATGAAATGTTGTTTTATATTTATGGTCTTAGTTTGCGGATTATTAGGGAGTAGATTACTATTATATGAGAAGTATTTTCAAGCGACTTCCAAAAAGGAGGAGGTTCTCAATTCGACTGTATGTCTTTTTTTTATGTGTGTTACCTCAGAACTTTTGACTGGGTGAACCGATTTTGATGATTCTTTTTTTATATTTAAAAGCTAATGCTTCCAGTGTGGTCTCGTATAAATTTTATCAAAATCGGTAAAGTACTTTTTTAGAAAATTAACAAAAACCAAAACAATAATGCAAAATTGTTAGAAGTTGTTGCGATGGAAGTCGGTTTTTTAATGTGTTAAGAGTTTTCAATTATTAGATTTTGGAATCAAAATGACAAAAAACGGAACCCCAATGATTTCGTCCGTCCGTATGTCACAGTCAATTTCCTCTGCTACAATTACACCAGCAGTAATGAAATTGAGTACATAGATGTAAAATTGTGACCCAAAATAGATTAGGAAGTCATTATGTCAAAAATAGGGTAAGAGGTAGATTTTAGTTGAGTGGAGTTCGTTGAATAGATCTCATAAAATAACATAAAGGTTTTAGACGTAACGATCTTACAAGCGTCGGTGGCTCAACCGGTAATGACTCAGTCCTCCTAACCAGAGGTGCGGGGTTTAAATCCGGACGGCCAATGTACCAATGAGTTTTTCGAAACTTACACATACTTACCGATTGCTTTAAAGGTGAAGGAAAACATCGTGAGGAAATCTGCACACATGTGCGAAAAAACTCGAAGGTTGTGTGTGAAGTTGACCAACCCGCACTGGACCCGCGTGGTCGACTAAAGCCCGATCGCCCTAATTCAAGGTAGGCTCGAGCCCCTCGGTGGGGACGTATATGAGCGTATATGATGATGATGATGATCTGACAAGAGTTTATTGTTGAAATACGGAACACTACAATATGTTAAATTATTTTTTGCTTTAAAAAAGAAACAATCGAACAAATCTTTTTAGCATAAATGCCTCAATCTGAAATACGAGCACCGGAATCACAGTCGATGGCTGCAGGCTGTATAAACGCACGCCAATCGTGATGTGAACACTATGGGCGCGGTGCTGGCGTGGCAAATGCAGATTTAGTGCCCAGTGTCGCGGACAGGTTATGATATTTAATTGACGAGTTTTTATCACGCTTTTATTAGCTTCGGCTGTATGTTTGTATGTAACCGACTCCTTTGGACTCGACCCACTTTCAACGGACAGATTGAATTCAATTTGTAGACTTATCAATAATCAGCGACAATATAATAATTTCATAAGTTTGAACTAAAAAATAAAAAATAAACAGCATATAAGAATGATAAGCTTGAAACCCGCGTAAGATACAGAAAACAAAGAAATAAAACCTGGCATTGTCTCCGTTACATTTGATACTCAGTATTCTTTGGCGCAAGTGAGATCTACTCCGAAATGTGGCGGTTTCTGCAGCCGACCTCGCTCCGCGCGTACAGGCTCGGCGGCTCGGCGCTCCTGCGGGCACAGCGGAGCCCAGACAAAGTATGTATATTAGTACTAACTAACATACAGTATGGACACTCGCTGCCGCTCTCTAGATTGCGACCTCACCCCCTCGTCACCCAGATTGATACAGATTGGTTACAGTTTGTCGAAAGTATAAGATTTCGCCGCCATTTTGTTTGTTCCGTCATTCCTTTTTTGAAATGTCATTTCTGGCCCGTTTTATGAAGTGTCCAGGGTGTAGCCCAGAGCAGGTTTTTGGTTGATCTGCGTTTGTTTAGCTGCCGCAGTGTTTGTGTAACGCCATAGAATACTGAATGATATTATTTTGGCCTCTCTTCAAATCGTCTGATATAGACTAGCTGTACGCAACGAGTTCATAACATGAACTATATTTTCGACCGTCTTTTAAAAAGGAGTAAGTTCTAAATTCGACTGTCAGTTTTTTGTTTGATGTGTGATATCTTTACAGATTGTGAATAGATTTTTATTATATTTTTTGTAGTTTACTCCTTAAGAATCGATTTTCATAGGCGCCTGGTATGAAAACAATATGAGGAGTAAAATCTAGAGATCGTGTCACGTTTTTCGCGCGCAACCTCTTGTGCGCACCTTTCACTCAGCGTTGCCAGACGTATGATAATTATCGTACATGTACGATAATTTCGACACCAAAACGACGTACGATACAATATTTATTACCGGTACGTCAAAGTCCAATACTTTAAAAAAAATATTTTTGAAAATGTTAAAAAGTTCCAAATTTTTAACATTTTCAAAAATATTTTTTTTAAAGTATTGGACTTTGGCAATTGTACGATAATTTCGAATACCGGTACGATAATTCACTTGCACTCGTCTGGCAACCCTGGTCACAATTCACAACACAGTAATCTGATCTGATTAAATGGTTTTTGGTAGTGACTTAGACCAAAGATAATGTATTACACTAGCGCAGTTCATGCTGGGAGCTAAGTACATACATATAGCTGACAGTCGATCACTTTGTCAGTAGTACGTTTTTTTACATATTCCAAAAATCTTTCTGAGTTGTACAACCGAGAAAACATAATGAAATTGCTAAGATGTTATCTCTTTCTAGTACATTATTTTGACCATTATTTTTTTTACGAAAAAAAACACAGCATTGGACAATAGTAGTAGGTACAGTCAAGGTCAAAAATATAGATACGTTCAAAGCATCAAAAATATGTATACACGACCTTATGTACATACAATATAAGGTCGTAGTTACAAATTTTTGATGCTTTAAACGTATCTATATTTTTGCTTTTGACTGTACCAGTTATTATTTTCATCATCCGCTAAGCAAATTTAAAAAAAATATTTTATATGTGTGAGCTATTTTTTTCCTTTTAGTTTTTGAACACCTAAATTATTGTTTTTTTTCACCTCATATATGGTTTAATGCAGGATGTTTTGGATGCGGGCAGCGCAGAACCGGTCGTCGTGGAGATCCTTGGGGGAGGCCTATGTCCAGCAGTGGACTTCCTTCGGCTGATATGATGATGATGATGATGATATGGTTTAATAGTGGTTAAATCTGATTTTGGTACCACCGTCCATATAAAATTAATATTGTCCTTTCCAAAATCATAATTGCATAAATTTCAGCCCGATCCGTCCAGTGGTTCGAGCTGTGCGTTGATAGATCAGTCAGTCAGTCAGTCACAGTTTCCTTTTATACAGGGTGTAACTAAATTGGTGTAGGCCCCGTTAACTGGGGCTTCTACTCATCATAACGAACAACTTTTGTTCTTATGACTGCAGAAATCGCAAAAAAAAACTCTTCATACAAATCGATCAGCTGATCGACAAATTTTGTGCATTTTTGTATGGAAGGTCCAAATTTTCATCATCTGTCATTATTGTTGAATTTTTATTCTGCAGAGCTGAGAAATGTAAAAACAGCAATGTAAGTACTATAAAATAATTCACTACCTACGTAAGTAACCTTAATCAATCAATCAATCAATCAAATATGCTTTATTGTACAATTACAAAAATATACAGATAAACAGTAAAATTAAAAATTGTACAATGTAGGCGGCCTTATTGCTTAAAGCAATTTCTTCTAGGCAACCCAGAAAATGGGTACAATTAAATAAAAGTAAGGGCTGTGCAAAAAACCTGATAAAAAAGCTATGCAAGATAAAAATAATAATAATATAAACTAATCCTGCGAAGGCGAAATAATAGTCTTTCTTTCAGTAGTTTTTTAGGTTATAAAGAATAAATTTTGTTTACAGTAAGTAATAAGTTTGCATTTTTAGGGCTGCACGAGAATCTTATGGTGACGATGCTAATGGGTACGTGCAACTACAAGATCTGTCCCGAGCACAAAGTAAGGGCTAGTTCATACAAAGTCACTATGGTGATAGCGAGACTAAAGGTGAAATCGTCAGTTGCCAGTGCTTGGACTGTGCCGCTTCAACTGGTGGTTGTAAGCATGCAGTGGCATTTTTAATGTGTGCCCATCGTGAAGTACCTTCCTGCTCCGAGGTTGAATGTTACTGGAAAAAACCCATCCTCTCGAGAGTAGGGACTACTATGAAATATGTCACTGTAGATCATATTTGCAAAAAAAACAGCTCCACATCATGAAATCAGCACGGACCTTTTCCACGGGTTTCTTCAAGAAGCAAAAAAGAAGAAAATTATGAATTGTGAACTGTTGAAGTATCAGAACGACTTTTAACACAGTGATGTTCGATAGCTTTCACATCATCATTTCCTTATTCAAGCGAGTGATGATATAAAAAATGATGTCAACAAATTACTAGAAATATTACAAGAGAAACTTAACAAAAATGCTCTTGATTTAATTGAAATCAACTGGAAACCAATGTAAGAGCCCTTTATAGTATGAACTAAGATATGCTCGTATAACCGCATCCAAAGCATACGAGGTTAGTCGCTGCCAAACACCAGATGGATCATTAGTAGCTGCGATCATGGGAGCTAAAACACCTGACCCATCAACTACGAAAAGAGGCCGGAAATTGGAATCATCAGTTATAAAAACTGTGCAGAGTAAACTTAAAACCAAAGTCAAGCCCTGTTTTGTGCCTGTTTAGACAATCGTACTTAAGTAGTCCACTCCAGTCGTGCATCGGAGCTGACACACACACACTTTTTTAAGCTATTGTATAGCTTTTATCGCGGGCTTTGAGGGGACCGAATCAAGAAATTTCGTAACGAAAATAAAACCTGACACTCCAAAAAAAATATATACGAGTATATTGAGTTCTAAAAAACTTACAGTGCCATCTATCTATCCATCATGATGGTGATGATGATGATGATGGTGATGGTGAGGGGATGGTGAGGGGAATGGCGAGGGGATGGTGAGAGGGATGATGGTAAGGGGGATTGTGATGGTAATAGTGCGGGGTATGGTGAGGGTACGGTGAGGGGGTTGGTTAAGGTGATGGTGAGGGGGATGGCGAGGGGGATGGTGAGGTAATGGTGAGTGGGATGGTGAGGGGGATGGTGAGAAAAGGGGGATGGTGAGGGGGGTTGAGGAGTATGGTGAGGGTATGGTGAGGGGGATTGTGAGGGGATGGTGAGGGGGATGGTGAGGGGATATGAGGGGTATGGTGAGGGGATGGTGAAGGGAATGGTGTGGGGGCTGGTGAGAGGGATGGTGAGGGGATGGTGCGGGGGATGATGAGGGGGACAATGTGGGGGATGGTATGGGGCTGGGGAGGGGGATGGTGAGGGGGGGATGGTGAGTGTAATGGTGGTGGTGAGGGTGATGTTGAGGGGGATAGTGAGGGGGATGGTGAGGGGATAGTGAGGGAGATGATGAAAAGGATGGTGAGGGCGTGGTGAGGGTGATGGTCATGGGAATGGTGAGGAGATGATGGGGGGATGGTGAGGGGGATGGTAAGGGGGAATGTGAGGGGGACGGTGTGGGGGATGGTGAGGGGGACGGTGTGGGGCATGGTATGGGGATGGTGAGTAGGATGGTGAGGGGGATGGCGAGGGCATGGTGAGGGGGATGGTGAGGGGATGGTGAGAGGGATGACGATGATTAACATTCTTAGTGTTAATTTATCGCAAAAACATTCCGCGCCCCAAGGGCTAATGGTACTGGTAAATACTGCATAAATAAATGCAATAGCTTTACCGCGGCAGTCCACGAGTGCCACACGTCTTTTTTTTTATTAGATAGAGTATAACCAGGTTGGTACCGAATTTTATCAAAATCGGTGTAGTAATTTTTTATAAAACTAAAAAACAAAAATAATTATGCAAAATTGTAGATGTCGATTTTAACGTGTTTAGCGTTTCCAATTATATCCTGTGATAACGTATAACACATCTCTTCACACATGATTTCCGATACAATTTGGACAACAATGTGACTTTCTAGAAGCTAAACTTGAAGGCACTGCAATAGTTATTAGCAGCAAGGGCTTTCGTCATCTTATGGTTTAATTACATGTTTCGAACAAAAATCTTGTAGCGCACTACCTACCTGCCTATGAAAGTGTTTTCCTACAAACCTCCTTTACCGAAGTTGTAAATAACGTTGTTATATAATGTTGTAGCCGCGACTTGACACGTAGGTAACCTTTTACCTAATTTGGCCAATAGCGAACTCTCCGCGCCGGACCAACTTGCGATTTGTCTCTTACTAGTTAACCCGAATCGGATATTAGTGGATACTACCCGATTTTGTCTTATATGTTTGTTTGTTGATACTTATATGAGTTTTCGTTATCACTAAGATGTTCTTTCTAGATGATTCATTTCTTGGGTAAAGTCAGACCAATACAACTGATAAAAGGAAAGCCCTATTTTGCAAATGTTTTCGTGCACACTTTATCAAACATAGGTACTTATCCTCCGCACTGCTTACCAATGATCTATGGGTTCTCTTGATATTTTATTTTCATTTGAGTAGTTATTTACTTTAATATGCAATAAATAAGTATTTACTTACTTTATAAACCCAATGCTAAAAAATAGGTTCCAAAAATGAGAGTTATAAAGTCGTAAAGACAAACAGTGTTTATTAACCCTTAAAGCGAGAATAATGCCATTTGGCATACATTTCGGACAACGCTCAAGCGGGAAGAATGCCACAGCGGCACTCGAAAAACAGTGACATAATAAGCGTATTTATACTATTCTGATATCTGTCATGCTATACCATAATAAGACTGATACATCAATATATTTTATCATTTATTTGAGTAATTCTATATATTTTTTTCCAAAATAAAGGTTATTAAACTTTTTAGTGTCAGATTGCATACGAACGTCAGAAAAAATTAAGTAGTTTCACAAAAAAATAAAATAAAAAATATAAAAAATGGAATCTTGTTTAAATTGACATACAGATAGAAATGAGATTTTATTAGCCAGCTAGAACAGTAATTAGTTTTCACAGGTTTTATACAAAAATACAGAGAAAACCCTGCATACCGGCAAAGCGCCAAAAAGGGATTCTAGTGCTTTTAACTAACCGGCGTGTCCGACACAAGTAATCAAGTCGCACTGAGATACAACCGATAGGGCTGACACATAAATCTTCAAATGCCGCTGTCTCAGATAAGCAAGACCCTAAAGAGGCAAAATTTTATTAATTTAAATGAAGTTTGGGCACGCGGCCCTTCCCGAAGGGCTAATAATGTAACAACTGAGGGCTAGTGGAGATGGTTAGTTGTGCGATCTGTGGCGCGATCTGCATCATTAATATTTATTGTTTATCTGAAGAGGAATATCAGGATAAACGTGATTTGCTTTTACAATTAAACAATGTTTATATGAAATAAATCTGTTGTTGTAGTTCTGGTGCGATTCGTGTTAATTTAGAACAGTCAGCCGCACGCCGTGGTCAGGCTACCAGTAATTTAGGCTGAACTATGCTACCGAGACCAAGACGAAAAGATTTAAACAATAAACTAATACCAACCTTGGAGGTGCTATAAGTTTTACTACCTCCAAGTTTGGTATTATTAAAACATAGTGCTTATATAAAGGTATAAAAGTTTATAACAATTTACCTCTAGAATTAAAAACAATAAGGAACGATATCATGATAGTCACTATATAGATGTGCCTGTGTGTGCAATCGCATGAACGCAAAAACCATATCAGGGTGATTCATATCTGGATCACATATAACGAGTACAGTATGACACTAGCACAGTATTAAAACTATGATAGTCTTGATACTGCGATACTAGGCCGGGAGAGATGGGCAGGATTGTATTTATAGATTTTCTAGTGTGGGTCAGTTCAGTTCAGCTACAGTATCAGAATAAAGTGGATAGCAGAAAAAAAAATTGAAACAGATAAAAAAAAAGAATGCTAAGAAGGTATATTGTGGACAAGAAAACAAATTTTAAGGAGAATTACTTTCTGTTCAACCTCTTTTATCATAACATGGAATGATTTTTAGTTAGGAATATCTTTCTAAATTACATTTACAATTAATGGTCATTTTTAAATGATTTATGATTAACAAGTTATCTACATAAATAAAAAAAACCGGCCAAATGCGATTCGTACTTGCGCATGAAGGGTTCCGTAGCATTATCTATAAAAAATACGTTTATTGTATGGGAGCTCCCCTTAAATATTCGTTTTATTTTATTTAATTATTTATTTATTTTGGTCGTCGGTGGCGTTACGGCAAGTGCCACTACCTCCTGTCCGGGAGGTCGTGGTTCGATTCCCGCCACGTACCAATGTGATTTCGAATTTAGATTTCATATGTACGTTTATCCGACGCTCTTACGGTGAAGGAAAACATCGTGAGGAAACCTGCACAAGCCTGCAAAGAAACTCGAAGGTTGTGTGTGAAGTCGACCAACCCGCACTGGGCCCGCGTGGTCGACTAAGGCCCGATCGCCCTAATTCAGGGTAGGCTCGAGCCCCTCTGTGGGGACGTATATGAGCTGATATATTGATATATCAATTATTTATTTATAAATTGAATATATAACTAAATATTCTGTGAATATTTCAAGCGTCTACCTGTTGTCGTTATCAATATCGAGCAAAAACGAGCTAAAAATTACGTTTGTTGTATGGGAGCCCCCTTAAATATTTATTTTATTGTGTTTCTAAGTATTTATGTTATAGCGGCAACAGAAATACATTATCTGTAAAAAATTAAACTGTCTTGCTATCACGGTTCATGAAATACAGCCTGGTGATAGGGCCTTTTTTTACCCTTTGGGTAGGAACCCTAAAAATGAAATGCTGTACGTAGATAAGCGTATAACTTGAGAACGGCTGGACCAATTTCGCTAATTTTTATTTTAAAATTTTCGTAATAGTCAGGGTAAGGATTTTATTAAGAATCGTGTAGGTGGTCTGGTCAAAAACTTTACTGCCCCAACGGCCATCTGATCTACAAGCTAGACTTAAGTGGCAGTGAGCAGGGCACATAGCTCGTAGAACTGATGTATAATAATAAAATAAAATGTTTTTTTTTTATTTAAACTAAAGTAACCTGAAAAGACTAGAGCCAAAGACATAAAAAATATTTTTTTATAAAGTCTCAGGCATAAACTAGTTCGTACAAACAATAACCATGTCCATTATATCCATGTAGATTCCCTCATCCCCCCTCCCCTCCCATAAACAAAATGGATCAGCTTTATGGACGGTGAAACGAATATGCTCTGTGAAAAATGTCCATCGGGCGGCTGTCGAGGGCGATGGAACGGACGGAAGGCAGACGGGACGGGACGGGACGAATCAACGCAGTGCAATGCGAAATAAACTCAAAACTCAAAACAATTTATTTCAAATAGGTGTTAACACACACTTATAAATAGTCAAAACAAAAAAAAATCTTTAAATTACAAATAATGTCATGATTCAGATTACAGTCTCAGGTAATGGTATTTGATATAGAATCAACATATATATATCTTTGTCATTTACATAATATATTATTTTATAATATCCTCTAGAGCACAAAACTTTTTTGACATGAGTCTTGAATTTATTCTCTTACAAACTAGTTACATTTTCTGGAATTTTATTGTAGAATCTTATACACTGCCCCACAAATGACTTCTTAACCTTACTCAGTCTCGAAAAGGCTATATCTATTTTATTTACATTTCTTAAATTCAAATTATGCCTGTCACTGTTTTTAGGAAATAAATGCAAATTCTTACGAACGTCATGATGTTTTCATAAATAAATTGACTAGCAACAGTTAAAATATTGATTTCTTAGAACTTATTCTGTAACGAGTCACGTGATCGCATCTGATAGATTGCGCGGATAGCTCTTTTCTGCAGGATGAAAATAGTTTATATATCAGCCGCATGCCCCCACAGTAATATGCCATAAGACATTATACTATGGAAGTAACTAAAATACACTAGTCTCGCAGTATCTACATTCCGTTAACTGTCTTATTTTCTTAACGGCATAAGCAGCTAAACTAAGCCTTCCCGCTAAAGTTTCAATGTGTGGTCCCCATTGAAGTGAAACATCCAAAGTTATACCAAGGAACACCGTGGTATTTACAAATTCTAATTTATTACTGTCTAATATTACACTATTGTTGACCTTTTTTACATTTGGCAAACAAAATTTTATACATTTTGTTTTCTTAGCATTTAATAATAAGTTGTTCACAGTGAACCAGTTCAGTATCTTTGAAAGAGTGTTGTTTACTTCGTCAATTTCGTTTTCTTTCCTATTCACTTTAAAAATAAGAGATGTATCATCCGTTAACAACACAATATTTGACAGATGTTGCACCATAAAAGGCAAATCATTTACGTAAACAAGGAAAAGAAAAGGTCCTAATATGGAACCCTGGGGCACACCCATTTTCACTTTAGATCCAGATGAGTTCGTGCCATTCACTTGTACTTTTTGTGTTCTGTTGTCTAAATATGAATTTAAAAGACTGAGAGCCCCTTCCTCTACACCATAATGCTTTAATTTCATAAGTAATGTTTGGTGTTCAACACAATCAAAAGCCTTAGATAAATCACAAAATACTCCAATTGCATTCTGCATATTTTTTCAACTATGTGTGTGTGTGTGTGTGTGTGTGTGTGTGTGTGTGTGTGTGTGTGTGTGTGTGTATGTATTTTTTTCTGTATGAGCCTGTAACCTGAAGGCATACCCTGGACACTTCATAAAACGGGCCAGAAATGACATTACAGAAAAGGAATGACGGAACAAACAAAATGGCGGCGAAATCCTATACGTTTGACAACCAAACTGTAACTAATCTGTATCAATCTTGGTGACGAGGGGGTGAGGTCGCAATCTAGAGAGAGTCTTAAAGTGCAGTCTAATTTTTTATTCTAAATTATATTCGTTAGGTAAGGTTTTAATTAACATTTTTAAAAGGGACAAAAAAATTTTGTGTAAAAAAATGTTTGTAGATAAACTGTAAGAGCATAGTTTCAAAGACGTCAGAAGATCGAAATTTTGAACCACACATGACTTACCGGAGTTAAGAAAACAAAAAAAAGTAAGTGTGTGGTTTTATGAAACCACGTTAAAAGTGAAACTTTACAGAGGACGAAACGATCATGGCTGCTCCCGCTACGGTACAGAGGACGAAACGATCATACCGTCAGACGAAAGCGATCGTCACGCGACATGCAATACACAGACGAAAAAATGAGAGACGATGTAATAAAAGTTTCACTTTAACAAGCGCAAGAGAACATGGAGGACCCATAGCATAGCTCGTACATTATGAAAGTTGTCCTTACGCTTCATGTTTCCCATGTGAACCCAACGAAATCAGTTTCATTTCCATCCAACTGAGTAACGTAAAGTCGTCTGCAACGGAACTCCGTAAATAGATATATCGTTTAGGCCACCGCCGCCGCGCGCCGGCGCACGCTTCCTATGAAAATTTCATTAGCCTCGTGTTGTGCATGCCGTCTGTGCGAGTGTACATCGATTCAGTGCTTGCGATAAGGACTGTGTATATGGTACCTTACATGAAATCCTTACTATAATATTATAAATGTGAAAATGTGTTTGTTTGTTTGTTACCTTTTCACGCTTCAACGCATTGACCAATCTTAATGAAATTTGGCATGCAGGTAGCCTGTGTCACAAGGAAGGACATAGGCTATTTTTTATCCCGTGAAAATAGCATAGCCCGATGCAATTCCCGAGGGAACTGAAAATATACTCTTTTTTGGTTAATTTCTTTAACATCGCAACGGAACGATGAATTGTGTGGTTTTTTGCACCGAGTAGGTTGAGAGGGTGGGAAATGACATGATTTACTAATAAGCATATCCTGACATAGTTCCCGAGGGATCTGGAGAAAATTCATGTCCACGCTCGCGAGCCACTTGGGGCTCCCGCACCGCGCACCCTCTAAGTCAGTCACAAAAACGATGTCCACACGGGCGTAGCCCCGGGCATAAGCTAGTACCTTCTAAGTGTTTATAGAAGTTTCTTATATTATCTTATTCTTTGGAGAGTAATTGTTTAGCAAAGCTTTAATAACACCTGATAATGACTATAGGCCACAGTATCACTTTCTATCAGGTGGGCTGTTAGTTTTTTGCCATGTTTTACAATGAAAAAACTAGCCAAGTGCGAGTCAAACTCGCCAGACCACCACGCCTTTGGAAAAGGAACTTTAAAAAAAAAGTTAAAAAAACTGAAAAACGACTTCAAAATGAAATTTACCCAAAAGTGTGAAGTAAAATTATTATACTTAAATACACGACATTAACCAACAATAACGAAATCAAAGGTGGGTACAAATTAAATTAGGGGCTTATATTTTTTTTTGAGGTCGGTGCCAGAATACAACTACTTACGTATCAAATGTTTTAGATTCATGGTTTGCCGACACTGATCTCAAAAAAATTTAACCCCCTCATTTAATTCGTACCCACCTTTGATTTCGTTATTGTTGGTTAACTTCGCGTATTTAAGTATAATAATTTAATTGTACACTTTTGAGTAAATTTCAGGTTGAATTGGGTTACCTCTGTTTTTGAAGTAATTTAAAAACATTATCTAGTTCAACAATTATTTATATCTACCTATCTCAATCAAAAGACATCAATGAAAGCGACGGAAAAATGATTTTCTTTCATTAATTCTGGATTTTTTAAGTCTTGTCCGGTTTATATTATGTGTTGATTTAGTTTTGTACTATCATCACACCAAGTTTGAGGTTTGTGTACATTATCGTTTCTACGATAGGAAAAATAAAAAAGTTTTAAAAACCACTTTTGTTGTATTGGGGTCCCTTACTATTTATTTTTAATTTATTACCTAACCCGTCACAATCAGTATACCTATTAAAAAGAAAAGTTTTGATTCACTCATCAACACTAGTCATTTAAATGAGAATAAGATAGTGACGTGACTTTTAGGTCAGAGATAGCTAATATTATTTTATTTTTAATTTTGATTTGTTTTGTTTTATTTTGTACTATGGCTGTATTTGGCTGCAATAAAGATTTATTTATTTATTTTATTTATTTATTAAACCCTTAGACCTAAAAAGCTGAAATTTTGGACATCGGTTCCCTTTATACATTAAACGAGAAATAATCAAAAAATACGAGATAGGAAATGCAGCCATTAAATTGACATCCACGCGGGCGACGCCGAGGATAAAAGCTAGTTACACATATTCTGTAAAAAAATTAAATTGCCAAACTATTACGGTTTAACTCGGGTTACGGATGATTACCTACACATAAATATTCATCGTGTGTCCCAGCACACAAACTGCACATTCGAATGCAACTGCATTGTCCACCGATCATGCACTGCAGGTCCAATCCACCATCCTAAACGCGAACACGACACGAGTAGCGAAGGCGAGCGGTACAAATTTACGCGCGGATAAATTAGCCGGGACCCTCGCGATTTGCATCCAATCTGCACATTATGCAGCCAATGGGGCACTCACACACATGCAGGTACACGCACATGTAGGGTGGTACAATAGTGCGTAGATCTCGGAAAATGGGGCCTCTGTTCATCACACTAAAGATCATATTTTTAAGGGATTTGGTGATTTTTTTTATTTTTTTTCTTAACAATTGGTAAACCCTTGACAAAATCTCACCTGGTGGTAAGTGACGATGTTGCCGAAGATGGAAGCGGGCTTACCAAGATTCCCCAACGCAATGGAGAACTGGCTATCTTATCTTCATGCCAGAACACACCAATGATATCAACATTGATATTTGGCGGCAAGACTTAGATAAGATGGTGGTAGCTAGCCAGGCGGGCTTAGAAAATGCCCTACCACCAACCAAACCGAGTCTTACAATTGACCTCGCCGGGAATCGAACCATCGACCTCCTGTGTAAAGCCAGTGAACTTTGCCTCTAAGCTACGGAGGCGGGTAAAATTGGTGATTACGAAAACCTTTGATTTTCCATGCATTTTACACAGTTAGCTACAAGGTCTGCTACACGAGAAACCGTTTTCAAAAGTAACAGTGCCGCGGAATAAACTGCGACCAGCGCTGTTGAGAAGTTACAAACTGCAAAATATGTATATAAAAATGTATGTTTTCTGTAGTATGTATTAGTTACAGATCTGTACATACACTTGAATCAGATCCTATATTCAGTCAGTGTGCGTCACCCTGTGTAGGCATGACCGTAAGTTAAGTGAGAATAGTAAAGAAACTCCAACAAGCAATTAAACAGCTTCATCATCATCCATCATCATATCAGAAGAAGGACGTCCACTGCTGGACATAGGCCTCCCCCAAGGATTTCCACGACGACCGGTTCTGCGCTGCCATAAAACGACTTATGTACTAAAATATATTTATGTCTCATAAATATATGAATCTTAATCTAAATGTGTGCTTCACTAGATTTAAATCACTTGAAATCGCTCACCCACACCAAAATACACGCGAACACATACACAAATGGTCCCACTCGGTCCCACTGCACCCGAGCGTCACCATGTCACAAATCCAAGGTCGCAGATACAGCTTTATGACAACCGATTCTAGTTTGTAATATCAATTAACTAATAACATAATATTGAAGCGGCCATAGCTCAGTGCTATTTGCGTAGTTGGTCGATCACGTAAGTTAGTTGACCTAAAGCTCCGTTGTTACGTGGATGGGTTGGACTGTGGCATTTTTTTTCCGTTTCCGTGCTTCGCAAGGTACGTTAAGCCTTTAGTACCGGCAAATTTTACTAGATGGCAATCTTCAAGCCGTGTCAGATGCCATACAGGCGGCTTGAAAAACTTCTGACAGTGGGTATCGCTACTAGCCCTACAACCTCCACCAACCTAAACTTGGCCCTCGTGTGTGAAACATAGCCTATAAACTTGTCCCTCATGTGTGACACATAACCTGAACTTGGTCCTCGTGTATGAAACATAGCCTAAACTTGGCCCTCGCGTGTGAAACATAGCCTATAGACTTGGCCCTTGTGTGTGAAACATAACCTAAACTTGGCCCTCGTGTGTGGAGCATGGCTTAAACTTCCCGAGTTTCGAAAGAGACCCGTACCTCGGCAGTGCACAGTAATCGGTTGTCAATGATTATGATGATGTTAGGCAAAATACTTCAAAAGCTTGTTTCTTCTTCTCGAATGAAGTAGAATTTACCGATTTCGATCGACCATTTTAGGTTTGATCAAAACAATGGGTTGTATCAAATAGTACAAAGACATGTGCCGGCCACGCCCTTCATGTGCAATCAGCCATCAATACGTTTGCATCGCGTCCAGGTAGGCAAGGCTACACGGACGGACGGACGTACGATCCTATTAGGAAAAATCGCTTACGTACACGTTGCGTCGGCTGGCTGTAGTGATGTGTTCGAAATGTTACCTATGGCGGATACTGTCATGGAAATATTTGCTAGCATTTATATTAATACTTTTGTAACAGACGAATTATGTCAATTGAAATCATTTAAAATATATCTAGATGTACCACTGTAGATGTCTCTAAAGAATATCTCCTAGATTTATAAAAAAAATTGTAGAATTGAACAAATCAAGGTGTATAATATAAAGCTGCCCAAACTCTGCGAACAAGTTGTCTCAGAAGTATTTTTTCCTTTTTTAACACATAGTTAGTAAATAGTTATTTGTGTATTTGTTAGTAGTTATATAGTTATTTGTGTTACTAGGGGCCAAAGTAACATTTTGTTCCTCGAGGGCGATACTTTGAATTCTGAGCTTCGTGAGGAATTCAATATACGGTACCCGAGAACAAACACACACAATTTTATTTTATTTTTTAAATTAGAAAAAAATACGAAACTCATATGTATAGATTTGCAACGGACCAATCAGAAGAGAGAAACCAAAACTCCCTAGGGTACAAAGTAGAATTTTGTTCGCACTTATTGAGGCAAACCAACCGTCGTTTTTCGAGAAAGTGTGATGAAAAAACATTTTCGTTGATCCCCGGTACTATCTGATCGAAGCCCTGTCACAGCAGAAGGCGCAGGGTCACAAAAAACCAACGATGAGTGCAAATGGGAGACAAATCCATTAGCGGACGGTGAGTACGTGCTCTGTGCTGGTATCACTGGACAGTGTGTCGCTCTCGATGACTAAAAATACTATTGTTGTCTTTTATAAAAATCTGGGTTTTATAGTTTAAAGCAGTATAGTTTCACATTTACGTAGGCAGCATCGTAATTCAATTAGTGCTGAAGTTTTGGTTCAAGTCCAGTAGACTGGCCCGTTAGTCCAGTGGCAGTGCTGCTATTTGCTGGACCTTGTCGTGGTATGATGCACACAGGAACAGATTTGTTTGCTCTGTGTCTGATTAATAAATATCTAAATTTAAATTACATGGGATTATCGCTATCTGTCTAAAACCTCGAACAAATGTTGGAATATTTGAAAAAAGTCTTATCTAAAATTTGTGTATTTTGTAACATTATCGTGCAGTTCTAAAAGAGAAGCAAGTTTTAATCATAATATATTTGCTCCGACATCTTAGCGCTCGGCTGTGTTAAAACTAATGAAACACAAATACTTCCTCTTCACCCCGATAGTTTTGTCTGAGGCAATTATTTCCCCTTTTATCCTTTCCGAAGGTCCCTATAATTACTGGAATATGTAAATGTGTCCCCACGACTTTAATTGTTATATTTAATCTGCCCCCGACAATACAGTTTATGCTAAACGCTGCCTTTTATGGGGTCATTGGCGTTTCTATTGCTGCTTCCTTAATAAGTTTTCAGTAAAGAAACATAGATCATAACTTTATCATATTACGAAATTCTCTATAGGCACAATCCCTCTCGTATATCTACCAGATACGCTAAAACTACCAGGTTTATGATATAGCGTCCCCACTTTCCTACCCCTTGGGCATACAGTGAGGGCCGCTATTCCTGCCAACACCATAAGGTGAAGACAAAGACCAGTTACGGTAGGACTTGCCGCCAAGTCGCTTGTCCCGGTACTCTGCAAGGCGAGTGCCTCGTGGAAGAGAACCACTACCTACTGTCCAGCATAAGGTGAAGACAAAGACCAGTTACGGTAGGTCTTGCCGCCAAGTCGCTTGTCCCGGTACTCTGCAAGGCGAGTGCCTCGTGGAAGAGAACCACTACCTACTGTCTAGGTAGGTCCCGGAGCTGTAGGCGCACTCACCTCCCGCGGCTTTCGTTGCTGGCGGTTCGATCCCCGCTCGGGACGCCAGAGAAGCTGGCTCCCACATGTCCGGTGTGGACCGGAGCTGTAAGCACGCTCACTTCCCGGCGCTTATCGCACCTGTCCAGACTGCTCTATAGGCACTGATGAGATACTAGTTACTTCGTAACTATAGGTGCGTACGCATTAGATGCAACTTCGAGTGAGCAGCCTCGCCACGCACGGCTTGCGCCGAGTGCGTACTCGGACGTACTCGGAAACAACGCGCCTAAGCCGAAGGCAAGGTATATATTATATAAGAACTAACATACAGTAGTAGTAGTATACAGTCTTTAAACAGACTCCGGAGCCGGACCGGTCGGAGCAACGAAAACATGGTCAGGTGGGGATTCTTGGGTGACTGTGATATAAACTGTGCGGTGCAGTTCAAACGATGACACACTTAACATCGTGCCCTGCGTGCCCTTACATCTGCACGCAGGAAGACCTCATGACAGTGGCTAATAATGCTGTTAATGTGGCCAAATTCTGGGCTGCTACAGTGTAGTGTCTGCCATCGATATGCTAAGAAGAAGAAGAACATACAGTATGGACACTCCCTGCCTCTCTCTAAATTGCGACCTCACCCCCTCGTCACCCAGATTGATGCAGATTGGTTACCGTTTGGTTGTCGGACGTATAGGATTGCGCCGCCATTTTGTTTGTTCCTTCGTTCGTTTTTGGCCCGTTTTATGAAGTGTCCAGGGTGTGTCGAAGGCGTCCGTATGAGGCATGCAGCATACCGCATACTGCTTCTGCATGAGGCTGCGTACGCAACTTTAGAAAGGAGCATGAACTTATCGATGCAGTAATACATTGTTAATATAATACAAGACACCCCTCTGTTTAAGTGGGGGGTTAAAAATACATACTAGGAAGTGGTCGTAGCGTAGGGTGATTGGGTCGATCACGCAGGTTAACTGACCTGGAGAACGGTCGTCGAATGAATGGGTTTGACTATTAGTAACATTTTTCTCGACCGTTTGTGTGCTTCGCAAAGCACGTTAATTCATTGGTGCCGGTTGCTATCACTAGCACTATCACTGGGGTTCGCCACTAGCCCTGAATCCAACATCCACCAACCCGGACTTGGCCCTCGTGTGTGGAGTATAGCCTAACCTTCCACAGTTTGAAAGGGGACCGTGCGGACGTCTATGAGCTGTTAACAACTAGGACACATTCGTCTTGCGTGATAGTAATCAAAGATTCCATAGGAAGTGTGTATCTGTATAATATATATAAGGAAACAGAGATTGACTGGCTAATCTATCAACGCACAGCTCAAGCCACTGAACGGATCGGGCTGAAATTTGGCATACAGATAGAAATTATGACGTAGGTACTCGCTTGGAAAGGTTTTTGGGAAATTCCCACGGGAACGGCAAAAAACAGGATCTGCTTGTTCGTCTGTCTGTCCGTATGTCCGCGGCTTAGCTCAGAGACTATAATTACTAGAAATATGTAATTAAGCATGGCTATAAATATTAATCGCGCCAACAAAGTTGTAGAATAAAATGTTGGATTTTTTTGTGGTACCTCCCCTTTATGTAAAGAGAGGGTGAATTTTCATTTCTTACGTTTCCTATCGTATGGAATACCTCGTATTTTCTAAACCACCTGATCGATCTTGATTTTATAGGTGAAGTAGTTAAACAAAGGATTTTTTTTTATATTCATGTCATGTTTGGTATCAATAGAAAGGTCTTGACGAGCACATTCTGAATGTATATACATTACATGTACAAATATTTTTAATTTCTTAGCAAATGGTCTCACAAGCGATATTACTAACCGCCTCCGTAGCTCAGAGGCAAAGTTCACTGGCTTTACACAGGAGGTCGCGGGTTCGATTCCCGGCGGGGTCAATTGTAAGACTCGGTTTGGTTGGTGGTAGGGCATTTTCTAAGCCCGCCTGGCTAGCTACCACCATCTTATCTAAGTCTTGCCGCCAAATATCAATGTTGATATTATTGGTGTGTTCCGGCATGAAGATAAGATAGCCAGTTCCCCATTGCGTTGGGGAATCTTGGTAAGCCCGCTTCCATCTTCGGCAACATCGTCACTTACCACCAGGTGAGATGTTGTCAAGGGTTTACCAATTGTAAAATAAAATAAATATATTATGAGACGGCTCAATGTACGCGCGCTACAATCAAGCGACACCACACGCCACCGCGGGTAGCGAGGTGGGGTGGCGTTATACTCTGAGCACAAAAATATGGAATTAAAATAAAAGTTTAAAAAACTAAAACCCGACTACGGAAAAGTATGAAAACAAGAGTTTCCCGCCTGAAATCACAGTCTTTATTTTTCCCTTCATCTGGGGTACTAGCCGTCACGTGGTCGCAAGCCATCATTTTTGTTTTAATTTTTTCAACTTTTATTTTATTAGACAAAGTATCGTTTGACAGTTGATGATAATAACTCGAATGATCATCCTATTGACAACTTAGCGACCAGAAATCAAAAATCATCGCTTAATAAGCACAAGCAAACAATGGCGCGTGTATGCCATAAATAAAAATAAAATGAGGGCCGCCCAGCCATCGGCATCAGAAGCACCAGGAAGGGGGCCCGGGACCCTGCGGCTTTCAATTTGTGCATGCGGATTTATGGGTTGCATGCCACTGATAGCGCCATGGGCACTCCACTAGTGACCGCATACAATTCTTTCGAAGGGAAAAGACAGACAGATGGACAGCAGAGGCTTAGTAATGGGGTCCCGTTGGTCACCCTTTAAGTATACGGAACCCTTTAAACGGTCCACCGCATTATCTGTGGGCACCAGATACCCTGGTAAAATCACAACTATACGTTATATTTTTATTACTACACTAGCCGTCCGCCCGCGGCTACGGCCGAGTTGTTTTCGGTTTTCTTGTGGGAATAAGACGATTTCCCTGCGTAAAAAGTAGCCTATGTTCTATTCCTGGACCTAACTTATATGTGTGCCAAGTTTCATCTCGATCCGTCCAGTGGTTGTAGCGTGATTGGTTAACAAACATCCATACATACAAACTTTCGCGTTTTGATATTAGTGAGGCTGTATTAAAATAGCCTCTCATCTAATCTCGATATTTAGTACATAACATGCTGGGTACACATATTAAAGTATATAGTCTAGAACCTCACTTAATGAAACATTATGTTTAGCATAAATTTGGCTTCAATTTGTTTTTTTTTTGCGTTTGTAAATAAATAAAATAAAAATTATAATTTGAAACACTAAACACGTTAAAAACCGATTTCTATCGCAATAACTAAGTACAATTTTGTATTTTTATTTTTCGTTATATTTAATTTTTAAAAGTTGTACTCCGATTTCGATAAAAAAAAATATGGGACTAACTCAAGAAAATCAGTTTACAATCTGCGAAGATATCGCGTGACAAAAACACAAAAAAACGCAGTCAAATTGAGAACCTCCTCTTTTTTGGAAATCAGTTGAAAATGAAATAAATACCTAGTATAGAAATAGAAGGGTGCAGAGCAGAGCTGTAGGAGCATGTAGACGGAACACGCATAAATTAGGGCCCCGCGAGGGGTCTGCGGAGGGGCTGCCAAAGACCAATGTAGCAAAGAATACTAAATTCTGCTATGTGTGGTTCGGCGCACTTAAGAGGATTGTGAATCTGCGACTTTTCATACAAACGGCATTAACGATTTTCAGCTCTTAAATGTTAACCGATTAGGATAAATTTTTGACAGGTTTTCTGTCAGAACAAAAGCTAGGCTTAAACGTTTTTGTTTCTTCGATAATAAAATAATTTTATTGTCGTTCACGTGTTTTCATACAAAACTAATTCCGGCCATATTTTGTTTATTTATATTCAGTAATTTTAAAACGAAACGTTTAAGTCTAGCCTTTGTTCTGACTAAAAACCTATCAAAAATTTATTCAAATCGGTTAACATTTAAGAGGTGAAAATCGTTAACGTCGTTTGTATGAAAAGTCGCAGCTTCATAATCCTCTTAATGTCGACAATAGGGTTATCTGTTAGTAACTAGCCATTTTGAATGCGAAGTCTACGGTTAGGTTGGGTTGTTGGGTGCTATGTTTCTGAAAATGATCGCAGGTTTCAAATCATGCTCTCAGTTTGTAGTTTTAATGATACGTTAAGATGATTATAGTAAAATTTAGTCCTTTTTAGTTTTAAAATTTATACTAAATATAAGACTGTTTGATTCCTAAATTAATGAAATAAAATAAACATCAGAATACTATTAAAGTGATTATATTATGAGTAATAGCTACTACATATCAACAGACAAATCAATTTGTAGTTCACAGAACCAACCGATAAGAAAGAAATGAAATGAAGGAAGAAGGGATCGTGGGCTGAAAGATGAAGTGATGAACCATTAATCACCAAGAAGGCTGATGAAGATCTAGTAAAGTTCGCAGAAAGCAACAGGATGCATGTTACACAGAAGCCTGTGGACGAGCAACATCATCATCAAATCAGCCGAAAGACGTCCACTGCTGGACAAAGGCTTCTCCTAAGAAATTCCTCGACAACCGGTACTGCGCTGCCCTAATGTTCGTTTCCCGTCACATCACATTAGGTACCTAAAATAATACCTACTTAATGTAGCTGTTATCCAATTGTGCCGGCTACATCTGATCTGATCTATGACAGGCCAAAGCGATGATCCACACAACCTACAAGGGGTGCAGTAAAAATGATGAGTTATGGTCCGACGCCGCTGATCCGGCGTTTATGATGATTTGTTGGTGGAAGTGATAACTGCGCTCTCGGGGCCCCGCGCTGACTAAACGGCTTACTCGTATCAGTTTGACATTCAAAACAGTTATTACCCGATCCAACAAGAAGGGTGATGTTTTTCGGGTGTATACAATGTATATGTGTGTACCTATGTATTAATGTAAGTACGTACGTCTGTTTCTTTGGCTGAGCTGTAGCCTTAAGGGCTACATGTATTTTGCAGTGCGATGTGTCGTTAGATTCGTCTTGATCCCGTGAGTTACCAGTATATTTTTTTACAGGACGACCCAAGACAGGGGTAATGTTTTATGCAGTTAAGTTAGTTACTGCTACTCCACTTTCTCGTCTCCTCCATTCACCAAAGGTTGGTTGGAAGAAATCGCTTAAAGTGATAAGTCCGCCTTTTCATATCATTGTGTATTTTGCTAGTTAATAAGTTTTTCTTTTTTGTATATTTGGTGTGCAATAAAGGATATTTATCTTATCTCTACTATATAAAAATAAGTCGGGTTTTCCTTCCTGACGCTATAACTCGAGAACAGCTGGACCGATTTCGCTAATTCTTTTTTTGTCGAGTTCGTTATTGTCAGGAGAAGGTTCTTATGTAGGGTAGGGTAGGGTAGGGTAGGGTAGGGTAGTGTAGTGTAGTGTAGTGTAGGGTAGGGTAGGGTAGGGTAGGGTAGGGTAGGGTAGGGTAGGGTAGGGTAGGGTAGGGTAGTGTAGGGTAGGGTAGTGTAGGGTAGGGTAGGGTAGTGTAGGGTAGGGTAGGGTAGTGTAGTGTAGTGTAGGGTAGTGTAGTGTAGTGTAGGGTAGTGTAGTGTAGGGTAGTGTAGGGTAGTGTAGGGTAGTGTAGTGTAGTGTATGTAGGGTAGGGTAGGGTAGTGTAGGGTAGGGTAGGGTAGGGTAGTGTAGTGTAGGGTAGTGTAGAGTAGTGTAGGGTAGGGTAGTGTAGGGTAGGGTAGTGTAGGGTAGTGTAGTGTAGGGTAGGGTAGTGTAGGGTAGGGTAGTGTAATGTAAGGCGGTACGTAGTTCGCCGGGACAGCTAGTCTTATTATAATACAAAAAACATTAATTTTTGGTCAACATTTTTCATGAGAATTTTGCGGTATAGTTCATATTTATCTTCATGAGACTGTTTATCAGTATATCAAATTATTTATTCTCTATTATACTGATTACGCCAATTGCTTTGATTATGATGTCTGGTAAAGCGCTTATATTTGGTTAACTGCGTAATTGGTGTTATGCGTATTTGGCTTTTTGTATTGTTGGCACTATGCGTAGTAATCTTGATTACGTAGTACATTTTCATAGCTCCAGCTAACTTCTCCTTGAATGGTTCCTTTCCTGTCGTCTATTGCCGGAGCGCTATTAAAAACATCGGCGGCTGAGTGCATTGTGATGTCATTATGAAGGAAAGACGCTGGCATTATGGAAAGAGTTCCCATTTTAGGGTTCCTTGGAGGTTTAGCTTGAGATTGTAAATATTTACTAAATCTATAAAAGCTATGAGGAAAAAATTCTTGTACATGAGTGTATGTTTACTTTTACAAATGTCATCATACTTTATGTACAAATTATTTGTAAAAATGTTATATTTTTATAAATTTATTATAACTTTCATGAATCAGTGTTTCCTTTTAATATACCTGTAAATAATTTAGGAGAGGGGGTTTCAGCTCATGCCAGTTATCAACTTTTCCAACTGAGCCTTTACTAAATGCACTAAAGTCCAATTTCGTTTGGTTCGTTGGGGCAAGTTGTTCAGTTTCATGAGACAAACCCACCCACAGTAAATTTATTCAGTTATTTTAAAATAACCCTTGAATAAAAAACCAGTCATTTCTTTATGAACGTAGTTTTGATATACGGAACCATTTCCCGTGTTACCTGGAGAGAGCTTGGCTGTTAAAAAAGCCCGAGCAGTAGCGCGAGGTGCCGGAGGCTACATCTTGGGTCCAGATCTTTTACAACTTTTTTGTTTAAGAATTTTTTATGAAAAATTACATCACTGCTGTGCTCCGTCATCTTTACGATTAATCTACCTAGCTCAGATAAGCGTGACGGTTTAAATTAGTACACGGGTTATAATCATCAGTAACATTGGTCTGTTTCGTTTATGCCCGATGGATTAATAGTAGTTTGTGCACCAGTTATGTAATGAATGACAGGTCTTAAAACATGAATGAACCCGAATTTCGTTTTAGAATCACACGAGTGTTTTAAGATCTAATTGCAACAGTTGCATACATTATTTTATCTTCATATATATTATAAGTATTCTAAGATGCATTTAGGAGCCGTCATAATGCTGATCATTGCCTACGGATTATGAACGCATTTTAGAGGACTTATGATATGTGTGTAGATAAACACACCAGATGATTTTATAAATGTCACAGACTTTCAGGTGCCTGTGGAATGCGTGATTTACGAATAATTCTCTTCTATTTGATAACCTACAACTTGGACTATCAGATATCTATATTTCGATATCAAAACACATATTGGCATCAACGAAAAATAAAATTGTGAAAAAATTTACTCATCTTTCAATTAATAATTACAAATTTTACTCCAGTGAGCTCAACTTCTCCGTAGCCTTTCATAATGATAATTAAACCTATTCAAAAGACTGGTTTTCTCTCGGCTCAGTTATATTAGTTATCATGTTGGAAGTGCGAACTGAGAACAGGTCACTTGAGTGACTTTAAATGAACTTGCCCAAGTGCTAGTTTCCCCTTGTGTGAACTTATCATGGCCCAAAGTTGGTGAGGCTAAGCTAGTCGAAGAGAAGTGGGAACTCGGTCTCAGACTTGAAAGTTTTTAGCTCCCGTGATTAAGGTTCCTTTTAATTAGTGTCTGAAATTATGAAGTCCCATAATACACTGTTCAACTGTAAGTAAAGGGCCGTTTACAAAATTCTTAATATCACCAATAAATGCTAGCTTACTGAAATAAAAACTGTTTTACAGAATAACTATTAAGACTGAAATTAAATTATTAGAAGTTATAAAGGTATTTAGTAGTTTAACTATTCTTAATAATTGTAAATACTGAAAACGATAAAATACCGAATTCAATCGCAGCAACCAAGTATAATGTTTTTTTTCATTATTTGGTTTTTGTTAATTTCCTAAAAAAGTACTTGACCGATTTTGATAAAATTTATGTAGAATAGAATAGAATAGAATAGAATGCTTTATTTGCTTTTAAATAAGGTAAGTATAAAAGATCTTACAATAGTTATAGAATCACTTATTTAGCTACTTAAATGTTATTAGCATGCAAATATTATTTATAAGTACAAAAATAATAAAATAAAATAAAGTAGGTCCAAGTTCAACATTTTCCAAATTCATAATTCAAATAAAATAATGATACTACAGATTAATACTACAGATTAACATTGCTTATGTTTAAGAAAATCCTCAACGGAATAAAACATGTTCTGAAGAAGCCAATCATGCAATGTTGCCTTAAACTTGTTAAAGGGCAATTCCCGAATCGATTGCGGTATTTTATTATATATTATGTGGCCCATCCAGTAACAATTTTTCTGAAATCGCGTTGTTTTGGGAATCTCATCCGTTACTAACCTGTCAGGATTCCTCTTATTTCGAACTGATACGTCACTTACTTTTTTGTAGAACACATGTTGATTTTGTTTAACTACTTTTGCCATTTCTTGTATATAAAGACAAGGTAGTGGCAGTATTTTTAGGTTTCTAAATAGGGGCCTACATGAAATATCTTGTGAAACACCGAATATGGCACGGACACACTTTTTTTGAGCAATAAAAACCTTTTTGACATTAGTACTGTTCCCCCATATTATGAGACTGTATCTGAGGACCGATTCTACGTAAGCAAAGTATGCTGTGACTGCAGTATGTCTTGTCGCTACCTTAGTCAGTTTATAAATAGCAAAACTGAAACTATTGACTTTTGCACATACTTTTTCAACCTGTTCTTTCCAGTCAAGCTTCTCGTCAATAATAGTACCTAGAAACTTAACGTTACTAGACTAACCAACCTGGTAGTATACTTTATTGAAAATCTATTCGCAATTTGTGTAGATATGGCGTAACAAACATACAAAAATATAATACAGTCGAATTGAGAACCTCCTCCTTTTTGAAGTCGGTTGATAAGATACTTAACAGGAAAGCGTCAGTTTGGTACAACTCGTTATTACTTATCTGATATTAAAGCTTATAGCGCCGCCAACGACCTAATTTGTAACCACGTTTTACTTCAACTAAGGAGTTTTTTTATCAAAAAATATTTTTTATATAATTTACAGGATATGAGGAGTGATTTAGGTTTCCTCGAATTCTATTTAAATACACAGAACTAAAGAAAAAATATCCTAATGCACCCTATTTTCCTAGTTGTCACCATGGAACTACTGCAATTTTAATCAAAACATTATCATAATTTATGAACTTCTTAACAAAACAATAGAAATAGTAATATAAATAATCCTAATAATATTATAAACGCGGAAGTCTGTATGTGTGGATGTTTGTTACTCTTTCACGCAAAAGTACTTAACGTATCTGGCTGTAATTTGGTAGGTAGACAGATTAGGATCTGGATTAACATATAGGCTACTTTTTTCCACGCTCGAATTTATCTAACGCATTTTTATAACGTTAGTAAAACAACAAGCTTGTAAGTACAGTACATTCAAAGAATTACATATCTCATACAGTCAACCGCACTACACTATTATTATCGGTTAGTATTGTTATGCAAATTTTTTTGAAGTGAAAACTTCTTTAAGCGCGTTGGGCATTTTTTGATTTGGGAAAAAACCATTGAACTCACGTCACCGTAACCGACACCGACACCGACACCGACACCGACACCTTACACACTGCGCACCCTCGAAGACAGTCATAGAAACTATGTTCACTCGAGCGAAACCGCTGGCAAAATCTAGTAAAAAATAAAGTAAAAAAAAAACAAATTAAATGATTTTGTTTCCTTACTTTTTGGAAATTCTTCTTATGTTAAGCTATCTCATTCGATGTTTAAAACGTCGTGTTTCGAGTTTCTAATTTTAGGGATGGAGGAGCCTTAAAGAAACACTGGCTGTTCTTGCCGTGCAATTGCCCTCTGGTTCCAGTATTGCAAGGATCAAGGTGTTAAAATAATATCGAACGTAAGTCTATTCATTTTAACTTTAAATTAAAGCGGGCTTCAACTCGGCTGTTACGTTGAAACCGAACGCCCAATTTTCGATTTTTATCTGTTTTTATTACTTTTCTTCACTTTCAAATAAGTTAAAAATAAATTGTTCAATTAAACTGAAAAGTCTCACAGTCACCGATTTTTGTGTGTTGGTTTCATTCTACATTAACTATTTGTTTTCGATTTCCAAAAACAGGGTCTACAGTATATTTTTTTACATCAAAAGTGGTAATATTAAATTTCTATTATTACTTTTTTATATTGTATTTTTTTCCATAGTGATAGCTTTAGACAGTCTTTCAGTAAATTGAATTGAGTATTGTCATTTGATCCATCTTAAGGCCTTAAGTCATAAAATTATACGACAGAAATACTTTTTGTAACTCTTTTTTGTGATGGAGATAAATACCCATGCGTTAAAAAAATCCGAATGTTACGTACGAAGTTCAGAAATGGATGCCCACTAGACCCCAAACAAAGAAGTATCTGCTTCAAAATATTTAGTTGAGTACCTACTCCAGAAAATCAAGCGTTCAACTGAACAACGGAAACTCAGAATTCATTACACGAAAAAACACGTTACAAATTCGGGCATCCGAACCGGTGATCATGAGGGTAATTCCCGTGCAATTTGTCCCGCGGCCTGAATGTCCCTTAATGTCCCGAGTGTGCCGAATCGTCCTGAATATTCTTCTTAGAGAGATTACACACGAGGTTGCAGAGTCCGTCGATGTCGGTGCCTTGACTATTTCATCACTGGATCTGATAAATTTTTGAGTTTTGAGATATTGGTCTATCATGTTAGTTAACTAAATAATTGTCGCCTAAGGAAGAATGATCATATCAGCCGGAAATCGTCCACTGCTGGACAGAGGCCTCCCCCAAGGATTTCCACGACGACCGGTCCTGCGCTGCCCGCATCCATCGGCTTCCCGCGATCTTCACCAGGTCGTCGGTCCAACGCGTGGGAGGCCTGCCTACGCTAAGTTTTCCCGAGCGTGGTCGCCACTCGAGAACTTTGCTACCCCATCGGCCATCTGTTCTACGAGCAATGTGCCCCGCCCACTGCCACTTAAGTTTAGCAATTCTGAGAGCTATGTCGGTTACTTTGGTTCTCCTACGGATCTCCTCGTTTCTGATTAGATCACGCAGAGAAACTCCGAGCATAGCACGCTCCATTGCCCTTTGATTGGTAGATCTGATAAATTTTTTAGTTGTAGATATTCGTCTGTCATGTTAGTAAACTCATTAGGCATTGTCGCAAAAGGAAGAATGCTGAGCTAGAACTTAAACCTTTTATAGAACAGATTATGTAGAGTACCTGCCCCTTATGTAAATGGAACACTAGTATGAAGGTCAGGTCAGGTCAGGTGTCTCAGGTGAGATGCAGTTAAATGCACTCAAATTTTTAATTAAAAAAATAACTAAGCTTTAGACCTAAGCCACAGAAGGGTAAAGGAGTATTAAACTAATCTACTAGATACGCTTTTAAAAAAATTTGGACAACAATACTAACTGATAATCATAGTGTAGTGCGGTAGACTGTACGAGATATTATGTAAGTCGTTGGCTGTACTGTACCTACTTGTTGTTTTATCTCTTTACCTACTTATTTGATTTGGTTTTTGCTTTTTGTTGACTACTGTTTAAAATCTTGCTAGGTATTGTTGCAAGTGCGTTATGAAAATGCTGCAAAACAAAAATAATATACTAATCTGGGTTTGCCTACTGAAACTGAAATTTTCTTAAATTCTTTTTTTAATAAAAATAAAACATTTGGTCGTTAGGTATATGTGTGTAGAATCACTCTTACAGCGACACGTCATCACGTGTCGGACACCTCCGGACATTTACATTCTGAGTGTTGTCCGTATGAACGTGTTTAAAATTATATTACACCTGTATACGTGTTCTGATGAACCTTTGTAAATTAAATTGATTTATTAATTAAAACAGAAAGTTTGTTACATTCTGACTTTGATAAAATAAATTGATCATGAATAATTTTAAAATAGAGAAATATAATTAAGACTGTAATCACTACATAAAAAATATAATCACTAAAATGCAGTCTTTTAGCTACGTGTGAAGTTTCAAACCTTGAAAAAACCTAACTGTAGTGTGGCAACCTGCGGTAGAATTATACTTTTATAGAAGACTAGAATTTACCAGCGGCTTCGCTCACGTAAACATAGTTTATATGACTGTCTATGAGGGTGCGCTGTAAAATAGTAGCCTATATGTTAATCCATGTCCTTATCTGTCTACGTACCAAATTTTAGCAAGATACGTTAAGTAGTTTTTGCGTAAAAAGTAACAAATATCAATACATACAAACTTTCGCGTTTATAATATTAGTAGGATTGTACTTTTATAGTAGATTATACTTTTATAGTACATTTAAGCGTCATTTCTTCATTTTTGGTTGGTTAATATTGAGCGCTAACATTACATTACTTTTTGTAGATTTTCCGGTTTTTATATTTTTTATAATTTTGGTAGATGTGGTAGATTTATGCTTTATTTCAAGCAGATTTTCAGAAATAAACTTCGATGGTAAAGTAAGGCTTAAGCTTCCCGATATAAGAGAAGAAACCTGTGTCCAAGCAGTAGCTACGCTATGAACGGTTTTGATGTTGAGTAGTATTTCTAGCCTCAAAGTCGAGCCAACTTATCGACGTGAGAATTCGTTAATTCGAATTCAAGACACATTAGCGGACCCCCTTAAAAAAGACACACAAAGTTTTTTTTATATTTACACGATCGTCGTCTCCTATATTTTAGCGTGGTGTCTAGTTTCATGAAACTGGTAAACTTTTCCCAAGAAACCTATACAATCGGAACAAAACATAAGAAAGTGCTTAATTTAACCCCAACGCTAGCCTGTCAATGATCTATAATATAAGTCATTCATCGTACGATTTGCAACCTTTGTATTAATTTTAAAAGTGAATGTTTTATTACATCGTCTCAAGCTTTTTCGTATGTGTATTGCATGACGGCAAAGAGATTATTACATCGTCTCAAACTTTTTCGTCAGAGCAGCCATGATCGTTTCGTTCTCTGTACCGTAGCTCCAAGAGGAGTAAAACTTTTATTACATGATTGTACCGTAGCTCCAAGACGAGAGCAGCCATGATCGTTTCGTGCTCTGTAGATGTCTATAATGTGAAAAAAAGTTTCACTTATAACATGGTTTCTTAAAACCACACACTCTTTTTGGCAAATTTTATTGTATGGGGCTCCTTGGTATAAGGTGATCATCTATGTGATGTCTAATAAGATCATTCCGTCTATGTGGAGTGTCTCGCTAAAAAACCGATATATTAGGCTCTATCGGAGGCCTAATGGTCGTATAAAGGCGCTAATGTGAAATAAATTGTCGATTGCCGCCTCCCCCTCCACTCCCCCCCCCATCGCTCCTCAGCTTTGTACATTGAACTAAAGTATAACATTTCTAGATTTGACAATATCTACGTGATTTATTAGAAATATCATATAAATAATAGCTCTCATAATTGCTAAACTTAAGTGGCAGTGGGCGGGGTACTTTGCTCGTAGAACACGGCCATCTGGCCGTTGGGGCAGTAAAGTTCTCGAGTGGCGACCATGCACCGGAAAGCGTAGTGAAGCGGGCCTTCCACTCGGTGGACCGATGACCTGGTGAAGGTCGGGGGAAGCCGCTTGATGCGGGCAGCGCAGAACCGGTCGTCGTGGAGGTCCTTGGGGGAGGCCTATGTCCAGCAGTGGACGCCCTTCGGCTGATAATGATGATGATCATCTAAATACTAATGTCCCAAGAGATGGTAATGTTTTTCGCATGTATGTATGGCTGAGCCTGTACTGTAGCCTAAACGGCTGGACGGATTTAGTGCGAGGGGTCATTAGATTTGTTTTGATCCCGTGAGTGACAAGGATACCTTTTTACCCGATTGACCAAAAAAGAGAATTATTATTTGTAAAGGCCATTGGGCAAAATCTGACCCGGTTAACTAAAGTTATCCTACAAAAACCAAATTAGTTTTAAATTGTTAAGTATTAACCCACATTTCATTACAAATATATATTTTTTTTTTAAACCATGGGAATAAAATGTAAAAAAAATATATAAATGCGTAAATAAAACAATTTTAGTGAAGCACAAATCGATGGAGCCTCTTGCTAGTGAAAAGCAAAGTTGAAAAAATCGATGGAGCCTCTTGCTAGGGAGGAGCAGAGTTGAAAAAATAGATGGAGCCTCTTGCTAGTAAAAAGCAGAGTTGAAAAAATGGATGAAGCCTCTTGCTAGTGAAGACCAGAGTTAAAAAAATCGATGAAGCCTCTTGCTAGTGAAAAGCAGAGTTGAAAAAATGGATGAAGCCTCTTGCTAGTGAAGACCAGAAATAAAAAAAATCGATGGAGCCTATTGCTAGTGAAAAGCAGAGTTGTACAAATCGATGGAGCCTCTTGCTAGTAAAGACCAGAGTTGAAAAAATCGATGCAGCCTCTTGTAAATGAAGAGCAGAGTAAAAAGAAGTGATGGAGCCTCTTGCTAGTAAAGACCAGAGTTGAAAAAATCGATGGAACCTCTTGTTAATGAAAAGCAGAGTTAAAAAAATCGATGGAGCCTCTTGCTAGTAGAGTACGGAGTTGACAAAATAAATGGAGCCTCTTGCTAGTGAAGAGCAGAGTTGAAAAAAAAGATGGAGCCTCTTGCTAGTAAAAAGCAGAGTTGAAAAAATCGATGAAGCTTCTTGTTGATGGACAGCAGAGTGAAAAAAAAACGATGGCGCCTCTTGCTAGTGAAGAGCAGAGTTTAAAAAATCGATGAAGCCTCTTGCTAGGGAGGAGCAGAAATGAAAAAATAGATGGAGCCTCTTGCTAGTGAAGACTAGAGTTGAAAAAATGGATGAAGCCTCTTGCTAGTGAAGACCAGAGTTAAAAAAATCGATGAAGCGTCTTGTTAATGAAAAGGAGAGTGAGAAAAAGTGATGGAGCCTCTTGCCAGTGAAGACCAGAGTTGAAAAAATCTATGAAGCCTCTTGCTAGCGAAGAGCAGAGTTGAAAAAATCGATAGAGCCTCTTGCTAGTGAAGAGCAGTGTTGTAAAAATCGATGGAGCCTCTTGCTAGTGAGGAGCAGAGTTAAAAAAATAGATGGAGCCTCTTGCTAGTAAAGACCAGAGTTGAAAAAATCGATGGAGCTTATTGCTAGTGAAAAGCAGAGTTGTACAAATCGATGGAACCTCTTGCTAGTGAAGACCAGAAATAAAAGCAATAGGCTCCATCTATTTTTTTTACCTCAAGAACGTTTAAGGACGTTCTGTCACGTTGCTAACACGAAAGTTTTAACCTCAATATTATATTTTTCTTTTTTAAGCTTTTGGCTTGAATCCCATTAACTACGTTAATGCGACATATATATTCGTGAACTAGAGACGTTTATCTAAACATCCTACCTAATTTTTTTTCTGTAGGCCGTGGGTATAGGTTTCATACTATGCTGCCCAATGACCTTTAGATTGTTTCTTAATCCCTCTTGTCAGCGATAAATAGTCTCTTTCCGCTTATGCAATAATTAAGAGATTTAGTTTTTAGAGTTCCGTACCTCATAAGAAAAAAACAGAAGCATTATACATAGGATTACCCGCGTGTCTGTCTGTTCGTCCGTCTGTCACAGTCAATTTATTCTGAAACTGATGATGATGATGATCTATCCGACCGATTTCGGTCATGGCGACCACTTCGACTCCTAGTCGGTTTGCCGCGCGTGCGCTCGTAGATGGCTGACACTACTGAAGCGATTAAGTTGAAATTTGGTACACATATAGTCGGTGACCCAAGGGTAAAGTAAATAAATGAATTTTAAACATGGGGCCACTTTTGGAGGATAAATAAGAAAATTTTAAAATAGTTTATCAAATGAAAAGAATTGTTATGAAAAATTCTTTTTTTTAATAATGTTAAGATGAATAATTTTGAATTAATTTAAGAAAAAAAGGAGAAAATTGACCTCTTTATCTCGATTCTCCTTATCTCCGAAACTAATGGGCCTAAAATATAAAAAAACTGACTACGAAAAAAGTAGGAATATGTTTTGAGAGTCTGTATGTATGGATGTTTATCTGTTCCCTCGTATTGCCTAAACCATTTAACCGATTTTGACAAATAATGTTTCTTTGAATTTGTGCGATCACTCCGCGTGTCATAGGTTATATAGCATTTTAAAAAATCAACATGGCGGATTTAGTAGGTGAATTTAAAAACAAATATTATTATTTTTCTGATATTCATATCATGTTTGGTATCAAAACGAAGATCTTGACGAGGAAATTCTAAATTTATGTACATTACATATGCAAATATTTTTGATTTCTTGGCAAATGATCTCACAAGCGATAAATTGAGACGGCTCAATGTACGCGCGCTACAATCAAGCGACACGACACGCGGCCGCGGGTAGCGAGGTGGGATGACGTTGTACTCCGAGCAGAAAAAGTATGGAAATAAAATAAAAGTTAAAAAAAACTAAAACCTGACTACGGAAAAGTATGAAAACAAGAGTTTCCCGCTTAAACTTAGCCTTTATTTTTTTCTTCATCTGGGGTAATAGTCGTATTCGCAAGCACTATCGTAATCAAAAATTTTGGCCTGCGACCACGGCTATTACCCCAGATGAAGGGAAAAATATAAGCTATGATTTCAGGCGGGAAGTTCCTGTTTTCATACTTTTCCATAGTCGCCTTTTAGTTTTTATTTTATTTTAACAATGTTAAGATGAATAATTTTGAATTCATTTAAGAAATTACGCGAAAACTGACGCCTTATCTCGAAACTACTGGGCCTAAAATTAAAAAAAATAGTTCGTTACCTATAAATAACAGGAATACCTATAAGAAGTTAAAATTACTTGTATGTAGTTAATTTTCCTTATCATTACGCGAAAAATGCTTACACATTTTTAACACTTAAACTCGATTTATTTTAAATATTAGTTTATCCGATTCTATATCCACGTGTGTCGTTATAGCTGCGGCTTGCTTTTTACAACCGGAAACGGAAACCGCTCGAGCCTTCAGGAAATGCTTGCGTGTTCTGAGCTTAAGTGGGTAGTACACCAAGTACTTTTTTTTTCAAAACTATATAGAAGCCACGTTCATCATTACCTCATCATTTGGGATCGATGCCATATGTTTTTCTTTTCCGTTCTTAAGTATAGAAGCCACATTGATTGTTCGATACTGAGACGGCGATACGACCCAAAGAATTTGTTAAAATATAACAAAATATTCAAATATTGTACCGGCGTAAACAAACTAATTTATTATATTTATGTGATTTTGAGCGTCGGTGGCGTAATGGCTAGGGCCGCCGCCTCCTGTCCGGGAGTTTGTGGTTCGAACCTGCCACGTACCAATGTGATTTTGAATTTAGATTTCATATGTACGTTTTCCGACGCTCTTACGGCGAAGGAAACATCGTGAGGAAACCTGCACACGTCTGCGAAGAAACTCGCAGGTTGTGTGTGAAGTCGACCAACCCGCACTGGGCCCGCGTGGTCAACTAAGGCCTGATCGCCCTAATTCAGGGTAGGCTCGAGCCCCTCGGTGGGGACGTATATGAGCTGATATAAATATAAATAAAATGTAATTTTGACAAATTAAAAATTAAAAATATATTGCATAACCAAATAAATAAGTTTATCTGAAGTTGTACATTGGGAGGGCTTTAGTGGGCATTATGTCATAAATTAATGTATTTAAATAGCGAATCAAAAAAAAATCAAAGCTTTATTACGAAAGGTTAAAAAATATGTGAAAGTAGTATAATTTGTGCATGCTGTGTCACAAGCCCAACGGGGCTCACGTAGTGATCTACAACGCCATCGCCACCGCCACCATATTTCCCGGAAACTCGAAAAATAACGATTGTGTTAGAATGTAGTTAGAAGCAGCGCCATTTTGCGCCAGCTATCGCGCCCTTATCGCTGCGTTATCTTGTAATCATTTCCGTGTTTACCTTCTTTTTTATTGTATAAATGCTTTAAGCGTTTACAAGTAATATTTTTAGGATTGGCAAAAACATAATTTAAGCAGCAGAAACTAATACTTACTCAATAAAATAAACAAAAAATATGTGAATTATCATTTATCATTTTAGATTTGTACTATATACTTGGTTTTATAATTGGAGATTGCTCCACCGACAAGAGCATTAGCTCTTAAATTTGAAGAAGAAGAATATATACTTATTTAACAAAATATTTTTACCTCCTACTTTTTGTGAAATCCATTAGTAACAATAACTTTAATCTACCTGTAAATCAGCGGCCATTCCATGTCCTTTAGTTAATTGCGCAAGTGCCTGTGGGCACAAGTGGCCCAGATAACACTGTTTCGCACTTAGACACCCACCTGCCTTAGTGGGGTATCCTGCATCTCTATTGTATGGTCCTGCACTGCCGCTCATAGATTGATCGATCGGCGCCTTCAGTGCCAACGGGTCAGCCGTGCTATTCACAAAAAATCTATGCGGTGAAATTGTGTATTATTTTTATTAAAGAAACTGTGAAATGTGGATAAGATTAAATGTTGATTAAATGTAAGATGATGATGATGTTAGATATAAGATTAATGAATTATATATCAAAATTTAGGTAAACATTTAAAATAGCTCTGAAAAATGTTTTCTAATTTTGTAGTTTGTCTTTAAAAGTCCGAAGTAACAAAATTAAAGTAGTAAAATGTCCATAACCTTGGATGGAATAATAAAATGTAATTCATCTCTGTAGTGTTAAAATTATGCCAAGTTAAATCTATGCTCAAGTAATTCTATTTTTGTTAAGTTCTTAGTTTTATAACCGACGTCCAAAAAGGAGGAGGTTCTCAATTCAAATTTATGTTTTTTGTAAGTTTATTAAGAGATATCTTCGCAAATTCTGAACCGATTTTCATGATTCTTTTTTTATTCGATAGACTATGCTCCCAAATCAGTCTCATATAAGCCGGTGTAGTAGTGTTTTAGTAAAGAAAAAAAATTTTTTTAATGCAAAATTGAACTAACTTGTTGCGATGGAAGTCGATTTTTTAACGGGTTTTTTCGTTTCCAACTATTGGCCACTAGAAGCATTTTAAAATTTTGTACTTCTAAAAAACTATTCAAATGCATACATACACTCCTAAAATCATTCCATCAATTAGACGTGACTGCCGCTCAGTAGGTACTCTCCTTTTAACATTAACGATAACAATACACTGCGTGCTATGGTTTTTTTTTAACTACGGAACCTTAAAATGATTTAACTCAGTTACATTTTGTGCTGCAATTTATCAATGAATGTACCAAATTCTAATCTGGGTAAACAAGTGTTACCCAAATAAGAATTTACCTAAGTTGTAGGATAAGAATGGAACTCAATAACCGAATACTAAATAGTCTTAAAACTAAATGAGAATTGGAATTAAAGCGTCGCCATTTAGCTAAGAGATAAGTAGAAGGAACAGCCCTTAGTGTGGAGTCGTTTGGCACTATGTCGAGCTTAACTACCGCCGCCGCGCGACGCGCGACGCCTTGGGAGATTAAAGATGTGGCTTGCTTTTGTTTTTGAAGATACGAGCACTTGGCTTTAAGCAGTTAATGCATTTGTTGCCGCGAAACGGTTCCATCTAATACGATAATTTAAAAAAAGTTTTATATTGAAATAACTTGAATCTTATTTTCTGAATGATATTTTTATTTATTGTTGTAGTAATAATCGATTGAAGATTATATTATCCTTGAATTTGGACGTTGTGCTCTTTATGCAGGTTTCTCAAATACTGTCAACGATCATCTTAGTTGTTAATTCTCGTCGTTTACACCGTGGACTAGTAGATGCTTAACCTTCCAGAGGTCACGCGCGGTCTTGGAGTCCGCAACGAAGTTATTTTAGTAATTTTACGCAAACTTTAAACAATAGACGGTTGCGCTTCCTTGATATCCTTGGGGGAGTTAAGTACCACCTCTCAGTATCCCTGCGATATACGTCGCGAGCGCACGTGCTGTATAATTTTTGTTTATATGTCATTTTAAAGATTATGTATGTGATTTTAGAGTTCCTATAACATGATGCCATTGATGATAAGGTTGATTGATCTCTATAATAATAATTCTAAGCCAAATAGTGAATAAAACTAGTAAATAAAATTTCATTTAGTTTCTTTATTATGTTAATTTATAAAGTTGTTTAGTGTCTTGGGAACAAAAATTTGCGTTTTCGTAGATTGTTTAATTATTAAGAGCAAATAAAAAAATATGTTTTTTTAATAATTTTTAAAACAAAAAACTTTTTTTGATTTTGTGCTACACAATGTCATGTAATATTGAGTCGTATTCTATAACTAGACTTGTAATGTAGCGGAATCACAGACCGCATGCAACTACTTATGTTTCACGCAAGGGTGTGACCCCTGAAAGGTTAAATTAGACGACATGATCATAAAAACCCTGCTCTATTACATAAAACTAGATCTATAATTTATCTGATGTGCTAAAATTCTTGGATACTCTCGCCAGAGGGTATCATATCTTTCGTTTCTTATAGCATGAAAAGTGGATGTTTAGCCTTACATTACAGGGTCGTATTAAGGCAGGTATAATAAATATTGACCACGCTAGCGGGTCTCTTTGAACCCTGGTACTAGTGGACCGGTATGCTACACAAAAGCGATTTTCTTTTAAGATCTCAAATTTTATTATTATAAAGAAGTAAAGTTTGTTAGTATGTAAGTTCGGATGTAAGAAGTTATCACCGAAACTGGTCATCCTATTTCAAAACTTATTTCAACAATATTTAGAATTGACTTTCCGGATGAACACAAGCTAAAAGGAGTACACGAGCCTTCGCGCACCCTTGATAATCGCGCGTGCGTCGATATCCACGCCGGCAAAGCTAGAACAATACTAGAATATTTTTTTGTTAGAATATTGTATTAATCTATAAAAATTAACATTGTTTCAGGTAAGTCACGACAGGACTGAAACTAAATGAACTAATAAAGTAAGTTGATAATCTGACGGGTTCGATCGTTGGTTGAATTTGTCTCGACAGATGCCGTGCTCCACTAGATGTCAGTCGTTAAGACACGTCGAAGACGAAGCCCTATTAGTGGTAATTAATATAATATTTATCTATGGCTGCATAGATTTTTATCGGAAATTCAGAATTTCTACTTACCAAAGAGTACATCTCGTGACTTGGGCGCAACAGTGCTTGAGACTTGATGGATATATTGTTATTAATAGTATACAATTGTTTTAGATTCTTATTGATTGTTACTTGTTTAAATATACGTCGTTATTCCATAAATTATCCTTGTTTTTTTTTTAAATTCATAATTGGTAAGCCTATGGCATCATCTCACCTGATGGCCGTTTAGCAATAAATCAATATATTTGCGCTCAAGGTCAAGTGGCGAGTGTTTTCAATTGGTCCATTTTCTAAGTGATATACAGCTTTGATCTCATAGATGAAAAGCTGTAGTGTTTTGTGTTCATTGCGATTGTACTTTTGACAAGCCGTGCCGATGCAGCGATTGTAAATAAAAAGGTACGCCTTTCAAACCATATTTGTTTTCACGACTGGGGTAATAAATCTGTCACAAAAAATGGCGCAGCGGGTGGGGGGCGGGGCTTGACGGAGCTATTATGAGAAATCATTGGGTTTCTATGGTTAGAAAAAATATATTTAAAAAAAACTGGCCAAGTGCGACTCAGGGTCACACAAACAGGGTTCTGCGCCAAAATTTAAAGTACCAACAAAACAAAACCTCTCAGTTCATACTTTGCTCTAGTTAAATAGGGGTCTATACTTATTCTAGACTCCAGAAATTTCATTTTTCCTGTGGGAACGGAAGGATTTTCGATTTTCTCACAGGTTTTCCTGTAATCTATGCATTTACCCACCTCCGTGACGTAATGGTTCAGTCCATTAGCTTCACATCAGAAGGTCACGAGTTCGATTCCCGGTGAAGTCTAACTTTGTATGACTCGTTTTGGTTCATTTAAGGGCATTTTCTAAGCCGACCTGGCTGGCTACCACCACCTTACCTAAGTTTTGCCGCCAAGCATCGATGTCAACAGCATTTAATGTGTTCCGGCTAGAAGATAAGATAGCCAGTTCCCCATTGCGTTGGGGAATCTCGATAAACCCGCTTCCATATTCGGCATCATCGTCACTTACCATCAGGTGAGATGATGTCAAGGGCTTACTTATTGTGAATAAAAAAAAGAAAAATAACCTCATATTATATTGTGATTTTTCAAGATTGTAGCGGGTTAGTTTTGGAGATAATGGTCAATTTTCGCCTATTTTCTTAAATGACTAAAATTATTTATCTCAAAAATATAACAAAATTACATTTGAAATTCTCACAACAAGTTTTTTTTTATTAGATATATTTATTTATTTTTATTTATATAAGCCTTTATTGCTGTTTTACAAAGTTTACAATATATATATATATATATATATATATATATATATATATATATATATATATATATATATATATATATATATATATTATTTTTATCGATTGTATGTTATGTTAAGCTATTTATTACACGTAATATTTTATTAATATATAATAAACGATCGGTTTCACTTTACAGCTTGTCCTTCGACAAAGGCCTCCTCTAAAGTCTTCCATTTCTCTCTGTCTCTCGCTTTCCTCATCCATTCTGGACCAGTTACTTTTTTAAGGTCATCTTCCCAACGTTTCGTTTGTCGCCCTTTGCTTCTTTTTCCATTCCTGGGATACCACTCTGTAATTATTTTTGTCCATTTCTCATTCATCTCCCTTAGCATGTGTCCTGCCCACCTCCATTTTAACGTCTTGCACACCTTTTTTGCGTCTTTGAATTTAGTTATATTTTTTATTTCTTCTAATCTTATTTTATCTTTTCTCCTGACGCTAATTACACTTCTCTCTATTCCGTTTTGACATACGTTTACTTTGCTCATTAGTTTTTCTGTCAATGCCCATGTTTGGCAACCATATGTTAAGCATGGTAAAATACATATATTATATACCTTTCTTTTCTCTTTGATGGGCATGTGTTTATTTTTCATAACTTCGCCGAGAGACCAGTATCTTTTCCATGTATTGGCTATCCTTCTTTCAATTTCTTTATGCATAGTATTTTTTGTGGATATAAGCTGTCCTAGATACACGTACTCTTCTACGTATTCTATTTTGTCTGTATTGACTATGATGTTATATGTCTGTGAAGTATTAGTCATAATTTTTGTCTTTGCCGTGTTCATTGTAAGCCCTGCTTTTGCGCTTTGGTATGACAGTTGTTGCAACATTTGTTCTAACTTTTTTGGACACTCTGAAAATAAAATTAAATCGTCTGCAAAACGTAAATGGTTTACCTTTTCACCGTTTATGTTAAGTCCTTCGTGGTCCCATTGCAGATTCCTAAATATAATTTCAAGAGCTGCTGAAAACAACTTGGGTGAAATAGGGTCCCCTTGTCGGACGCCTCTCTCAATAGGAAATTCTTCTCCAGTAGTTTCGAGCCTGACTTGAGCTGTGCTTTTGGAGTATATATTCTGGAGTATTCGTATGTATTTTCTGTGTATTCCTTGTATACGCAGCGCTTCCCAAATGAAACCATGTTCCAAGGAGTCGAAGGCTTTATTATAGTCAACAAATCCCAGATAGTATGTTTTGTTGTATTCGTTGTATTTTTGTAGAACTTGCCTTAGAACATGTATATGGTCTATTGTTGAAAATTTACTGCGGAAACCTGCCTGTTCTTTTGGTTGGTTTTCATCGAGGGTAGAAGTGATTCGAGATAGAATTATTTTTGAAAAGACTTTATAAATATTAGACATCAGACTAATAGGTCTGTAATTCCCAATGTCTCCTTTTTTATGAAGTAATATTATTGTAGATTTCGTCCAGTCTTCTGGGATAATTTCAGTATCTAATATTTTGTTAAATATGTCTGTTAATATAGAAGCAATTACTGGTATAGTAGATTTTAATATCTCATTTGTTACTTGATCAGCACCTGGGGTCTTGTCCGTCTTTTGCGAATTGATTGCTTTAACTGTTTCTTCTTTTACTATTTTAGGGATAGGTTCAAAATCTATTGTATTTATGTTGCTTGTTATTTCATTTTGGTTTTTGCTTTGGTAAAGATTTCGATAGTAATCCGTAGCTACTTTTAATATTTCCTTTCTTTTATTTGTGTAATTGTTGTATATAGTCTTGACTTTTAGCATCCAATCTTTTTTCGTGTTTAATTCTTTTATTGTTTTTTTTATTCCACCGGTTCTTTTGATATGTTTCTTTAATGTATTTTGCCTTTTGATTTTTTTATCTTTCCTCATGTTTTGGTTAATCTTTTTACTAAGTTCTGATATTTTGAGACGGTTAATTTTATTTTCTTTCTTTTGTAGTAATTCTTTCCTTTCTTTTAATAACTGGTATGTTTCATCGGAAATTGTTGTTCTACTATCTGTGTATACTTTTTTAGTTTCTGTTTTCAAAATGTTTATAAGTTTCTCGTATTGTTCCTGTAGCGGTAGTGGTTTCTTTACGTCTTTATTTGTTAGTTCTTGTAAGTTATTTATAAATTGAGCGGTATTACCGAAACATAAAATGGTTGACTTATCTGTATAAAATCGCCTTTTGATCTTTATTGGTGTTCCTGTTAGTTTAGCACGAACCATTTTATGGTCCGAATTGAAATTTAGGTTGTGTATGATAGATACGTCTTTAGTAATTTTGGCATTATTTGACATGATAAAATCAATTTCGTTTTTGTGAAGTCCATTTGGAGAGATCCATGTCCACCTTTTTGTTTTCTTTTTCTTATAAAAAACTGTTCAAGATCTTAAGTTTATTTTCTAAAGCAAATGTGACTAGTCTAGATCCATTTTTGCTCCTTTTACCCTGTCCATATTTTCCCACCGTATATTTTTCTCCACTATTGTTACATGTTCCTATTTGTGCGTTGAAGTCGCCCATAACTATAGTATTTTTGTAACAATTTTGCATAGACATTCTTAGATCTTCGTAGAATTTTTCAATTTTGTTTATATCTTCCTTCTTATTCGATTTAGTTGGTGAGTATGCCTGGATGATCGACCATTTTTCTTCTTTATATAAAGGTAGCGTTATGTTCAATATTGTTATTCTTTCAGATATTGCTATTATTTCTTCTATTCTATGTGCGAAGTTCTTTTTAATTAAAAATCCCACTCCATACTGTCCTTGTGTTTCACCTTTATAATGTAAAATATAGTTTCCGTAGTCATTTATACCTTCTCCATATCTTCTCATTTCACTGATTCCTATTATATCCCATTTTATATCTGATAGGGCTAATTCGAGTTCCAGACGTTTCTCAGTGGTTGTTAGTGATTTAGCATTAAAAGTAGCTATGTATATATCCGATGTAAGTTTGTTATTCTTTAGAGGGTCGTGGTCTTTTTCCCCCACGAGGACCAGTCGGCTTGGGGGAGGAGTTTTCGTTTCTTTGATATATTGTTTCTTATTTGGTTGATGTTTCCGATCGCCGGTGCCTAATTGATATTGTTTCATTGCAGTTGAGCTAGTTGAAAAGGAGTTAGACCGAATCCTCATCATATCAAATGCATTTTTCCTATTGGTCGATGATGAGGTTAGCGTTTGTTGTTTTCTTGGTTGAACGTCTTCTTGTGGGGAGTTGGAAATTTCTCTCTTCCTTTTATCTTTATTGTTTGGGTTTTGCTTGACCACGAGTTTATCATATTTTAGGTAGGCAAAATTTCCTTTTTTCCTCTCTTCCATTACTTTAGGTTGTAGTGCCTTCCTCCTTTCTAAAGTTTCTCTTGAGAAATCTTCAGTTACATATAATTCCTTAAGTTTCTTTTTATTTCTCATGATCTCATTCTTTCTCCACCCACCTACCAATGAAAGGACTGTGGGCCTTGGTTTATCATCTTTGTTTGCTTTACCGATACGATAAATTTTGTTTACTTCCCAATCTTCTAAGGTAAAGTTCAATCCATCCGAAAAATGTTTTTTAACGTTATTAAGTAGGTAACTCCCGTATAGATTTCTCCGTTCTCCGTATTAGATATATTATCACAGTTTAAAAAACTTTTTTTTAGAATTTACCCCCCAAAAGTGGCCCTCAAGTTCAAAATTCATTTATATTCGTTGCAAGTTTGTCTTTGGGTCTTGTATATGTGTACCAAATTTCAACTCAATTGGTTCAATAATTTCCGAGCAAATTGGCAGACGGACAGACAGATACGCGAGTAATCCCATAATGTTTCAGTTTTTTACTTTAGAGGTAAGGAACCCTAAAAAGTTATTATTGCAGTTGGCGTAAGACATTTTGTATGAAAAATCTATGAACTTTTGACAAATCCAACTGCGCATCTTAAGTTGGTCGAATATTATAATTATATTCCTAAGCTAAGAAAGACTATTTTGTCGTGATATGTTTCCTTTTAAATTAATGCCGCACTTTTTCCAATACTCACTTTTTAAATTTGCTGATAAAGCGGTTTAGCTGGTAAGTGGTGGGGACATTGACACCAACATATTTTACCACTTTAAAACTTTACAAATCATTTATCGTAAAAAAATGATCTTAGCCAAACCCTCAGTAGTTTTTGAAAGACCTATTTAACGATACCCTACCTACATGATAGGTGAAGTAAACAAAAAAACCCTCACTTTACATGTATGGGAGGCACCCTATTTTTCAACTGATTTTATTCCATAACTTGATAGGGGTCACAGGTTTGTATAACTATACCAAATTTCATCTTAATGGCCTTATATATATATTACAATACATAAAAGAACTAGATCTTCGATTTCACACAAAAAACGTCTTAACAGGAGATAAGGATATAAATATTTAAATTGGTATGTAAGACAGAGAGGGAGAGCCGCGAAAGTACACCTCTGTAAACAAAAAGGGTAACTTTATGTTTTGACAGCGTGATCATGAATCTCGTTTTTTTGTGATCTGAGTTTTTAAGTGTGTTTGAGACAAACTGCTGTGTCATACCGACAGACAGACAGACATACAGACGAACATGGCAGAAGTGTGAGAGTTAGCTTGACTACAATACCCTAAAAAGACTAAAATTTTCATCTAATAAGTTTTTACAAATGTAAATGAAAATTATATTACTGGGCCCGCGTGGTCGACTAAAGCCTGATCGCCCTAATTCAGGGTAGGCTCGAGCCCCTCGGTGGGGACGTTTATGAGCTGATATGAATGAATTGTATTGAACAGGCAGTATAAGCTGTCGGCTGCACCTGTTTAAGTATTCGGTACCGATATAATAACTTAAAACACTTACCAGAGACGATTCACAAAACATAACTATAACTTACACAAAATCCCAACGCAACTAGTTCCGAAGTTCGTTCACCGTCTGCTAAATCAGTGGGAAAATGATGGCAATCCCATAAGTTTCCCATAAGTTGGTTCTGCTGACAACAAGCCTATTACTAACTATCGGAGTTTAGGGTTCCCCGGAAGGGCGAGGGAGCGCGAGGGAGCGCGAGGGAGCGCGAGGGTTCCTTGAGAGCTAACGAGCCGGCCAGGCTTTACGTCTGTGTAGTCAGTCTACTGTCTGTCTGTCCAATTCGTCGTAGACAAGTAAGTAAATTAAAATTTGTTTACTGTGACTTTTGTTTTTGAGATTATTTCTTTTTTTTTAATTTGCATACTGCCTGCCTCAAGTTGTTTTTTATTGAGGATACTAACTTTTGCCCGCGGCTTCGCCCGCGTGGACATAGTATTTATGACTGACTTAGAGGGTGCGCGGTGCGCAAGCTGCAAGCGGCTCGCGAACGTGGACATGAATTTTCTCCTGATCCCTCGGGAAATATGTCAGGATATGTTTCTTAGTAAATCATGTCCTTTCCCATCCCCTCAACCATCTCTGTGCAAAAAATCACAAAATCCATTTTAACCAAAAAAGAGTATATTTTCAGTTCCCTCAGGAACTGCATCGGGCTATGCTATATTTACGGGATAAAAAGTAGCCTATATCCATCCTCGTGACACAGGCTACCTGCATGTCAAATTTCACTAAGATTGGTCAAGGCGTTGAAGCGTAAAAGGGTGACAAAGAAACCAAGAAACAAATTTTCACATTTTTAATATTTGTAAGGAGTCTAGTCTCCGCTTAATGATTTACATTTAAATGAATGTAACATTTACATCAAACATTTAATTACTTTACATTTATTTTGCTAAATTAATGTTTTCCATAAAAAAATGTGTAAGACCCTATGGGACAGCTTAAGCCAATTTACAAGAAAAATAATTATCCCAGGAAACAGCTAGCCACCTTCGCTACCTCATACTTTTTTTTGCCCTGCCTTTTTACCACTACTCAAGGAAAGTGCAATTTTCTTCAGCCTCATCTGATTCAATTGCATCCAGCCCGTCTCATCTCAGCCAAGAAAGGAGCGGAAACACTTGGATCCGGTTCTTGAGAACTAATTACTACGTGACGCGGCCCCGGTTTTTATTCCGCCCTGACTTTGTAGTTCTGCTCTGGAAATCTTAGCTCTGTTGTAGAGGGATAAGAATGTTCGGAATAATAAGTGTTGTTGTGCAATCTTGTTAGTTTAAGTGTGTTTCAGACTTCATACAGCAAGATATGAGCTGAGAATTTGTAAAGATGCTTCGAAATGTTATTTTCAAGTGGTGCTTTGTATCATGCCAGTTTACTGTGCGCAATATTGATTTTACTGCACACGTTATTTTATCATAAAAAATTTGAGTGCGTTTGAGTACATCTCACCTGATGGTAAGTGACGATGTAGTCGAGGATGGGACACGCAAACTCAAATTATGCTATTTACCTATAAATTGCCCAAAATAGGGGGGGTGGGGAGGGTGGACGCAAAGTAGAATGTGCAGATATGTATGGGCCTTGGTCTAAGAAAAAAATGTAGTGGCCACTTTCGAAAGTAGTCTTTATTTAATTTAGTAAGCTTATAATAATTCTTTTATTTGTAACTAAATTGTATACCAAATTGTTAATTTGTACTGTAACTGTATAAAAATGTATTGTGTGTGCTGGGTGAAATCCTAAATAAACGCTCATCTATCTATCTATCTATAATATCACGGTAAATTGTCAATCGACTTACAATTTCATGGCCTATACTTGTATCTCCGATAAAACCGGTGATTTCTTCTTCTGCGAAGCATTCTGCTACCCAGAGGGGGGGGGGGTATAATAAATCAAACCTGACCGAACCTAACATCGCTCGCTTCACTGGCACATTTATTTAGTTTTATTCACTTCGCTTAGTGTTATCGTAATGTCACTAGTGAAATTGTAAGCAGTATGTTACGGTTCACAATCTTTCGACTTCTTTTTTTGAAATGTCATTTCTGGCCCGTTGTATGAAGTGTCCAGGCTGTGCTTTGGAGCTCATTATTTTGGAACTCAGATCTTTCGACAGGTCACAATCTCGGTACAGCTTTACGGTGACACATACATTAGGTAAAAGGAAACTCATTACTGTTGTACTAATACGTAAATTAAATATGTGGAAGATACTAGACCCCTCTAGGTCTCGCTAGTTTTCCTGTTACTATTTGATATATGACTCCATGTAGTTTTGAAAACTAATTTACTATATTTTCTAATTTACTCCCCAGAAGTAAACTAAAATATGATAACATTTACTCGACAAAAATACACAAAGGTACAAATAACACTAAGAAAAAGTTGAAAAATCATAACGTACTCATACGATAGTAGTGTTTCCCTATTTTTAAGCATGTTCAAAAATAGATTGTTTAAGTTTTATTTCCATCTTGGGGTCACCGACATACTTATTTAATATAATATAAAAGCCGTTTATTTCTTGCTTTTTACAAAATATTTATGAGTACTTATAACATAGGAGAAATAAAATATCTGTATATTTATCCAATGTTTGGTTAGTTACTTAGTTAGTTTTTTTTAATTTAGTTTAGTTAGTTCTGTTAGTATTTCTCACTATTTGTTATTCCAATCAAGTTTATTAATCGGCAAGAACCCGGTTCGGGTATAGGCCTCCTTCAAAGATGCCTATTTGTATCTATATTGTGCTAATAACCTCCAGTTTGTGCCAGCTGTTCGTTTGTTATCATCCTCTTAGTTTTTACCGACATTCATATGAGTACCAAATTTCAACTCAATCAGTCGAGGACAGACAAACAGACACACGAGTGATACTATAAGGGTTTCGTTTTTCCTTATGAGGTATGGAACCGTAAAAACACAAAACAGTTGGAAACCACTTTATTGTTTCTCCAATAAGAGCATCGATCCACCAGTTTACTCAAACACATATTCTGTATCGAAGTATGTGTTAAATTGTCCAATAATATGAGACATTTCTCGGTCGATAACGTCCAATGAACCTTGTAACTTTTGGACAACTTCCCCTACCGTCATACTGGCACAAATGACCCGTATTTCTTTGCTTTTACGATACATGAATTATGTTATACCTAACAATTTATGACTATTATCAATTTGTTTTTTCAAGCTGCTTCAAAAAGGAGTTCTTTTTGTAATTAAATATTTAAGTGCGTTTGTCTACATATAACCTGATGGTTAGTCACAATCTATTCGAGGATGGTACACGCAAACTCAAATAATGCCTATTCACTCTCGCCTTGAAAATCCCCAAATTGTAGGAGTCGGGAAACACAGAAGCAGGCAAGGTGTTTCACTCCATTGCTGTCCGCATAGTAACAAAGGAAGCGTAACGCTTCGTGCGTATAGGCGCGACATCAAAAACAAAGGGGTGGAACCCCTCCCCGCGTCTCGTTGACCGAAGGTAGAATAAAGCTGGGGGAATGAGGTCGTGCAATTCTTGTACACAATCTCCGAAATGAATACGATAGAATACCGAAAGACCGAAGGATCAGATCCACTGACTTTATTCACGTCTAGATTTCGAAGTACAGTAAATATGGCGGATACGAATAGGCGGCATAGTAGAACCGCAAGGAGATAACTGTGGTGGTATATTATTCGCTGTATCAAGATATGAGTTTTTGGCAAAAATGGAGGCAAAAAGGGTTGCCTTGTCAGTTTCCGTATAAGCCAGCGTTCCATCGGGTTTCAGCAGTGCAGGCGAAGACGAGCGACAAAAGTTCACCTCAACCGATTTAGCCAAGGACCAAAACGCCTTACTCCCAGAAGGGTACGAAGCTAGTTCTGGTTCGATGAGGCTTGCATGGTAGAAACTTGCCCTGCGCAGCGGCAAACCGATTCTTATTTCGACTGCAGGTTTTTTTTTATGTTTGTTATGCGATAGATTATACAGTGATTGTCCTGTTTTTTTTTATTCGAACATTATCAAAATTGGTATAGTACTTTTTTAGAAAATTAACAAAAACCAAAAATATTAATACAAAGTTGTAGTAAATTGTTGGGATGGAAGTCGGTTTTTTAACATATTTAGCGTTTACAATTATATTTAAAATTTGTTATTAATTTACTAAGTGAACCATTTCATTTAATAAATATCCTGAAAAAAAAACAAAATCCCGTTATTCGGTGACTATTCATAAATAACAAACAAATCCGGACTCGGCACCACCAGCTCCGAGTCCAGCAGTGAAAACACTGGATTGGCTGATGAATCATCATCATCATATCAGCTGAAAGACGTCCACTGCTGGACATAGGCCTCCCCCAAGGATTGCCACGAACACCGGTCTTACGCTACCCGCATCCATCGGCTTCCCGCGATATTCACCAGTTCGTCAGTTACGTTTTCTTGTGCGCGGTCGCCACTCGAGAACTTTATGACCCCAACGGCCATCTGTTCTACGAGCTATGTGCCCTGCCAGTTGCACTTCAGTTCAGCGATTCTGTGAGCTATGTCGGTTACTTTGGTTCTCCTGCGGATCTCGTCGTTTCTGATTCGATCACGCAGAGAAACTCCGAGCATAGCACGCTCCATTTCCCTTTGGGCATCCTTGAGCCTTCTTATGAGGCCCATAGTAAGCGACCATGTCTGAGTTCCGTAAGTCATCGCTGGCAACACACACTGGTCAGAACCTTAGTCTAGAGACACTGCGGTATTTGGGACGTGAAGATATTGCGAAGCTTCCCGAACGCTGCCCAGCCGAGTTGGATTCGTCGATTGATCTCTTTCTTGAAGTTGGAACTACCTAACTGGACTGTTTGTCCCAGTCATCGCTGGCAACACACACTGGTCAGAACCTTAGTCTGGAGATACTGCGGTATTTGGGACGTGAAGATATTGCGAAGCTTCCCGAACGCTGCCCAGCCGAGTTGGATTCGTCGATTGATCTCTTTCTTGAAGTTGGAACTACCTAACTGGACTGTTTGTCCCAGGTATACATATTTGTCAACAACAACCTTTAGAGGGGTGCGTGTGACACGGAAATTAGTATATTATTTATTAAGTGTTATATGATCTCACTTCTGAGTCATGTTTACAAGCTGTTTTCGAGAGTTATTACGAATCGTCTCGCACGCAGGGTTCACGACTTCCAGCCTCCCAAACAAGCTGGGTTTCAAAGTGGCTTTAGTACCATAGACCACATACATACGCTGCGGCAGATTATACAGAAGACCAAAGAGTACAATCAGCCACTATGCTTGGCGTTTGTGGACTAGCCTTTGATTCAGTTGAAACCTGGGCTTAAGTCTCTCCAGCGGTGCCGAATTGACCATCAATACATCGAAGTGTTGAATGTCTGTAAGAAAACGCCTGTATGTCGGTTGGCCTCTAGGAACAGAACTCGAAACCTATCCAGTTGCAGCGAGGGGTGAGACAGGGAGACGTTATATCTCCGAAACAGTTCACCGCTGCCCTGGAAGATGTTTTCAAGCTTCTGAACTGGGGGGGACTCGTCATCAATTGAACGGCGAGAATCGAGATAATTAATGCCTTAGGAGTTATTTTAATGTCTCTTTACGGATTATATCAGTCATTATATTAGTCATCTTTTCTACAGTGCTGCACACAAAAGTGAAGCAATATTGTAAGAGGGGCTTCGTTTTACTTATTAAACTGAACAAATTCTCAGCCTTCACATAAATCGCTCATAGTAATTGATTCGATCGAAAAAGTGGCGATGAGTTACGGTCCTCCTAACCAGAAGTCCTGGGTTCGAATACCTACGGGAAGCACCGATTTAAATAAGCTTCAATTATGCTACACGATGGGAGAAGAGTTGACTTTTTTTGGAGTAATTTTTTTTAACTTTTTTACTTACCTTTTTTTCTTTCTTTTTGTTAAGGAGTGAGCGTTAGCAAGCGACGATGAAGGAGTGAATAAGTTTTTGTGATGGTAAAAATCAAATTGAGATTTTGATGGTGATCAATGGTCTTACAGTTATAGTCTAGAAAACAAAAAAATATGTTTTTGTGTGTGTGAGTGAGTGTGTGTGTGTGTGCGTCTGTCTGGTGCTCTAGTTACCAAACTACGATTTAGGTGAAATTTTTGTTAGGGCAATATTATTTTATGTCTCTGGCCATTTTATTTAAGTAAAATTTATCGTGCTTTTTAAGTGTTGCCAATATATTAAAAATAACTTATTAAATGGATCTTATGATTTTGACATAACTCGGTAGAAACGTTACTATAATTTTACAAGACCTACAGCACGCGATAGTACATTATTCCAAGACAAATCGCCATAACGTAGCTCCCATACATCCAGAGAGTTTTTTTATTTTTCTTAAAAATGGCTCTTACGATTTATAAAACTTTTTTATTAAATAGAACTTGATAAGCACTTATGCACTGGGTAGTTAATTATTTCAAGGAAAATCCGAATAAGGTACCTCCCATACAAGCAAACCCAAATTATTTGTAAATATATCAAAGCAGCGGTCAGTGCAGAACCGGTCGTCGTGGAAATCCTTGGGAAAGGCTTTTGTCTAACTGCGAACGTCCTTCGGCTGATATCATGATAATGATGTCAATGTCTGAAAGATTAAAAAATCCTTATAGACAACTGGTTGTGAAACACAGTTGCGATGGCGGCCGGTAGGGATATACTTACCTAACTTTTTGTCTTTTCTACTATGGAAATATAAATAAAAATAATAATATATAAGTGTAATGTTTGTTGTTGATTTGTGTATGCCCGTCTACGACAGTAGGTGGAGGCTTACGAAAAAGTATGCACAGCGTAGCTGTTCAATTCATTTTATTTGCGTACTGACAGACTTCCTTGGGGAAAGGTTTTTAGTATAGAATACGAATGAAGCGCCCGTAAAATATTGCTAAACCTTTTTGTTACACAAAAAGTTTGATACTCTCTTGTAAAAAAAAATGGCATATAAGATTAATGCCTGAGTGGTTCAGTTTTAATTTGCAGCCTAAGCTCAGCTGCCGAGGAAGCAAAAATGTATGAAAATAATATGAAAATAACGGGCTTCTTTCCACTGACCGGCAACGCATGCGGCACCGGCCCAATGGAAAAACCACAGAATAGAAGAATTCTATAGAACGCTGAAGATGGTTTCGAAGTACCAGCACCGAGCGAGTCATTACACCTACAGCACACTACATACAGGCTGTTTCTATTGGATATTTTTGTAAAATAACCTCCCCCAAAAACAAAAAACAAACCTATAAAATCAAAAATTAAAAAAAATTAAAACGTATAACATAAAATTGAGTTTATCAAAATTGACAGAATGACAATGGAAAAGTGATACCATGATAGTAAAACTGATTTTTTTTTTCTTATCTGTGGGAAAAACGAAGCCCCACCCGGTGCCATGCCGATGCAGTGCCGTTGCAATGCCGTTGCCGTGCCGGTGCCGTGCCGGTGCCGTGCTGTTGCCGTGCCGGTGCCGTGCTGTTGCCGTGCCGGTGCCGTGCCGGTGCCGTGCTGTTGCCGTGCCGGTGCCGTGCCGGTGCCGTGCTGTTGCCGTGCCGGCTAGTGGAAATACAGCCAAAGAGACGAGCACCGGCCGTGTTGGACGTAAAGACGTTACGTGCCGGTGTTTGCATTCCAAGCATCCCCTAATATCTCCGCGCTGCTCACACTTTTCTCCCGATTGGTGTCGGCCAATGATGTTGTAGGAAAAGACGAAGGAATAATAAAGAAATGAATTAATTTGACTTTTTATTATGGAAATAAACAGTATATATTTATTGTAGGGTGCGTGATTAGGATGTGAAGGAAACTCGAGTCTTTGATAGAGAAAGTATATTATTATGTTCAAACACACGATAATATTCTTAATTAAATGCTAATTATATATGCTAACAGTGAATGCACCCGAACCGCGCGCTGCTCAAAAATGCACTGTTAATGCTATGCCGCACGGGCGTTGACGGCGGCGCGATACAGGATGTTCGGTGCCCGTGCACCGAACATTTATATTAACTACATTTACAAAAAAAAACTTTTTTTTAATTCTGACAACTACACATCTCTGTTATTTGTAATTGCTACGCAACCGCCTTACAGTCACGTGTGAAGAGTTTTTAAATGGGCATTTCATCCGCCTAAGTCGGCCAAAGTCAAAGAAGATTTTTTAATAATTTTATGTCTGTGCATCTAAGGAGTTTGTATTTAGCGTAATCAAAAGATATTGTAAAATACTAACAAAAACTAAAAAGTCCAGTCAAGTCACGTCACTGGGTTTTTACTTTGAGCGACCTAGGAGTAAGAAGGTATTGTGATGGCAAAAAATTAAATCTCAAGACTTTGATTGTGAATCGATTGTCTTACACTATTAAAGGCTTAAACTAAAAATTAAAAGTCTATGTATCTATGTGTGTATGTCTATGCATCTGTCCGGTGCTCTAGCAGCCTACTCAACTAAACGGATTTTGATGAAAAGTTTAGGACGATCTTATTTTTATCTCTACCTGTTTTAGTTATTAGATTAACCACATTAATAAAAAAAGAATACTTTATCTGGAAAATGGCTCCAACAATTTTAATAATTTTTTTATATGTCACTACAACTTTATGCGGCCACTGCGCTATGAAGTTCAATATTCCAAGAAAAATCGGAATGGAGTACTTCTAAAACAAATCCAGAGATTTGTTATTTTTACTCAAAAATGGCTTTATAGATATAATGAAACTTTGTGACTTATTAAAACGTAACAAGACTCGTGAGATTATTTAAAATTTTCATCAATTCTGATTAATCTTTTTCTGCTAAGTACCTAAGCGTATTTTTTGTTTAAATATAAGCGAAGGGTAAAGGCTACGTGTAAAAGTATGCACAGCGTGGCGGTGAATTTTTCATTTCAAAATGTAATAAATAAATAGCAAATGAGAAATAAATGTATTTACATTAAATATTAAAATGTAAATTAAATTATTATATTATTTATTTAAATATAAGTAATTTGTTATTTTATTAAATTTATAAAATCAAAAGTTACATATTTTTATAGAAGGGATAAATCGGCAGGTAAGAGAGTATTTTCCTTAGCAGGTTTTAGTTTTCAAACTTTCATCTTGTCATCCTAACTCTAGTATTTTTAATTCTTTACAAACCCTAGTTTGTTGTCGATGACATCCCAGCATTAAATCTTTTAATGGTTTAAAAATCAACCCCAAATAATTTCTTCTTAGATTATCACATTAGAATTCAAAAAACAATTGAAATGTTAACACCCTGAGAACATCGAGTCACCAGTCACTGGCGAATGGCGATAGACTACTAGAAACTTAAGCTAAGAAGCGAACGCAGTCCCGGTGACCTCCGTCTCCTGTAGGGTCCGCAGCGATAGTCGGGATGTGAATATGAGAAAAGTGTAAAAAGACACATCAAAGTCATGTTATTTTGACTTTTACTTACAAAGTCTCTGGTGTTGCGTATGTCAAGTGTTTTAAACTGCAGTATAAATATTAAGAAATAAAATTCATACAAGCGTCGGTGGCTCAACCGGTAACGACTCGGTCCATCTAACCAGAGGTACCGGGTTCAAATCTGGACGGCCAATGTACCAATGAGTTTTTCAAAAACTTACGTACATATCATTACCGATTGCTTTAACGGTGAAGGAAAACATCGTGAGGAAACCTGCAAAGGCCTGCGAAGAAACTCGAAGGTTGTGTGTGAAGTGACCAACCCGCACTGGGCCCGCGTGGTCGACTAAGGCCTAATCGCTCTGATTCAGGGTAGGCTCGAGCCCCTCGGTGGGGACGTATATGAGCTGATATAATAATAACAATAAAAAATCCATACATAACTTCTTTTCACTTCTCATATTTAGTAATTTAGTAATATACTTCATGTGGATGAGCCTGTGTACACGTGAGCGTAAACCGACTTAGAATGTGTAAATAAAAAAAATATTTTTTTAATTACCCTTTTGTGTGCAACACTATTTATTACCACTACAGTGTAAGGATCCATAGCGGTCCAACGCCAAATGAGGTTTGCGTCTGCGCCGACATGACTAGTCACCGGGCACCCGCTGCGGCTGCTCCAGTACCCCGGACAGCATGTCCCGAGTTTCTGAACAACGGACACTAGGGCACCCGGGCCCGACCTCCTCCGTCTAGATGTCTCTGTTGGACGACACTATGGATTCTTTGGACTATGCTGTTACTGTGCATGTGCGAACTGAACATCAACCCACATTGTTTTTTTGTAATCTACATTATAAATATGAATATGATTATGTCGAATTTGTCATTTTAACTACATACCTGCTCCGGATCGTTCCTGGTGCAGAGGCTGTCCATAGCCATTAAGCGCGGAAATGCAGCTAGTGTTAAGGGCACCTTTGCACCGCAAATGACGATGGAGGGTTTATTTAAGGTATTTTAGGTGTTTTATTTTAAGGTATTTTAGGTATTTCATTATAGGTGTTTAAAGTATATTGTAATTAGTGTGATATAATTTTTAGGACTTATTAATCAAACATGCCTACCAGATTTTTATTCAAATTAATTATTTAAGTAGTTCAATATTAACGTTGTCATGCTAACTTTCGTGTAAAATTATTACTCGTCTTTTCGCTCTATACAGAGATTAAATATCATTGTCCTCATCGAATATTACAAACCTTTTTAATCTTCAACAGCGAGACTTCAGGAACTTTAGCGCTCTTTTGCCTATTCGTTCAATCGACGGCTCGCTCCGAATTATGAGGACTTTGCAGCTTTCTCTCGCAGAATGTCCCTTTTGTAAATTTCCCTGGTAACAAAAGGTTTTTTTTTATAAAGTCCTTTTCTAACATTTAACCTTTATCAAAATGTCCCTTTTATCTTTTTATGGTTTCATAGTCAACAAGGAACCCTTATAGTTTCGCTATGTTCGTTTGTCCGTCTATCCATGCTTTAACTCAGAGACTCTTTGTACTTGAAAGCTTTTATTTGACCTGGGTATACATTTAATTACTATTGAAATGAAAAAAATAGGGTACCTCCCCTATACGTTAAAGTGGGCTTGAATGTTTTTTTCGTCTATCTCATGTCCTCTCTAAGTTCTTGTTTTGTTTTGTTTTGTTTGTGTATATATGGTGTTGAGTATCTTTAGATAGGTTGTTTAAAAACATTGGAGACTATTTTTCGATTTAGGAATTCCTTTCCGAAATAATACGCTTTAAAGTGATGATTTTTGCTAGAATCAAATGATCCCACTACTTGCTATACCGCTTTTACAGGTCATTTAAAAAAATATGCAAATAGTAGGTATATAATGAATTAGAAAGGAGAACTAGTCCCGTTCACAAGATTACGTTAGTGAAAGAGTAAAAGTAACCTAACTGCATTACCAACTGCAACAAGAAATGTTTTTAGGGTTCCGTACCCAAAGGGTAAAAACGGGACCCTATTACTTAGACTTCGCTGTCCATCCGTCTGTCCGTCTGTATCTGTAAGCCTGTATTTCATGAACCATTATAGCTAGATAGTTGAAATTTTCACAGATGATGTATTTCTGTTGCCGCCTAACAACAAATAAGAAAATTAGAAAAAGTTAAAGTCTCTATACAAAAAACATGTTTTTTAAAACGTGAAGAAACTAGCGCTATCTAGTAGGGTACGGAACGCTTTGTGCGCAGTTCTGACTTGCAATTCAGCGGTTTTTTTTAAGAAATACTTTAATTTTAAAAAGACTTCGGGACCCAACTTTTCGTGTGGTCTGGCTCGCTCTTGGTCACTTTCCAAAACGCACTTTTGCCTTTTTTATCTAAAAGTATCTCAAAAGCTCTAATTGATAATGATATTGAAATTGGTTATTTCATAGAGTGAATTAAAATAGGTACTCGAATTTTCAGATTTAATGTTAATATTAAACACTTTGAGCAAGTGATGTTTTGCGAAAATGTCATTTTGAGAACGGGACGATTTGCTATCAGGGATTTCGTGCGAAAGAAACTTTCTGCGAAGGAGCCCTGTCAACTTCTTATGATTCGGAGCGAGCCGGCGATCGTGCGACGTATTTGTTACCAGGGGACTTTTTGCGATAGGGACGTCCTGCGAACAAGCTGTTTGCACAAATAATGTTTCACGTTCAAGTGTTTTGCTTGTTTCTACTTGTTCTTTAATTGCGTTACTTACTATCTGTGTGTGGAGAGTTGTTTCCAATGTTTTGCTCGTTTCTCGTTACTCTTACGAGCTGCGACGAAGTTCTAACACGTTCGATATTGAAATGAACATACCTTACTTACCTAATCTATTCATTCATATCAGCTCCTATACGTCCCCACCGAGGGGCTCGAGCCTACAATGAATTAGGGCGATCGGGCCTTAGTCGACCACAAGGGCCTAATGCGGGTTGGTCGACTTCACATACAACCTGCAAGTTACTCCGCAGGCGTGTGCAGGGTTCCTCACGATGTTTTCCTTCACCGTAAGAGCGTCGGATAATCGTAAATATGAAATCTAAATTCTAAATCACATTGGTACGTGGCAGGTTCGAACCACGACCTACCGAACAGGAGGCGGTGGCCCTAGCCATTACGCCACCTACGCTCCTATACTATACACAAGATTAAAAACAGTAACGAAATATTTTTTGAAAATAATAACAACAAAAATACAATAATATCAAAAAGAGTCTCTGTGTGTTCACGCACCCATCACAAAAAAAACGGTTAAAATAATATTAACGAAACTTTGAGCGATTATACTTTTAGGTTTAGAGTAATATTTAAGATACTTTTCTTTTTGGGAAAATTAAAAGTTTTGGTGTTATCAGAGTTGAGAGTTTTTTTTTATTCTCTATTGGTAAACCCTTGACAACATCTCAGTGCCCGAATCGTCAAACTTGGCACAAAACAGGATAGAGTGGCGCAGGAGACCAAGATCCACTTCGGGGTGACTGAGCCAGCGAACTACTAGTAGTAGTAGTAGTATTATCTGTCATGATGATATCTTATTTTTTTATTTCCAATTGGCTAAGAAGGAAAACTAACGTGTAAAGTGTCCCACAATCTCATCTCATCTACTACATTTCATCTACTCTAAATAAAATAACACCATTTCACCAAAAGCAATTTTCCAGGGTTCCATAGTTAAGCTAGGATTTATTATAGTTGCGCCATATCCGTCTGTCCGCCGGTATGTCACATCATCATCATGTATTACTCAAAAAAATGAAAATGAAATCAAATTTCGTTTGGTGATACAAATCTGTGACGCCTTAAATCTAAATATATATAACTCAAAGGTGACTGACTGACTGACTGGCATAGTGATCTATCAACGCACAGCCCAAACCACTGTGCCCAAACAATTTGGCATGCAGGTAGATGTTATGACGCAGGCATCCGCTAAGAAAGAATTTTAGGAAATTCCCACAGGAACCGCAAAAATCGGGATCTGCGCTGGTGAAGCTGCGGGCATCCACTAGTATGGAATAAAATTTGTAAAAAAAAAACGTAACGCACTTAGCCACTATTGAAAATTTTTTTGACGCTAACTTTTCCAAGGTTTACACACATGAATCATCCCTTTCTTCACATAATTTTGTGTGATAATACCGAGGTACTAGCCCAAGGACGAGACAAGCAGGCGTACAAAGAGAATGGTGGTTAAGTGCCTTTGCGCACGACAGTGTCGTCTGAACCTCTTTGCGGACGAAACCAAAGGATACTTGTTTCAGTTGGTCTTATAGCATTTATTGTTAGATAAAAGAAATACCTGTGGCTTTCTTTGCAATCCAATTTTCTTAGTTATTTTTATTTCTTCTTTGTATACTTTCTGTGTGTTTACATTGTCGCGATTGAAGTAAAAAAAATATTCAGTTCGGACTCCGTAGCACTAGTACGACTCGCTTTTAGCCGGTTTTGATAAGTGTGGTTTTACACACCAAATTTGACGCTTGTATGTATTGCCGTTTTCATGAGAGAACCAAACCAAAAATCTTAGAAAAACACGTTTCTTGTTTGGAGACCCTCCCCCCTAATTCCTTACTTTTTCACAGAGAAAGTGCAGGCACTAGAAAGAGATTTAAAATTTCTAAATAGAGATCTTGATATAAGCAGATTCGAAGTGTTACTAGTTTAAATAATCCGTTTCGCGTTTCTAATTTTTTACGACAGTACTTGGGGAAAGTCGTTCAGTATGCTACGACAATAGTTGGGGAAAGTTGTTCAGTATGCTACGACAGTACTTGGGGAAAGTTGTTCAGTAAGCTACGAAAGTACTCGGGAAAAGTTGTTCAGTATGCTACGACAGTAGTTGGGGAAAGTTGTTCAGTATGCTACGACAGTACTTGGGGAAAGTTTTTAAGTATGATGAGTAGAAGCCCCAGTTAACGAGTCCTACTATATCTATTTAGTGTTACACCGTTGTATAGGTAGTAATCTTCATCTTATCAGCTCATATACGTCCCCATCAAGGGGCTCGAGTCTACCTTTAATTAGGGCGAAGGGCCTTAGGCGACCACGCCTGCCCAGTGCGGGTTGGTCGACTTCACACACAACCTTCGAGTTTCTTCGCAGGCGTGTGCAGGTTTCCTCACGATGTTTTCCTTCACCGTAAGTGCGTCGGATAAACGTACATAATATGAAATCTAAATTCGAAAACACATTGGTACGTGGCAGGATTCAAACCACGGCCTCCCGGACAGGAGATGAGGCCCTTGGCATTGCGCCATTGACGCTCTTAGGTAGTAATAGTATTATATCTTTAGTATAAAATAAAGATACCAGCCTCCGCATCGTTGCCTTTATCCTTCGTTTTGATTCTTTTTATTTTGTAACAAAAATTACGATCATCATAATTAACCGTATAAGTATTTTTTTATCTATAAATAAAACACTTACTTAACCAATAATTCACAAGTACAACAAAAGTCTTATAAGGTTGTTTAACGTTACTTATTGAAATAACATAAAATTGTACTTTAAATGTACAGGACGTATACTTATGAAGGTATGATTTCGATTCTTAGCACTCGTAATAGGTATGTGCTTAAAAAGGTTGGCAATAACAAATTAAATGAATCTTCTAAATAAATAAAAATATAACGGGTCGCAAATGTCAACGCACATTCCTAAAACTTATTAGCCAGCCTTATCAGTATAAACATAGGTTTCATCTTAACCCGACCACGCCATCTCTTACCGAGGTTGTCGTAGATGCATCTATTGGAACAAACTGGAGGATGAGCAGCGGCATCTTTTCGCGTATTACGTGCCACCACACTACTCATCGTGATTACCAACTCGCCTGCCAAGCGTGGCGATTCTGCATATTTCCAGCAGTGGACGTCGCTCGGCTGATATGATGACGATGAGATTAATTTATGAATAGTCGTATTATTTAGACCATCGACAATGTACTGGGTGACTCGTTTTTCCTTGAAATGGCAAAAAGCAAGAGAAGATACTTATTACACTGAAAATACAGTAGGAGAAGCTACTCATGACACTGAACAAACAGTAGGAGAAGCTACTTTTGTCACTAATCAAACAGTTGGAGAAGTTACTCGTGACACAAAACGAACAGGAGTAGAAGCTACTCGTGACACTCAACAAACAGTAGGAGAAGCTGCTCTTGACAATAAACGAATAGTAGGAGAACCTACTCGTGACAATAAACAAACATTAGGAGAAGCTATTCTAACATCTAGCTTGTTATTCTAACACCTAACATGTAATTTTAACATCCTAACATATTATTCTAACACCTAACATGTTATTCTAACACCTAACATGTTATCATAACACATAACGTGTTTTACTAAAACCTAACATGTTATTCTAACAAAATGTGGGCGTAGTCTGTATTGTAAATCAATTACTTTAGGAATTTATTAAAAATTGAAAACCCGACTGCGTAAATAATTAACCTCTCTTTTTGGCCAGTCGGGTAAAAATATATCCTATGTCACTTACGGGATCAAGAAAAATCTAAGGTACCTCATACGTCAAAACTCTTAAAGCCGTTCAGGCTCTAGCAGGGAACATAGAAATCTACATACATACATACATACACTCAAAAAACTAGCTAAAACTAGCTACCACCATCTTATCTAAGTCTTGCCGACAAACATCAGTGTTAACAACATTGATGTGTTCCGGCTTGAAGATATTAAGATAGCCAGTTCTCCATTGCATTGGGAAATCTTGGTAAGGCCGCTTCCATCTTCGGCATCATCGTCACTTACCATCAGGTGAGATGATGCCAAGGGCTTACCAATTGTGAAAAAAAAATGCCGAAACATGCTGTGACATGTCTCAAATGCACCTGTTTCAATTACAGTGAAGAATAGGACCTGTCACGTGTCGAAAAAATTTTTTGTGCATACATCCTTACTTAATATTATAAATGTGAAAATGTGTTTGTTTGTTTGTTTGTTACCTTTTCACGCTTCAACGCCTTGACCAATCTTTATGAAATTTGGCATGCAGGTAGCCTGTGTCACGGGGAAGGACATAGGCTATTTTTTTGTCCCGGGAAAATAGCATAATCTGATGCAGTTCCTTAGGGAACTAAAAAATACTCGATTGTTGTGATTTTTTGCACAGAGATGGTTGAGTAGGTGGGAAACGACATAATTTACTAATCACCCTTAAAGACAGTCATAAAAACGATGTCCACGCGGGCGGAGCCGCGGAAAAAAAGCTAGTATATTTTATAACAATTGTTATCCCACTATTTGTTATGATTGTTGTGTGAAACTCAACATCGGATCCGGTCACTTAGGGCCACTTTTACTCGCACGGCCACATACCTGGCATGCCCACATCCCTGAACGTCCATGTCGCTCGAACGACCATAAAACTAGAACGATCCGGTCACTTACGGCCACTTCCTCTAATGGCCACTATCCAAATTCCTAGTTCGCCCACATCCTTGAACGACCACGCCTTTTTCTGCTAACCATGGGGGGGAGCCTCGCTTTGCGAGGCTCTTTGACTGTATAATCAATCAAACCTGACCGAACCTAATATCGCTCGCTTCGCTCGCTCATTTACAGTTTTTTTACTGTTTTATCTTTAAAAAAAAAGTACAATAAAAGAAGTGGTCGTTCAAGGAAATGTATGAATAAAGAAGTGGACGAACAAGGAAATGTACAAAAAAACAAGTGGTCGTTAAAGGATGTGGGCGAACTAGGAATTTGGATAGTGGCCATTAGCGGAAGTGGCCGTAAGTGACCGAATCGTCAACATCTACATTATTTTTAATTCGAGAAGTGACGGCATAGATTTTTTGCGTCATATTTTAAGTCAATTCTAAAAAACGGCAATCAGCTGTTTGGCTATCATTTGTTTGGACTACGATCCAAAGGCCAGTCAGCAGCTCCTACACTAATTTCGTTACATCCTGTATTATAAAACATAATGCAGAAAATTTAACAGGAAAATAAAATGAAATGTGATGTGATAGCTGTTGGATGGCTACAGTAATATTTTCGTTTGCTTACCCACATACTTATAATTCCGGCAGCAGAATGGGATGCAAATTCTTGTACACATGCGCTGTGCTAATATGCACGATATGAATGAATGAATAGCAATCGCTTGAGGCGTGAGGCGTGGACCACAGTGCGGCGAGGTGCCGAAGACAAGACACGTATTTGGTTTTGATAGATACTTCAATTAAGTTTTCTACGCAGATCTTTATGCTAAAGATGTTCAGATGTACGACGCGGGGGATATTTTCCGTCCATCTTGGATAACATGTTCATTGTTCAGGTATTTTTACCCGACTGCCCCAGAAGGAGGGTTATGTTTTTCGAGTATATGTATGTATGTATGTAGATTTCTATGTTCCCTGCTAGAGCCTGAACGGCTTTAAGAATTTTGACGTATGAGGTATCCTTAGATTTTTCTTGATCCCGTAAGTGACATAGGATACATTTTACCCGGCTGGCCAAAAATAGAGGTTAAGTATTTACGCAGTCGGGTTTTCAATTTTAAATGAATTCCTAAAGTTATTGATTTACAATACAGACTACGCCCACATTTTTTTAGAATAACATGTTAGGTGTTAGAATAACATGTTAGGTTTTAGTAAAACATGTTATGTGTTATTATAACATGTTAGGTGTTAGAATAATATGTTAGATGTTAGAATTACATGTTAGGTGTTAGAATAACATGGTAGATGTTGGAATAACGTGTAAGGTATTAGTATAATATGAAACTCGGCGCAGTGGATGCGGCTTAAGTTTACAGCACATAAGCAAGACGTTGGCAATGAAGCACATACCTGGAGCTTCAGGCTCGCGCTCCAGCACTGGAAAGTGTGGGACTCCAAATGCTAATGCCCTCCCTCGCAGATCTGCATGAGTTACGCCTTTCACACCTTGCGGTAAGCCCTGTTTTTTTTTCAAACCAATCATACTAATATAATAAATGCAAAAGTTTGTTTGTATGGAAGTATGTACTGATGTTTCTTACTCTTTCACACAAAAACTACTAAACGTATATGGCTGAAATTTGGTAGGTAGACAAATTAGGACCTGGATTAATATAAGCTACTTTTTCCACGCTCGCGAGCCGCCTGCTGCACGCGCACAGCGCACTCTCGGAGACGGTCATAGAAACTATGTGCACGCGAGCGAAGCCGCTGGCAAAAGCTAGTGTTACATACATCCAAGAGTACTTGGCGTTTATCTTGTAGAAAGCCTCTTGAAAAAGATAATCCTGTCTCCACAATAATCGGTCTTACTCAGGCGAGCAGAGGAAGTGATGATGCCAAAGAAAGAAGGATTTACATACAGAAAGTCATTTCTGAGAATTTACATGTACTAATATTCTAACAGTACCTAAACATTATTATTCGATTATCTTACAGAGTTGGAGTTTCTCTGCGTGATCGAATCAGAAACGAGGAGATCCGCAGGAGAACTAAAGTAGCCGACATAGCTCACAGAATCGCTAAACTGAAGTGGCAGTGGGCAGGGCACATAGCTCGTAGAACAGATGGCCGATGGGGCAGTAAAGTTCTCGAGTGGCGACCGCGCACCGGAAAACGTAGCGTAGGCAGGCCTCCCACGCGGTGGACCGATGACCTGGTGAAGATCGCGGGAAGCCGATGGATGCGGGCAGCGCAGGACCAGTCGTCGTGGAAATCCTTGGGGGAGGCCTTTGTCCAGCAGTGGACGATTTGTGACTGATATGATGATTATGATCTTACAGCCAAGTTGTCCTAAACATTGTCTCGTGTCTACTGGACACGTACGGGAGGTACATCGCACACCAGACGAATTGTTTACGAAGAATCATCGAGCCAGCTGTAAGACGTCTTCTGCTGGATATAGACTTCCCACAACGTGTTCCACAAAGACCGGTCCTGCGGTGTCAGCATCCATCGGCTTCCCGTGATCTTCACCAGGTCGTCGGTCCACCAAGTGGAAGACCTGCCTACGCTACGTCTTCTGGTGCACAGTTGCCACTCGGGAACTTTATTACCCCAACGGCCACCTGACATTTTTTGGCTGTATCGGTTACTTGGGTTCTCCTACGGGTCTCCTCATTTCTGATCAGATCACGCTCCCATCACCTTGGGACAACAAGGAATAGCAAAACAATTTTATTTTCAATACAGTTGCCCGAAAAGTGGTCCTTTATATGCCAGTCAATTGTGCGCAAAATTGATTTTATCGCACACGTGCTTTTACTTTACCACTTTTTTTTTATTTCTAGCTCGGAGGAACAAGAAATTTCTAGCAAAAAAGAATATAATAACCAAAGATACAGAATCTTCTTTAAGACTTTTTAAAGGAGAATTTTAAAAGAGATAGGTAGTTCCTCCGAGGTTAGTACATAACACAAGCTGTTTAGATTCTCTTTGGGTTATATCTATGTGAAGAAAAGAGAAAAAATATGAATGAAGTGGAACCGATTACACCATTGAATAGGTCATTTCACCAAAGAGGTTAAGTATCCCAAGCCGTATTGTAGTCTATTTATGATAATAAAAAAAAAACTTACGCATACGTACGTGTGCTAGCTAAAATATAGCGCAATTTTCGTAAAACTGAATTGAGATGTTTTAGTTGTGAAAACTAATAAAATTAAGAATAGTTAATATATATGTAATAAAAAAAATATATAAGTATATGTATAAGAAAAAACAAAGTGAGATTTTTCCCCGGACATTTAAAATAAGCCACAAGTCGTGTAAAATTAACTTTGGTTGCTGAAACCTTGATAGGTATGTACCTACCCATGTATTTTATTTTTTTGTCTCAGTGTTTTTTTTTAGTTTTATCTATTTTCTCACAACTGTATTGAAAAACTTCGTATGATACATGGGTGTAAAAGGAAAAAACAAACTATTGACGATGGTAAACCCTCGCCTGCGGCTCGGGCTCACAAATGTCCCTCGTTTGTTATTGACCTTTTTACAACCCTTGTATCGTATATAACTATTGTGCTTCACTACGTTGCGTCCGAAAGCCTAAATTTAAAAAGGTTTAATGGGTCTCGCTTCGAAGAATACTAAATATTACTTCGTTAGGGCTTCGCTTTTAACGTTGAAACCCGTTATAATGGAAACGGCGCGGTGTATAATTCAATCTACCGTGTATGAGAGCCACCCACGCCGTCCCACGCCGCCCCACGCCGCGCGCCGCCCCACGTCGTCGTGCCGCCCGGTGCAAAGTTATCTTTCGTGGTTTGCAAGCTTGTCTATGTCATAAAAACTTACATTTAACTTGTCATAAAAAAATTAAGCTAAAAAGCACTTTATTTTCAGTTTCATTTATTAAATCATAGAGTAAAAAAATATGATGACGTACTTAGAATTACACTTAAATTTTATAGTGAATTGAAATTTAAAATATGTAATACTAGATTTTGCCAGCGGCGGCTTCGCTCGTGTGAACATATTTTATATGCTTTTTTTTGAGGATGCGCAGTGAGTAAGCCGCAAGAGGCTCGCAAGCGTGGAAAAAAGTAGCTTATATGTTAATCCAGGTTCTAATCTATTTACCTACCAAATTTTAGCCAAAAACGTTCAGTAGTTTTTGCGTGAAAGAATAACAAACATCTATACATACAAACTTTTGCTTTTATAATTTTAGTAGAATGAGCTACATATTATATAAGAAGCGTCGGTGGCTCAACCGGTAACGACTCGGTCTTCCCAATCAGTGGTGCCGGGTTCAAATCCGGACGGCCAGTGTACCAATGAGTTTTTCGAAACTTACGTACATATTACTCACCGATCGCTTTAACGGTGAAGGAAAAAATCGTGAGGGAACCAGCACACACCTGCGAAGAAACTCGAAGGTTGTGTGTGAAGTCGACCAACCCGCACTGGGCCAGCGTGTTTGACTAAGGCCCGATCGCCCTAATTCAGGGTAGGCTCGAGCCCCTCGATGGGGACGTATATGAGCTGATACGATGAGCTACAGAAACAAGTTTATTTAAACCATTTACGGCATAAATTTCGATCAGCCCCCGTTTATTCTCGACCCGATCCTGAATTAATTTATTCCAAATTCGGGTAAGGGACAGCGCTTATGAAATATCGCGCGATTATTAGTAGATACGGTGCAGCGCGCCGCCCCCGCCCCCGCCCCTGCCCGCCGGCGCGTGCGCACGGACACCGCATTAACTTTGCCGCAGTGAATGGTCAATGGTCATCTATTCGGGGCTAGGAGATAAGAGAGAGGAAAGCAAAGTAAAAATTTTCATGTCAGATAATTGGTAACAAAAGTTCTAAAATCATAAAAGACCTTGAAAGTTTTAACAGATCGTAATATCAGAAAAAAATGTCCCTTCTAATTTTTTTATTTATGTACAATTCTATAACGGTCTCTGGCGCCAAATGAGGATTCCCTCTTCTATGGGAACCAAATACTAGTGTACATATTTATATAAGTTTAAAACCATACATATGAAACACCCGCCTAGAACCAATCCAGAACAAACAAACCTACTCATCAAATGAATTTTTACAGCAAGCAGGAAAGCAGGACCCGAGTTTACAAAATATAAAGTGCGAAGACAAGATCTATACATTAAAAAAAGTTGTGAAATCCAATGCGAGCCCTCCCGATTGTTCTATCCAACCGATTTACTCTTTTTTTATGAAAGGTATTGATGTAAAGATTTGCCATCAAGCATTGGAAATAACACCTTGTTCCGTGCGGCTCACGCACCGCGCACCCTCTACTCTCGTCCGACCGTTCAGTCCAACCGATTTGCTTACTTTATTTTTATTAAAAAAATTAGTGCGTTTGGCTGCACCTCACCTGATGGAAAGTGCCGATGCAGCCGCGAATTTAACATGCAAACTCAAATAGTGCCTATTTACACTCGACTTGTTTTTTTTTTTAAATGATTAGTATTAATGCACAGTGTTTCACCAAGCATTGGAAATCACCTAACTTTTACCCTTCTCATATAATCGTATATTTTTAAAAATATGAAATCTAATGCCAGTCTGTCGGCCGTTCCACCGAACCGATTTTTTTTTAGGGTTCCGCACCTCAAAAATTAAAAACGGAACTTTTATAGGATCACTCGGTTATATGTCTTTCCGTCCGTCTGTCACAGACGATTTGTCAGAGACTACTGAACCGTTTGAGTTAAAATTTGATACAAATACTCGTATGTAAGTGGGTGACCCAAAGACGGAAATGTTATGAGAGCCACTTTTGAGGCGTCATCGTATGAGCTCATATACGTCCCCACCAAGGGGCTCGAGCCTACCATGAATTAGGATGATCGGGCCTTAGTCGACCTCCCGGACAGGAAGCGATGGCCCTAGTCGTTACGCCACCGACAATTTGAAGGGTAAATTATAAAAATAAAATTAAAAAGTTTTGCAAATATTTGTTGTGAAAATCTTAAATATATTTTTCTTTAATTTTAGGATAAGTAGTTTTGAAGTTATCTTAGAGAATAGGCGAAAATCTGTCATTACCCCTCTTATCTTCGAAACTACTTGGTCTAAAAATATGTCTAATTATTCTTTCCGATCCCATGGGAGAAATGAAATTTCCAAAGACCAGAGTAAACTTAATTTTATTTTTCCTGTGGGAACAGAAGGATATTAGATTTTCTCATAGAGTTTTTTTTATAGTCTATGCATTCAACCTCGTATACTGTATTTATTTCAAAATTTAAGGCCCAGTAGTTTTGAAGATAATTTCCCAGTATTTGCAGTCACCATATTTAATAAAAAATAAGTAAATTTCTGGCTCAAGCTCAATTTCTCTTTCAGCTGTTCAGTGATGAAAAAGTATGTGTTAATCTTTGTTTACTTTGTTTTTTCTTGCGCTATCGTTGTTTTACATAATATATTTGAATATATCTCATCTGCCACGGGGTTGTCTGGAAGAGATCGCTTTTAGCGATAAGACCGCCTTTGTACACTTAAGTCTAATAAAACCATTTTGTGATTATTCCTTGTGTGCAATAAATAATTTATACATACATACATACTTTCAACTCTTTGAGGCGGATAGGGAACCCCTCTTTCTCCGACTCTCTGGCCTCGCCATATTCATATAACAGCCGGTCCAGCTGGGCCGGGTCGGGAACCCGGGACTCCCTGACGCACGGCCGCTACGTGACACGATAATGCCGCCTAATAACTAAGGGACGGCCGTTTAAAAAAGAACATAAATAAAGGACAAATGAGATTTTACTTAAAGTTGGTGAATACGTATTGCGCGGACGTGTGGTAGGTATGGTTTGCCTCACAGTAGATTACGATAAAAATGTAAGTATGTTGTTTTTAGGAATGTTATATACTTTTTTTTTTGAAGTGAAAACTTCTTCAGGCGCGTTGGGCATTTTCGAGATTGAAAAAAAACCATTGAATTTGCAACAACGTTACCGACACCGTACCAGGAACACTCGCAAGGTCAAAACTTATAAAACTTTAAAAAGTTTTCACTACTATTGGCACTTCCAAATTTTTTTATTTTATTTTTTTGCAATTGAGAAGTCGTTGACATCATCTTACCTAATGCACAGCCTGATGGTAAGTGACAATGATTCCGATCATGGAAGGATTTAAAGGTTCTTTCACGAATACAATCCTTACTAATATTATAAATGTAAAAATGTGTTTGTTTGTTACCTTTTCACGCTTCAACGCCTTGACCAATCTTAATGAAATTTGGCATGCAGGCAGCCTGTGTAACAAGGAAGGACATGGGCTACTTTTTATCCCGTGAAAATAGCATAGCCCGATGTAATTCCCGAGGGAACTGAAAATATACTCTTTTTTGGTTAATTAACATCGCAACAGAACAATGGATTGTGTGATTTTTTGCACCGAGTTGGTTGAGGGGGTGGGAAATGACACGATTTACTAATAAGCATATCCTGACGTAGTTCCCGAGGAATCTGGACAAAATTGCGGCTCGCGCACCGCGCACCCTCTAAGTCAGTCACAAAAACGATGTCCACGCGGGCGAAGCCGCGGGCAAAAGCTAGTCGTCAAATAAATTTATGTGTAAAACCCTACATTTTCTCTAGCCTAGCATGTAAATATTGTGGGACTTTAAAGAAATGTACACTTATGTAAGACCTCTCTACCTTCACCGATTTTTTCTTAATTACGAGTCACTCCTCAGTAATTTGCGCTTAGTTTTAATTTACAAAACCTTGTTATTTGCGTTGCGTTTGCTAGCCATTTCATTTAGCGATACGACTCTCTAGGGGGGGGCGTGGTGGGGGAAGCTGCTCCTTGAGACGAGTGTTGCAAGTTCGTGAAATAATTATTATTATTTATTTTAACTTTTTATTTAAGAGAGTGTGTTTAAGCAAGCAAAAAAAAGCATGCTTTAAAAACATAACTAAATGCTTATTTATTTTACTTTGGTAAAAGTATAAAATACTAGCTTTTTCCCGCGGCTCCGCCGGCGTGGACATCGTTTTTATGACCGTCTTTAAGGGTGATTAGTAAATTATGTCGTTTCCCACCTACTCAACCATCTCTGTGCAAAAAATCACAACAATCGAGTATTTTTTTAGTTCCCTCAGGAACTTCATCAGATTATGCTATTTTCTCGGGATAAAAAGTATCCTATGTCCTTCGCCGTGACACAGGCTACCTGCATGCCAAATTTCATAAAGATTGGTCAAGGCGTTGAAGCGTGAAAACAAACAAACAAACACATTTTCACATTTATAATATTATTGTAAGGATTCTTGCAGCTTACCACGTAACATCAATTTCACTATTTTCGCTTTAGAAAACTAGGCCATGTGTTGCACTTTTTAACGAACTAAATATTGCCACAAAAATTGTCTACAAAACTAGCGTGCGATAAAAAAATAAAAAGATTACTTTAATCGCGTATCGCCGTCGCGTCGCGTCGCGTCGCGTGGACGGGACGGTGCGCGGCAAGAGCGCAGCAGGAAACCAATTTGAGCCCCACAAAGGGGGTATTTGTGCTTCGGGGGATTTGCAAAAATTGAAAAATACTCCAAATCCACGCTCCGACTGTCATGTTTGTATTTCGTTTCCGGTTTCATATTGAATTTTCTTTGGTATATTATATTAGTTTGTGTGAGAAGAGCGAATGGGAGGTTTGAAGACAACTTATAAAGGAGACCCAACACAAAGTTTCACGAGACACCTACCTTAAATTTTAAGAAATATTTTTTAACTTATTGGAAGTTCGGGTCAACACGAATACTCTCATTTTTAATGTATTCTTTAATTAATTATTGGAAACACTTTATTATACAACATAAGATGAAAAAAACAGATATACAATGATTTAGAAAGATTGAATTGATTGATTGATAATTTATTAAGACTTTTCATTAACAATTTACTAACATCTAACACAAGTATATTTGGTTTACCTTACCTCCATAAAGATGAAAAATATCCTATACCTACTTTAGTGAGCACTTTTGTATATCTTCAACAATAGATAGCACTACATGACTGGACACCGAGCAAAACTCGGCCGAAAAATAACATTATTTACATACAAACAGTTTTACTCAACTTTTGTAGCGGTGCAGCAGATACATACGCGGTTGCTGGAGTCCTTGTTTCTTGGAAAGATGCAAATATAATCCCCCTACCCAAGAAAGCTAATCCTTCTGCCCTATCTGACTACCGTCCCATCTCCATTCTTCCATTTCTTTCTAAAGTGCTTGAACGTGTAATCCATAGTCAACTAAGTAACTTCCTAGTACGTAACGACCTTCCGCCCTAGTATAGTATGACCACTGCCTTCATCAAAATTATCGATGATGTTCGATCAGGTATGGATAACCAGCAGTTAACAGTGTTGACCCTGCTTGACTTAAGTAACGCATTAAATACGGTAGATTACGATATAATGCTTGGGATGCAGCGTTGTCTTAACTTGTTACATTCGGCATTTGACCAGTTTTGTAGTTAGCTGTGCAGGCGTCGTCAGCGTATTCGCCTTGAGGATTCATACTCATCGTGGTGTAATACCTGTGCTGGTGTCCCTCGAGGTGGCGTGCTCTCTCCTCTTCTCTTTTCCAAATTTATAAATTATATTTCTCATATTTTTAATTATATTTCGTCAGTGTTTCCCGATTCCTATAATTTGGGGATCTTCAAGGCAAGAGTGAATAGGCATTATTTGAGTTTGCGTGTACCATCCTCGACTGCATCATCACTTACCATCAAGTGAGTTGCAGTCAAACGCACTCAAATTTTTAATAAAAAAAAAAAAACTTGTCTTCTCTGGTGAACCCTGCTAAGACTCAGTGCATTATTTTGGGTAGTCCTCATTTTATTTCGAGGGTGAATTTGAAGCAATTACCACATATAATGTTTGATAGAGTTCGCATTAACTTTAGCCATACTGATAAAAATCTCTTTTCTTAGTAACATTCGGTGGAACGGAAGTGAACTGCCTACAATTTGTTTTTCTAAATGGATTCGATTTTCAAATGTTGTTTGTAAGTGCATAATCCATCTATGGTAACTAATCTCTTGCAGCAGATACATTTTACTAAAATGCTTACAAACAGTCTAACTAATCATTAGTTGCAGTGCAGCACTACATTGCTTTTTTTCTGTGAATTGGTGCCGTAAAATAACACATCCAATGTCCAGACACGTAAACAAGGGCCAAATTCTCTCTAATTATATCATTTAATGGATTCAAAGGCAAGTGGCGGCGCTCCCAGCGGCAAAAAGGGGTGAGGCGCTAAGCTGCACTCCCCGGTGCAACCGCGAATTATGCAAAGACCCGCTTATGCTAATACTCGCTCCTATAAAATGATTCTTTGCCGCAGTTGTTATTGTGCCGACATTGTGGTGCTCGGCAGTGCAACGACTAAGTCGATGTCTCAGTAATTATATTATGATACGAAATTGTGCGTTTATTATGTACTAGCTTTTGCCCGCGGCTTCGCCCACGTGGACATAGCTTTTATGACTCTTTTTGAGGGTAAGTGGTGCGCGAGCCACAATCAGCTCGCAAGCGTGGACATGAGTTTTCACCAGGTACCTCAGGAACTGTATCGGGCTATTCGGATTAGCAGTTTTTGTCACTTCCCACCCCCTCAACAAATTCTATACAAAAAATCACTTTAATCCGTTGCTCCGTTGCGACGCCACCGACGTGCGCGAGCGTAGAAAACAGTTGTCCCCAGATCCCTCGGGAACTATGTCAGGATATACTTATTAGTAAATTATATCATTTCCCACCTCATCTCTGTGCTAAAAATCACACCAATCCATTTTTTCGTTACGATTTTAAATAAAACGAACAAAGAGTAATGTTTTAGTTTCCTCAGGAACTGCATCGGACTATGATAATTTCCACAGATAAAAGGTTGGCTATTTCATTCCCAGTGATACAGGCTACCTGCATGCCAAATTTCATCAAGATTGGTAGAGGTGTTGAAGTGTGAATAGGTAACAAACAAACAAACACATTTTCACATTTATAATATAAAGTAAGGATTTCTAAATCTTAAATAAAATATAGAGCGTTGGTGGCAAAACGGTTAGGGCCACTACCTCCTGTCCGGAAGGCCGTGGTTCGAATCCTGCCACTTACCAATATCTATACGAATATCGATTTCATTCTGGTATGAACGTTTATCCGACGCTCTTACGGTGAGAAAAACATCGTGAGGAAACCTGCACACGCCTGCGAAGAAATTCGAAACTTATGTGTGAAGTCAATCAACCCGCAATGGGCCCGCATGATCGTCTAAGGCCAGATCGCCCTAACTCAGGGCAGTTCGAGCCCCTTGGTGGGGACGTATATAAACTGATATGATGAAATATTATCAAAAAACTAATTCAAATCATTATAGTTATCAATCTAGTAATAAAATTTCCTAACAACATTAATATGGGTCAAATCCTCGAATCGTATCAGCTCCAAAGGAGCCCAAGACGCACTTCTCGTTGCCGCGCTGGATGGCAATAGACAACCTTAGCAGCAGGTAGGACCTCACGTCACATCTCCTCTCTCGAAGGCGAAGGCCAATCTTCTTTGTGAAGGCAAAGGCCTCTGAGGGTTCAGCAGCCGGTTGTCTCACAGACCAGCGGCACAAAGCAGTAATTTGCCTCCAAGACCGAGTACTTATTATGCTTCTTTCATACCGCAAATTGAGCAGCAGTACCGTGTACGGGTGAGGAGTGAGGCAGAAAAAGTGGCTTCCCAAAGCAGACACGTTCCTCTCTGCCATAGCACCTGTTTAAACCCTCCGGCCTTTTGCCATCAGATCGACTAAAGCCCGGCCGGCGGCTGCATCATAGATGGAATATTCCATCTGGCCGAGACCAGTGCCCTCCGAGTGAGGTCATTAAGGAATTGGTGACGTGGTAACCTTCACAAACACGACTGCAACTCAGTGAGTGATGGCCAATCGCCTCCACCGAGGACCCGCAAATACATTGACAGATATTGATATTGCAGGCGGAGAGCAACTGCCACACGCAAATAGTCGCCGTCAGAAGAGTTCCCATATCTATGCCTCCTGTTAAAAGATGTTAAACTCGATTTATGTGTTTTTATTTTTTTACACGATTGGAATCTGTAAAAAAATACCTCTTTGTTCGTCTATGAAACACATCGCTACGTACCATAGTTCCAGAGTTTAAAGTAGCGGATGCTGAAAAATACATAAAAGAAATCCACTCAAAAGTATGAAATAATTTTTTAATGTTTTAATACAACTAGACGCGTTTTATTATCCCTGCAGTGCCATCTATTGACATTCTGCTATTATAATGTTTGGTATGTGTAGCTAATATACAAAAAAAAGTTCTCTATTGTTATTATTGTAAGTATCGATACATAATTTCCCAAGGGACCTCTTTAGTTTTCCGGGATAAATAATACCCGACTATACAATGATGGTCAAAACACCCCATCCCAATGTAAAGGTTTCATATTGTTACGTTGAGTCATTCTAAAGATACAATTTTTTGCATTCCTGTAGGAACCCTAATTTTTTTGGGATTCACAATGTCCCAGTTTTAGTTCGTGATAAGGGTATCAACGTGTAAAATTTGATTGTAATAGGTCAAGCCACATTTGCGTGGTGAGCCACTCTATAAATGAATACTTTTGATTTTCCCACGGGAACTCTTGAATTTTCTGGGATAAAAAGTATCCTATATGTTAACCCGGGCTATAAGGAACCACCATACAAAATTTCATCAAAATCGGCCTGGTAGTTTTTGCGTGATGCGCGAACATACAGACAGACAGACAGACAGACAGACAGACAAAAATTCCAAAAGTTGTTGTTTTGGCCTCTGTATCGCTAGTAATGTCCACCACAGTTATTATTTTCCAAAAATATTTCATGTACAGACACGGCCCCGTTACAGTTTTATAGATTTAGTCCGTATCGCACTAGTTGTGATATGAAATATTACGTTTGCGCACCGCGCAACCTCTTAAGGGTTGGCTCTGGAGCCAAAATAAAATACAAAAAAATTAACTCTTATAAATTTTACGTATCCGTTCTTACTTCTGGTTGTTCATACGTCACAGTTATTTATTTTCTCGGCCACCATTAGACTAACAGTATTCCCGATTTCGTACCAGATTTCGAAGATAGTATGCAGATGTTACATAATATTTGGAGTTAATTAGTTAAAATAATACTTGTTATGAATGGAGAATATAATAGTAGGTAGGTACCACAAATTCTGTGTTAATTATCTGTCACCGTTAAAAAGATAAGGGTATAACTATTTAAATCACCAATTAAATAGATTCGATTACCAATCACAAAAAAGAAAATTATATAATAAACATAATTTGTAGGTACTCAAAATGATATATATGGTCACAAAAATAAAGACACAAAAAAATTTAAAAATAATATCAAAAAATTAAATCACCTAAAAATGCCAAATCGCAATTGAAATCATAAGTAATAATGACAATTAATAAAATGAGTAAAGTAATTATTTTTTATTAAAAAAAGAGTAATATTTGCAATATAGTTAGTTAGTTGCTTCTGGCGCTTCGCTGGCTGTAGCCGCGGCTCACTCGCTCTGCTGCAATTATTGGTCTGCCTCGGAGATCCAGCCGCCTTAGGTGACGTTCAAGGTCGGCTTAAATAAGCCCGTTTACGGATAGGACTGCGGGGATGATTTCGGTGGATTTCACCGGCCACATATCAGTAACTTCATGCACCAGGTCAAGGTATTATTATTATTATTGTTGTAAAACTATTCTTCCTTTCAAAAATATAATCCTCAAAGACAAAGCTGTGACAAATAAAAAATCCCTCAAAAACTTAAAACAGAACCCTGCTCTCATTTCGCACCCCCGTGCCCTGTACGTTTGGATTGAATCGCCTTTAATCTTCCTTACAATAATAATGAAATTCATGAGAATTATTAACTCTTTGGAACTTGATCCCTGCGGAGTATCATTTCGTTCTGTTTGTTGTTTGTTGATTTGTATACTTACAACTTGGCACTTTGTTTGAACGAAAAATATCTTATTTACTTTGACACAATCTTGTTTGCTACAAGTATCAAGCGTTGTTTCAGTTAACAGACATAAATTGTATAGGTACATCCACAATGTGAATACTTTCTCGCGAACCCTTCACCGTCTGAGCGTAGTCGGGTAAACACAAATCAACAACAAAAAATGTATTACTTAGTAGCAAAGAATAAAGGTACATAAATACATATATATCTAACTTGTTGAAAAATGTACAAGGCTTGTATGAGAGGTTTTTTCTTTTCTGGAATATAGAACTCCCACGTAACAGTAGACCTGATTAATTCCATTTATTCATAAAGCTCCATTAACGACCTCTGCTTGCATGAGAAGTACCTATTCCCAATTTTTTTGTGAAATAATCGGCTACGGCCTGTAGTAGGTATTGAATTTTATAGTAACACTTGCTGTTTGCCGCGGCTTCGCCCACTCAGGTCTCGGTAAAAAAAATCTATACCTATTCTCAGACCTAAAAACCTATACACAAAAAAATTCATAGAAATTCGTCCAGCCGTCCAGATAGAAGAAAGATAAAAGATACTGAATTTTTTTTTGGTTATAGAACATTTTGTACGGAAAATCCATTAACTTTTTACAAATCCATCTGCATGTCTTCAGTTGGTCGACTATTACTCTTAAATTAAGAAAGCCAACTCAGTCGTGATACGTAGTTTTCCTTATAAATTGATAAATTATGTCTTACTATTTCAATTATTTTTTTCTAAAATAGCGATTTAAGAGTCGCTCGACAGTAAAAATTCCATTCTTTAAAATCACATTAAAATTCCGTAAATGGTTTACAAGTCAATTTTTGATTATTTCCGTTCCAGGAGAGTTTTGTGATAGAGAAGTGACGGTGGTTCAGTGACAAGTGGGCATTATAATAGGATTAACTCGGGAGACAGCTTCACCCCGGATTCCAGCAGCTGTCCACCTGGAAAAGCGTCTATCTCTCCTCGTTCAGAGCCGCGACGCGACTTTTGATAAAAGTGTTTAGCACAAGTTAAAAAACCAACTTCCATCGCAACAACTTAGTACAATTTTGCATTATTATTTTTGGTTTTTGTTAATTTTCTAATAAAGTACTACACCGATTTTGATTAAATTTATATAGGACCGTACGGGAAGCACTAGCTTTCAAATGAAAAAGAATCATAAAAATCAGTTCACCCAGTCAATAGTTCTGAGGTAACACACACACAGTCGAATTGAGAATCTCCTCCTTTTTGGAAGTCACTTAAAAATATACAATGCGCTCTGGGACTACTCACGAACAATTTCTAGTTGTAAACCATATCGAACGTTATAGAAAGTATACACGATTTATACGTACTAGTCGTGTATACATTCTGATACTGATGTTGTAATTATTTTGTAAATATATACAAGTACAAGAAAAACGCACTCTCCCCCCTAGGTTAGGCCGAATCTGTTGAATTTGGCCGAATTTGGTAGGAAATAACTAAAGTTAGTAAAGTTTTGTTAAACTTGATTAAATTTGGCGAAATGTGATTAAATTTGGTCGAATTTGTTTAAGCATTAACGAATTAGATAGAATTTGTTTTTTTTTTGGTAAAATTGAATTGAATGAAAATTTGAAAAATATTATAAAATTTTGTTAAATTTCGTTTAATTTGGTCGGCAATTAAAAAATTTAAAAGAAATAATAAATTTATTAAATTTGTTAAAATATTATGATACAATGTAAAAATTTGACAACTTTGATTGAATTTAGCGAAGTTTGATTAAATTTAGTCCAATTTGGTAAAGTATTATCGAATTCCATAGAAATGAATGATGTTTGAAAAAAAAAAAGGTAAACTCCGTGAAATTTTGGTGAAATGTGAAATTTGGTCAAATTTTATTGAAACTATGGTAGGTACGTGCAGGTTTCGGTGTGGAACCCTTTTTATCTGACCCTAATCGCACTTGGCCGGTTTTTTAGTAAACATTATCAATTTTTGAATTTTTCCTTTATTTGTGCTGTGAAGCCTTGCTTCTTGACAAATTTCATGTTTCTAGGTCAACAGGATTTACTTGCGAATAACAAACTATGTGACAGAAAAAAACCATGTAGTTATTGAACAACACGACACAAAACAAACAAAATTTTTCATCACACGAATGTTTGTCCTGAGTGCGGACCGAACCTGCGACTCCAGGCCCAGCACACAGGCGCGCTGCCACTGGACCAACGGGTCATTCAAATTTTATTTTATTTTCAACTAGCTTTTGCCCGCGGCTTCGCTCGCGTGGACAACGTTTTTATGACTGTCCTAGAGGGTGTCAGTATATGCTTATTAGTAAATTATGTCATTTCCCACCCCTTTTAACCATCTCTGTGTAAATAATCACACAATCCGTTGTGATGTTAAAGAAATTAACCAAAAAAGATTATGTTTTCAGTTCCCTCAGGAACTGAATCGGGCTATGCCATTTTCACGGGTTAAAAAGTAGCCTATGTCCTTCCTCGTGACACAGGCCACCTGCATGCCAAATTTCATGAAGATTGGTGAAGGCGTTGAAGCATGAAAAGGTAAGAAACAAACATACACATTTTCACATTTATAATATTAGTAATGATTTGGAACCTCCACGTGTGCCTGAAAAATAAAGTCTTGACAGACGGAGTACGAAGTGGTCCATAAGGGTTATTTTATTCCTTAAAAGGACGTTAAAACGTACGGAACACTAAACAATACCTTGACACTGGAGAACTCGGTCGTCTCTCAGTGCGACTTGCGTAGTTGCGTCGATCACGCAGGTTAACTGACCTGAAGCGCGGTCATTGCATGCATGCGTGTAAATGTTAGTGGCACTGATGCCATTGGTGCTGGTTGCTGTCACTAGAGGGTAGTCATGAAGCCGTGTCAGAAGTCTTATGGGCCGAGTTCAAAAACTTCTGACACTGGAATTCGCCTAACACTACCAACCTGGACTTGTCCTAACTATGTCGAGTTTGCTATTTAGCAAACTAATAAGAATTGACAATTTGAAACGAAAATTGCTGTTGTATGGGGGCTTCATCATCATCATATCAGCCACAAATCGTCCACTGCTGGACAAAGGCCTCCCCCAAGGATTTCCACGACGACCGGTCCTCCGGTATGGGGGCTTGCCTTGCACAATTTTTTTGCATCAAAATCGTTATAGTCATTTTGAGATCTTTGCATTTTTCGTTTTTAGGGTTCCATCCCAAAGGGTATAAACTGGACCCCAATACCAAAACTTCGCTGTCCGTCCGTCTGTCTGTCCCTCTGTCACCAGGCTGTATTTCATGAACCGTGATAGCTAGGCAGTTGAAATTATCACAGATCATGTATTTCTGTTGCCGCTATAATGTGTATAATATAATATAAACTGAAGTTACGGTTAACGGCAAAATAATTCCACTAGACTTAACAAATGTAATTTGCTCACACGTAACGTTGCATGAACTATGAGTGAAACTGCACTCGGAATGAACGGGAAATTCGGAATATTACGTGAAATGTAAACAGACGGACGCGTGCCCCCCCCCCCCCCCCCCCCCAGGGAACGCGACTGTATCAAGTCGAGTTTTAGGCGTCGAATAGGGCGGACAAGTGTGGCTGACTAGTGTCTCAGTACGGCGGCGTGCGCTCCTTGACTACTTCACAACTAGTTAGGTCATAACTAGTTTAATGACTGTACAAGGCAATGCGAGAGTAAAACAGTTTGCGCGATTCGTTAACACGGGCCTCTTTCCACACTCGGGAAGAGTAGAAGATACGCCAACACGGAGGCCAAGTCCTTGTTGGTGGAGGTTTTACGTCTAAAGGCATACCTCACTGTCAAAAGTTTTCAAGCCGCCTATTAGAAATGCGAAACGGCTTAACGCCTTAAGATAGGTCATATGGCAATATTTAATTTAAATTATTGAAAGACCGTGTAAAGTCATCACGTCAACGTCATCACTATGGACAAAATATATAATTTACTTAAAGTAATAAAAATTCGATTTAATTTAATACAATTTTAAAAAAATTGCCACTTTTGGTAAAAAAAATATACTGTAGACCCTGTTTGTGGCATTCAATTTAATTCAATATATTTATTTAAAATAGGTGCAAATTACACTCTTTCTGATAGTCTTAAAATATGTCATTTGTGAAGAATCAAGAAATAAACAAAAAAGTAATTAAATTAATTAGTATTATTTTTTATTTTTTTATTAAGTAGTAATTATACGTCAAAATTCAATCCTTGATATAAACCAGATTATTTCATTAAAACATGAAAACAATATGACACGAAAAGTTATACATTAAAATCATTGAATGCATTTAACAAGAGTAGGCCAGTTCACACGGACAGCACCCGGTCACGAGTATAACGCGAGAGTCAGCCATCGCTCCCATCAACCATATAAGAGGGAGAGGAACGACCCGGCTCCCGATGCGCCACCATCAATTGCAAAATTGCATTATAAAATTTCTCGAAAACAATATTAATGTTGAGTGAAACCAACACACAAAAATCGGTTACTTTAGGACCTTTCATTTTAAATTAAACCCTTATTTGTTAAACTTCTTTGATAATTTAGAATAGTAATAAAAACATGTAAAAATCGAGAATTGGGCGTTTGGTTTCAACGTAACAGCCGCGCTGAAGCCCGCATTGATTTGTACTTAAAATAATACGTTGTAATAGACTTACGTTCGATATTATTTTAACACGTATCAACCTGCTCGGATTGAGGCATCTTAACGCCTTAATGACTGCCATCTAGTGATTACAACCGGCGCCGACGGTTTCGCGTGCCTAGCGAAGGAGAATGCCACTGACAGTCAAATTTTACCCGCCTCCGTGGCGTAATGGTTAGCCCATTCGCTTCTCACCAGGAGGTCGCGGGTTCGATTCCCGGTGGGGTCAATTTGTAAGACTCGGTTTGGTTGGTGATAGGGCATTTTCTAAGCCCGCCTGGATAGCTACCACCATCTTATCTAAGTCTTGCCGCCAAACATCAGTGTTAGCAACATTAATGTGTTCCGGCTTGAAGATAAGATAGCCAGTTCTCCATTGCGTTGGAGAATCTTGGTAAGCCCGCTTCCATCTTCGGCATCATCGTCACTTAATATCAGGTGAGATGATGCCAAGGGCTTACCAATTGTAAAAAAAAAAACTATCCAAGTAATGCAACGGCAGGCTACTGTTGTTACAAATGTACGCACTATATATACATACATACAGTCTGTAACGGATAGAGGTAGGTATGTTCAATAAGGTCACATTTAAACTGTGTTTAGAGTTCCATACATCAAGAAGGATCACTTCGTCTGTCTGTCTATCAAAACCCTTTTTATCAGGAAGCTCCTCAGTTATCAAGTTGCAATTAATATCAAATACAACTCCGTAAGGTCTAGGGTCCCTTGAAGCTGGGGAAAAATCAAGCTTTTAGTCTAAGCAATAAATAGATACAGTTATTTTTGTCACATATTTTAAGGCGGTAATATTACAGATTTTAGTTATTTTTGACGTCAATTACTCCGAAACGATAGAAAACCCAAGGATGAAAAAAATACCCTTATTGTTGATGATGTTCCGTAAAGTCTAAAGCTATTAGAAACACGATTGAGCAGTTTTGGCTCAAATCCAAAAGACAGATCTACACCGTTACTTTCAATTCTAGTTATGATTAATATTATGAAATATATATTTAAAAAAATTATGCAACAATATTAGATAAGATAGTACAAAGTGAGTAATGTTATTATTTTTTATACTTTCGTTGTAGTTTTTATCGAAACGAAAAATCATTGAAAAAGTGAAAAAGTGTGGTTATTTTCTTTAGTCTTTACACGTAAATAAAAAGACGGAGACAACTGTTCTGAATCATTACCTCGCCTTAACACTCACAGGCGAATCAAAAAATTTAGGGTACTTCACGTTGGTACGAAGCAGGTCACAGCACAAGATTCAAGCAGCCAGGATTGTTAGTGCTTGAGGGCTTCTCAGGAACTATTCAACCTGATTCCGCTGCGCTTTTTTGCTTTGTATAATTGTAATTTTTTTGAGACTGCCCAAAAAGAAGGGTCACGTTTTTCAGGTGTATGTATGTATGTATGTATGCATGTGCGTTTCTTTGGCTGACCCTGTAGCCTAAACGGTTTGATGGATTTAGGATTGCGAGGTGTCGTTAGATTTGTCTTGATCCCGCGAGTGACGCAGTGACGCAGGATCCCGCGAGTGACGCAGTGACGCAGGATCCCGCGAGTGATGCAGTGACGCAGGATCCCGCGAGTGACGCAGGATTCCTTTAGCCAACTAGATTCTTCGTCGCGACGGATATTTTTAGCTTTTTTCGTTTCTTATTTCTCTCTAGTCGGGGGACTTTAAAAAATTTATATAATCCTTTTTCAACTACCTTTTAACACCAGTCGTTGGCTTTTTTAAAATGATTAATTTTGCGTTTTTTAGTGTTTGTAAAACACGAAAAGTTTGTGAGAAGCTATTCGTCAAGCCAACAAAGGTTCTAAATAAAGGTTATGAAGCTGCCATAACACCACAGAGGCAATGAAAAACCCAAAATTACAAAATTATGTTTCTTAATTTAACTTTGAAAGTTTTAATAAATGAAGAGGAGATGGAGCAAGCTATGCTTGGAGTTTCCCGACGCGATCGATACATTATTACAACGAGCATTTAACTAGTGTGCAGTGGCCGCCGGTTGTTTCTCATCTCGCTCCCGTATTTAACCTATTTAACAGTAACAAACATATCTCATAGAATCGCTAAACTCAAGTGGCAGTGTGCCGGGCACATAGCTCATAGAACTGACAGTTATTGGGACAGCAAAGTTCTTGAGTGGCGACAGTGCAACGGAAGACGCAGCGTATGCTGGCAGTGCAGGACCGATCGTCGTGGAAATCCTTGGGGGAGGCCTTTGTCCAGCAAGTTGGCGTCTTTCGGATAATATGGTGAAGATGAAGAGGTAGATGCTCCTCGCAACTTACAAAACAAGATAATTCTACCTATACATAGTTAGGTACATAGTGCATCATATTAAGAGACGAGACCGCGACTGACACGGTACAAAGTGGAATAGATCACCTCTCGTTGGAAATTGCTGACTTGTGTGCGGAGGGAAACGTGCGGGTGGGAAATTTAACCTAAGGCTTATGTCGATTGAAGTTTAAAATTAATTAGGCATATTTAGGGTGCTATAACATTTCTTGGTATTTTAATTAACGGTATCACACTAATATTCTAAAGGCGAAAGTTTGTGAGCGTGTGAGTGTGTATGTTTGTTGCTTCTTCACGCAAAACTTCTGAACGTATCTGGCTGAAATTTGGTTGGTGGACAGATTAGGTCCTGGATTAACTCATAGGCTACTTTTTTACACTCGCAAGCCGCTTGTTGCCCGCGCACTGCGCACCCTCGAAATGTCATAGAAACGTTGTCCACGCGGGTGAAGCCGCGGGAAACAGCTAGTTGAATTAATAAGAATTTTTTTTGTTTGTTATTTCGACCGTTAATGTGCTTCTTAGGGCACGATAAGCTGTTGTTAATGGTTTCTATCACTAGATGAGAGTCGTAAAGCCATATCAGAGGTTTGAAAGGCTGCTATTAAGCTTCTCAGTAATAGGGTTTGCTACAGCCTTACAGCCTCCGCCAATACCGATGTGGCCCCCATGTTATGTGGAGTGTGGCCTCACTTTCCCGGGAGTTGGGAAGTGCCCGAGCAGTGAGGATGTTATGTGGAGTGTGGCCTCACTTCCCCGGGAGTTGGGAAGTGCCCGAGCAGTGAGGATGTTATGTGGAGTGTGGCCTCACTTTCCCGGAAGTTGGGAAGTGCCCGAGCAGTGAGGATGTTATGTGGAGTGTGGCCTCACTTCCCCGGGAGTTGGGAAGTGCCCGAGCAGTGAGGATGTTATGTGGAGTGTGGCCTCACTTTCCCGGAAGTTGGGAAGTGCCCGAGCAGTGAGGATGTTATGTGGAGTGTGGCCTCACTTCCCCGGGAGTTGGGAAGTGCCCGAGCAGTGAAGATGTTATGTGGAGTATGGCCTCACTTCCCCGAGAGTTGGGAAGTGCCCAAGCAGTGAGGATGTTATATGGAGTATGGTCTCACTTCCCAGAGAGTTGGGAAGTGCCCAAGCAGTGAGGATGTTATGAGTTGTTAACGTCACTTTGGAATATATCTAACGCAATTCGTTACCTTTTATAACAAAAAAAAAATCTTTATATTTATACCTCTTTTAAAGCAGATATTTGCATTCTAAAGGCAAACCAGACCGATTTAAACATGTAAATTTTCTTAGTCGATTTGTCTAAATACATACTACTTCAATATGCCAGTTGGATTTAAAAAAAAATTAGGTTTTAAATTAAACACAAAAATATAAAAAATTCAAAAGTGTTGTTATTTTCTTTACACGTAAAGAAAAAAAGTATGCGTGTCAGCTACACTCGCGACAGGAGTTTACTAATGAAACTTTTTTCGGCTCCCGGCCTCGGGCCTTAGGCCTCGCACAAATCACTCTAGGCTCCTCCTTACACGGAGGTCGGCCTTCGGCCTTGTAGGGAGAGTATCGGGCTTCACCCTACGCGGAGCTCGGCCACCGGCCTCACAAGAAACGCTCTGAGCTTCGCCCTACGCTTAACGCGGAACTTGACCTCCAGCCTCGCACGGAGCGCTCCACGTTCCGCCCTACGCGATGCTCGACCTTCGGCCTCGCAGGGAGCGCTTTGGGCTTCGGACGTCAATATCTCAGAAACAGTGAAAGGTATAATTATGAAAATTGGTATTCTTGGTGAACAAGGGGATCTTACTATAAAACACACAAACTAGCAAACAGATTTTAAGTAACGGGTAGGTCGAAAGTTTTCCGAATTGGTTCGTGTAACGTAACCCACGGCCGGTGTCACCCTTTTCTATAGAACTTGGTGGAAACGTTGTCCTGTTTCTAGATAATGTGCTCAACAAAATTAACGGTTTATTGTAATACTAGCTTTTGCCCGCGGCTTCGCCCGCGTGGACATCGTTTTTGTGTCTGACTTAGAGGGTGCGCGGTGCTCGCGAGCGTGGACATGAATTTTCTCTAGATCCCTCGGGAACTATGTCAGGATATGCTTATTAGTAAATCGTGTCATTTTCCACCCTCTCAACCATATCTGTGTAAAAATCACACAATCCATTGTTCCGTTGCGATATTAAAGAAATTAACCAAAAAAGAGTATATTTTCATTTCCCTCTGGAATTGCATTGGGCTGTGCTATTTTCACGGGATATAAAGTAGCCTATGTCCTTTTTTGTGACACAGGCTACCTGCAAGCCTTATTTCATTAAGATTGGTTAAGGCGTTGAAGCGTGAAAAGGTAACAAAGAAACAAACAAACATACAAACAATCAAACACATTTTCACATTTATAATATTAGTAAGGATATGTATGTAATAGACATTTATGGGTCTATTTGACTAGAATATCGACAATTACGTGACACTTATTCCATCCCTAAACCTCCCGTGCTCTACGCCACGTCATCTGATTTCGCGAGGCTCTAAATTCGGCGCAAAACCCGCGAGGCGCGTCAGACGGGGCCCGACGAGCTCTACGCGACCGACACACACGCCAGGTGGCGTATTGTCGAACTGCATACTGCTTCAGACAAGCGTTGCTTCACTCGATACAATATAATTCCAAAACAATCTCTCTAAAACGTTACATGTGGGTCTTGAAACAAACTTTACTGTGTATATACTTAATGAAACTAGGTAAGAAAAAAATATCATAAGTTTAATATTAATTTTACAGCTATGTGCAAATATTAAAAAAAACTAATTGGTTTAGAAAGTGCTGAAAATTCGATATAACGTGCTATTGCTTATTATTTAAATCACTAAATTAATGAATGTAGTTATAGGAAAAGGGAAGCAATGAGGCCCTGAGGCTGGCTCGCGGCTTAAACTAATGACGTCATGGTTTGCATTACTAACATGCGAGTAAACTGTATACCCAAGCAGATTGCTTTGTACTCATATATAATTAACTTCAGATGTTAGTCATTTTAACGAGCACAATAGTCCAGTATAGACTGTAAATGTTTGTAGTGAAAAACAGTTTGGCAATACGCCGCCAGGTGGGTCGACATACACGAAAGAATACTCGCACAAGGACACCTGTCGTTGTCGATTTTGTAAAGTTGTCCAATTCAATTGAGTATATTTAAGTGGGCAGGCAAAACTAGTCACTAAATTTTTAAAAAATATCCCTGGCCTTAACACTCCAGTAGTCGCGCATTCTACCATTATAGAAAAAACATGCATTTCGTGGAATTTGAGCGCAAATTGATGGTTACTTACGCACACACTCATAGTATTCCTGTATTACATAATTAGTGCCATTTCCGCGATCAACGTGGCCGCACGCCGATGAAATTTTACGCCAAAAGTGAATTTCTACAAAAGTATAACGCTCGATCACTCGCGTGACAATTTTTTCTAACAAATCCACGTATGTAGCGCTGCTACATCAGATTCAGAATCTGACATAATATTCCTATAGCTGATTGGTCAGTCCATAGACACAAGTTAATAAATAAAATAGGAATTGGAAGATAAAGAGTTAACATTTTGCCAAATTGTTGCAAGTTTTTCAAGAATTCTGATTTTTAGTTCCTAATATGTGTAAATTTATATTGTTTTGACGAATAAAGTTTCCTAATAAAGCTTTTCTCATTATGACATAAACGTATTTTCTAATTTATGAAACTTTTTTTTAAAACCCTTAGATTAAAAGTGTTCTACATTATGTAGAGCGCGCGAGCGCTTGCGTACCAAATCGGGGCGCGGGTAACGGAGTGTTAATAACAAAGGTAACTAGAACAAAGAACATAAACTAGAACAGAACTGAAAGGCACCAGTAGAACTCCATAGCTGAAAGTTTAACTAACCTGTGGCGTAGTCAGTAGCACTTGGAGCGCAGTTGTTCTTGCTATCATAGTTATATCACATATCCATAAAGCATCTATTATTCTGAAAAGGTGAATTAATGTGATGATATCTACGTCTAGAGGATCATATTGAAGGAGCTAGCGTAATAAGAAAGCGTCAACATCATCACAATATCAGCCGAAAGACGTCCACTGCTGGATGATAGCCGCCCCCAACGACCGGTCCAGCGCTGCCTGCAACACCAGCTTCCGGCTACGTTCACGACTCGGAGGCCTGCCCGCGCTACGCTATAGTGCACATTATAATTGGGTAAATTTTACAAAGTTTGTTGTACCAATATTTAAACAAAGGTCAAAGACCATGTTTATTTAATAAAACCGCTTCTAAAAATTCACTTGTATAAGATAAACAAAGCCATAACAATATTATGTTTAGTTTATTATTTCTACCCCAACGAATTAAAATATTATGACTGACTTGGAGAATGTTTTTAAACTCCGACGCAACAAAAGGGTTGTTCTCAGCTTGACGCCAATGTCTATGTGTCTATCTGTCTGTCTGTGGCATCGTAGCTCTCGAACAGATGGACCGATTTTGATGCGGTTTTTTACGTGAAAGCGGTGGTTCTTAGCTATATTTGGTAAAAATCTATTCATAAGTTTCAAGATCATCAGCTCTTATCGAGGTGATGAAGGGACGTGGGTAATTTATACTTGGTGCACTTTAACTGTAATTATATTATAAAACCATGGTAACCTTGACCTGATGCTGCAGCATTTCCTGGAATCTGCAGGATACCAAACTCCTCACTAACTTACAGCAGAGGTATCGGGTTTAAGCTCATTGGAATACTTTTAATGAATAGGTGTTAGATACAACATGGTAACTTTGACCTGATGCTGCAGCATATTGTGGAATCTGCAGGATTCCCAACTCCTCACCAATTTACAGCAGAGTTATTGTGTTTGTGCTCATTGGAATAGTCTCAATGAAAAAGTTTTAGATAGAATATGGTAACCTTGACCTGATACTGCAGCATCTTCTGGTTACTGCAGGATACCCAACTCTTTTCCATCTTAAAGAAGAGGTATCGTGTTTGGGATACGTAAAGTTTAAAAAGCATGAAATAAAACTTGAATTACAAATTTTAAAATCCCCGACAAAAAAACATCTAAAAAGTATGATATACAATCGGCCAAAACATATTATTTTCAGTTTAATGTTAGTAGTGAATAGGCACTATTTGAGCTTGCGTGTCACATCCTCGGCTGCATCGGCACTTACCATTAGGTGAGGTGCAGCCAAACGCACTCAAACTTTAAATAATAAAAAAAAAGTTACATTTTGATCTAAGAGTGGTCACGTAGGGGACCGCTAAGTAAATAAAGTAAAAACAGAATACAAATATTTTACTTTACTACAACTAATTGCTAATAATTTCACAACGTAGCGGTCGCTCTACGCAACGACTCTTACATCAAAATATAACTACATACATTAAATTTAAAGGGTAAAAAAATATTATTTTCTTCTTTTTTGATGTTTGTATGTCGGCAGTTTTTTATTTTTTTATTTTATACAAAGTTGAGTATTATGAAAGTTCTATGTTACTAAACGTTTCCTTACGATCATTATCCAGGTTTGCAATGGTGGTTTTCCAAACTTAATGACTTCGTTTGGTGTATTTTAATTTGTAAATTAGAGTCATCCTACGTCTGGCGTCTGTAGTCCTCGATAGCATGCTCGATGTTTTCTCTACCTTTGAAATTTCTGAACTCAGACATGTGCTAATTCCCCTACGGCTTACCACGGCAAGCATCGTTGAATCCAAAGTTGAGTTCAGCTCTCCAATAAAGTTTCAAGTTTGTCCCGAACCTGCTGCGAGACAGCAAGCTCACTGGATTAAGAGTACATTGTTTTATAGCAACACAGACAATATTCAAGTGTTCCCACTTGTAGCAGTTCTACAACGGAGCCCCGAAGTGTGTTAACTTGGATCACAAAGACAATACAAAACGGTTGCTGCCAGAAAGGAGGTTGTATATCACGGTATGAATAGACGAGTCTTTCTATGAGAAAAGTTCTGAGATTAATGTAATCCAAAAGCAAAAGATCCATTGTTGTAGATGATATAGTAAGCCCATTTGTGTGGGGTATAGTTGTGAATGTATTGCCATTGTTAGTGGATATGAAAAGATTCATAATACAATCCGTAAAAGTATAATGTTAGCTCCAATGATCATAATATGGCAATCATTCTCACAAACATACTTATTTCATTTTTAACGCATCCGTGATGTAATGTTTAGTCAATTTTCTTCACACCAGGAGGTCGCAGGTTCGTTTCCCGGCGCGGTCTATTTTTGTGAGACTCCGTATGGGCAGTGGTAGGGCATTTTTTGAGCCCGCCTGGCTAGCTAACACCATTGCCGCCAAGCATCAATGTTACAGCATTGATGTGTTCCGGCTTAAGATAACCAGTTCCCCATTGAGTTGGGGAATCTTGTTGAGCTTGATTCCATCTTCGGAAACATCGTCCTTTATTTATGATGCCAAAAGCTTATCAATTGTGAATAAAAAGCTTTAGAGTTTGGATTTTGATCTCGTCTCAATAACAAAAAAAATAAGCTGGAAAAACTATGCTACACGGTTGTAGGTAGTTTTTCAATATACGATTGTGGGTTATTTCCATAAATACAATGAATTATTTGCGCAATTTTGAAAAAAAATAAACGTCTTTTGAAAGGGAATTGATGTGTTCCGGCATGAAGATAAGATAGCCAGTTCTCCATTGTGTTGCGGAATCTTGGTAAGCCCGCTTCCATCTTCGGCATCATCATCACTTATCATCAGGTGAGATGATGCCAAAGGCTTACCAATTGTGAATATAAAAAAAATTGTGAAAAGTCCTATTATTTAAACGTTGGTATATAACCAGTCGTTTTTCTTTTGTTGGTAAACTCGGAAAGGTAAATCTATGCTCCACACACGAGGGCCACGGTCTGATGAGTGGGGGTTGTTGGGCTACTTACGGACCCCCACTGCTGCCAGAATTTTTCAAGTCGCTTCTAACGCTTCTGAAACGCCTCACGACTGCCATCTAGTGATGGCGATGGGTAATAACGGCTTATCGTACTACGCCTTGAAAAGCGCAAAAACAGTCGAGATAAATGCCACTAACATTCAAACCCATCCAGGTAGTGACAGTACTTTTGGTCAGTTAACCTGCGTGATCACTGATCAATCTAATCACGCTAGTTGCACTGAGCTGTGACGTATTCGACTACGGTGTAGGACTAGTTACTTTAAACTACAAATTTAAAGGAATTGCAGTGTTATTATATATCGTTAATGTGGGTTGCTCGATATACGAAAAATATGGCACAAAGCGCCCCACGCTTTTTTCACAATAATACTAGTATTTTTCGTTCATTATTATTTTTAGCTTATATTAAGAAATATTTATCACATTTTAGTTTGATGTGCTTTAAAAGCGTGTTTTTTTTAGTTTTTTTAACTAAGTATGTTTATTACCTAGGTATGGAACCCTTAAAATATTAAAAATTTACCCCGTAAAGTTTACAGTGTATACAAACAAAAGGTGATCAGTCTTAGTTTCCAAAACTTAATCAATTAATAAACTCATTTTTAACGGTAAAAAAATGTGATGTAACATTACATTAATATAATTTTATTTATGATTTATATTTCAAGCTACATAATGTTCTGATCCAACAAACTTCCACAGAGGCTGAACAGAACAAGCCAAGCTGAATTCAACCACAAAGTTAACTCACGCGCTCAGTGACTCGAGAGTAACACGTATAGTTTGCGCCGCCCGCGCCGTTCACGCCGATTGTGTCACGATAGCTTGTGTCACGTCGACGTATTCTCTAAATATGTGTATTCAATTCAGTTAAATAAAATTCAATATGTTTTATTCATAACTGACAACTATAAACACGTTAAAAACCGACTTCCATCGCAACAAATTAGTACATTTTTGCATTATCATTTTTGATTTTTGTTAATTTTCTAATAAAGTACTACATCGATTTTGATAAAATGTATATGGGAGCACACGGGAAGCACTAGCTTTTAAAAAAAGGAATCATAAAAATCGGTTCACCCAGTCAAAAGTTCTGAGGTAACACACATAAAAAAAACATACAGACGAATTGAGAACCTCCTCCTTTTTGAAAGTCGCTTGAAAATGGGTGCAAATTACACTCTTTCTGATAGTCATAAAATAATAATAACAATGTGATTTGTGAAAAATCAAGAAATAAACAATAATAAGATAATAACGTCAAAATTCAATCCTCAATATAAACCAGATTATGTCATTAGAACATGAAAACAATATGACACGAAAAGTTATACAAAAAATTATTGAATGCATTTAACAAGAGTAGGCCAGTTCACACAGACAGCGACCGGTCACGAGTATAACGCGAGAGTCAGCCATCGCTCCCATCAACCATATTAGAGGGAAAGGAACGACCCGGCTCCCGATGCTCCACAATCCGCACGAACACTTAAGCGAGCATACACTATACTTGGAGTTGCTTCATGTTGTTCCGATTTCTGTGGTTGTTCCAACTACGAACAAAAAGTACTCTCACTATCACCTACCAATCCGTCTTTCCCTGAAAAGTTTGGTTTCTCTCATACTTCTCATTAAAACGGAAAAACCTGAGTGCTTCTATAAAAATCTTAAATTTAGTCTGTTCATTAAATACTTAAATTTGACTCCAGTTGATGCAGTGGGCGTTACCTCAAGACGAACCCATGTTTACGCTTTGCTTTCAGTGGTGTAGAGATCTTATATCTCTACACTTGCGTATCGCACATCCTTTGTAGCTGTTTTAACCGCATATCAATTTAAATGTAATTTTTGAATTTGATTATGAAAATAGAATGTTGTCCGGAACCTTCTAGAGACGTTTTGTTTTCGGGCTTTGTACAGGACAGTGGTCTTTTCGTTGTTTGAATCGAATCTTTAAATCTGCTAGAGCAGCCACGAATATTAATTGGATTCTAAATCTATACCAATATTAAGCCAGACGGTACACTAGTTATTAAGTGAAATAAAAAGAAAATAAGTAAATCTTTGACATTAACTTTTGACATTACTTTATATTATTTTCTGATATTTGTTGTGTGCCTTTGCATGATTTATCTGGTTTTTTAAATTCTAATTTTGTACGTCATTAAGGACAGGACATAAAGCACATCAATTTTGTTTAACACCTGTACATTTACTTATGATCACAAATAAATTAATTTGAATTTGTATTCTAGCAAGTTGGAAGACCTCTGAGCTGAGCTAGCAGCCCCCTGACGATCGTAAGGGTCGTCACACTGGCTTCAATAAAAGTGTAATTTTTAAGCGTGTTAATTGGGTATGCTAAAAAAAAAAAGGTATTTTTTTAATTTTTTTTTCTGATGGTTTAGACCATTTTGAAAAACTAATTTGAATATTTCATTTTTTAAGCCTCTAGATATTTTTAAATATTTTTTTAAATTTTGAAACCTTGATGACGTCATCGGTTCACATTACTATGAAACGAACAGCCCTATTTCTATGACGATGAAATGAATAGGCCTTGACGTCAACTGTCAAGTCACTCAAGTCAATCATTCCCAAAGGTTTTTTGGCGGGATTTGTGGTAGACGCATTCGTAGTTTTATTTTGTTGTTTTTTCATTGCACCGGCACTAGCATTACAAATCCAACAGCTAAGGAAGCCTAAATACGTCAGACCTGGCTGTATGGTCTTAGTAACCTTTGCCTTTTCCGAAACGAAACTATCACAAAGCCAACAACGAAACGTCAAAGTCAAAATTTACTTGTCATCAAACATCATAATCTATGTATGGACAAGGCCTTCAGAGTTTAAATGTTTTTTAGAACCACAATAAAAATTGGACCTCTAATGAATATCTTACCCATTTAAGTATTTAATTTGAATGACGTTCTAATAATATTCGATTGTTTCAAACGTAGTTTTTGGTGGATGATAAATAAATAGTGCCTTTTTCAGTGCTCGACGAAAGCTCGTCCTCAAATGCAAGGTCCGTAATTGATATGACAAGTAAGAGTGCACGTTCCGTTCAGTGGTGAAATAAGGTTTTATTGTAAACTCGTGACGTCATAGGGGTCAAATGAAGGTTATTGTCCTTTTCCGATTTTTTTACGCAATCTTTTACTTTTTCGAGTGGAAAATGAAAAAATATGGCTTTAAATAAAAATATCTCGAAATGGTTTTTTTATTTTCATGGCTTATAAAAAATTTAGCATACCCAATTACATACGTATGTAACACTAGCTGATGCCCGCGGCTTCACCAGCGTGGATATCGTGGGTGCACGGTGCGCGGCCCGCAAGTGGCTCGCGGGGCTATTTTGTTATAGAACTTCCTGAACGTGCGCATAAAAATTTACCAAAGGTTTGTCACCAATCGACTATTTACTTTTTTGAGTTTTTGCAAAACTAACGCACGGTAACTGATCAGGTGTAGATTAAATTTGGTTTAGGGTAGTGTATTTTTATAACTCCAGCCAGAGATTTGTTACCATAGATGGGTTATGCAGAAACAAACAACATTTGAAAATCGAAGCCATTTACACACACAACATTACAAGCAGTTCGCTTCCGTTGCACCGATGCTACTAAGAAAAGAGATGCCAATGGGCATCTTTTTTTTTGCTTCACTTTTTCGATGCACGTAACCTATCTACCTCCCCTTATATATAGCATATCTCTGACTCCAGCCGTTTTTTTTATCTTTAATTTGTAGGGTTGCCGCTTTAGTGAAAAAATCACTTATCATTTTTTTTTTCTTAAAGGGCCAACGACTTTGATTAAGCTTACTATTTTACTACACTCTATAATTTATACTTTACAATTTCATTATTCCAGGAAAAATCGGAATAAGAAATATAAAAAAAATTGAATAATTTACTTCCCATACAAATCCAGGGTCATTTTTTTTCTCAGAAATGGTTTTAACAAATTTAATTAAACCCTTTGAGTACTAGAACTGGGTAGTTCATTACTCCACTATAAATCGTAATAAAGAACCTACCATACAGACCAGATTATTTGTAAATTTTTCATCAAGTGTGATTAGTACCTCTCTTATTACACGACTGCCCACAAAGAAGAGGGTATTGTTTTCATTTCTAATGTATGCACGAGTAAGTGCTGTATGTTTGTTTATTCCACGATGTTAGAGCGTGAGGTATCGTTAGATTCATCTTGACTTACGGCGTCAAGAATAAATACCCGACTTCCCAAATAAGACGGTTAATGTTTTTATTTAGTCCTGTTCTTATTAAATTTTTATTGTTATTTTCAAGTCACATGTATGTATGTACCTACTAGCTTTTGCCTGCGGCTTTGCCCGCGTGTACATTATTTTCATGACAGTCATAGAGGGTGAGTAGTGAGCGAGCCGCAAGCGTAGACATGATTTTTCTCCAGATCCCTCAGGAACTATATCGGGTTATTCTGGTAAGCTGTCTATGTCAGTTCCCACTCCCTTAACCAATTCAATACATAAAAATTAAATTAAAAATTTAAAAAACCCCCCCGCAAAAAAGTAAAGCCGACATTTAAAAAGTAAAAAATAATACCTTTCGTTGAGCCATCAAATTCATTTCAGAAATACCTATATATATTTTAATTATCGAAATCGATGGATGGCACGATAGGGTTTGCTCATTAAAATGGCGCTATAATGTCGCGTCGGGGTACCGCTTTAGTGAATCAGACCCTTCATTTGATTGACTATCTATTATTTACTAGTATTTTCGACCAACTTGCGACGACGATCAACTTTTATGACATATCTAGTAACATTGGGTGTTATGAGTCTGGGAGCGTTATGAGTTTGAAAGTTCTCTATTTTAGCTATGTATTTTATTATATTTGGGAAGTTAGCAGCCTCATTCACAAAATACTAGTTATTGCTTTAAACTTAGCGGTACCCCGACGCGACATTATAGCGCCATTTTAATGAGCAAACCCTATCGTGCCATCCATCGATTTCGATAATTAAAATATATATAGGTATTTCTGAAATGAATTTGATGGCTCAACGAAAGGTATTATTTTTTACTTTTTAAATGTCCGCTTTACTTTTTTGCGGGGGGGTTTTTTAAATTTTTAATTTAATTTTTATTTCAAAATTTTTAACTTATTTTCAAAATAATTAATGACAAGTACAGTTATATCTAAAAGGATATAGATTTGTCTATAAAACATTCATCAAAATTATGTTCGGTTGTTTTGTTTTTAAACCAAAATGTTTGGAAGTTATGTAAGAGACGCTAAATTATTTAGGCGCGCGTTGAAATATTTTATTATGAAAGACTGCGTTAATACATCAACGAGCGCCACTTTTTTCCTTCTTAAAAATATTTATGTTTTCTTTAACATTTTTATTGGATACTCGTAAATTATTAGGTAGTTATGGAATATAAAATTTAGTTTTTTTGTGTACGTACATGTAACATAAATTACTGAAAATCAGAACAAGAATCGAATAGAATCAATTCCTAAAATTTTTGGAAATCATTTTTGGTGAGATCGTTTCTATTTTTTTTATTTAAAGCCATGGGATTTTAGCTCTAAAGATAAGAAATCAAAGCGAAGGTTTATCTCAATAATATTTAGTTTACAGTTAGTCATAGTTTCAGGTACGTAGGTATGTCAAAAATTTAACGGATTTTAACAACATCAGCTCACCGTGTTGCCACCATTGCATTGTATGCAGTCAAATACTGATCAAAACGAGTCCAAACACGACATATCTGCTATTATTTTTTTAAGAGTGTGCTAGTGTTCTGGATATCCTGGCTGCAGCATCAGACCAAGAGTTCCATAATCCTGCATAGTTATTAAGCATACATGAGTGTTTCAAGTTTTAGGTCACATGTATGTTTGAAAGTAAAGTGAATACACATTAAGAGTCTAAGAACCCTACCGCAGCTAACAAAAGAGCTGATGACCTTGAAACGGCTGAACCGATTTTGATAAAACGTATCTAAGAACCATCGCAAAAAAACCTGCTTGTAAATAAAAAAAACGCATCCAAATCGGTTCACCCGTTTAAGAGCTACGGTACCACAGACAGACACACAGACACACACACATAGCGGTCAAACTTATAACACCCCTCTTTTTTGCGTCGGGGGTTAAAAAAATCACTTCAATCCGTTTGTCCGTTGCGACACCGACGTGCGCGAGCGTGGAAATGAGTTTTTCCCCGGATCCCTCGGGAACTATGTCAGGATAATATGCTCATTAGTAAATTATGTAAAATCCCACCTTCTCAACCATCTCTGTACAAAAACTCCCAACAATCCATTATTCCGTTGCGATGTTGAAGAAATTAACCAAAAAAAGAGTATTTTTTCAATTCCCCCAGGAACTGCATCAGACTATGCTATTTTCACGGGATAAAAAGCAGCCTATGTCATTCCCAGTGACACACGCTACCTGCATGCCAAATTTTATTAGCTGCGGTATTGAAACGTGAAAAGGTAACAGACAAACAAACACATTTTCACATCCTACTAATATTATAAATGTAAAAGTTTGTACGTATCCTGTGACTCTTTCACGCTTCAACTTCTGAACGGATCGGGATAAAACTTGACACACATATAGGTTAGGTCCTGAAATAGGACACGGGCTACTTTTTTAGGATGTGTCTTTAGTCTACGATATATTCTAAACGGCTCGATAGATTTTACAGTGCTAGGTATCGTTAGATTTGTGTAGATCCCTTAAGTGACATTAAGATACATTTTACCCGACGTCCGAAAATGAGGGTGTAATATTATTATGAACTCGTGTTTTTATTAAACTTTTAATTTAAAGTTATCTCTGCTACTGAGTAAGCGTGTTTTCATGCTGATTTATATATAACAGAGGGTGAAGACCACGTATCAGATAAATAAGGTTGGATTTGAAATGTGCGCTGGGCAGGCGCGCCACAACTATGATTAGATAATCATACTTAACCGAAGCACGCGTTCAAACTTTTTATTTGCGTGTGGTTGTGTGTAACGTACAGACTCTCGAAATGGTGTGAGACACAATTGCAGCCCTGTGTTCTAAGTGTGTTTTGTTTATAAGTGCGCGCAATTCGTGTATGTATTATTATTGCTTGTGTAGTGGAGTTGATGGGTGGGAGACAGGCGGCGACGCTGGTTTTGAAACAAAAGTGTGACTATTGCTAATCCAACCTTATTTATCTTATCCGTGGTGAAGACTATGCGATAAAGTATGCACAGCGTGGCTTTACAACTTGCTATCATCAACATCGTTTTAGGATCAATTCAATAACAAAAAAGAAAAACTCATCATGTGACTTATCGCATGTGGTGTGCCTGTATACCTGAAGCCAAGAGCCAGTGACATCAGTATTGCCAGCTGGAGTGGAGGAAAAATGTCTGAACAACACTTTAGTGTGTGGCCACTAAACCTAACATGATAAAATCAGTTTGGAGGGGAAGCAAATCTTAATTTCGTAATTTCGTACGAATTTAAAGTGATCAGTTCGCAAAAAGTTTGTCTTTCCATGTCCGAATGGACCTGTCCTGTCCTGTGCGCTGAACGGATTGTTTGAAAAGTTTTTCATAGAATTTAGCTTACATTTCAAGGGAAAGGTTATAAATGAAGACAAAATGTGATTTGTGTCATTTCTGCGCCAGCTCATGGTCGAAAGCTATCCTAGCGTGCTTATCTAAGTCGATAAATACGAAAATCGACGTCATCCATTCGTAAAAATTTAACCAAACTAAACAAGTTGTATTGTACTTCATTTTAACTTTGGTGCATATGAACACCTGTATTGTGTATCTTTTGGTAATAAAATTATCTAAAAATAGGAACGCTGCTTATTTCCTTATCATTTTTTATAATATTGATTATTTGTTGTTATAGCAGCAATAGAAATAAATACACACTCTGTGAAAAATTTCAACTGTATACCAATTACGGTTTATAAAATACATACCACTGACAGACAGACGGACAGCGGAGGCTCAGTAATAGGGTCCCGTTGGTCACCCTTTGGGTGTAGGGAACCCTAAAAAATGTGATGTTACCTTTTGGCTCGATCGATCTGGTCGTTGCTCGGTCGTGGTCCACGCTGGCCAGCGCTCCCCGGGTCGCTGCTGTTTAATAGTGGGTCAGAAACGATGCTAGTCGCAACAATGTGTAAGCCTCAGTGACGTAAAAAGCCTTATAAAGCCTATAAATACTAAACTATCTACTAATTCTAAACAGTCTGACATTTTGCCTTCTTCATTGATTAGCTTTTCATCATCACCATTATTAAGAGGGCCCAGCCCTCTGTCGTTTCAGCATTCTCCACTTCAGCCTGTCACGAGCTGTCGTCTTTGTCCTTTAGTATACTTAAATTAATTCTCCTATTTTGCTGCGGCCCTTTTGTCGGAATTAATGTGGAAGTTCGTAGATAGGAGATCCTCTGAGCACTAATCAAAATTATCGCTGGTGTTGGTTGAGCCCGCTGTTTTTATAGCCACACGTCCTGAAATATTAAGTCACATATCAGAAGTGACTACGAGACCGTTTGTCGGGACCACTGCGCCGGAGGTGTGTGTCTCCTTAGCACTTATCTTTATTACTAACTTATCTTTTGTCTTCTCCGCCACAGTGCAGCGCTCTTACCTTTATCGTTAGCTATTTGTTTTCTTCCTTCCTCCATACTCTTCTTTTTCAATTGGAGTTTGTACACTATTTGGTTAGATTTTTTTATCCTATATTAATTTAGCTATCATGTTAACTGATAGTAAGTGATGATGCTTAAAATTGAAGCGAAGCTTACCGAGATTCTTTAACACAATGGGGAATTGTCTAACTTATTTTTATGCTGGAATACATAAATGCTGTTTACGTTGATGTTTGGTGGTAGGACTTAAATGAAATAGTATAAACCCAACTGAATTAATAATAAAATGTAACCCTTATAGTCGTTTGTCTTATTATCTTTGTTTTATATTATTTTTTATTCACAATTGGTAAACCTTGACAACATCTCACCTGGTGGTAAGTGACGATGTTGCCGAAGATGGAAGCGGGCTTACCAAGATTTCCCAACGCAATGGGGAACTGGATATCTTATCTTCGTGCCGGAACACACCAATGATATCAACATTGATATTTGGCGGCAAGACTTAGATAGGATGGTGGTAGCTAGCCAGGTGGGCTTAGAAAATGTCCTACCACCAACTAAACCGAGTCTTACAATTGACTCCGCGGAGAATCGAACCCACGACCTCCTGTGTAAAGCCAGTGAACTTTGCCTCTAAGCTACGGAGGCGGTTAAAAAATTCTTCTTTTATAGTGTAAAAGCCACGCCTTAGTCGGGGATATCCTAACTAATTTGAGATATGTCTCCCTTTTACACAACTGCCCACAAAAAAGGAGTGTATGGTTTTCAGGTCTACAGTATACATGTTTCTTTTTTCCACGATATCCTCTAAACGGCTTAGTGGATTTTATATTCTTCTTAATCCCAGTGACATAGGATACATTTTACCGGACTTCCCAAAATATTTTTGTGCAGTAGTGCTTTATTTAAATTTTATTTAAAGTTATCTCAATCTATGTGCAATATATTTATTTTTATTATTATCCGATTGGATACCTTGTTGACCGAGTGAGCGCGAAGCGTCTTCGTTTCAGCTCGGGGCAAAAATGCTTTCGTTTGTCTGTCCGGCGGATGTCCTGCTGTTGTCATCTAGAGGTCGCACTTCTCAACCGATTCTCGTAAAATTTCGTGATTTTTTTGTCGATTCAGTTTTAGTAAATTTTTATTAAATGAGGTGCCTTGAGGGTTGAAATCGTACAAAGTATAGAAAAACATTTCGAAAAACTGGCGAAGTCTACAGCTCACCTGGCCACTATAGCTGAGGTGAAACTATAAGAGTTCCTAGTTTGACTACGGAACTCTTATAGTATTGCCATGTCCGTCTGTCGGTCTATCCGTCGATATGTCACAGCCATTTTGCTCAAAGAATATTACAGCTATAAAGCCGGTATGGTTATACAAATATGTGACTCCTTTATAGTTATGGAACTAGTGTCTCGTGACCTCGCGAGTTTCTAAAATTGCTGAAATATGATATATTTAACGATTTCACAAAATTTCTCGAGAATCGGTTGAGAAATGCGAGTTTAGGTTGACATTTACGAAAGCATTTTTGCCCAAGCTAAAACGGAGACGCTTCGCTCGCGTTTCGTGATCGTTTGGTCAATAAAATCTGTAAAAAAATGATTTTAGGGTATGACCATACTTGTGACGTGAGGACGATTTTGTTCACGTACCGTATTAGTTAAAAGTTCATTCGAATTTACTAAGGATTGTTTTTTTTTACTTTCGAAAGACGAAGGAGTGAAGAAGGTATTGTGATGGCAAAAATATCGAAATTGAGATCTTGATACGGATCGATTGTATTAATTAAATTAAACTAAAATTAAATAAAAAAATGTGTGTTTGTGTGTGTATGTGTGTATGTGAGGGTGGGTTTGCATGTGTGTCTGTGCGTCCGTCCGGTACTCTAGTTCCCAAACTTTTGGACGGATTTATTAAGGTAAATTTTGGGTAAGGGCAGTATTATCTTTATATCACCAGCCGCATTTTTTTTGGGTTGTCACTGTTTTTACTTAAAAATAGCTTTAACGATTTTGATGAATAGCGGTACGTTACCACAACTTTTCATGAACTACAGCACAAGGTAATTCGTTATCCCAAAAAAAATCGGAACGAGGTAGCTTCTATACATTTCCAGGTTGTTTTTTTCTTTTTGAATAACTTGTTGTTGTTGTTTTGAATAACTAGGACCTAATAAGGCCTACTCTTCTCTTATCGTGTGGCACAACTAACCGTGCTATCCAAGGGATAGACGACGGCGGATGCCTGGTGTTGCACTTAGCATCACCCGCGGTCACGTGTAGGGCATTTAGATTTACACCTACGGACGTGTGCAACGCGACCTTCATACACATCTGGAATCAGATGTGCAGGTTTCCTCACGATGTTTTCCTTCACCGTTAAAGCAATCGGTAAGTATATGTACGAAAGCTTCGAAAAACTCATTGGTACATTGGCCGACCGGATTTGAACCCGGGACCTCTGGTTAAGAGGACCGAGTCGTTACCGGTTGAGCCACCGACGCTACTGGCCTACTGCACTGGGTAGTTAATTAATCCAGGGCTAATCCGAGCAAGATACCTCCCATACAAAGCCAAATTATTTGAAAATTTTTCATTTTTCTCAACCCAATCACTATTGGTGTATATCTATGCAATTTATTGGTTTCATGTGTAGATAATATATAGGTACCAATGTGTGTGATGTGTTCCACCAAGACCCTACACTTAAAAGTATCAACTATCTGATATATCTAACTTAATTCGTTGCTACTAACTAAGTGTATTGTTTATTGATGACTGCTCTAATCTGCTACTTGGCAAGAAGCAATGTCTAACAGCACAAGTAAAAATTTAAAATTTGTAGTTATATCACATAAAACATATTTTTTGAGTTTACAAACTCACATTTGCAGTTGGAGAATTGACCGTGATTTGTATCGATGTGTGGGTGAACTTTTTTTCAGTTTTTTAGACTATAGCTGTCGGTACTTGATAACAATATTTTTTATAATTAGTTCGTTCACCTTTCGGCTTCTATAAAGTCGAAAAAGGCCTGAACCCTCCAAATAGCCAACTTGTAATAAGTGACGCAGGATCGTGAAGAGTGGCGTCAGAAAGTCTAGAAGGCCAAGATCCTCCCCGGGTAGCTGAGCCGGCACCGTAAGCAAGTTATAACAGTTCGTCTACCCTGGACCTACCAGGATTGTTGCTATTTTTAACATCATCATATATGTCCCCACTGAGGGGCTCAAGCCTACCCTGAATCACGGCGAAGCATCTTTTTTAACATATTTACTTGTTTTTAATTATTATGTGTAAAGTGTCTTAATTTGTATCATATACTAGTAACTAATTAGTAATCTGTGCATATACTTAGTTATCCCAACATTATCACAGATTACTAATTAGTCATTATTCTATTCAAGTATTCTTCAGTGCATAAGCTTGACTCGCACTTGGCTGGTTTTTTCTTTTTCCTTAATGAGCGTGATAAGCTGTTTTGATTCTAAATCTCAATTTTGATACTAAATCTCAAGTTAAAAAGTCACCTGGAAGTGGTCGATATAATTATTTTGATGAGTAGTGGTGGTACGGAACTCTATTTTTGCGATTCCGATTCACACTTGGCCAGTTTTTCTATTTTTTTCGTAGTATGTGCCTAATAACGATGATAAATTTTACGTAAATAAATTTTAACCGCCTCCGTAGCTCAGAGGCAAAGTTCACACAGGTGACGTAAGACTTTACACAGGAGGTCGCGGGTTCGATCCCCGGCGGGGTCAATTGTAAGACTCGGTTTGGTTGGTGGTAGGGCATTTTTTAAGCCCGCCTGGCTAGCTAACACCATCTTATCTAAGTCTTGCCGCCAAATATCAATGTTGATATCATTGGTGTGTTCCGGCGTGAAGATAAGATAGCCAGTTCCCCATTGTGTTGGGGAATCTTGGTAAGCCCGCTTCCATCTTTGGCAACATCGTCACTTACCACCAGGTGAGAAGTTGTCAATGGTTTACCAATTGTGAATAAAAAAAAATACGTTTAGCTACCTGGAAGTGGTCTATATATTTTGATGAGTAGTGGTGATACGGAACCCTTGGTACGCGAGTACGACTCATGCTTGGCTACTTTTATAATTGTTTCTTTTGCATAAGTCTTGATGCCAAAATTCATGTTTCTAAGTCAACTGGAAGTGGTCTATAATTTTGATGAGTCAGTCAGCCAGTCAGTCATCAGAAAAATGATTTTCGGACGTCGATTTTTCAGAAATAGTAAAAGATATATTTATGAAAATGGGGATTCTAAGTAAGTTTACAAATTTAATTTTAATTTTGAGTTACGGTTAGGTCGAAAGTGGCAAGAAATGGTTCGTGTTATATAACCCACGGCCGGTGTCGCCCTTTTCTTTTCCAACTCGGCTGACACACTGCCGTATGTCTAGCTAGATAATAAATCATCATCATCAAATCAGCCAAAACGTCTACTGCTGGACAAAGGCCAGGACAAATAGAAATACAAAATAAAAATACAGTGTTAAGTACAATTCAAAAAAAAAAAATTGACTTATGACCTAGAATTACTTTGACATGATATTTTATTTTACAGAAACATATTATTTTTTGTTATTCTTATTATGAATAAATGTCATTTTAAAAGAAAACTATCACGGCTAAGTAGGCTTTGTTAGTTTAGGAATAACAGGTGACCAACTTAGGATATACATATGGATTCGTAAAAAGTTTGTAAAATTTGTAATTTTCTATACAAAATATCCGATAGTTATGCTCGTCGATGTTTGTTTTCTTACCCATTTGTTTTAGGCTACCCACACACCTACAATAATATTGCGCAATGTTGATGATTGCACAATATTATTGAACATATAGGGGTAGTATTGAAGATTTAATTGTACCGGGAGCTCATCAATCATATTGTGCAATCATCAACATTGCGTAATATTATTGTAGGTGTGTGGGTAGCCTTAGTACAGGGCCCCAAGAGCGCGAGTCCCACTCGCACTTGGCCGGTTTTCTAACAAGCTTAGTATCTTGTTACATTCAAGTAATATTCAACAAAATCAGTTTACCAACAGTTAAACCTTACAAACGAACCTTTTTTCTGAAAACAAAAACGTATTCTCAAGAGATCCGTCTGGGGGTTGTTTGGAGTCATTAATCAGGCTCAACCAGCCAGCCAGCCAGCCAGCCCATCGGACCATCAGACTGTGTGACAGTCCGGCGGGTCAGATTGGATGCATTGGATATCCTACTGCAGATAAACTCTGATAATCGATTGTCCGTTATTTTGGTGACCTGACTTTATCTACTTTATGTATAAATGTAAAAATTTCTCTGTATATGTGTAACTTCTTCACGCTTCAATGTCCAATACCAATCACGACGATATATCCCATGCATGTATCATGTGGCATGGAAGAGGCCATATGCTGTCTTTTATCTCGAATTCCTATGTGGTTCCCGTGGGATATTTCTTTGTTGACTGTCTTTTCTTTGTCAATTTAATTCACGTTGCATGGAAGCAAAGCATTGACGTAATATTTTGCACAGAGATCGTTAGGGGGTGGAAAGTGACACACTGTACTAATTATTGTAGCCTGACATAGGTTCCAAGGGATCTAAAGATAAATTATGCATGCTCTCCAATGTCGTACCCAACGGAGCACCGAATTGACGTGATATTTTGCACAAAGATAGTTGCGGGGGAAGCAAATGACTCATCAATTAGCGAAGCGTGACATATTTCCTGGATCAGGATAAAACTCATTTCACAGAGTATCCTTTCCGCAAAACGTCATTTTATCAGATTGTCTTCTTACTTTTTCAAGTTAACATAACATTAAATTGGTAGTTTTTTATTTTGTTAGTTCAAACACTAAGACAAGTATATTTTTGGATTTTTCGTTATTAAAGGTAAGTGAAATTTTAGAGAGGGAAGTTTTGCGAAAAGGAGATCCTGTGAAGGATTCAAGGTAGGTATCTCTCATCAGTGCGCGTTGTTCCGATGTCAGTGTGCGGTTCCTCGTTGGATCCAGTACCTCTTGCCAAGATTGTGTCTTCATCTGGCTATGGATCTATTGGTTACTAGCAAATTATTATACAGAATGTAACAAAATTGACGCAGGACCCGTTGCCTGGGGCTACTGTCGGTATACTGATATATACTTTTCCCGAAGAACTCATAAAGTTAGACTTCAAACATAAATTTGAATGAAGAGCTCAATTTCCTTTTACGAAGATATCAGGTTCTAATGCCAGCAGGGTCGCCATGTGGTGAAGCCGTGTGTGCGAAAGAGACGGAAGTTGAGCAACACAACGAGTGTCCTGTAATAAGACCCGTTAAATACTAACTACCCATAAGCTAGAGCGTCGGTGGCGTAATGGCAAGGGCCGCTACCTCCTGTCCGGGAGGTCGTGGTTCAATCCTGCCACGTACCAATGTGTTGTAAAATTTCGATTTCATATGTACGTTTATCCGACGCTCTTACGGTGAAGGAAAAACATCGTGAGGAAACCTGCATACGTCTGCGAAGAAACTCGAAGGTCGTGTGTGAAGTCGACCAACTCGCACTGGGCCCGCGTGGTCAACTAAGGCCCGATCGCCCTAATTCAGGGTAGGCTCGAGCCCCCCGGTGGGGACGTGTATGAGCTGATGTGATGACCCATAAGCTGGAGATACAATAAATTGGTACACTTGCTTACCTACCATTTGTATTTGTATGCATACCGCCTCAGACAATTGAAGTCTCTTCGGGAAAATTGTGCGTGACGAGTACAACCCTCGGTTCACCAAGTTAGCTGCACTTGTACATTAGTGTTGATTACAGAAAGTGTAAGTTGAGATTATTTCACAATCCCGTCTCAACATTGCAAAATTTCCTAAGCGATACGTTGTATTGTTTACGAGTTGAGACTGAGTTAAGAAAATATCCTGTAAATGACACGCCTTTAAAAAAAGGCTTTTGTTTTCCAGCTTAAATTTACAAGTAAAATTTTCTTTAAACGAGTTTGCACAAGAGATACTTCCACGTCGCGTTTCCGAGACATTTTGACAGTTGCTTTGTTTAGCTGAGTGGTCGCATAGACCTAATCGTATTGCTTCCTGAGTACAGGCCCAGCGGCTTTAAAAAGTGGAGCCCGTATGTGTCACGAGTACGTCACATATGTTTGTACGTGGTGTAACGAAATTGGTGTACGAGTCGTTAACTCATCATACTGAACAACTTTTTTCAAGAGCTCTCAACATATCAGTTCATACACGTCCCCACCGAGGCCGAGCGGGCCTTAGTCGACCACGTGGGCCGAGTGGGGGTTGGTCAATTTCACACATACCCTTCGAGTTTTTTTGCAGGCGTGTGCAGGTTTCCTCACGATGTTTTTCCTTCACCGCAAGAGCGTCGGATAAACGTACATATAAAATCGAAATTCGAAAACACATTGGTACGTGGCAGGATTTGAACCACAACCTCCCGGACAGGAGCTAGCAGCTCTTGCCATTGCGCCACCGACTCTCTGAGCTTCTTGAGGCTCTTGAGCCCTATTCCCAAAAAAATGAACTTTTTATACAAATCGATCAGCTGATTAACCAATTGGAGCGTCAAAGTTATTTTGCGGTTTTTTTGGGGAACGTTTTTCAGTATGATGAGTAGAAGTGTCAGTTAGCGGGTACTGCACCAATTTTTGCACCTCCATGAGTCCTTCTTCCTCGCCTCGGTGTAACGCGGTGTTACTTCGCCAATGTACAGAATGTCAGGTAAAACAGAACCACGGAAATTGGAATATCATAATAATAGTATCGTATTCCGATCTCTGTGAGTAGAACACATTTGAAGCGAAGCTAAAACCGATAATTTGTACGATAACTTTGCTGAAATCTTAAAAAATACACTTCTGTACAATGTTGGCTGTTAGCTGACCAGATAGTATGAAAAGTACAAAAAACTTGCGATTTCAGCAGATTGGTGGAACAAAAGTTGTTTAGTTTGAAAAGAATATTTAAAAAAAAATTCTCCACTAGCTTTTTCTTGCAGTTTCGCCCATTCGAAATTGTTTTAGGGTTCCGTGCCAGGTAACAGGAAGCTATTACGAAGCTTACAGCCTCTGTCACCGGAGGGTTATTCCATTCTTTTAAAGGCAAACGAAAAAGTGGTTTGGATTATTTTTAATCTACATCTTTTTTTTCTTTTTTCGTTTGCATATACTATATCATATTGTCATCGAAACTGAGGCTGTGTGCAAAATTTCAGTATGATCGAAACAGGAAGTATTAAAAAAATCCGTTGCAGACCGACAGACAGACAAAGTAAAAAATTCATTGTCATCAAGTTATGAGCTACCCTTAAGGTTTCAGCCAGAAGTGCTCGAAATTTGAGTTGCAAGATTTCACCCGGAACGACGGACAGACATACAGTCAAACAAGAAAGTGACTTATTCAAAACGTGTTAAAAAAATAGGAGGGATCCTCCCATACAAGAAACAGGTTATTGAAGTGAAAACTTCTTTAGCGGCGTTGTGCACTTTTTTTGTAATGGGTAAAAAATGTTAAACTCGCGTCAGGATACGTGACCTGATCGAAAATTCGTAAGACGGATGGAGTAGTGAAAACTTCTTTAGCGGCGTTGTGCACTTGTTTTGTAATGGGTAAAAAATGTTAAACTCGCGTCAGGACACGTGACCTGATCGAAAATTCGTAAGGCGGATGGAGTAGTGAAAACTTCTTTAGCGGCGTTGTGCACTTGTTTTGTAATGGGTAAAAAATGTTAAACTCGCGTCAGGACACGTGACCTGATCGAAAATTCGTAAGACGGATAGAGTAGTGAAAACTTCTTTAGCGGCGTTGTGCACGTCTTGTTTTGTAATGGGTAAAAAATGTTAAACTCGCGTCAGGACACGTGACCTGATCGAAAATTCGTAAGGCGGATGGAGTAGTGAAAACTTCTTTAGCGGCGTTGTGCACTTGTTTTGTAATGGGTAAAAAATGTTAAACTCGCGTCAGGACACGTGACCTGATCGAAAATTCGTAAGACGGATGGAGTTGATTTTTTGTTGATTTTTCTGAGATATAAACTTTTTAATGTAATATAAATTGTCATGTTTGTGTACGATAGCGCAATCAATATTGTATTCTACCACATAAATGATAGTACTTTTATACTGATAATCAAATAAATTCGTGCAAAATTATTCCCTAAACATTCCAAATTATCAAAAATGCACAACGTTAATATTCAAGTTTTCACTTCTGGCCGCACTCCCGGAGTGCAACCCGTCGTTTTTTTTAAGTTTTTGTTTTTACTCTGTTACGGTACCTAATACTCTTACATCCTAGCGTGTTACTTAGTGCGATTATGGCACTAGTGCTAAAGTAAAACAACAAACATAAACCGGCACAGTGTCACACCCCGGACACTTCATACAACGGGCCAGAAATAACATTTCAAAAAACGAATGACGGAACAAACAAAATGACGGCAAAATCCTATACGTTCGACAACCAAACTGTAACCAATCTGTATCAATCTGGGTGACGCAATCTAGAGAGCGGCAGGAGTGTACATACTGTACGTTGGTACTAATATATTATATACTTTGCCAGTGTTATGCGTACTCGTGCTAAGGAGTCCGAACTGAGCAAAAAACATTTTTCTGGTGCACTGGTTGATGTCTTTTGTTTAAAATGAATTGGTTCGATTGTTGTATTCATGTGGGGAGGCGTGGTGGTATGGAACCCTCGGTGCGTCAGTCCGATTCACACTTGGCCGGTTTTTATGACTGTTATTGAGACTGCATCGTTCGAATTGTGAATGAAGTTATGGTTTTAATAAATACAAAAAAAATATAGAAAGTAAAATTAAAAAATTTTCCCAAAATTTTCACTTTTCCAAGTAATTTTTCCACATTTCTTTCTTTTTAAACCTTGTTCGCACTATTACGAAAAATAAGAAACAGGTCCAGTTTACCAACGAACAGCTTTTAGTTGTTATTGATAAAGATTTTACTGAGCATTCTGTAAAACATAGATCTGTTCGTATTCTTACTTATTTATAAAGAATCACAATATCTGATCCTCTATCTTTTCCATGAAGTAATTAATTACTTCGAAGAGAAAATTGAAAGAAATCACAATATTTTAAATACAATTTATTAAAATCTTGTTTTGAAACTCGCTATCGTTTTCATTAGCTAATTGAGTTGCTGTCCTCCCCTCCCCTCCTCGCTCCGTAGTACATAATAGTTAGGTACTTCAGGATTCGAGGAAAAATAAACATAGCCAGGGTTGTCAAAAAATGGTTTGACCTAAAATTAAAAAATTGCGCAGACACGTCAAAGTGTGCACTTAGTGATCGTGGTCGTCTCGTTCGCAACCGAGACAGTTTTGTGTACTCTAACGAAACTAACCTCACAACCATAGATGTTTGCAATAAGTTAGCATGTAATCTAGATTAGATATGTAGCGCTTGTGGAAATGTATAAACTTATCTTTTATTTTAAAATTGCAAGGAGGACCTCTGAATTGAATTCTAATTATTGAACGAGCGAGCGAAGTTCTCCGAGTCTACTGGAACAAACCGGCATTCGTATGTTTATAAGTAAGTATCTATAAAGGTTTGTTCAACGATAACTCGAGTATCGTTGATCGTAACGTCGTAAAATTTGGTATGCGAAAAAATGAGACAAAAATAATTTTAAGTTCGAATATGGGCCAAATTGCTGCTCAAGGGATTGCCAAGATAAAGGAGGTCATACATGTTGAAAACATGGTTTCTTTATTTAAATATAAATAGGTATTTAGCACTAGATGGCGCTGGACGGATCCTACATCGCGCAAGCGTTATTGAGAGTTCCTATATCTTTTAACACGAGTACATCGCGAGTTCACAGTTCGGGACAAACCACTAGTAATACTTAAGTAAAATGTAAATATCACATTGATTTTTTCGTTAACTCTTGTCATAGTGTAGTTAAAAGGTAGTTTACTCTTATGAAGGTTTATAATTAGCATCTTTTTAAATTTAATTTCGTTACATATAGGGTGACTTTTAATTAGTTCTTGACAGGGAAGGATATAAATAAACTCGTGATTACAAACAAATTTCCCTAACAAACTATATGTCAAATATGAAAAAATAAATTTGGTCCTTCATTCATTTTTGCCGATTTAATTACTTATTCTGTATCGAGGACCGATTTTTTTTTTGATTTCACATATAGTTTCTTTGGGAAAGTTTTTTGTAATCACGTGTAAATGCATATCTTTTGTTATCAATAACTAATTAAAAGTCACCCTGTATATAATATTGAACTGTTAATCTCCCGAATAGCTAATAAATAAAATAAAATAATTAATAAATTATTTAAAAGTATACAATTGCCCTTTCTTTAAAGAAAGAGCTAGGTAGTATTTTTTTCTAATACGTTTGATTAACTGGAATCAGTGTGATAATATCGTCACGTCTTGTTTTTCTAACCAAGATGCCAACCCTAGTGAGATATGCAGGGAGGCTTTATTGCCATTCAAAGGGCTCTATGCTAATTTGTGCACGAATTCGGATGGGCTTTTAATGTCAGTTGGTACAGACTGACACACACGCTTATTTCCATCTACGTCTGCATCATTTAATTTTGTGCGTTGCTCCGTCTTAAATCTTCCTCTTCATCTGTAAGTTATTTTTTTAAATAGGTCTAAATTAATCAAGGCCAAATAAATTAAATTTAAGTGTATTTCCTCGTTTGATCTTTCCTTCATCATTCAAATCCTGGATACTACAAAAATATATTTATATCATTTGAAAAGAAAATACGAGTATGTGGACTTAGAGAACTGATAGTGTTATTAATTTATTTAGAGAAAGTAGAGAAAAAAAGGGAGATGCAATAAACGCATACTTCTGTGTGTTCCCGTGGAATATCCGAAAATTTATCATCATTATATCAGCCGAAAGACGTGCACTGTTGGACAAAAGCCTTCCCCAAGGTTTTCCACAACGTCAACAAATTAAAAACAATTTTTTTTTAATATAAAAGATAATATGAAGTTTACATGGAGCTGTATTTTGTATACGAACTCCATAACATAGTTTAGGGTTCGTTTATTTGTCTTTTTTATCCACAATAGATAAGCCCTTAACATCATCTCACCTGATGGTAAGTGACGATGATGCCGAAGATGGAAGCGGGCTTATCAACATTCCCCAACGCAATGAGGTAACAGACTAAATAACCTTCATGCCGGAACACATCAATGCTGTCAACATCAATATTTGGCGGCAAGACTTAGATAAGATGGCCGTAGCTAGCCAGGCGGGCTTAGAAAATGTCCTACCACCAACCAAATCGAGTCTTATAAAGTTAGACCCCGCGGGAATTGAACCCGCGGCCTCCAAGTGTAAAGCGAATGGACTAACCATTACGCCACGGATATGATCTCGATGAATTCTTTTGTGTATCTCATAACTTATATTGTTCATTGATGTCTTTTATATGTAGCAACAAATCCATCAATGTTGGATAACACGGTTAGTCATACAAATGAGCGGAGGCTGGTTCCCAGGGGAGTAAATGTTTATTTAATTTTTATTTTTTATTTTTTTTATTCACAATTGGTAACCCCTTGGCATCATCTCACCTGATGGTAAGTAACGATGATGCCAATGCAATGGAAAACTGGCTATCTTATCTTCAAGTCGGAACACATCAATGTTGTTAACACTGACATGTGGCGGCAAGACTTAGATAAGATGGTGGTAGCTGGCCAGGCGGGCTTAGAAAATGCCCTACCACCAACCAAACTGAGTCTTACAAGTTGACCCCACCGGGAATCGAACCCACGACCTCCTGGTGCGAAGCGAATGGACTAACCATTACACCACGGAGGTGTTTATACGCAGTAAAGTCGTACCTTGCAGTAGGTTCTCGTTGAGTCTTTGAATGCAGAGTATCGCCGAATTATGCCATCTAATGATAGCAGCCAGCACCAAACGGTGAACGTGTCTTGCGGTCGTAGTGCAGGGCGACTTGCTTGGCCGCGTCGATTGCTGTGGTTAACTGACCATAAGCGCCGTCATTAATGGATTTTTTTTTTAATAAAAATCCTGGGGAACTAACCAGACCGGAGGATGGAAGCTGGAGGCTTCGGCAAAATAGTGTCCGAGCCCCCAAATACTATGTAAACAAAAATAATAAATAACACTGAAAAAAACAAAATTACCTACATTTATGAGCACGCAAGGGCCAGACTGTGATACATAAATCTACGAAATATTTTGCAGTTGATTATTTCATAACATTAACGTATTATGATGAAAAAAAATATATTTCAAATCTCAAGGATACTTATCATATTATCAATAACTAATAGTGCGTAAGGAACCCTTTAATCGAAACCTTTTCATGAACACATGTTTGGGACTCAGATTAAAAATAAAGTAGTTATTGAGTTTCATACAACAATCACAACTAAAAGTAGGTTAACGATTGTTTTATATACGTATGCATCTTTGCCTTAAGTGGTGACCTCGAATAATGTTTCGACACGTGACAGGTCAAAAAGCGTCGGTGGCTCAACCGGTAACGACTCGGTCCATCTAACCAGAGGTACCGGGTTCAAATCTGGACGGCCAATGTACCAATGAGTTTTCCAAAAACTTACGTACATACTTACCGATTGCTTTACCGGTGAAGGAAAACATCGTGAGGAAACCTGCACACGCCTGCGGAGAAACTCGAAGGTTGTGTGTGAAGTCGACCAACCCTCACTGGGCCCGCGTGGTCGACTAAGGCCTAATCGCCCTGATTCAGGGTAGGCTCGAGCCCCTCGGTGGGGACGTATATGAGCTGTAATGATGAATGATGACGTGACAGGTCCTATCTTTCACTGTAATTGAGGCAGGTGCATATGAGACATGTCACAGAACATTTCGGCATGTTGGCGGTAAGTCTGCCAACGCGTAACTGTAAGCAAAACTCTGCTCCGACGTGATTGGACCAGAATTTTTTTATACCGCGTTTTCAAAGCGCTAACAATAAATCTACCTTTTTTGATAAGAGGTTTGGGATTACTTTTTTAATTACGAAAGTTTTACTCAAATCCAGTGGTCAAATCCTTTATATATCCACATCTATGGAATTATAATAATGAAACAAAATAATAAAAAAAAACGTGTGGCACTCGGGGACTGCCGTGGTAAAGCTATTGCATAGCATTTTTTATCAACTTATGCAATTATAATTATTTATTTATTTTTTATTTATGCAGTATTTACCAGTACCATATAGTCCTTGGGCGCGGGATGTTTATGTAATAAATTAACACTAAGAAAGTTACACCAGTAAAATTGACTGACCTTTTAGTACCACAAATCACTAAAAGATGGCACTGTAAGTTTTCAGAACGCGGTAACGTTACGTTACGTTTGGCCGAGCTACATGGTAGGCGGAGTGGGGGGTGTTAGGTTTTATTTTCGTTACGGAATTTCTTGATTCGGTCGCCGCGCTCCAAGCCCGCGATAAAAGCTATGCAATAGCTTAATAAAATAATTACTTGAACCGACGTATGTACACCACTCTGTGTCGCTTGTGTAACCAAATCAAAGCACAGTAGGTAGGTAGGTAGGTAGGTAGGTGCCACAGCAAACACAGGCCACTTCTAACATGAAAATTCAAATTCTTCGTACGAAATTAGTTATTAAGTGCAAATTACCGGCGCTCGAATAAATCATCTCGAATAAAGCAGTGGCGGGTCCGAATTAAACATTTAATCAAAACACAATGCGGCTTCGCGCCGCCCGCGCCGCCGCCAGCCGCGCTTCACAGTTCATTAAAGTCATTAAAACAAGTAAACACGCACTTGCGACAAAGGAAACACTCGTAGAGGTGTGACGTCACTCAGTGAAGACATCATTTTAAAGACAGAGAGATGTTTTTTAGATGGTAACCTAACTACATGTTAAAAGGAACTGGTTTGAATTGTACAGAATACTATACTGCGGCCGTCCAGAGAATGCTGATTTGACATAATTATGCTAGTTTGACGTAACTATATAGTAAATACTTCGTACCTATCATGTAGATGTAACATATAACGAAATATAATAACCATTACCAAAATAGTATTGACAAACTCGAGGCTAAAGTGTACTTTGTGGACCGTCGATTTTAGGGGTGGTACTGGGTAAAGAGGATGGAAAATAAGTAAAATTGTGTAGCGGGAAACTAGTTATTCGTCAAAATTAGCCATTTTTTTTGTATTGCGGTTGAATATTTATTATTTTCTTGCAATCGAAGTGAAAAGCAGAGTGTAAACTAGAGCATGAAACCCATTTTACCCTCGACGTGTCTATCCACCTTCGCCGTACCGGCTCGGTTTGCTAAATGAACGTCTCGGGTAAAATGGCTTGTTTTAATCTCTTCTTGTACAATCCACTATTGTTATTACATATCTGTTATGCCTGAAACTTTTATGGTTGGTTGATTGACGCAACAAAAATATTATTATTTTTTTATTCACAATTGGTATTAATAATTGTTTGTGTGGTAATGAATTATTCATAATATATTCATAATAGTTACAAATACGTTATCAATGGTTACACGTGGTAACATCACTATTATTAAGAAGAAAACTAAAAAGCATCGGTGGCTCAACCGGTAACGACTCGGTCCATCTAACCAGAGGTACCGGGTTCAAATCTGGACGGCCAATGTACCAATGAGTTTTTCAAAAACTTACGTACATACTTACCGATTGCTTTAACGGTGAAGGAAAACATCGTGAGGAAACCTGCACACGCCTGCGAAGAAACTCGAAGGTTGTATGTGAAGTCGACCAACCTGCACTGGGCCCGCGTGGTCGACTAAGGCCTAATCGCCCTGATTCAGGGTAGGCTCGAGCCCCTCGGTGGGGACGTATATGAGCTGTAATGATGATTAAGAAGAAATGACCATAGAACGTAAAAGTTTTACTAACGTTTTATATATTTACAAAATATGTTGTCTGTTGTCCTTATACATAAACATAAAACTAAATATGTGTTCCGTTACTATTATTTCGTAAAAAAATGATTTTTTCATGTCTTTTAAGCTTAGAAACTAAAGATTGATTTGTTTACAATTTCGGATATTAATCGAATGTTACATTCTATCGCTGTCTTGAAGTGTCAAATCAGCATTCTCTGGACGGCCGCACTATAAATAACCATAAGTCACAAGATTCTAAAGCGAAAAATGACAGTGCAAGTAAATAACAAAATACACTTAAGAGCTTATTCACAAAACCGTTTCCCATACAAATTTAAAATTACTACTTCTTGAAAATGGATGGGCCGATTCTAATGAAAGTATGTACATATAAGTTAGTCACAAATTCAAGTTATTGGAAATATAGAATTTTTGAAACACTTTATTTTAAAAAAGATTAGCCATTTTTGAAACACTTTATTTTAAAAAAGATTAGCCAATTTTAAAGTCACTATGGGAACCTTCAATCAGTATTATTCAGTGATAACACTATTCTTTTTGAAAATATAATCTATACACAAACTACAATTTGGTGACTTGCTTATGTGTATAAAGTTTAATTAGGATCGGTCGGCCCATTCATTTTCAAAAAGTTTGTATGGGCAACGATTTTGTGAATACGCTCTTAAGGGTTTAATACGACTGAATTCGAGTAGGTCGATCCGTGATAAATAGTGTCTAATGTAAGTCTATTAATTTTAAGTTCAAATCAATGCGGGCTTCACTGCGGCTGTTATCGTTGAAACCAAACGCCCAATTCACGATTTTTACATGTTTTTATTACTTTTCTTCACTTTGAAATAAGTTTAAAAAAATGTGTTGAATTAAAATAAAAGGTATTAAAGTCAACGATTTTTGTATATTGGTTTCATTCAACATAAACAATCTATTTTCGAGAAATTTTGCAATTAATGCAAAAAACAGGATATTTTTTTTTTACATTTAAAGTGGTAATATTTTTAAAATTGTATTCAATTAAATTGTTTTTTTATTACTTCAAGTATGTTTTATATTTTTCCATTTCATTTGCGTAGTATTTCAATAATTTGAATTGAATATTGTTATTTGACCCATCTTAGGGCCTTAATGAAAGACGTTTTCTGACAGATAATAATATTAAGTGTAAACTATCCAGTTTATCAATAAATGATTTATATTTGTATTGTATTTCTTACTATTCCGGTTCGGGCGTAACATTCAGGCGGCGAGCGATAGAAGATATTGCTAATCCCACTTGCGAGCTTCCTTTCCTATTCAGTCGTGATTCATCCGAGAGCAGTATTACTTGTGTATGTTGTGAGTAGAACCTTGCACAGTCTAGATAACAATAAAAAAACGTAACAGGGTTACTGAGAACAGTAACAGGTTCTGAGGCACTATCTAAATCGAGCTTTGTGGTTTTTTGCGTACTTAATTCAAATTTCTACAACGCGGAACTAACTTGAAGGGATCATGAAGTGTGAAGAATTTCGAATCCAAATAATAAATGATAAATATTTAAAGAAAACAAAGTTACGGTACAATTGTTTACAGCGACCGACCCCACACTAGGTAATGCCTGAACGTGGTGGCCGGTAAGAACGTCAATTTATTTATTTTCGAAAAAAGACTTCAAACAATTTACGGAAAAACCTAAAAGCTTTTTGGTACAAGCTTTTATTTGAAAAGAGTTTGTATGCAACAAAGTACTCGTCAATGCAAATCAACGAGCCGACACTCGATGGGGTTGTGTCGCTTTATTGCGGAGTTCCTATGGCCAGGTTCCAGCTCCAGCATGAGATCAGCTCCGTGTCATCATAATATTGCATTGTCACGCTAAAGTGGGTCAAATTTAACTTGCAAGATTTCATTACAGACACCGTGACAGGTAAAAGTAAATAAAAGCTTGTAATAAATAAAGAAAAACACTTTATTCAACACATGGACTTATCTACATTATTCATCATCACCATCATCATCATCATATCAGCCGAAGGACGTCCACTGCTGGACACAGGCCTCCCCCAAGGATTTCCACGACGACCACCAGGTCATCGGTCCACCGAGTGGGAAGCTTCCCTACGCTACGTTTTTTGGTGCGCGGTCGCCAATCGAGAACTTTACTGCCCCAACGGCCATCCGTTCTACATTATTACTCGATCAACAATTAGCATAAAAGTTAACTTGCACAGTCTTGTTCTCTCTTAACTTGGGCCCAATGTGATGTTGTTGGAGTAATGAAACACAGCTTTAACACGCACATTTTGCTGCAGACATCTGTAGCGGCTTGGCGGACAATTCCGCAAGTTGTTTGCACAAATCCAGCTCTCCTAGCGACAAAATACGAACTCGGCGACGCAGAACGGGAAAGTAGGCGGATTCATCAGTTGTCAAAGTGTGGGTCAATGTAAAAACATTTATTTAGAGTAATGGTTCTTCTTTGACTCTTTACTGGTAGAACCATTTGAAATAACACCTCTGTCACCATGGGCATGGGCAACAAACTTCATATATAAAAAAAAAATATAATTAAATTATTTACGTATTAAATGCAGATATTTTAGTCTCATCCACATTGATAGCTCTGTGGTCCCCTTCCAGTATTGGACCTTTGTTTGACATTGGTTTCGTAGCTACTGGAAACATCTATTTACTATCTAATGGGGTTTAAATTGTAAGTAAAATTTGTTACGGGATAGGCTACGTACGGTTGTACGATAGATGAAGGCTGCGTGGAGAAGATGAAAAGTGACCAAGTTTGCAGTTCACGAAAGTCCGAATTTATTAGAATTCAAAGGAGTGATTTTACAGAAAGAAGGTTATACTTAGGTTAGGTGTATAGCGAGGCGCGGGTGGGGAACGACTGGCGAGCCTTGCACAATGCATTCGCTAAGTGCTTACGAAGCGTAAATAAAATAATTAGTAGTACACGTCGCTACAGGTTCGCTAATTCACGGCCCTTTTGTACTACTGCAACACACATTATATGTTTTTGTATTCTTTTTTTGCTCTTTTAATTTGTTATGTATTGTTTTATATTATGTATGAGTGTAATAATATGTGTGTAATTGCAGTGACAAATAAACGTGTTATCTATCTATCTAATTTTCTTTTCAACACAGTGGAAAGCTCGTCTAATTTTCTTTCATATCGATAGCTAGGCCATGTTCTTTTTTCTTATCTCGTTATTTTTTTAGTAATAAAAGTACGTCATATACATAAATTAAAAAGGATGGCACAATCAGCTGATAGGATACAAAATATCAACCTTAAATAAAAAGTAATGTAATATAAACTAAATGATTGATTTACGTAGAACGACCTAAACACTGTATAATACAGCTAAATTCGTAAGGACGTTTTAAACTCTAATCAAAAAGCCTTTAAAATAATAACACGTCTCAGTAAAATTTATTTTGTAATTTCTTCATTAATCGGGGCAAAAATCGGCGCCACTGAAATTCAGCTTTTAAATATTGCGGAAATCATTAGGCCCTCTGGTAGCCGGAGCCGGGTGGATAAAAATAATTTCCTCTTTAGGGTTAATTAAAAATGAACCGTTGAGTAGAACGCTAAATGAAAATAATAATAAAAAACTTTCGGCAAAATCATTTTCTATACTATTTCATAATTTTTACTCATTCTTGTTTGTTAAAACGATTAGCAGGTTTCATAGAAACCACACGTTTTCAATAAATGAGCCTTAACTAACGTCTTCTAAAATTATTATTATTATTTTTTATTTCATTAATTTATTCAGACAACGGGGATCGGGGGTGGCTCAAGAAGCGTCGGTGGCTAAACCGGTAAAGACTCGGTCCTTCTAACCAGCAGAGGTGCCGGGTTCAAATCCGGACGGCCAATATACCAATGAGTTTTAATTTAATTTCGAAACTTACGTACATATAATCACCGATTGCTTTAACGGTGAAGGAAAACATCATGAGGAAACCTGCACACACCTGCGAAGAAACTCGCAGGTTGTGTGTGAAGTCTACCAACCCGCACTGGACCCGCGTGGTCGACTAAGGCACGATCGCCCTAATTCAGGGTAGGGGATCTATCATATATTTGAAAAGTTATCCAATGTTAGTTAATTAATACAAATGGTTGCTTTTTTATTATAGGTGGAAAATACTGTTTGTTTTTTTTTATTGTTCAGGCAAACAGGTCCCTTAAAAATATTGTTATATTCGATGTGATCGGAAGCGCTATAAACAAACAACACGCCAAGACAAGTCCCCGAGGAGAGCTTGATCTCGATACGAATTTGCATTTGCCGTTCTTTCCCCGAAGGTCCCCAAACAGAGCACCTTCGATAGGGCCCTGTGATCTCATGGCGTCGCGTCGCTGGGATAAAAGGGCATCTTAAGGTTGTATCGTCGTTTAGATTATATTTTTTTATCATCTATTCAAAAAGAGCTAGTTGGTTCTTTGTAAACAGGGACCGAAATATCTCTTTTAAAGGAATAAGTTAGGGATGAAATAGAAGTTATTTAAATTCGAATGTCGATATTGTTAGTATGAATGTTCCAATCACCGAAGAGAACATTACATGAATAGTACGGTTTAGCTACGAACTAACATATAACTTTTCATTTGCACTTCTTGGATATACCTAGTACTGGTATCGTTGGATTTCTTGTGATGTTCAAAACACGGAACTGTCGGTCTTAGAGTGTCAAAGTGTTGGAGGGGAGAAGGGGGGCAATCAAAGATGGCGGAAAGGCATTTTCGTTTTCACCCCATAACTCGATGTATAATGCACCGATTTTAATTTTTTTAACGATTTCTAAAAGACAACAATCTTATCCGTGTTTTATTTGAACACATATGATATGTATTTATTAAGGTTGACTAGTTATCTCATGAAACAAAGGCTTTTAGTAAATACTCAAAAACTTTTCGACGAATTGTTCAGAAACTAGTGGTTTTTCGAATATTAAAGTTATGATATAATTTGTAGATTAGACATTCACCTATCTAGAAATGTAAGTATTATTACGCTGGGCCGTCAAATTACCGAAATATACCTATTTGCGCGGACCGGGCGGCGCAGTCGCAAACAGGCGCCTTAGCTATGAATGCTGCTGCCACTGCGATCTCTGTATTTATTTATTTTCTATTAGCATTGGTAGGTATATACAGGTAAATAATTCATTCAAAATTAATGTAAAGTTTGTTATTTACAAAATTCCATAAAAAATATATGAAAGCATAATATGACAATTTCGTCCTTTGGAAAAATACAAGACGAGCGAAATATTTTTAGAAAAATCTATAACTGTAACGGATGGTCCCAATAAAATTGTTACGATGCACTTCCATTATTGTGCAAATATAAACATTAGCGTCCAACTATTTATATATTTATGTCTAATTGTACCTAATTGTATACAAATAAAAAAAACATACCATTCTACTAATATTTTTAAAGAGGGTGATAAAAAGTAGAGTGTCCACCTCGGGAGCCACACTATTTTAAACTCGAGTGACGTACTTTGAATCCCTCGCTGCACTCAGGATTCTACTCTAGAATCCCTTGCTCCGCTCTGGATTCGAAGAAACACTCGCCTTTAAAATAGTTATTCGCTCCCTAGGTAAACAATCTACTATCAGATCAGGATTAGAATGTTAAAGATATAGGTTTTTCAATGAGAAGGAGTTATAGTCAACCAACTTAAGGTGTGCAGATGGATTTGTAAAAAGTTCACATATTTTCCATAGAAAATGTTCTGTTATAATTTTGTTTTTGAAAATATACATTTATTTTTTAAAAGACCTCGGAACCCTACATTGCGCGTGCCTGACTCGCACTTGACCGGTTTTGTATTTAAACGTAACTAAGTTTGTATAGGCCAAGATCCACTTCGGGTCGCTGAGCCAGCGAAGTAAGTAAGTATAAGTAAGTTTGTATAGAAACTGGAGATTCCTGGCGACCCTTAACAACATATAGACTTTTGTATATTGGAGTATCCTAGCAGGATATGGAACACAGCGAGAGGTGTTGGCGTTATCGCATTTCCTTCTGTGCAGGTGTACAGTATGTTTATGTGCGACATGCAATCGTGATAAATGTTAAGGATAACTTTACCTTAAATGGTTAAAATGCTTTGCATGCTAAACTGTTATCTTAATCACTAGGTAGGCACATTACTTTTTTCTGGTAGGACGTCTCTCGGTCAAAAATGAGTTCAAATTTTAAATAAACCGTATATTGCAACTCGTAGAGTTTCTGTTAATATCTACTATAGCTATCATATCTTAGTAAGTTCATATACTTTTGTAATACACACGTACAATATTGTTCAATCATTTATTTACTATTTCAATAATTTTAAACAAAAAAAACCGATTTCAATCGAACGCACTAATCACCTTGCCACTACGATTTTTGAAGGTTATTCTTGATTTCTCATGATGCCATCATCAGATCCTGGTTTCCTTATTATGGTACCAATCTTGGGATATCTCCTTTACAACAAAAAAAATCATCGAAATCGGTTCATAAACGACCATGTTATCCGCGAACAAACATAAAATATATATATACGGTCGAATTGAGAAACCTTCTCCTTTTTTTGAAGTCGGTTAAAAATAAAGTATGCTGACATCTGATGTGAATCTGACAAAAGTTGCAAGCAATCACCTCGAATCCTGTTAAACTAGCGCCTTGCGAGTGGCGCTGCCGAGCGCTAATCCGACCACAAAGGCGTGCCGAGACTGCGCGAGCGCGCGCGTGAACGATGACACGCCGTTTGAAGGGTTAAGTGTACTTATACGTGACGATCAAAATATCTTAAGACAAAAGTGTCGTATCGTAAATAATTAGTTGTACTGGACAAGGAAAAACGGGAAATGCGTTAAGAGGGAGTCGGATTTATTTAAACACGGTTTCGTATCATCATTTCCATAACTTACAAATTAGTCAAAATAATAATACTAGTCTTAATATTTTAACTGTGTATTCTGTACTATTCTCTATATTCATTTTTATTTATTGTAAATTAAAGCATATTTGATTGATTGATTGATTTATTATGGGGAATCCCCCTACCTGACCAGCGCTGCGCTGTCATCACTTAAAAATAATAATTAATAACTCACTAAGAACAAACTTTCGATTATTCTTAACATTGAAAATGAAGAATAAGCACTGCAGATTATTTACAAACTATCAACTCTGTGAAATGTAGTTCGCTGTAGTCACGGACATCGTATGTGTCACAAATGGCTACTTTTAAGCGCTGCTAGTTAGCTGGGGGTAGCCTTTATAATAAAACAGTTGAAAGAGAAGAAGTCTAAAAGGTTTTTTTTATATCCAATTTCAATTTTTTTTTTGTTTTGACTATTTAAAAGTGTGTGTAAACACCTATTTGAAATAAATTGTTTTGAGTTTGAAATACAAAACAATCATCTAGCACCATTAAACCTGAATGGTTTTTCTAGGTGCTCAACAGTCGTCTACGAGCTAAATACTTATAATAATAAAAGAAAAAATATACATAATATTATATATAAAAAGAATACGTTAAGTAATTCATATCTACATAATATATCCTTAACTATACTGCAATGCATACACAGGCACAGATGAGATACTAGTTACTTCGGTTATAATATCGTTTCGATTTGGTGGAATTTCCACTACAAAAAGAAGTTCGAGCCCTATTTAATATGTTACAAGGTGTATTTTTCTTCACAGCGAATAAGTCAAAGTTTCATTTAAGTTTATTTACGATAGGAAAACACAAAAGTTAATGTACTGTGATACTAATGATATTAAACATAAAACATTTAGAAGAAAAAGATTAGTAATCAGACTACCGCTTTTAACCGTTGCGTTGGTCGATTGAAAAGTTACGATCTACTGGTTACCTGAGCTGAACAAAATCGATGCAAAGTCCATCTTAGATAGCCAGTTCCCCATTGCGTTGGGGAATCTTGGTAATCCCGCTTCCATCTTCGGCAACATCGTCACTTACCACCAGGTGAGATGTTGTCAAGGGTTTACCAATTGATAATAAAAAAAAGATGTTTTCATCAATGTCGTATCGTGAATAGTCCATGGTTGTAAAACCATCGATTGTGTCCGACGACGCCGCCGCCTGCCCGAGTGCCCGAGCGGCCGGCCGAGTGCGTAAAGTGGGTTTCTGTGTTCCGCACTCTTACGCTTTTTACGTTACTGTGAACAACAATAACGGGACCATTGAAAGGGTGCTTTGAGCTGGTGACAAACGAGCACTATCTAATTTTATTGTGAGTCTAGGTTTTCATATTGCAATGAATTGTACAGCAATACTGTAATTTCAACCCGCACTGGGCCCGCGTGGTTGAAAAAGGCCTGATTGCCCTAATTCAGGGTAGGCTCGAGCCCCTCGGTGGGGAAGTATATGAGCTGATATGATGACTGCCCTTACTTTCTCGCGAAAACGTACAGTCAATAGCATGTTAAAATACTGAAATTGAAACTAGATTAGGAAACAATAATAATAGATAGCAAAAACTGCTTTTAATGATTTTTTCAAGTATAATAATACATTCACCTTTTGGTGCACTGTTAATAGTTGCTAATTGCAAAGTTTCATCAAAATCGTTACAGTCATTTACATATGTGAATTTTGGCATTTTTCGTTTTTTGTTGTATAGCAGCTATAAGAAAAATAATTTATGATTTATTTTAGATATTGTCGGGTATTTGACAATATTTATTAACTTTCATGTCACAAAAGTTATTTATGATTAAAGATAAGATAAATATTCTTTATTGCACTCCAAATACACAGAAATGATAGGTATAGGGTGGTAAAAAGGTAAATAACAAACGAGTGGTATTTGTGAGCCCGAGCCGCAAGCGAAGGTTTACCATCGTCACGAGTTTATTATTTCCTTTTTCACTCATGTATCATACGACGTTTTTCAATGCAATTGTGAGAAAATAGGTAAAATTAAAAACGACCGTGACAGAAAAACAAAATAAATGGGTACATAATTGTAAGTACCTATCAAAGTTTCGGCAACCAAAGTTCATTTTACGCGACCTTTGGCTCAATGTCGGGGAAGTAATCTCACTTTTTATCATTTGAAAAATCATATATAATTAACTAATGATTAAAAAATATTATTATTCAAATTATAATCTATATTTTCATGAAACAAAAATACCTTAATTTTTTGAACTATACTAATTAAAAAACAAAAAACAAAAAATCGGTAATGTCTGAGACTGAACCGAGCACAAAGGGTTCCGTACCATCATACTAGATGGCGCTAGTTTCTTCAGGTTTCAAAAAAAAAACGTTGTTTGAATGGAGACTTTCACTTTTTCAAATTTTTCAGTATTTTTTGTCATAGCGGAGACATAATTACATCATCTATGAAAACTTCAACTGTCTAGCTATCACGGTTCATGAAATACAGCTTGGTGACAGACGGACGGACAGCGGAGTCTTAGTAAGAGGATCCCGTTTTACTCTGTGGGTACGGAACCCTAAAATCACACATGAAACTTAACAACTTTCACAAAATAACATCAGGGAATTATTCACAATTGGGTAGGCTAATAATTTTTTTCAAAAACCAAAAAGTTTTAGGTGCAAGCTTTACATACGAGTATTATATTGTGTGTCGACAAGGTGAAGTCACTAATTATCGATATATCGAAGCACTAAAGTGTTTGTATGAAAACACGTCCATGTCGGTTCACCTCCAGGATCAAAACTCGGAACCTATCCGGCTGCAGCGAGGAAGATGTTTTTAAGCTTTTAGATTGGGGTGGACTCGGCATCAATATCAATGGCAAGTACATCACCCACCTTCTATTCGCTGACCATATCGCGGTCGTGGCTAAGACTATGTACGACTTAGGCACAATGCTCGATGGCCTCAGTAGAGCCTCTCAACAAGTAGATCTTAGAATGAACATGGACAAGACGAAAATTCTGTCATACGTCCGTGTCGCACCTACTCCTCTAAAGGTTGGAGGCTCTACACTGGAAGTTGTTACCGAATATGTGTACCTGGGACAAACAGTCCAGCTAGGTAGGTCCAACTTCAAGAAAGAGATCAATCGTCGAATCCAACTCGACTGGACAGCGTTCGGGAAGCTTTGCAATATTTTTACGTTTCTTCACGTCCCAGATACTGCAGTGTCTTAAGAACAAGGTCTTCGACCAGTGTGCGTTGCCAGTAATGACATACGTAACTGAGACATGGTCGCTTACTTTGGGCCTCATAAGAAGGCACCCCAAGGGCAATTGAGCGTGCTATGCTCGGAGTTTCTTTGCGTGATCGAATCAGAAACGAGGAGATCCGTAGGAGAACCAAAATAACTGACATAGCTCTTAGAATTGCTAAACTTAAGTAACAATGGGCGGGGCACATAGCTCGGGCAACAGAAGGCAGTTGAGGCAGTGAGGTTCTCGAGTGGTGACCGCGCACCGCAAAACGGAGCGTAGGCAGGCCTCCCACTCGGTCGACCGATGACCTGGTGAAGGTCACGGAAAGCCACTGGATGCGGGCAGCGCAGAACCGGTCGTCATGGAAATCCTTGGGGGAGGCCTATGTCCAGCAGTGGACGTCATTCGGCTGATATGCTGATACATATGTATGCTAAATTTCATCCGGGAAGTGGGTCAAATTTTACTTGCAAGATTTTATAACAGACACCGGGACAGATGTAGTTAAATAAAAGCTTGTATTAATAAGGTATTTTTTTTATTTTTCTTATAAAAATTTAATTTGATTATTTACCTTTTTATTAAACGTCTCTTTAAAGTGTATTTTTTGTATGCAGTACTAATGACGTCATACATAAAACTTTTACTTTTCTTTTCAACCTGCCCGCGAGGGAACCTCAGTGGATAACTGGTCGTCCACAAATATTGGTTATGTTATTAGAGATGTAGACAAATCTGTTCAGTTGGAGGAGAGCCAGTGCGCGTGGGCGCGGCGGCGGCGAGGGCGCTGGAATGGAACACTCGTCTTGCGGTGAGGACGAGTAGCTCTATCAGGCTTCATGCTCGCTTGAGTACCTTTGAAATGGTGCACAATTTGATTACAGATATTAACTATCGTATATTGAGTCATGTTAATGTTTTTAACCACCTCCGTGGCGTAATGGTTAGTCAATTCGCGTCACACCAAGAGGTTGCGGGTTCGATTCCCGGCGGGGTAAACTTTGTAAGACTCGCTTTGGTTAGTGGTAGGGCATTTTCATAGCCCGCCTGGCTAGCTAACACCATCTTATCTTGCCGCCAAACATCAGTGTTAACAGCTTTGATGTGTTCCGGCTTGAAGATGAGATAGCCAGATCCCCACTGCGTTGGGGAATCTTGGTAAGCCCACTTCCATCTTCGGCATCATCGTCACTTACCACCAGGTGAGATGATGCCAAGGGCTTATCAATTGTGAATAAAAAATACATGCATTGTACTTTTGGTAGTGGTTCACGTCTTTGCATAAGAATAGCATATCCATTCTCATGTCCTCAAAATTTTGCGTAAGTACATATTGCTTTTTTGAAGTGAAACTGCTATACAGACGGGGGGTATTAGGATTTTTTCTGTCACGAAAAAGCGTTACCTACATGTCACGAAAAAGCGTTACGGACGCGTGGAGAAGGTAGACGATATATCGCGTAGTGAGAGGCGGCAGTGGCACAGTTTTTTGAAATATTTTTTGGAATGATTTATTGATCTTTTTTTTTTTTAATTTTTTTTTATTGTAACTTACTGATGTATAAAATGCAGACGCTTACAAACTTTCCAGCTACCAAACTCGATCCTACATTTTATTTGTATCTCCTAATGCTTTTAGCCTAACAATTTTGTATTCTGTTTTAAAATTGGTAAATAAAAAATAAAAAAAATAAGATAAAAACAGAATAAACGAAAAAGTTTTCAAAAACATACATGGCGGCAAACATTAATCCTACGCCCAACACGTGTTTTCAGCCGTCGTTAATCCGTTAAACAATTCCATTGGAAACACAAACAAACATACGAGATTAACTTTTCCACGTCGGCAAAAACTGTTTACCGTATTGACAGGATGTCGCTTCCATTTGGAAAAACAAATAAAAATATTGCAAACGTCACATTTGCAGATAAAAGACGAATTGTCAAAGGATTTTGTACTCAAATTACAAAGGTATAGAGGGGTGTGAAAAGATGAATTTGAAAAATAGATTGGTATGCAAAGTCAAAGATCAAACGTAAAAGAGAGAAAGCCTTACCCTTTTTTCAAAGGAATTCCAACTTTAATACGCAATTTAAAGAGTTCAGTGTAAGAAAACTAGTATCGGATGACATAGAGATAACCGTGGAAAGTTTTATTGCGAAGTATATCATAACTCAGAATATGATCCGTGACAATATTTCCCGTTTCATGCAAATTTAACTCAGTTTTTTAGGGTTCTGTAGTCAACAAGGAATCCTTATAGTTTTACTATGTCTGTCTGTCTGTCCTTCTGTCCGCGGGTTAGCTCAGATAAATCTGTAATTTGGCATTGGTATATTAATCAATCCGTCAAAGTGATACAATAAAAAACTTTTTTAGGGTACCTCCCGTACATGTAAAGAGAGAGTGATTTTTTTTTCGTTGACGTACCCTATCATGTGGGGTATCGTTAAATAGTTCTTGTAAAACTGCTGAGGGTTTGCTAAAACTATTGTTCGATTCTGGGATCCGTTTGCAAAATATTAATATTTAAGTGGAATTTTTTATTAGAGTCAGTATATATAATCAATTTAAAAGGAAAACTATCACGGCTAAGTAGGCTTTCTTAATAATTGACCAACTTAAGATGTGCAGTTGGATTTGTAAAAAGTTCATAGATTTTCATACAAAATCTACTATTATCAACTACAAATACAATTCAGTTTTTTAAAATATTGTTTTTTTTTAAAAACTACGGGACCTTACTTGCACGAGTCCAACTCGGTTTTTTCTCCTTGTTTTTTTTATTAGCTTGTAGGTAGCTACTACGATTACTACGAATGCAAAGTTTCTGTTTTTTGAAATAAAATGTTAATTTATGTTATTTAAGTTTTCATTGGTCAATTAAAAAAAAATCTCAATAAAGTAAGAAATATTTAATTTTTTAGTTAAACTGAACTGGCAACAAACTGAACGTAGTCCCATGGTGGGCGCCAACCTTAAAGTTAACAACTTTACAAACGTCAGTCTCCTAGGCTATACCTTTCAAAACTTCCGTTTGCAACTTTGCCACCAACAATAAGAAATACCATTGAAATTCAGGGAGCGCAGGTAACGGCTGTAAAGAAACTATCGGGCCGTCCCACGTCGGGCGCCAAGAGCCAAGCCTCGCGCCGCGCACAACAATGGGAGCAGTCAGCGGCTTGACGCGCGAAACAGATTACCATAAATCAAAAAGGGTCTCGCACATCTGGCCGGCTTGTTCTCGTGAATATTTGAAAGCCTTTTTGCGGACGACTTTTTTTGGTATCTATATTATGTAGCTTTTTTAGCTTTTTATTGTGAGGTATGTTAGGAAGTTAGAGAAGCGTTTGTGTTAGAAAGACACTTTTGACTAGACTGTAAGTGTTTGTTTATCAAATAAATAAATAAATAAATTTACACATAATCAGTACCTTTAAACTCGTCTTGCTGGTTCAAGTGTTAAAGTGACATCAATAAATAAATTAGCAGCCTTGGTTTACAGCCATATATCATTTACAAGTTATTTAGAGAATTAGTATATGACTTTATCATCATCACTTCATATCAACCGAAAGACATCCACTGCTGAAAAAAGGCCTTACCAGTTTTGCGTTGCCCACATCCAGCGATCCTATTATCAGCCAAGAGAATACGTACAGAGATCTAAATGCGCAGCGGGCATGGGATGAAGTGGGAACTAAGGATACGTTCCATCGATTAATGGGTGCGGCCTGCATTTATGAGTCTACAGTGGAGGTCATCACGCACTGAGATGCCGTCTTAGTTTGCGAAGATTCCTACGTCACCACGCACGCTCTCATTGACACCGTCCGGATGGAACAGGTGTCAGCCAATATTCCATCCTTGATGGAGCCGCTGAGACTTAATCTAACTGATGGCAAAAGGTCGGATGTTTCAAGTTAATCCTGGTGCCATGGCAGAGAGGAAATTCCGGCAGTGGGACGCCACGTGCGTTAGCACCTTTGCCACCTTTTTTTTCTTTTACACAGTGCAGTCGGCCGCGGCTGCTGCTAAATTCGCAGATGGCAAGTACCATGATAAAAACTCGGATTTAGAGACAAATTACTGCTTTGTGCCGCTGGCGTGGGAGACGACTGGGTACTGGGGATCAGAGACATTGGCTGTTGCCTTCGAGAGAGGGTCCGTGACGCCTGCTCCGTGTCCTACTTGCTGGAAAGTTAGATTGCCATCCAGCGCAGCAAAGTGATGTGTACGATTCGGGGGATTTTTACAAGTGAAAATTTTGCAATTCACTATTGCATTTCCTATTTTTCAGATTTAATTTAAGTTGTAAATTTAACATAAATAAATAAAATATTATCTACAATATGAAACATTTGACTTACATTCTCAAAAGTACTTAAATTATTCTCTCGCCTACATCTTCGCTTAAAACGAGAAGATATTAATAAACACAAGACAAGTTAATCAGGCGATGACTCGCCAAATAAAAAGAGAATTAGCGCTCACCGGGATAAAACGAGGATGCGGGTTAAGTCGCGCCAGTAAGCCGCCTACTCGACTTGCCTCCAGTGCGGTAAGCCGACGTGACTCGCAAGATGCGCAGTACTAATGGACTGTCAAACACGGCTTCCTTACACTCGTCGAGTGAGAGTGGCTGTACGAAAGTAACTTGCTACTAATATGCACTGTGATCATTTGTTTGAACAAGGCAAGAGAACTCAATTTTGTGTCTATTACAATTAAAATAAATTTATTAACTTAAAACAAGATAGTACAGGGGTGGAACTTTGGTCCACTCTCTAGGCAGATCAATGTAAACGTACATAGATTTATGTTAGTGACTAGAAATGTTAATATTTGAACAACATAAATATACACAACTTTATATCCAAAACAGCTATGTACCTGTAGATAAACAGTTAATTACATTAGATATAGTAAAGACAAAAGTTAATTACATTAGACATAGTAAAGACAAAAAGATATAAAGATTAAAAAAACTCATCAAAATAATCACATTTAGTTAAGAACTCAGTAAAGCAAATTACCACGATTTCTATTTAGCAACCTCTGACCAAACGCTTGTAATTAACTTAGTTTTTAGATTATCGATTCTGAGCGATTCAAGAAACTTTCAGAAAATACTCGCGTAAATCGTATCGTTACACAAATAAACAATTCACAGTTTTGTTTTCACACCATCAACCCTTGTTCAGCCGAGCAACAAAACAAGCCGTAAATGCTCCAAAGGGCATTCGATGAAGACGCCTCACAAAAGTATGCAAATGTAAGGATTTCGGCATCTTCGGCCCGTCGACTTGTGACCGATGTAACGCTTCGTGGAGTCGCGGGTCGTGGGTTAGTGATGACTCGGGGTGATAGCCTCTGAATTTGTGAAAAGCTTTGTTAGTATATTCATCGGAGTGAATATTTTATATATTTTTTCTAGTTTTCGTTGTTACGAAAGTAAAGATAAAATCATAATAAAAAATTTGTTCATATTCAAGAATGTACTCAGTTATCTGAAACCATGTTTTACGTTGCATTGCTAGAAGAAACATGACAGTTTTTCCGGTGTGACACATTCAAATATAACATGAAATTGTTGATCAATTAAATCACAATGATTAATTAACATCCTATGGATTTAATGATAAACGATTGTCTCAAAGTGTGACTGAATTAAAATTTAATCGTGTTTAATATTTATTTCCCAAGAGACAGTGAATATTAACATGAAATAAAATAAAGTTATTAAAGTGGATGTATCAAAAACAGAGAGTGAGAGGCGCACAATGGCGGGTGTCGGCATAAATAATGAAATTGAAATATTTCTCGCAGCGGCCAGCGGAGCGCGTCGAGCTACAATAGTTGTCAGCCGTGGGCAGTGAGAGGTTATACGAACAACTGGTCGGTTTTGGTAATGGAAAACTAGAGAGCGGACGAAGCTGGGACGAGTTTGACTCAATTGAATTTGACCAAATTACGAAGCCTCCGTGGTGCAGTGTCTAATTCACTAGCTTTACGACGGATGGTCGCGGTTTCAGTTTCCATAGGAGTCATGCAGTATTACTAGCACTCACTTCATTTGATGGGAGGGACTTTATTAAGCTCACTTGGCTAGCTACCACCATTTTGTCGCCCAACATACGTGTTAACAGCATTGATTTATTCCGGCATGGAGATTAAGGTAGCCAGTTATCGTGAGGAATCTTGGTAAGCCCATGATCACTTACCATCAGGTGAGATGATGTCAAGGGCTTATCATTTTTTATCAAAAGAAAGCAGACAAAACTTTTACAAAGTTTTTGCTCGAATAACTTTGACAGAATCAAAAATTGGAACCTAAGGATAAGCTTGAGATATGTTGAAGATTATCCGTTAATAAAAATGGACGGTAATGCTCGGTAAGTTCAATCTCGCGGAGAGTCGGACCTGGTGAGGTGAAGTGAGCATAAAATACAGTAGTTAATTCAACTTGCGTTGCCTCACTACCTGCGCTTGGATTTACGTGAATTAAAATAACAATAAAAAGATAGACGGAGAAAAAAAGTAATAACGCGAATTAAAATTACAATGAAGAACTAGAAAGAGAAGGAAAATAAAGAAATAACATGATAGATATTTCGTGACATGAACTAATCATCAACTTCTTAATACTTTCCGTGGCGTAATGGTTAGTCCATTCGCTTTAAATAAGGAGGTCGCGGGTTCTATTCCCTGCGGGGTTTAGGTTTGTAAAAGTTAGTTTGGTTGGTGGTAGGGCATTACTATCGTATCTACGTCTTGCCACCAAAAATCAATGTTAACAGCATTAGTGTGTTCCGGCATAAAGGTAAGATAGCCAATTCCCCATTGTGTTGGGGAATACTGGTGAGCCCGCTTCCATCTTCGACATCATCGTCACTAACCATCAGGTGAGATGACGCCAAAGACCTATCAATTGTAAATTTTAAAGAGAAACTGTTTTTAGCTAGATTTGGCGGGGACTAATGGTCCAATGTAGCTTGCAGGAAGCTGATGGATATACGAGTATGTAACTCAGGACTGCACAAAGTGTAATTTCTGAATAAAATGTATTGCGGCTTAGAATTAGAATATTTGATGTCGGAATAAGAAATATCGCTAAAGCTGCTGTTCTAGCCGAAGTTTATAGTAAAACAGGTGACATTGTGGAACTTAAGATGGAGGCAGGCTTTGATTGACTCGTTTTCGAACTCCAGCCGAAGCTTTAAATTAACCGTTTGTTTGGCGACATATACACTATTTCCTACAAACGTTCACACTGTTCACTACAAACGTACGCACTGTTTACTACAAACTTACGCACTGTTTACTACAAACTTACGCACTGTTTACTACAAACGTACGCACTGTTTACTACAAACTTACGCACTGTTTACTACAAACTTACGCACTGTTTACTACAAACTTACGCACTGTTTACTACAAACGTACGCACTGTTTACTACAAACTTACGCACTGTTTACTACAAACTTACGCACTGTTTACTACAAACGTACGCACTGTTTACTACAAACTTACGCACTGTTTACTACAAACTTACGCACTGTTTACTACAAACTTACGCACTGTTTACTACAAACTTACGCACTGTTTACTACAAACGTACGCACTGTTTACTACAAACGTTTACACTGTTTACTACAAACGTACACACTATTTACTACAAAAATTTCCAAGTGCATGTTAGACTACGCGCAAAGTAAGGTTCCGTAGTCTTTTCAAAAATTATTTTTACAGACTTTATTTCATATGTTTATAAGCTTCATACTAAATTTCAGCTTTATATAGCTGTAATAATTGATTAAAACGGTTGTGACATACCGAAGAATAGACAGACGGACGGAGAGGACATGGAGAAACCACAGTATATATAAGCGAAACTATGATAATTTATAATTTTACTACGGATCCCTAAGATTGGGCATAGATATTGATACAGTGACTATTTAGAAAGAATAAAAAAATATGTGAATATGTTGTCACGTTTATAAATCACGAAATATTAAAATAGTGGAGTGGTCCAAAAGTATTTCCATTTCAAATGAATGCTTGTCTCCGACAAACGGATGGTCGGCGGAGAGGGGGAGTGGGGGGTTGTGGCTTTGTACCATTGTGCACTTGCGCTGGGAACCGCGCAAATGAATTGCGCGCTGATTCCACACTCTGCCCTGGACACAATTACCTTATAAATCTGCATAATTGGAATTTTCTGGTCATTTCTAAGCCACCGCAGATTGGATTTTGGGCAGAGAATTTATTGCTCATTCTATTTTATTATTTGTTGGACCTTTTTGAATACCTTACATTGAATAGCGAGATGAGTAGAATATGTAATATGCAAAATACCTGAACACATTGTTTTATTAAAACGTTCTTAATAAGTAGCTCTGTAGACTGTAGACCTCGCAAGTTTTTCGACATGGGTGAAATATATTATTTTTCTCGTTTTCAACCCCCACGGCTTCGCCATATTGAAAAATTTCCAAAAACTGAATCGATAAAAAACCAAATAATTATCGAACCTGCTTACAAAATTTCACGAGAATCTGTTAAGAAATGCGACATGTAGAAGAGAACAGCTGGACATCCGGACAGACATATAAAATAAACACTCATTCAATCAATGAAAATTAAAGTACATAAATTCATCATCGTCACCATCATATCAGCCGGCGGACGTCCACTACTGGACATAGGTCTCCCCCAAGGATTTCCATAATGACCGGTTCTGCGCTGCCCGCATCCAGCGGCTTCCCGCGACTTTCACCAGAATCATCGGTCCACAGACACTATGTTTGTCGGTGCGCGGTTGCACTCCAGAACTTGACTGCCTCATCGGCCATCTGTTCTACGAGCCATGTGCCCCCCTACTGCCACTTAAGTTTATCAATTCTGAGAGCTATGTCGGTTAATTTGGCTCTCCTACGTATCTCTCGGTTTCTGATTCGATCACGCAGAGAAACTCCGAGCATAGCACGCTCTATTGCCCTTTGGGTGACCTTGAGCATTCTGAAGGGGCCCAAAGTAAGCGACCATGTCTCAGTTCCGTATGTTATCACTGGAAACACACACTGGTCGAAGACCTTGGTCTTAAGAGACTGTGGTATTTGGGACGTGAGTATATTGCGAAGCTTCTCGAACGCTGCCCAGCCGACTTGGACTCGACGATTGAATCTCTTTCTCTTGGATTTTTTTCCTTGAAATTGGACCTAACTAGCTGGACTGTTTGTCCTAGGTACACATATTCGGTAACAACTTCGGGTGGTAGAGCCTCCAACTTTTAGAGGAGACGTTTGACATAATTTTTGTCTTGTCCATGTTAATTCTAAGACCTACTTGTTGAGAGGTTCTACTGAGACCATCTAGCATTCTGCCTAGATCATCCATAGTCACAGCCATGAACACGATATCGTCAGCGAATTGAAGGTGGGTGATGTACTCGCCGTTGATATTGATGCCGAGTCCACCCCAGTCCAAAAGCTTAAAAACATCTTCCAAGGCGGCGGTGAATAGTTTTGGAGATATGACGTCACTCGGTCTCTTCCCTCGCTGCAGCCGTACAGGTTTCGAGTTTTGATCTTGGAGGCGAACCGACATTGTGGAGTTTTCATACAAACACTTCAGTACCTCGATATATCTATAGTCTACTAGCTGTCCCGGCGAACTTCGTACCGCCTTACATTACATTACACTGCCCTGCCCTACCCTACACTACCCTACACTACACTACACTACCCTACCCTACACTACCCTACCCTACCCTACATACACTACACTACACTACCCTACCCTACACTACTCTACACTACCCTACACTACCCTACACTACACTACCCTACCCTACCCTACACTACCCTACCCTACACTACCCTACACTACCCTACCCTACCCTATCCTATCTCTCAAGTTGGATCGAACTGCACATGGTGTGCGAATTTTATCATAATCGGTTAAGTGGTTTAGGAGTCCATTGAGGACAAACATTGTGACACGAGATTTATATATATTAAGATTTGTCACCGCTGGAGAGACTGTACTACAGCCCATGTTTCAACCAAAACAAAGGCTTTCTCAAAGTCCACGAACGCCAAGTGGCTGATTGTACTCTTCGGTCTTCTGTATGATTCGCCGCAGCGTATGTATGTGGTCTATGGTACCAAAGCTTTTTCGGAAAACCAGCTCGTACGGGAGGCTGGAAGTCGTCAAACCTGCGTGTGAGACGATTCGTTATGACTCTCGAAAACAGCTTGTAGACATGGCTAAGAAGTAAGATGGGTCTGTAGCTCTTCAGCAGGGTTTTGTCACCCTTTTCGAAGAACAGCGCGACCACACTTCTGTGCCATACCTTAGGCGTTTGTCCCTCGAGCAAAACGGAATTAAATAACTTCTGAAGAGCTTTAAGTACCGGTGTTACACCTGCTTTCAGAAGTTCAGCCGAAATTCCTTCATCACCCGGTGCCTTATTGTTCTTGAGCTGTTTGAGAGCCATTCTAATCTTGTACAGGCTGACGGCCGGGATATATTTGGTATCGTCACTTACCACCAGGTGAGATGTTGTCAAAGGTTTACCAATTGTGCATAAAAAAAATAGTGTCGGGTAAGTTAGTATATAAATTATTACAGACAAATAAAACAGTGATTCAGACCAATGACCATTTGAGTAATGAACATTGGTGCTTTCCCTGACTCAATGGCTGCTAGAATGGCTATAGAAGTGAAGAGCATCCAATAAAAAATAACAGATACGCGGCGTGGAGGCGACGACGCGACGACATAAATTGTACTAACGGAGCGGAAAAAGTCAATGCACACTGCGACGGCTGGAGGTGGTCAGACTTGCTGTTGCACTCGTGTATCATTTAATTTATCTATAATATATAATATAATATAATAATATAATATAATATAATAAAACTGTAACGGGGCCGTGTCTGTACATGAAATATTTTTGGAAAATAATAACTGTGGTGGACATTACTAATGATACAGAGGCCAAAACAACAACTTTTGGAATTTTTGTCTGTCTGTCTGTCTGTCTGTCTGTCTGTCTGTATGTTCGCGCATCACGCAAAAACTACCAAGCCGATTTTGATGAAATTTTGTATGGTGGTTCCTTATAGCCCGGGTTAACATATAGGATACTTTTTATCCCAGAAAATTGAAGAGTTCCCGTGGGAAAATCAAAAGTATTCATTTATAGAATGGCTCAACACGCAAATGTGGCTTGAATTATTACAATCAAATTTTACACGTTGATACCCTTATCGCGAACTAAAACTGGGACATTGTAAATCCCAAAAAAATTAGGGTTCCTACAGGAATGCAAAAAATTGTATCTTTAGAATGACTCAACGTAACAATATGAAACCTTTACATTGGGATAGGGTGTTTTGACCATCATTGTATAGTCGGGTATTCTTTATCCCGGAAAACTAAAGAGGTCCCGTGGGAAATTATCTATCGATACTTACAATAATAACAAAAGAGTACTTTTTTCTATATATTAGCTACACATACTAAACATTATAATCATAGTAGCAGAATGTCAATAGATGGCACTGCAGAGATAATAAAACGCGCTTCATCATATCAGCCGAAGGAAGTCCACTGCTGGACATAGGCCTCCCCCAAGGATCTCCACGACGACCGGTTCTGCGCTGCCCGCATCCAGCGGCTTCCCGCGACCTTCACCAGGTCATCGGTCCAAAACGCGCTTAAGTTGTATTAAAACATTAAAATATTATTTCATACTTTTGAGTGGATTTCTTTTATGTATTTTTCTGCATACGCTACTATAAACTCTGGAACTATGGTACGTAGAGCGATGTGTTTCATAGACGAACAGAGAGGTATTTTTTTACAGATTCCAATCGTGTAATAAAATAAAAACACATAAATCGAGTTTAACATCTTTTAACAGGAGGCACAGATATGGGAACTATTTGCGTGTGGCAGTTGCTCGCCGCCTGCAATATCAATATCTGTGAACCTCATCAATGTATTTGCGGGTCCTCGGTGGAGGCAATTGGCCATCACCCACTGAGTTGCAGTCGTGTTTGTGAAGATTACCACGTCACCAATTCCTTAATGACCTCACTCGGAGGGCACTGGTCTCGGCCAGATAGAATATTCTATCTTTGATGCAGCCGCCGACCGGGCTTTAGTTAGGCGATCTGATGGCAAAAGGCCGGAGGGTTAAACAGGTGCTATGTCAGAGAGGAACGTGTCTGCTTTGGGAAGCCACTTTTTCTGCCTCACTCCTCACCCGTACGGTACTGCTGCTCAATTTGCGGTGAGAAAGGAGCATAATAAGTACTCGGTCTTGGAGGCAAATTACTGCTTTGTGCCGCTGGTTTGTGAGACAACCGGCTGCTGAACCCTCAGAGGCCTTTGCCTTCACAAAGAAGATTGGCCTTCGCCTTTGAGAGAGGAGATGTGACGTGAGGTTCTACCTGCTGCTAATGTTGTCTATTGCCATCCAGCGCGGCAACGAGATGTTTGTCTTGGGCTCCTTTGGAGCTGATACGACTCGAGGATTTGACCCATATTAATATTGTTAGGAAATTTTATTACTAGATTGATACCTATAATGATTTGAATTAGTTTTTTGATAATATAGGTATATGTGTTATTCATCATATCAGTTTATATACGTCCCCACCAAGGGGCTCGACCTGCCCTGAGTTAGGGCGATCTGGCCTTAGACGATCACGCGGGCCCATTGCGGGTTGATTGACTTCACACATAAGCTTCGAATTTCTTCGCAGGCGTGTGCAGGTTTCCTCATGATGTTTTTCTCACCGTAAGAGCGTCGGATAAACGTACATACCAGTATGAAATCGATATTCGTATAGATATTTGTAAGTGGCAGGATTCGAACCACGGCCTTCCGGACAGGAGGTAGTGGCCCTAACCGTTTTGCCAGCGACGCTCTATATTTTATTTAAGATTTAGAAATCCTTACTTTATATTATAAATGTGAAAATGTGTTTGTTTGTTGGTTACCTATTCACACTTCAACACCTCTACGAATCTTGATGAAATTTGGCATGCAGGTAGCCTGTATTACTGGGAATGAAATAGTCAACCTTTTATCTGTGGAAATTATCATAGCCCGATGCAGTTCCTGAGGAAACTAAAACAATACTCTTTGTTCATTTAATTTAAAATCGTAACGAAAAAATGGATTGGTGTGATTTTTAGCACAGATATGAGGTGGAAAATGTAATATAATTTACTAACAAGTATAACCTGACATAGTTTCCGAGGGATCTAGGGACATCTAGGCGCACGTCGGTGGCGTCGCAACGGAGCAACGGATTAAAGTGATTTTTTGTATAGAATTTGTTGAGGGGGTGGGAAGTGACAAAGACTAATAATCCGAATAGCCCGATACAGTTCCTGAGGTATCTGGAGAAAACTCATGTCCACGCTTGCGAGCTGATTGCAGCTCGCGCACCACTCACCCTCAAAAAGAATCATAAAAGCTATGTCCACGTGGGCGAAGCCGCGGGCAAAAGCTAGTCATACATAAGCTTACCTGTAAATAGTATCGGTGGCTCAATGGTAACGAGTCAGTCCTCCTAACCAGAGGTGCCAGGTTCAAATCCGAACGGCCAATGTTCTACTGAGTTTTCTTAACTTACGTACACTCACCGATTGCTTTAACGGTGAAGTAAAATATCGTGAGGAAACCTGCACATCTGATTCCAGATGTGTATGAAGGTCGCGTTGCACACGTCCGTAGATGTAAGTCTAAGTTCCCTACACGTGACCGCGGGTGATCCTAAGTACAACAGCAGGCAACTACCGTCTATCCCTTGGATAGCGCGGTTCATTGTGCCACACGAGATTGAGAAACTTGCAAATAGAAAAAAAAGGACAAATTTAAGTAAACAAATCAAGATGTTGGCACGATACTTAGTTTATTAACCGATTCAATTATAAAAAATTAAATATTATTATATTATTTTGGCCACAGTTTACACTAATGAATGAATACACTGATTAACCTTCTCATAAGAGCCTGTGCTAAACAAATCTATTCGCTTAAAAAAATTGGACTTCTCATACAGAGGTGGCCAACTGGCGAGTCAGCTGACCAGCGAAATGTAGCGTGTACATGAGTTCAACAAATTACCTTTTCATTCCGCAGTAAAGTTACCGCGCGAGGTGGAACACGAACCAGTTTACAGAATCTATAAAATACTCTGAATGGTGAACGTCTTCTGAGGATGCTCGTGTTTTGACGAAACGTGTTTCTATGCAGTGGTTTCAGTGTTTCAATGCAGTGGTTTCAGTGTTTCTATGCAGTGGTTTCAGTGTTTCAATGCAGTGGTTTCAGTGTTTCAATGCAGTGGTTTCAGTGTTTCAATGCAGTGGTTTCAGTGTTTCAATGCAGTGGTTTCAGTGTTTCTATGCAGTGGTTTCAGTGTTTCTATGCAGTGGTTTCAGTGTTTCTATGCAGTGGTTTCAGTGTTTCAATGCAGTGGTTTCAGTGTTTCTATGCAGTGGTTTCAGTGTTTCAATGCAGTGGTTTCAGTGTTTCTATGCAGTGGTTTCAGTGTTTCAATGCAGTGGTTTCAGTGTTTCTATGCAGTGGTTTCAGTGTTTCTATGCAGTGGTTTCAGTGTTTCTATGCAGTGGTTTCAGTGTTTCTATGCAGTGGTTTCAGTGTTTCTATGCAGTGGTTTCAGTGTTTCAATGCAGTGGTTTCAGTGTTTCTATGCAGTGGTTTCAGTGTTTCAATGCAGTGGTTTCAGTGTTTCTATGCAGTGGTTTCAGTGTTTCTATGCAGTGGTTTCAGTGTTTCAATGCAGTGGTTTCAGTGTTTCTATGCAGTGGTTTCAGTGTTTCTATGCAGTGGTTTCAGTGTTTCAATGCAGTGGTTTCAGTGTTTCTATGCAGTGGTTTCAGTGTTTCAATGCAGTGGTTTCAGTGTTTCTATGCAGTGGTTTCAGTGTTTCAATGCAGTGGTTTCAGTGTTTCAATGCAGTGGTTTCAGTGTTTCTATGCAGTGGTTTCAGTGTTTCAATGCAGTGGTTTCAGTGTTTCTATGCAGTGGTTTCAGTGTTTCTATGCAGTGGTTTTTGTGTGCGCTTCCCAAAGTGTTTCATTCCCATCTCACGAAGAGACTTAACAGCGGAATAGCAAGGAAGGATTTAATGTTTGTTAAACTTATCATTATAGAATTCCGCAAAGTGATACCTAATCAATGAATTGCATAAGATTTTTTTTGCAATTTAATTTGGTGTAAGTTTTTCAATTTCATCACTAAAAATCTCCACTAAGGGTTTGGCCAGTGGCCTCATTATACTGAAAAGGTTAACTGTAAAAACCATTCAACAATTATTTTGTTAACTTGTTGTTATTTTGTTATTTTGTTGAAAACAGTGAGTAAGTGACATAATATGTCATTGTACTCAAGATGTAGGTCTGTGGCGGAATTTTAGGGCTAGGGAAAGACCCTTGCATAGAAAACTGAAAATAACGCTTGAATGCCCGTGAATGGCCGAATGCAACAATAAATCATCTGATTTCATGCTCACCGCTTTTGTAGCCCGTGGACATTACAAAGGCAATTTAGCTGTCACCCAAAAAGCCGGCGTTTTTGGGTCGTATTCAAAGGGAAACTTTGAATTAATTTTATTGTTATTTGAACTTTATTTTGAAAAAAAAAAATTATGGAGTTACTCAAATAAACGATTAGTAACAAAATGATCAGTCCTATAAAAATATTATTTCACTATTTACAAATTACACCCAAAATAAAATGACCAAAATATTTAAAATAAAATACCTAAACTGGAACACCTATAATATCTTACATAAAACACCTAAAATATCCCGTCCCTCGTCATCCCCGGTGCAAAGGTGCCCACAACACTAGCTGCATATGGCTATGGACAGCCTCTGCACCAGGAACGATCCGGAGCGGGAGTCAAAGCCCCTCTGAACTACCCTAATTTAATTGTTATATAGCTGTTCAGAGTTATTCAAAATTTTAAATATTTTTTTAGCTTTCACCAACCGGGTGCAAGTAACAACTTTTCTTTAATCATCATCAGCCAGCGCGAGTCCACTACCAGACACAGGCCTCCCCCAAGGCTAGCCACTTATACCGATCTTCGACCCTACGCATCTCGCTGTCGGCAGCAACCTTGTTGCAAATCATTGGTCCACCTAGCCGTAGGGCGTGTCTCCACTCCAGCACTTGGTTTGTCTAGCGGTTACTTGTTCTGCGATATATGAAATAATATTTGGGTTAACAATGATTAGTTTAAAGTGATTTGCTTCAATAGGATAGCAAGATGTAAAAATTTTGGTTATAATTAAATTATAAACAAGCGAAATTTCATAATGAAAATTAAATAGGGTTTAGATTTTGGTGAACATTTACATACTTAATATCCACCAAAATTAAAATTACATTTAAATTTAAAATTTCATGCAAATATTTAACTCCTCGATAACCTATAAAGTAATGCATTATTTAACCAATCATAGTAAATCAAATCCCGCTACTATAATGTAGCGCTAGCGTGTAGCGTTTCTTCATTTACGTAGCATATTTCTACCCACGGGAGGAAGTCTCTTTGACCGTATAATCAATCCAACCTGACCGAACCTAATATCATTCGCTCCACTCGCTTACCTATTTACAGTTTTTTTTAGAAAAAAACACATTTTTGCCAACTCCTTTTTCGTTGTATGGGATTTGTAGCGTGTAGCGTGTAGCATTTCTTCTTCTGCGCAGCATTCCGCTACCCATGTGAGCATCGCTTTACGAGGCTGTATGACTATACAATCAATCCAACCTGACCGAACCTAATATCATTCGCTCCACTCGCTTACCTATTTACAGTTTTTTTTAGAAAAAAACACATTTTTGCCAACTCCTTTTTCGTTGTATGGGATTTGTAGCGTGTAGCGTGTAGCATTTCTTCTTCTGCGCAGCATTCCGCTACCCATGTGAGCATCGCTTTACGAGGCTGTATGACTATACAATCAATCCAACCTGACCGAACCTAATATCATTCGCTCCACTCGCTTACCTATTTACAGTTTTTTTTAGAAAAAAACACATTTTTGCCAACTCCTTTTTCGTTGTATGGGATTTGTAGCGTGTAGCGTGTAGCATTTCTTCTTCTGCGCAGCATTCCGCTACCCATGTGAGCATCGCTTTACGAGGCTGTATGACTATACAATCAATCCAACCTGACCGAACCTAATATCATTCGCTCCACTCGCTTACCTATTTACAGTTTTTTTTAGAAAAAAACACATTTTTGCCAACTCCTTTTTCGTTGTATGGGATTTGTAGCGTGTAGCGTGTAGCATTTCTTCTTCTGCGCAGCATTCCGCTACCCATGTGAGCATCGCTTTACGAGGCTCTATGACTATACAATCAATCAAACCTGACCAAACCTAATATCGCTCGCTTCGCTTGCTCATTTACATTTTTTTAGAAAAAGATTATTTTTGCCAACTCCTTTTTGTTTGTTTGTAAACTCTTTATTGCTTTTAAAACAAGCACATTAAATATTTAGACAAAAGAAAATACATTTAGCAAAGGCGGACTTATTCCCTTTTTCGTTGTGTGGTTTATTTAGGTTTATTTAGGCAGAAATAGCGCAATAATTTGCTCGCTAAGATTTAATAATCATTTACTACATTTAGTGTTTGTATACAATTTGAAATGCAGTCGTGACTAAAACAGCTAGAACTATTGTAATTTTAGACTTATTGTTTTGGTGTTTAGTATATTTTTTTGGTAAGAGAGCTAAGGGTATCAAAGTATTTTTTGGTTGTAATTATATTAAATCCCGTTAAAATAACTCATTACCACAACATTACCCCTCTGGGTACCATCCCGGCTCGCTATAGTCTCCTGGTTAAAATCTACTCTCATTCTCTGTGTTTGTTTGCTAATTAAAACCACCCACCTATATTTTCATGATTTGTTTTTGTTGTCTTTGTTTTACTTACTTTATTTTGACTACATTATTACAGAAGCAATTTATTTTTTGCAAGGTTATCTTTATTATGTGTAGATACAATTTATGAAAAACAAACTTACCTGAAGTGACGTTGTATCATAACTATACGAAGGCGTCGTCTGAAGTTAATAGTTGTTGGAGTTTGCTTGTTGCGTTCACTTTTGCTTGTTTTATTTTTGGAAATTGATAAGCGCGTGCTTTAATTTGTCTTTACCTTTATAATAACCTGTTTACTAAGGTAATGTCAGCCCATCCAACTAAAAGTATTTTTTTTTTTGCATAAAAAGTTCTCATAATATTGAACTTTGTGAGAGGAAATTCATATACTTATCTTAATTTTATTTTCACATCATCACATAACATCAGCTCATATATACATCCCCACCGAGGGGCTCGAGCCTACCCTGAATTAGGGCGAATTTTATTTTACTGAACAATAATCGTAACGAAAACAGTTCACGGCTCATTATGCAATTATGACGAAGTTCCAACTTGTGCAGTTGTCTTCAACTTGGTCTGCGGGAAGCGACGCAGATAAAAAGCATAAATTACGATTAAACAAGGTTCGACTCTCCAAGTTACCAGCATACCATCGTTAGGGTCACGACACTTTATTTTAAGATAGATAAGATAAATCTTTATTCAGAACAAAGTTACGCTACGAATGCTTACAGTGACCCCGCACTAGGCAATGCCTGTATCGTGGTGGCCATAAATACGATTAACAAGATACTGCTATTACGCGGCTGTATCAGTGTGTAGTGTATTCTGATGAAAATTATCAAATAAAAAATATAAATAACTATTATACAATAAAATAAAAGCCAATACTTAAAACATGAAATTTTTATACTGTGTTCGCATGTGTGTGTGTGTGTGTAGGCGGGGAGAGGAGTGGTAAAGGACAATGAGATTTTGTTTTTTAGGATAAAGCTTTAAACCAATTCTCTACTTCTAAGTAGGTTCTAACTTGTAGGTATTTTTTGATTTTTTTTTAGTTTCATAAACTTTGCAGTTTTTGATACAACAGGTTTTTACTAATTCGTTGTAGATATCTGGAGAAAAAAAGGTTTTAAAACGTTTAGCAAACGTAGTTTTAACCGAAGGGATTTCCAAAGCGAAAACCCTCTTCTCTAACATACGTTTTGTTGTAGTAATTTTTGAAGAGAGTATTTATCTTTTTCATATTTATATGCATTCCAAGCACGTGTTACGTACCTACTTAGCGTTTTAAATTTTAGTGACAAGAGCACGAAAATCGTCTACTTGTAACGTCACCGCTTTGACCACTTATCTCGATTTTTATAACAAGTTACGAGTTACTTAAAGAGTTACGTTCTGGACGTTTTCGAAAGTTAGGCTAGGTTCTTTATATTTGTTTGAAACGATTAAGAGTCGATTTCATGTCCACTATTATTAGTTATCCTCTTTATTCTACTGTCCCTTGTTCCCTCAATTTCACCTTAATTGCCTTTTTGATTATTATGATAAAGAAATTAATTAATGATGTTCACAAGTACGACAAAAGCCTAACCAGATTTCTCCGTGCACTAGATATTATTTTTTTGTTTAACGTTACTTATGTAATGACATCAGTGTACCTATAAACATGTCGCAAACATATTATATAGGTAGTTATTCACATTTTTTACGTCACATCCGAAACCATGCAACTAGTTATTATTCTTTTTAAGTTCGAGTTTACTTGATTGAAATAATAAACCTTTTGAAATTGTGGTCATTCCATTGCAGGAGCGTAAAGAGACGAGATAAGAAGTGTCCACTTAAATTATTAAAGATTGTATCTCTGTTTATTTATTTGCGGAAGAAATTGTGTAGTTAAGTCACGAATATTTATGTAGTAAATTAAAAGTTGGCGTCGATCAATGTGTCCTGACCCTTTGATGGCCCGAGTTGCCGCATTAGCGGGCCGGCCAAGTTCTAATGCGGTTCAGTTTTATTTGCAGTTATAATATTTGGTGTTGTTTGTCGGAAGTCTTTTTGAGTAGTATCTTTGGAAATAAAATAAGTGAGGGAGATATCAGAATCTTTATTCATGGCCCTCGGAATCACTGTGTTTAAGAATGTTTTTGACTATTCAAAAACTGACAGTCGTATCAGCGGAGAATTCTAACTGAGTACCTTAAAATTTTGCATTTTTTAGAATTCCGTACCCCCAACGGGTGACCAACGGGACCCTATTACTAAGCCTGGCTGTCTGTCCGTCTGTTCGTCTGTCAGTGGGCTGTATTTCATGAACCGTATTAGTTAGACAGTTGAAATTTTTACAGAATGTGTATTTCTATAGCCGCTATAACATCAAATACTAAAAATTAGAAAAAGTGAAAAAAACCTAATTTTTTCACTCACAAATATATATTTTTTTATAGGTCTTTAGAAGTATTTTTGATTTAGCTTTATCATAAAAACAGTAATACATACAAGTATAAAACTTGTGGTGATTATACTCCTTATACTAAAGTAAAACAAAAATAATAAAAATTGGCCAAGTGTGACTCGTACTTGCTAAGGACTCCGAACTGAATAACAAAAAACACCTTTTTTTTGCTCTGGTTGATGTCTTCTGTTTGTAATGTGAATAGGTATCATTGTCATTATACTAAGTAGTTGTGTGGAGAGGTGTGGTGGTACGGAACCCTTGGAGTGCTAGTCCGACTCGCACTTGACCGGTTTTTTTCTGACTTGAAATGTTTACTAACTGGAGTACCTTAAAATATTGCAATTTTTTTTGGCTTGATTTAATCCAATACTATAACTGTACACGTAGATTGGAGTCTCAGCTCAATTAAGCTGCAATATAAAAAAGTTAAAACGGTGAATTTTTAAACGGTCTTAATTGCGAAACGTAGAAAAACTAAAATGCATTCGTTTCAAAGCACGAGGGGTGAAAACTCGAGGATTTCATTAAAATGGCCACAGTAGGTATCCTGGATGATATTTTCTTGATATTCTTTTTCATTGTATGCTTGGAGCTACTATAAACATTTTCTTTTTAATCAACTATATGTAACTTGGTTAAAATATTTTTTTAACATACAACTTAAAAAAATATTTTTCAGAAATTACTTCCCCTCGACCGGAAAACGTAGCGTAGGTAGGCCTCCCACTCGGTGGACCGATGACCTGGTGAAGGTCGCGGGAAGCCGCTGGATGCGGGCAGCGCAGAACCAGTCGTCGTGGAAATCCTTGTGGGAGGCCTATGTCCAGCAGTGGACGTCTGTCGGCTGATATGACTTCCCCTACCACTATGAAGGAGTAGTAATTTATCCGGTGTGTAGAGATCTACTTTTATTGAACGCAGACAAATTGCAAAGGTGCAATCCTTATTTTATTTTCCTCTCACTCCGCGCCTGAAATATATTCGTTTAGTGTGAAAAATCCTTTTCGTAGACGCTTCCTTTTTAAAATAGAATTCGCTCGCTTGGAGCAATCTAGTTCATTTCGACGAAGTCCGCAGCGATTCCTCAATGCTTCATAGAGACGAGTCGATAGAACCCTTTCACAGTCACCACTCGAACAATCTCCAGCGATAAAGAGGCTTGTTGAGAGATCGCCTTGAGGGACACAGAAATTACTTTTTTGGTCCTTCGAGCCGACCCGTCACCTGTGCCCTCCCGCTGATATATTGCCGCTGTTACGTTGTGGGTAAACCACAAAAATACATTGTGTATGTGTAGCCATGCTGTGGATACTTTCTCGCGTAGCCTTCACCGCTTGGCATACATATATCAATATTAAAAAATACGCAACCTAAGTAGCCAAAAAAGAGGATTTGTTATTATAATTCACAATTGGTAAGCCCTTGGCATCATGTCACCTGCTGGTAAGTGACGATGATGCCGAAGAAGGAAGCGGGCTTACCATGAATCCACAACGCAATGGAGAACTTGCCATCGTATCTTCAAGCCGGTTGTTAACGATGTTGTTATACATTTATTACTATACATACATTTGGCGGCAAGACTTAGATAAGATTAGAGGATAATCAGACTTGATGAATTTTTAAAAACATATTCCGATTTTTTTCAATTTATATTTTATCTTAAATTACCAAGTATCGTAGCCTTTATAAGGATTCTGGTTGATCTTTATCTGTAGTTTAAACATTGTTTTGTGACATTGAGTAAACTTATTATCTTTATTATATTATCTGTTTACCTTAGAGCCATTGTTGAGAAAAAATAACAAAGAACCTGGGTTAGTATAGAAGTAGTTCAGATTATTCCTGAAATAATGAACTCAGTCGCATAAAGTTATAGTAATGTACAAAGTTTCATTAAAAATGTTAGAGCTATTTTTGAGAAAAAAAATACGAAGATTTTTAACAATGGGGAAAATGTTAAAAAGTAGGTTAAGTAAATAAAACTATATTGCCGTTACCCCAAATTAAACTCAAATTTGTTTCGTAGCATATAAGCTGGAGCACCATATGGACGTACACACACATACACACAACCATTAATTTTTTGGTTTTTTTTTTGTTTTGGACTCTGTTAAGTCGCTAAGATCACTTAATCCGAGCAGGTTGATACGTGTTTCAATAATATCGAACGTAAGTATATTCATTTTAATTTCCAATCAATGGGGGTTCAACGCGGCTGTTACGTTGAAACCAAACGCTCAATTCTTGAATTTTACATGTTTTCATTACTTTTCATCACTTTCATATAAGTTTTAAAAAAATGTGTTCAATTAAAATTAAAGGTCTCAAAGTCATCGATTTTTGTGTGTTGGTTTCATTCAACATAAACTATTTGTTTTCGAGAAATTTTGCAAATTATGCCAAAAACAGGGTCTAAAGTATATTTTTTACATCAAAAGTGGTAATATTTTTAAAATGGTATTCAATTAAATAGATTTTTTAGTACCTTAAGTATATTATATATTTTTTCTCATGGTGATAGCTTACACAGTCATTCAATAATTTGAATTGAATATTGTCATTTGAACTATCTTAAGGCCTTAAGTAATTGATCCCCACTAAAATCATAAGTTGGAATATTTTGCCATCACAGTACCGTCTCCACTCCGAAGGCACGCCGCCCGCGCCGCCCGCGCCGCCCGCGCCCCGCAGCCACTCGGAACTACAAATAAATATATTTGGCGGTGACTGAAAAACGATGGCCAGACAGATAATGTTTTTGTTTTACGGGATTGTACAACGACAAATTGTACAGGACATTGTTGTTATTTGCCGCATTTTTTTTAAATCTACATGATTTAAAGTACCTGTTTATATTATTTTCAGTTAAACATTGAATAATGGTCAACTGCAGCGAGGGGCGTCTCAAATGTATCCCATTAATTACGCATCGCAATGTTTACTCAATTACATTTTGTACGTAATGTTTTTTATTTATTTGTTTCAGGTATGTTACTAGAGCGACTCAAAAACGTTCATGCGCTAGGTAAGTACGGAGACAATGGCACTATGTACCGGATGATCCTGATTATGGTCTTATAATTCGTACGTTATAGCTTTTGTGTAGTAAACATAATTATTTTAGTGATTTAGTGTTCGTGTCCAAGTATGTTCGCACTACAAACCACTCGTAGTCCCATGTGCACCTACCTGTGTGCATATGGTGTTCGCCGCAAGTTCGCTGGATAAATAAAACCGCGTACAATTGCCGGCCCACTCGTCTGCGCGTCTGCGCGTCTGCGCCGGAAGCCTGCGTTCGTCTTGTGCCTCGGGTTGCTCACATCGCCACCAGAGTGAACTGTTGCCACTGTTCTATCTACAGCTCCTTAATTATCGGTTCATTCTTACCAACTAATACTATATGTTAATAAAGGGCCAGGCAACTGCTTGCCTCTCTTAAGATAAATTCAAATTTTATTTTAGCCTAACAACACATTAAAACTAGTTAAAATAAAAAATAGAATCTAAATCTCCTCTACATAAAACGTTGATTACATAATATTTGAATTTTTCTTACTCGTTCGTAGTTTTAAAACGGTGTCGTCAGTAATTTCAGTTTTAACAAAAATGTCAAATTTCCGCAATTTTTTTCATTTTTTTTATTGAAAATTTGAGTGCGTTTGACTGTGATGGTAAGTGATGATGCAGTCGAGAATGGTACACGCAAACTCAGATAATGCCTATTCACTCTTGCCTTGAAGATCCCCAAATTATAGGAATAATAATGACAATAATTAACAATATAAACATAATGACAACAACAGCACACCAAATCAAGAAACTACTTTTATCTAGAGTTTAATGTAGAGTTATGTGTGGTTAGAACTAAACCTTTTATACTTTTCTGAAAACCCTTTGAAATCCCTACAGAAAAGAAAAAATAGATTAATTATTAACAATAGCTAAACGAACCAGGTGTTTTTCCTACGAAGACACAAGTAGCTAGTTTAGCTTCTGTTGATTTTTTTTATTTAAATGTTGTAAACGCGAGTGAGCCGCTTCGCTTCGTCTTAAAGCATTCAGGCTGCGCAAGTTCGCATAATGGCGATGCGTCGAGTGCATTAGCTGTAAGTACTGCAGTACACTTGCGCTGAATATTGGATGCACAAGCCCATCAGACATAAAGGGAACGGACTACGGACCGAGGCGAGGCGGCCTTATTAAAATGGACGAGGTTTTTGTCCGAAAATGCGAGATTTATTTTGTGCGCGTAGTTTGCAGCGCTTCATTTCGGACAAAAAGTTGAGGGGGCGATGTTGAAGAACGTGCTCTGTGACCGCATGTCTGGGGAGTTTGTAGATCTATCCTCAAAGTTTGATTTTAGTCACACTTTATGATTTTGTGTACATTTAACCACCTCCGTGGCGTTATGGTTAAGTTTCACATCAGGAGTTCGCGGGTTCGATTCCTGGCGGAATATAACTTTGTAAGACTTGGTTTGGGTGGTGGAAGGGCATTTTCTAAGTCCGCCTGGCTAGCTACCACCATCTTATATGCCGAATGCCGGTCTTGCCGCCAAACATTAATTAATTAATTTACACTAGTACACCAAAACAATTTCGTAAAGCTAATACATATTATTATAATGTAGTGTACAGTAGGCGGTCTTATTGCTAAAAGCAATCTCTTCCAGACAAGCTTAATGTTAACAAGATTGATGTGTTCCGGCTTGAATGTAAGATATCCAGTTTCCCATTGCGTTGTGGAATCTTGGTAACCCCGCTTCCATCTTCGACATCATCGTCACTGACCATTCCCAATTGTGAATCAAAAATGTTCTTCGGCTAAAATAAAACGACTTTAGTGCTTCCAGTTCATGATGAGAGGTAAGTAATTTTAGATCTCTTTTGCCAAAGGAAAGTGAATTTTTATATGCGTGACCTCCTTGTTCTCGGTCAGTTCACTCTTGGCAGGGTCAGGTCTTCATGGGATAGCACTGGCGAGCGGCCCGTCAAGCACCACGTCGCTATTCCCTTTCCAACGCAACTCTCCTAGGGCATTCATCTAAGAGCACTCCCACTGCAGACTTAATGTAGTTTATGCAGAGACCTGAGATTAAAGATATTAATTAATGTAGTTTGTGCGAAGACCTAAGGTATTAATTCGTAAGGACGAACTCATCGGCATTAAAAGTGGAGCTGCTTTTTTGGAGCAAAAGTAGAGCTTTTAAATAATAAGTGTTAATCTACGAGGCCGTGACTTCGAGAGAACCATAGCCTGCTAGTATCACAGTTTTAGAAAAGTATACATATAAGTACCGACATACAGTATGGACACTCCCTTTTGGTGTGGGATAGTTTAGTAACAATATATTCGGAAGGGCGACTGTAGAGGTAGATGTGTGTGGAGCTGTGACTTCACCACAAACTAGCTACTTAAGGGTCCCCAGAAGGCTCCATCGTAGCAAATTTAAATATAACTAAACGAAGACTTAAATTAGTTTTGTACTGAAAGTTTGAAACTGCTCTTGTTTTTCCCGTTTTATATTAGTACATCGAAAACTAATTACAAACATCGATATATGTCTACTCAATACATTGGCAAAGTTTGGATTCCATCCGGCATGTAGTTTTTGTATGGAAACTCTAGCCTCCTGGGGACCCTTAACACAAAACTAGCTCAGTTCCTTTACCTAACGTGATTGCACTAAGACGCTTTCAGTGGGACCTCAACCGCCGCGTCCGAGGCCCCGAGACGCACACGCTGCTCTCGCCGGCTAGTTTCCGGAGTACTCCTCCACTGACCCTCCGGAAGATATATTAACCTTTTTAACTACATTTCGCTGTGATTTAATATTTATATAAGAAAACAATAAGTTAATTTTTCAGTTTCGCTGGACAACTCGGAATTCAAAATGTTAATTCAAAGTGCATATTACACTCTTTCTGATGGCCATAAAATAGTAATTACATTAAATAATGTCAACTCTAGTCAACTATACCGGGTGATATAAAAACCGGCCAAGTGTGGGTCGGACTTGAGTACCGAGGGTTCCGTACCACCACACCCTACACACGGGTACAACAACGATACCTATTCATTTTAAGCAAAAGACATCAACGCAAGCGACAGAAATTTTTTTATTATTCAAATTATTTTTTCTTCATTTGTAAGTTAATCCCCTATTTTTACCTCCTGTCCGAGAGGTCGCAGTTGGAGTCCTGCCACGTACCAATGTGTTTTCGAATTTATATTTTATATGTACGTTTGTCCGACGCTCTTACGGTGAAGGAAAACATCGTGAGGAAACCTGCACACGCCTGCGAAGAAACTCGCAGGTTGTGTGTGAAGTCGACCAACCCGCACCGGGCTTGCGTGGTCGATTAAGGCCCATTCGCCCTTATTCAGGCTAGGCTCGAGCCCCTCGGTGGAGACGTATATGTCCTGATATGATAAATCCCCTAGTCTACACATATTCTGTGAAAATTCTTACTAATATTAATATTATAAATGTGAAAATGTGTTTGTTTGTTTGTTACCTTTTCAAGCTTCACCTTGACCAAACTTGATGAAATTTGGCATGCAGGTAGCTTGTGTCACTAGAAAGGACATAGACTACTTTTTATCCCTCTAAAATAACAAAGTCTGATGCAGTTTCTGAGGGATCTGAAAAAATACTCTTTTTTGGTTCATTACTTTAACATAGCAACGGAACCATGAATTGTTGTGTTTTTTTTTAAGGGGTGGTTGAGGGGGTGAGAAATGACATAATTTACGAATTAGCATATCCTGAAATAGTTTCCGAGGGATCTGGGGAAAACTTATTTCCACGCTCGCGCACGTCTGCGTCGCAACGGAGCAACGGATGGAAGTGATTTTTTTGTATAGGATTGATTGAGAGGGTGGAAAGTGACTTAGACTGCTAATCAGAAGAGCCCTATGTGGGATAGGGATTTAGAGAAAATTCATGACTACGCTCGCATGCCACTTGCGGCTCACGCACCACTCACCCTCTAAGACAGTCATTAAAACTATGTCCACGTGGGCAAAGCCGAGGGCAAAAACTGGTTTAAACAAAGTTATAAAAAAAAAAAGTTTAAATTATAGCTAATTTTCTTACAAATAATAATAATTTATCCCATACAAGAAAGTTTATTAAAAGGATTTTTGATTTTGCTCTATCGTAAAAACGGTAATAAATAATACAAGCGTGTAACTTCGTGTGATTATACATAGTTCTAATCTTTATGTAATACAACAAATAATTTTAAATAGATGAAATACAGCCCGCTGACAGACGGTTAGACAGACAGACAGACAGACGAACGGACAGCGGAGGCCTTGTAATAGGGTTCCGTTGGTCACCCTTTGCGTGTACGGAACTCCTTAAAACAGCGTTTACCAGCACTTGCGTTGATGTCTTTTGTTTGAAATGAATGGGAATTATTGTCTTAACTATACTTCTGTGGAGAGATGTGTTGTTATGAAACCCTCGACGCACGAGTTCGACTCGTAGTTGGCCAATTCTTTACGATTCCGCCGTCCCTCCGAGGAACCGCAATAAAAACGTTATGTCCGTCTCAAATTCATAACATTTTTAAACTTAATTGCATGAAAATTAATATTTTAATTTTAATAAATTAAACAATATAATAAGATATTTTGAAGGGTACTTATATACCTACTTCTAAAATTTAAAGGGAAACGTTTTTTTACAATAAACCCCTTTGTGTATTACCGTAAAAAGTGAAGTTAAGGCAACATATTTTTTCAGGTACGGTTTGCAAGATGTACGAGTAGGCTGCCGAAGTCGATAACGAAGTGTCCCTCCCCCCCGCCCCCCAACCACCACTAGCGTTCCTAAATGATGACCTAGTGACTTGATAATTGGCATTAATAACCCTCCTTTTTTCGTGATCGGGTAAAAAAAGTAAATATAGATAATGAAAATACGGACTACCTGTTGGGGGAAACTAATATGAGTGTTTTTTTAATCAATGTCTGTTTTATTATGATTTTAGAAATAATAAAATGTGATGACGTCATAGGCCAACAAATGTAAAAAAATTGACCCAGTAATAATTTCAATTGACGGTTATGAAATGAATTTAGTTATTTTGTGTTGTTAAATTACTTTTAAAAATAATATGAAATAGTTATGTCTCCAAATTTTTATTAATCTATTTGCCTTGTTAAAACTGATCAGTGCCAATAGGGATGACGACAGCATTAGAAATAAATTATGAACTCTTGATCACTAAATTTCCCTCCTAAGTAGTTTGAGTAAACTTCGGAAAACCTTACTCGTTTTGTTTTCCATCAAGTCTTAAATTTTTAATTTACCAAAATCACAAAATGAATACATAAATGACGCTGCAAAACTATGACGTCACGCCTAGGTATTTCAAAAAATTTTAGAACAAAATGTCAGTTTTGACAGATGATAAAAAGTAAATCAGATGACTAGCGTTCGTCATGCCTATTACCCGTATACGAGTAAATGTACCCTAGAAGGATATCTTAATATAAAACCCCGATAAAAAAAAAACTTCTAAATAGTAGAAAATAATATGTTTAGGTCCTATAAGTTTAATATAAGTAGTTATATTTTGATCTACAAGTCGTCGCGTAAGGGGACCGCTAAGTTGTGAAATTATTACTGCCTTATTGTAGTAAATTAAAACAGTTCTATTCTGTTTTTATTTAATTAACTTAACGGTCCCCTTACGTGACGACTTGTAGATCAAAATATAACTACTTATATTAAACTTATAGAACCTAAACATATTATTTTCTACTATTTAGAAGTTTTTTTTGTCGGGGTTTTTTAAATTTTTCATATAAGTTTTATTTCATGCTTTTTAAACTTACAGTACTTATCCCAAACACGATACCTCTGCTGTAGGTTGGTACGGAGTTGAGTATCATGCAGATACTTAAAGATGCTGCAGCCTCAAGTCATGGTTCCCATTAGGGATGCATCGATACGCCTTTTTGCCGATACGATACCGATACCGATTCTCTTATAAAAATATCGGCATATAAATATAAATAAAACACAATTAATTAATAGTTTTAGTAATCAAAATTAACATTTATAAGATTTTTATTTAAAAAACAAAGCATTCTTAAGTTTTGCGGGCAAAGGCGATTTCGCAAGTCTGTTTGAATAAGACCTGCGGTGGAAAATAGTCTCTCAGATGCGACAGATGCCTCGTTTGCAACGAAATAGGCAGGACAACATGCGCGTTTACATTACATTTTTAAAGCGCGAAATTTGAAAAGTATCGTTGAATCTGCCATAAAAATATCGCCGATACCGATATATCGGCAAACCCGAAGTATCGCCGATATATCGGTATCGGTATCGGATGCATCCCTAGTTCCCATGTTATATCTAAAACCTATTGACCTGTAAGTTTGTGAGGAGTTGGGTATCCTGCAGTTTCCAGAAGATGCTGCAGCATCAGGTAAAGGTTACCACGGTTTTGCAATATTTTAACAATTATATGGAACCAAATTTCGAATCTATCAGACAGGTATAAGTTGCCCACATCCCTTCATCACCTAGATTAGAGATGATGATCTTCAAACTGCTGAATCGATTTTACCAAATATAGCTAAGAACCACCACAAGGAAACTAGCTTTCACGTTAAAAAAACGCATCAAAATCGATCCATGTGTTTAAGAATTACGATGCCACAGACAGACAGACAAACACACAGACATTGGCGTCAAACTTATAACACCCCTCTTTTTGTGTCGGGGGTTAAAAAAGGTTTCGGAATTCAGTGATCACTTTTGAAATTATATAAAATTATTTGTATTCATTGGTAGCTTTGGAGATACTGTTCAGTTTCATGACTGGAAAACTCAGCGAAATATTGGCAAGCGGTCCAAAACTTTAGGAACATTAATCGCAACAGAAACGAGCAGAAATTACCAAATGTGGGTAGTTTGAATCAGACAATTTATCTGAATCAGTCTGCTTCAATGAACAGTCAAAAACAACAGGGCACAATTTTCTTCTAATCACCCTCCATCCCTTAAATCGTCCCTCAAAGATTGTCTTTTCCGCCAAATTAGAAACTGGGAACAGTATTTCATATTGAACCGTCAATTTAGCGAAAGTTAACCGATTCGTTCAGTATTAATATTCCGAGTTCATGACTAAAAATTAAAGGTGCAAAGCTTTTGGTTGTCGCCATGCAGAAGTTTTGACATAATCGTTAAATTTAAAAGGGGAATAAGCTCGTCGGTGTAGACGCGCCTTTTGGGTGCTTTTGCCGCGAATGTACCAAGTCGGGGCATGGCTGCCTCTTTAAAATTCCATGCAGAAGGTCTTTGGTTGCTGCCGGGACTTTAGACTTTAGGTCATGGCCTGTTACAGAGCTTACGAGATTTTGAGGAGGAACTTTGCGGGTTTGATACATAATGGGATTTATTCATTCCGTTTTTTAATTATTATTGTGTCAATTTAAGCTTTCATACCTAATTTAAATTGTTTACTTTTATTACGTGTCGAACAATATGTAATGCCATGGTTAACCGCATTGATCAGCCGCATTCTTTGTAATCTACCACGATACAGGCAAATTGCCTAGTGTGGGGTTAAAGTTGTTAATAAACATTTCTCCGCTGTTTGTGTGTGCAAGTTTAAGTCCTTTATCGTAAGATATTGAATGTTTCTTGTTCGGAGTTTGCTGATTACTGATATTCACTACTGATTGTGTCCTCATTATCGACTTCCTGAAAATATGATTTTCAATGTTCCTGTATAGACGCCTGTCTAAAAGAAACGAGAAGTTGGCTGTCAGTCTCCGTGAGTATGTTGTAGGTATGTTATTCAATAACTAATAAATTAAAAATTTTAAAAAGCCCAGAAAAAAAAACACTAAAAAGTAGAAAATAATATGTTTTGGCCCTTTAAGTTTAATGTAAGTAGTTATATTTTGATCTAAGATCTAACCGCTAAGTTATGAAATTGTTAGTTACTAGTTCTAGTAAAGTAAACTGTTGTATTTTGTTTTTATTTTATTTACTTAGCGGTCCTCTTTTATGTACTTAGCGGGACTCTTAGATCAAAATATGCAGCATCAGGTCAAGGTTACCATGGTTTCGTAATATTATTACAGTCGCAGGGTACCAATTTTCGAATTAATCAGACTGGTATAAATTGCCCACATCCCTTCATCACCTAGATAAGAGCTGATGGTCTTCAAATGACTAAATAGATCTATATAAGTTATAGCTAAGAACCACCTTGATCAAGTCAGCTTTTAAAGAAATAAAACCGCATCAAAATCTGTCCCTTCGTTTTAGAACAGCGATGCCACAGACAGACACACAAATACATACGTTAAACTTATAACACCCGACTTTTTGCATCGGGGGTTAAAAGCAATGTTACAGACAAAAGTAGAAGCTCAGTTGGCAGCACAGCAGCTAATATTCATCTACTCCCGGTGTCGTGGTCAGCCAGTTCGCTGAGATTCCACTCTCCATGGAACGCGATCTCCATGGGCGGAGCGCTGAGCATTGTGGTCACTGTGGTCACTGTGGTTGCCCTGTTTGTTCGAAATTTACAAGTTGGCGAGTTCTTTTCTCGTTAATAACAAACTATTTTTAGTGTCCCGTTAAGCGCGGCCAGTTATACTTCGCGGTGGTTCAGCTGTGGCGTTGGTTGTAATTTGAAGTTTAAATTGGTAGCGTCAAGTCTGGCGGGTGGTGCGAGACGGCCGGCGCCATCACCGACACACGAGGAACACTATCATGATGTAGTCCTGTTCAAGTATCGACTTATAATATTATCCCTGGTGATCTAAATGCCTACAGACAGTAGCCAATGATGTAAGGTGTCTTTATACGGGACCGTGCCAGGTAACGGGGCCCTATAACTAAGCCTACGCTCGCGCTGTCTGTCCATATAACTTTTTACAGGCTGTATATTTTGAACTGTATTAGGTAACTGCCTAGTTTTTTTTATAAATAAATGTTGTTTTGGTGGATTTATTGGAATAAGTGACAAACCGCCTTCGTGGCGTAAAATAACGGCCTTCGTGGTGTAATGGTTAGTCCATTCGCTTCACACTAGGAGATCAAGGGTTCAACTTGTAAGACTCGGTTTTATTGGTAGTAGGGCATTTTCTAAGCCGGCCTGGTTAGCTACCACCATCTTATCAAAGTCTTGCCGCCAAACATCAGTGTTAACAACATTGATGTGTTCTGGCTTGAAGATATGATAGCCAGTTCTCTATTGCGTTGGTGAATCTTGGTAAGCCCGCTTCTATCTTCGGCATCATCGTCACTTACCATCAGGTGAGATTATGCCAAGGTCTTACCAATTCAGAATTAAAAAAAAGAAAAAAAAATAAAAAGAAAAAAAAGAAAAAAGTGATAAATATAAGAGGGTCCCCAAACGTGTTTTTAAAGGTTTTTGTTTTGTTTTTGCTGTATCTTTTTCGTTGGTAGTTGGTGTGATTATAACACTTATCTTAAAGTAAAACAACAAGTAATAAAAGCCAGCCAAGAGCTGAATAAATAAAATGGGCAAAGTGCGTGTCGGAGCACGCTCAATGTAGGGATCCGCAGTCATTACTTAAAAACTGTTTGCTCGAGGATAACCTTACTGTTCTCCTAGGTAGGCCCAACTAGTTCAGCAACACCACAAACACGTTTTGAACACTTTATCGAATCATGTGTTGGGATCGACATCAATATGTTGATAAAAAGCACTAGATATTTCATTTAAAAAGATCAGTTCATCACATGTGAAGGTTCACAAAACTATTTATTCCGTGAAGCTTTTACTTGTATGGGAGTCAAATTTTTTTAACCTCAAAATAATTTTCATTTGCTAGTTATGTCTAGTATCTGTAATTGAAAAAAATTAGGTCCCGTTGTTAAAAAGTTAAAGCTATAGAAATATAAGAAAAATTTCACTTTGAAGCGCAGTAATTACGGAAAATACTAATAATTTTTAAAGAAATCGTTAATTCATTTTATGAGACCTATATAAAGATAGCCCACTCGAGGGGATACAACAAAAAAAATATCCCTTCTTATATAATTAGCGGATAACACTTTTTTTGACATATTGACTTAATTTTCCATTTTGGATCATAATTTTACATCGGTGTACAAAATTTTATTACTGTTAGTTCAATAGTGGAAGAAAAACTTGACTGTGACTACGGACAGACGGACAAAATATCGGACGGACCTAAGGAATTAAGAGTTCTGTTTTTTACATTTTTCTGTCGCTCTCCTTGACTTCTTTGATTGAAAATAAAAGGTATTAATGTCGTACTCGTGTGGAGAGGTGTAGTAGCAACTAGCTATATCTTATAGTTACCCGTGTAAAGGTGTGTAACGTACAAAGTTTCATCTAAATAACTCTAGCCATTTTAAACAATAACAAACAATATGAGTTTTTTTTGGGAAGGCCCCTAGTAATTTTTTTCTTGGATTAACGAACTTGCATTTACAGCAGACCTTATGATATCCTTCTAATATTATAAATGTGAAAGTTTGTATGTATGTAAGTATGGATGTTTGTTACTCTTTCACGCTTCAACTACTGGACGGATCGGGATGAAACTTAGCACAAATATAGGTCAGATCCTGGAATATAATATAGGCTACTTTTTACCACGGAAAACCATTTTATTCCCAAGGGAAAATCAATAACAACGCGGGTGCAGTCGCGGGCGGACGGCCAGTAATAAATAACTTACAAAATTACATGAAAATCATTGGAGCTATTTTCGAATTTAAAAGAATATGTATTTTTTGAGTTTTGCCCTTTGGCAGTAGATATTTATTTTAACCATATTACTATAAAAAAGTCTTCAATGCAGTATATAACTCGGTACATACATTATTTATAGTTTATTGGGTCACAACTAATTTACATAGATGTAGTACAGTTATATTTCTCGTGACACGACCGGTACGACGTATGGCTCAGGACGACTGGCGGGCGCGGGGCTGCATATGTTTTGCTATGGTGGCAACACTAAATGAACTGTACAGCAGCACTGCACATACTTTCTTGCGAAAACGTACAGTCAATGACACATCAAAACTGCTAAACGCACAGATCTACTACAAATAGATTTCTATATCGAGTGGCCATTACAATGCCTCTCGCTTTAACCGTTTTAAGTGTTTGTGTTGCCACCTAAATATTATTTCCATTAATTCAGGGCAAATTTCAATGTTATCAGCGCGACCTAGCGCCTTTGTAGTAGATTTGATGAAATTTAAGTTATGCTTTCGAAAAGCATTTGTACAGCTTTCAATATATCTCTTCAAAATCAGGGGTCACATATATTATTTTTATATTATTATGGGTTTGAAAGTTATTGGCATACTGAGGATGCGCCATTTTTTTTTAAATTGTGTCGCACGATCTATCCTGTGTTTTTAGATAGAAGACCAATAGAAGAACAGAAAATTTCATATAACATTTTGGCCTAAACTATCACGTTTCTGAGATAATACAGAAGTTAAAAATAATCAAAATTATTATGCAACATACATATTCAATTATGTCCGTAATTGAGACTATTATTATTGTTTCCAACGTTTCATGTCGGTGTAATCTATGTGTGACAGGATAGTTCCTAGCTTTGTCTAGTTTTCCTTATTTTGGCTTCGCTACGCCCCTGCTGAGCGCTAACAAGGCTGTTTTGGAGCTGACTATCTGACTGTGTTTACACTGTCCCTTAGTTTTTGTTTGTGCCATCCAATTTGTCTGCATTTTGTGATACATGCTGCGAAATTTAGTTTGCTCTGTTCTAGGGAAGTAGGTATACCTACGTGTTATTGGTATTAATAAGAAATATTTTGCTTCTCCATATTTTTATCAATTGTACACAATGGCGTCATCTTGTAGTGGAGGCCAAGATGCTCTTCAGGTCGCTGCGCCAGAATGAGTGAGTGAGAGTGAATATTTTTTACCCACATCTTTGATTTGGAATATATATACCTACATAATATATTATACTGTGGATTACCATTAGGTTAGTCCATTCGCTTCACACCAGGAGGTCGCGGGTTCGATTCCCGGCGAGGTCAACTTCTAAGACTCGGTTTGGTTGGTGGTAGAGCATTTTCTAAGCCCACCTGACTAGCTTCCACCATCTTATCTAAGTTTTGCCACCAAACATCAATGCTAACAAAATTGACATTTGGTGGCAAAACTTAGATAAGATGGTGGTTGTTCCCGCTTCCATCTTTGGCATCATCGTCACTTACCATTAGGTGAGATGATGGCAAGGGCTTACCAATTGATAATAAAGAAAGACAGACAACACTACCTCCTGTTCAGTTTGTGCCAGATTATTTGTCCTTATGATTCAAATCTGGACGGCCAATGTACCAATGAGTTTTTCAAAAACTAACGTACATACTTACCGATTGCTTTAACGGTGAAGGAAAACATCGTGAGGAAACCTGCACACGCCTGCGAAGAAACTCGAAGGTTGTGTGTGAAGTCGACCAACCCGCACTGGGCCCGCGTGGTCGACTAAGGCCTAATCGCCCTGATTCAGGGTAGGATCGAGCCCCTCGGTGGGGACGTATATGAGCTGTAATGATGATGATGATGATAATATCCAATTAACTAAAATTTTCTGTTATCTTTTTTTTACTTTTAACATCATAGATATATCGTTATTTTAATCCCCATCTAATATATTTTTCTAACAACCTCATCAACCTCTCAGCCTAAGAGATAAATAAGTTAAAATTATTTTCCGAAACTTTACATACTCGTACTTAATGAAAATTCGTGTCTAACTCCGATCACATATATAAGAACGTGATTCACTGTTATGCGATCCAAAGTGACCAAAAGTCTTTATCTTTCTAACATTACTATTTAAATATCTATTATTCTTTCAAAAAATATTCCGGACTTTTATTAAAATTTCACCGGTGTGGAACCGGGCATTTAGTTCTTTCACACTTAATCTTTTCAGTCGCTTAGGTATCGAACGACAAGCGTCGCGACGTCTCCCCAGCTGTTTCCCTCCGTATCGCTCGGCTGATTGTTTTATTTGCCCTCGCCTCCCCGATATGAAAATTTGTGAGTTTTGTGACATCAGTTGGGCCTTCGTGTTTTTTTTTTCTTGTTTATCAATTTGTCGCATGACGAGGCTGGTTGACGTAGGGCAAACGACAAATCGAACAAAAACCCATTCGAATGTTAATGTAAACAGATAATTTCGTTTTCTTTATGTCGAAAGTAAAAAATGGGACGTAAAGGACGAACATTTTATTTTCATTTTATATTCGTGTATTTCTTTACACAAATATAAATTGATGAAAGGATTATTTTTCGACTACATGATCCGATGAAATTGTCAGGTAGAGGTAAAGTCATGGTAGAGAGAAAGTTGTACAAGACTGCAATAAGGCCTGCACTGCGTTACGGGTCAGAATGCTGGCCTATCACTAAGGCACAAGAACAAAAAGTGCATGTCGCGTAGATGCGTATGCTTAGATGGTTACAGAGAAAGCATTAGATTCATTTCTAAAATAAAAATAAGTGTCAATGTTTTTACATTTAAAATTGTTTAAGTTCATTTTTAAATAAAAATAACTTGTAACTTAGCAGACGATAATTCGATGGGTGCCTGGAACAAAGCCGCAATAGCCAAAACGGCAGTCTTTCGATTAAGCCATTTTCGTAATCTATGGACCTGAATACACCTTGTGAATTTTTTTTACATTTCTATTATGAAAACTCCCCGATTTAGCAAAATCACTATGGATTATATCTCGTTATTCTTGGCTCAAAGTCACAATTTGTGTACTGGAATATTAGGACTATGGCGAATGATTAAAAGTATTTTTAACCTTATTACCGTACATGCTATTACAACTTTATTCCACGAAATAAAATATATACGCTGATCAACAATAAGCGTTGCTGTAAAAATAATTTAAAGTTTTAAAAGTAATAGTTATAGTGTTCCTTTTCATGAAAATATGTTATAAAATAATTGGTATTGATTTTGTATTTAATTTTTGTATATAAAATTTTAAAACTGAGTTGTTGTTTAATAAGAGAATATTTACAGGAATAACAAAGTTATCAATGCGGTTTGATGAGATAATTTAAAAATTTAATGAAATTAGTAATAAAACTTTACTTGTTTCAGACTTTTACTTTTGTATTAACCCAACTAAGTATTGTATATCAACGAGTGTTAAAATCATAATTACTCCATCTTATTTTACTACTATCTTAAACCTAAGTAAGACTACAGCCACACCGCTTTAGGTAATTTACCAAAATAGTGACGCAAATTACCGCACTATATTTCACTTTACTAGTTTGAAATTAAATTCAAAGGTAATATTCAGTGCGATGATATACTGTAAACATTACCTGTAACATTGTGTATTACTGTTAATTACTTCAAAAATAAAATAAAGTAGTATTCAATGCTGCATCTTCCAAATTAATGCTAGAACGACTTTGGTTATTGCGGTTTTATTCCAGGAAAAGTTTTGATAATGTCGCACACGCAATGGATATTATTTCTCTCCCGCCTTCACGTGTTGCTGTCATTATCGCACTCATTCCGTAGCCGTAATAGCTAATAGCTATCCTTTTCACGTGGAACTATTATGCAGCACGTGCTCTTGTTGACAAATCATTTTACTAATCAGTGCGTCTTCGGAAGCCGGTAAACAAATAAGTGCTTGCGTGAATAATTGATTAGTGCTATCCATAATGAAGAAACGCGTTTTAAACAATCCCCATGTAAGAAGAAAACTGTCTAACTACTTCGGTGAAGGTAAGTTTTCTCATATTTTTAACTACATACCTACCTAACTGACAGTAATCTATTTAAACAAAATGCCGATCATTTTGTTAATTAGGTATAAGTACTTAACCCTTAAGTTCCTGCCACCTATATTTATAACGCAACTACCTGCCCGCGGTCACAGTGACTCCTACATTAAAACCGTGTTTTTTAATGTAATATGAGCCAATATTGTAACAAATAATAAATAAAACGCACTTTATGATTATAATAATGATATTGAAAAGAAAAAAACTAAATGACACAATATTTCTTTCTATGAAATGACAAAAACATAAATGCAGACATATTTCACTCAAAATTAACAATCATCTTCAAATAATGAGATTTATCAAAATAGGAACTTAAAATTACAGCAATTTGCACTTTTTTCTTAATATCTATAAACATTTGAACAAAACAAAGTTATAAAAATATAAAAAATATGAAAATTTGATAAAAATTGCAGAGGGTAAAGTTCACAATTTTTCACGACAATTTTGGCCCATTTTTTTGGCGCACTCCAAACAGATGGGTTTTTTACAAATAAAACACAGGTGAAATGTTTCTCCTCTACATCCGACATCTCTTCTTCCAACCATCTTGTTATATTTTTGTCGTTTTTATTCATGTTGACACTAAAACAAAACAAATACACATAATACAAAATAATCACGTAACTTCCTACGCGCGGTCACCATGACCGCGCACGAGATTGTTTTACTCACCCAAGCTAAACGCGCGCACGTGTAGCCTCGCTGAGCGCATGCGCGACACTAACCGATAAGTAGAGAAGGTACATAGACGCACGCCAACGCGCGCAGCCGTTTAACGGAAAAAATCAAATTCAAATATTCGGCGGGGTCACTGTGACCGCGGGCAGGAACTTAAGGGATAATTTAGATTTGATCACACTACAAGTTTATTCAACTAGGTAGTAATAGAAATGTTTGTAGGTAGGTAGTTATTACAGGTGCATAGGTAGGTAGGTTCAATGATATTTAACTGAGTAAGTAAGTAGGCATGATTGGTTGAGTTCTCGATATTTTTTGCCTAAAATAAGTAAGTATGTACTTGTCATATTTATTACATAGGTACACAAATAAAGTACTTTAGGGCAGAGTTCAATTACCTACTTACCCAAAACCAGAATTAACAAAACTCGCGCGCTGAGCATTTGCATGAATAGTTGCCTACTAAGTAAGACAGTTTTCGGTGACTTGATTTGGGTTGTGTGTACAATGTTATTAAACTATACTGTAATATCTTCATAAACTGGTGCACTTAGTTACCTATTTGATTAATAATAGGTAATATAATATAAGTTAGGTTCCTACCTAGGTGTGTTAATGTAAATTATACTACCTATATAGAATACTTACCTCATATTATTCCGGTTTTCTGCTATTTCAGATTCGTATGATGTTAAATCAAACAGCACGGAAAAATAAACATATCACGACGAAATGACATCAAGAAGCGAGTACAATCTTCGAGGTTAGTAGATACTTATTTTAAACTGGCCTTTCACCCAAAGAGGGAGGCCTTTGCCCAGCAGTGAGACATATCAGGTTAGATAAAAAGAAGCCTTACGCCTGCGGCTTCCCCCGCATGGACTACAGATTATGCCCAGCATTGGGATAAAAAGTAACCTATGTGTTATTCTTATGTCTAAACCAAGAAAAAACCAAGAGTATACCCCGTCAACTAGCCTTGGAGGTGATTCAGAATGTTTAGAAGCTCTTGAAGCAAAATTGTCGCGTAGTCCCTCCATAATTTCAAATATTTCAACAATCCTCAATCAAATGGAGTGTTCCCCGTCAGAAACACTCATAGATGGCAATGTAGATATAACATTGAAACCTCCTCCAGAACTTCACAACTACCAGACTCATTATGACCCTGACAAGCCAAAATTCTAGTTCAGATAGTTAACCAGGAGCTTGTGTTGTTACTATAACAATAGAACCAATGATTCATGCGGTTGATACACTTTTGAATTCCTCTGAACCCCAACATGCCGAGAGCGCAAAAGATTTGAAGATTTCAGAATTCGATACAACTTTAAAGCCAGATGATGTAACAACCTCGGATTCAAATCAAACATTGTGTTGCAGTTCAGATGAAAACAATTGTACACTTGAATCGCTACCCATTCAACCTACACAAGTTGCACCGGAAAATCTGCAGATGTTGTCTTTTATGTTGTTTTTAGCTCTGAAAAAAATATATCTTCTCCTATACGACTTATAGAGCAATGCACTGTGGATGTTGTAAAAGTTTTTGCACCCACAAATGATGAACCTGAACGTGAAAAAACTATTGTTACAAACAAGTACGTCGTCTTCTTCTGCTGAAATTCTCATAATTCCATCGCTAAACATCGTGCCGCCCATACCACCAGAAAGAAATGTACATACTATCACTTATTGAGCCGTATGATGTAATTGAATGTGTTGGTGATGAATTTGTTGTTGATAACGATCCTTCGCCTTCTCCTCAAACTGTTATACCTGAAAATAACTTACCTGAGTTAATAAATGAGACAGAAAACAAAAAAACGAGGAAAAAAAAAAGAAACGAAAAGGAGTGGGAAAGCAACAGAAATAAAACACTTAAAGATTCAGGTCTGGCTTACAAAGGGAAACGTTCAAAAAAAGAGTAGACTAAAACTACTCGACTAAAAGCGTTGGGTCTGTTTGCAATTGTAAAAAGAAGTGTGGTGAACGTATCACTCCTGAAAAGCGCGAAAATATATTTATGAACTATTATAAATTGGCGAATCATGAGCATCAATGGCAATATATAGCAAGAAACGTAAAAGTTGAAAAAATCAAAAGAACAACAATAGACCGCAAATGCAACCGAACACAGACATTTAAGTACTATTTTCCATATAAAGCAAAAAAATACAAGTATGCAAGAAGTATTTTCTTAATACTTTGAGTATTTCTGACACTGTAGTTCATACTGCTTTAGAAAAACTACAGAATTAAGAGCCTTTGACTGATCAGCATGGTCGCCATAAAAATAGACCCCATAAAACAAATTCATTATCTGAAGAGAGCGCAATAAAACAAATTAAGTTATTCCCTACGGTAGAAGCCCATTATGTGAGAAAAGATTCCCAAAAGTTATATTAAGAAGAGGATCGCGAATTAAAAGATACGGAAAAAGAAAACATTGAAACGTTTCAGACGATAGCCATATTCGACTTTCAAAAAGTGCTTTATGTCCCTAAGTCAGAAGTAGGAACTTTTTACTACAAGCGCAAGTATCCCGTTTACAATTTCACTGTATTCGATGCAGGGTGTAAGGTAGGCTACTGTTTTATGTGGCATTTGACAATAGCGAAGAGAGGAGCTATTGAAGTCGGAAGTTGTTTACTAAAGTTTTTTAAAAACGAACATGAACGCTCAATAAGTAACATATCATTGTATTCAGACGGTTGTGTAGGGCAAAACAAGAACCGATTTATATTTGCCCTGCATTTGTATGCAAGTATAAAGTATAGGTTAACGATCACCCATAGATTTTTTGAAACTGGACACAGCCAAAATGAGGGCGACTCGATGCATGCGTGCATTGAGCGTGAGCTAATGAAAAATAAAATTTTTACACGCCAGAACAAGTTTACTCAATTGCGATGAATGCCAAAGTTAGTGGAGAGAAATATAATGTTATAGAGATGGATCAGACTGATTTTTTCAATATAAAACTGCTCATTGAAAGTCAGAACTGGGTGCATGACTCAAACGGAAATAAAGTAGTGTGGTCCAATATTATGGAAGTAGAAGCAAGCCACACTCATGAGGGGATATTAAAATTTAAATATAATTTTGACGACGAGTACCTGTACTTAAATACACGTGACCTACACACCAGATCCGCTAACCCTTCAAGGGGTGTCCGGGTACGAGGTGGACACTCACGACGAGGTATCCGAGTACGAGGGCGTCATACACTTCGTCCGACTGCTAATCTTACTTCGGAAAATTCAGTCGTTTCCGAGTTGCAAAGAGTTTACATTCAACCACATCCTGTGCCTAAAGCCTTGCACTCAGACTTATTAAGTCTTTGTAAAAGACAAGACATTCCACGTCACTATCATGGCTTTTATGAGTCCTTAATATGCGAAACTAATGACAATGTAGCGGCAGTAAAAAACTCATCAAATTTTGACGATAACCCTCCATGTCCTGATGATTTATGTGATATGTTTTATTTTTGATAATTACCTTTATTGTTTGTTAATTTAGAAGGCTAATGCAGATTTTTTATTTCAGTACCAAAGACATTTGAGTTAATTATAAGTTTCTGTTCAATGTTTTCTGATAATTTCTTTATGGTGTCAAGTTTTATTTACTTACTTAGTTTATATATCGTACCTCCGGTGCAACACTGACTTAACTAACAAAAAATTAACATTACATGACAAAATTAACATAATTGTGTCTTTGTTGCTTCGAAGAGATGCGTATTTGAATTAAAAAGTCGTTTGGCGACTTAATCCCAATATCTAATTTTTTGCAGTTAAGTCACTGTTGCACCGGAGGTGCGATATTTATTTTTGATAGTTCTCGGTCATCAGTTAACATTAATAATTCAATTAAAGTATAAAAAAATGTGATGCACATTGTTTATGAATTAAAAAAAATGTTGATTGTAAAAAAATCGTTTTAATTATTTTAAATTTTGTGTCATATACCTGGATAAAGAGCATTAGTCTTTTTCTTTCCCAGCTCAGCATAGATTAAGCATTTACTTAACATTTATACGTGATACTGTTTTTTTTATTAAAACTGCAATCATTTGAATACTATAAAAATACACAGTATTAACAAATACGTTTTCTATGGCAGTCACTAAGTTCAGGTAATATAAAAGCAATAGGCTATTACAATATTACCGTATATCTTTTATAACAGTTTAAAAAGTTGTAAGTAACTATTGCTGATCGCCTGATTTTGCATTTTTTCTGGAATAAAGCCGCAATAGGCTTTGAAGATAACGACTTTTAATGCATGAAGTGCCAATATCGTTTTTCCAGGTTTTTACCGTCTTCCTTATTTTCTATACACTTTTTGACATTTATGATACATTCGAAAAAAAATAACGCTTCATTTGACATACAAATTATTTTTCTCCTCCGCGTAGTTCAGGTGTTATTCAACATTTCACTAAATTCTTCCTCCTGTAAAGTTGCATTTTTACGATTGCGGCTTTGTTCCAGGCACCCATCGAATTTAGAAAAGCGAGGGAAACAGAAGTTAAATTTAAATTGAAACAGAACTGTGCACAATCACAGTGTGTTATGTAAGTAACTACTATCTAATCTGTGGGTGTGTATCAAAGAGGCAATACTAGAAGATTGCTTATACGCACTTCTACTCATTAGTTTGCTTCGTATGACGTACAAATGCAAGTTATTAGGTATTAGTATTGTCTATGCAGGCTTACCAAAATAAGCGATACAGTTCACAGAATCGCTAAAATAAAAGGCCCCCAGGAGGCTCGAGTTTCAATACAAACGGTGTTCCGCTTTCATATAAAAACTACATGCCGGATTGAATCCCAACTTTGAAAATATGTAGAGTAGTTTGTAAATAGTTTCCATTGAAGTATCTAAATGGAATCGTAACTAAAGAAAGGCTTAAATTAGTTTTGTACTGAAGTTTCAAACTGCTCTTATTTTTTCCGCTCTATATATGTACATGAAAAGCTAATTACAAACATTGATATGTATCTACTCAATATATTTTCAAAGTTTGGATCTAAATCGGCATGTAGTTTTTATATTAAGTCGGAATTATGTTTGCATTGAAACTCGAGCCTCCTGGGGACTCTTAAGTGACTGTGTGCGGGGCACGTAGCTCGTAGATGACTGCTGGAGGAGTCAAGTTCTCGATTGGTGGCCGGGCACCACAAGGCTAAGTGTAGGCAGGTCTCTCAACTGGTGGACCGGTGAACTGGTGAAGGTCAAGGGAAAACGCTGTATACGGGCAGCGCCAGACCGATCTTTGTGGAAGGCCTTTGTCCAGCAGTGGACGTCTTTTGATGATGATGATACAGAAACTGACCAACTTTGTAGAGGAATTCTAAAATACTAATTTTTGAAATATCTAACTGTACGGATGCGTTCATGCGTTGCCGGCCCATTATTTGGGAACGCTCCTCGACAGTGACTCGATTCGGATGGCGGTGGCTCTCCGCCTGGGCGGCGATGTTTGTGAACCACATAAATGCATCTGCGGGTCCATGGTGGAGGCGGACGGTCACCACGCGTTGGGTTGCTGTCATTTTGCGGGAAGATTTCCCGCAAAGCGCCACCACGCTCTTAATGACATCGTTCGGACGTCTTTAATATCCGCCAATGTCCCGTGCGCCCTGGAGCCCCCCGGTCTGTGCCGCACCGACGGCAAAAGGCCAGACGGCCTAACTTTGGTGCCATGGCAGAAGGGAAGTGCCTACTATGGGACGCCACGTGCGTCAGCATTCTTTGCCGCCTCGCACCTCAGCCGTACGGTGCGGAGTGCGGAGGGCCGGTGCGGCTGCGGAGGTCGCCGCGGCCAAAAAGCGCGAGAAGTACTCCGTCCTGGTGAACAAGTACGACTTTGTACCTCTCGCGTTTGAGACGACAGGGTGTTGGGGGTCAGAGGCGATAGCCTTTGTTAGGGAGTTGGGGCGACGTATCGAGGAGAGGGGATCGGCGGTGCGTCATGCGTGCGGGGTCGTACCTGGCGCAAAGGTTGTCCGTTGCGTGCGATCCAGCGTGGTAACGCTGCAACTGTAATGGGCACCTTTGCGCCGGGGATGACTCGGGGCGGACTCTTCGATTCCTAAGATTAATTTAAGATGACGATGTATACCCGCATATGTACCATTTTGACATATAATAAAGAATTTAATATCTCATCTTGCAAAAAAAACTGTAAGGATAATTCATATTCAGCTATTAAAAAATATTACAAATCGTTTTTTAATCATATTCTTGGGATGTTTCACTATTTATACCTGCATTAGAGATAATTACAATTTGAGTGTTAATTCAATATACTTTGTGACTCCGTTCAAAATTCTGAGTCCTTCGCCAGATAGCGGAGCTCCCTTGTACAGACCACCAGTGTAGTGTATCTGCTAAATTTGAATATGAGCGGCTTGTAAATATTTATAAGCGATTATGCGAGAGGCTCGGCTGCCGTTCATTGCTTTATTTGCGCCGGCTGCCGGTGGGACCGCCTATTAACATTTTCTACCGTTTATTTTCGATTAAATATGAATTTCAGATGTTGTTATGGATAACTGTTTAATATTATTGTGCATTGCTTCTTATTATTTCCTTCAACTTATTGGTTCCGTAACTTTTGATGTGTCATTTCCATTTAGTAAGTAACAACAACATCAACTTTAACGAATCTCGGCAATTACCTTTCCCATTAACAATTTTGTATTTCTCTCCCTTTGTTGCCTTGAATTTACCAACTTGATTTTATCAAGTTGTACATCGTAGGTACTTATTTAAGACTAGCTTTTCCCACGATTTCGCCCGCGTGGACATCGTTTTTATGACTGTCTTTAAGGGTGATTAGTAAACTATGTCGTTTCCCACCTACTCTTCCATCTCTGTGCAAAAAATCACAACAATCCATTGTTCCGTTGCGATGTGAAAAAAATAACAAAAAAGGGTCTTTTTTTAGTTCCCTCACGAACTGCATCGGATTATACAATTTTTCTAGGATAAAAAGTAGCCTATGTCCTTTCCCGCGACATAGGCTACCTGCATGCCAAATGTTTCAAGATTCGTTGAGGTGTAGAAGCGTTAAAAGGTAACAAACAAACACATTTTCACATTTATAATATTGTAAGGATATTCAGATATTGTCAATTTAAGTGACTACAAACTCTAGTTCATCTATCTGGATGCCTCCAAACCATCCTATCTTACACTCCAATAAATTAAAATCGAATCACAGAGCGCTGACTCACAAATACAGACAAACCGTTTTAAGCGACCGTTTAGACGCTGGTGCTTAAAGCGCTTGAGTCAAGGACGTTACACATTCCTATGTAAGGACAAAACCATCGACGTTTAAAACTTACTGAAAGGCTATTAGGAGCCCGTATCTGTCAAATAACTAAGTATGTCAGTCGGTGAATGATTTTATTGATTGTAACCGCCTCCGTGGCGTAATGGTTAGTCCATTCGCTTCACACCAGGAGGTCGCGGGTTCGATTCCCGGTGGGGTCAACTTGTAAGACTCGGTTTGGTTGGTGGTAGGGCATTTCCTAAGCCCACCTGGCTAGCTACCACCATCTTATCTAAGTCTTGCCGCCAAATATCAGTGTTGACAGCATTGATGTGTTCCGGCTTGAAGATGAGATAGCCAGATCCCCATTGCGTTGAGGAATCTTAGTAAGCCCGTTTCTATCTTCGGCATCATCGTCACTTAAGGGCTTACCAAAAAAAAATGATTGGTAAGAAAATAGCGCACGGCAAGTATGTCCGCCCGTGCGCCCGCTATCGTAGGTTGTAGCACACAAAACGAACGGACAGGCATTCTCCTATGTGCGGTATGAATAACGATGACGACTTTTATGATAAGTAAATTAATATGCTTTTCATCACAACTAATCGGAAAGCGACGATTGGTTCCTCAATATGTGGGAACAAAATCCTACTTTGCTACCTGCAGGGAGTTTTGTTTCTCTCTTCTGTTTGGTCCGCGTACGTACATGCTCTGATATGAATGCAGACCAATCGGAAAACAGAACGCTCAAACCAATGTCTATAGGTACATGCTATTTTATTTTTCTCATAGGTTGTGATGAAAAATTGTTTGTGTCACTCAAAGTCAAAATACTTAACTCTCGGGCGACGTATATTGAATTCCTTGCTAAGCTCAGGATCTACTATCAAATCTTTTGCTTAACTAAGAATTCAAAGTAACGCCTTATAAACAAAATATTACTTTATCCCCTTTTTTCACAAATATCTATAATTGCACGCCAAGAAACAATACAGGACTTACAATATTAAGGGTAAAGTGGATTTTTTTAAGATACTTTTTTGGTGTTTCTACCTGTACTGTACTCTGTAGTCGATACAGGAAAGGATCCTTAGAATATCACTCGTGACGTCTCAACAACCTGTATATGTGATTAGAACATCACTTGTGACGTCTTAACAACCTGTATATGTAATTAGAACATCGCTTGTGACGTCTTAACAACCTGTATATGTAATTAGAACACCACTTGTGACGTCTTAACAACCTGTATATGTGATTATAACATCACTCATGACGTCTTAACAACCTGTATATGTAATTAGAACATCACTTGTGACATCTTAACAACCTGTATATGTAATTAGAACATCACTTGTGACGTCTTAACAACCTGTATATGTAATTAGAACATCACTTGTGACGTCTTAACAACCTGTATATGTAATCAGCAAATTGACTTATTTGTTTAGCATTCCTTTATTTTTATTTTTTGTTACAGAACACATTTTATATATTTTGAATTTGAATTGGAAATACCTAATAATGAAAATTGGGGGTAGGCTGTCTTAGAGCCCAGGCCGCTTAACATTAAGAACTAAAACTAAAATTTTTTCATGACTTCATTCACCAACGTGTTTGAGACAAATGGGAACAAATTAGATCAGGAGTGCTGTCACTGGTAGTTAAATAGTGTGAAGATTTTTAGTAGTTATTTTTAGTGTGTAGGCTTGATATAACTCAGTTTCGACATAGTACTTAGGTGTAATACACAGTCATGGCACTATTTTCGAAGGAAAACGTTCGGCGGGTCTTTAGATAGAATACATGTCATTGACTCGAGCGCTTAGTGCGCCGCTGCAAGCGAGCAATCAAGTGTTTGGTGCTGAGCACCTAATGCGATAGCCGTGTCAAGCGCACGAAGCTTGAAGTCGGGACCACGGGACGGGTCGGCGTCAGCGCGTGAGCGTCAGTGGGCCAATAGGATAAACTGACAGATAGATGATGACGTTTAGACAATCTAAGCTCACAAAGATATTGTGAAGTAGGCAGGTGCTCAAATGTTACGAAAAAATTGGAGTAAACTGACTGATTAACCGACCAATTTATTAGAAAAATAAAAAAAATATGCTTGTCAGCTCCGACGCACAACAGGAGTTTACTCATGACACAAATTTGTTTTTCGGTCTCCGGCCCACGGCCTTCAGCCTCACAGGGAGTGCTCCGGGCTTCGCCCTACGCGGAGCTTTTACATGGAGCTCAGCCTGCAGCCCCACATTAGGTGGCATGGCCATGTTTCCTTAGCCTTCGTGACTGAAAAAATGTAATGACTCTAAAAGTTAATCACTTTTAGTAACGCGTTACTGATCTTACTTGATTTCACTCCTCATATATTTTTCATATTTTCGGGCTCTATATACTCGTATGTATCAATTCTAAAGGAGTTCTCTCCAAAAATACCTTCTTTAAGAAAGTGGTTTAGTTAAATGAGAAAAACTCCTCCCTCTGTTAACATTTCCGAGAGGTTTTACGACTGTTCTCTTGAAATTTTTCTGTTTTTAATTATTGCACCGCCCCTTAACTTATTTTATCGCTGTTTCCCTACCCAAAGGTTGCCTGGAAGAAATTGCTACCTAGCAATAAGGCCGCCTATTGTATAGGCTTTCTTCTATATTGTCAATTTCTTTTTTATGTTGTGATGCAATAAAGAATATTGTATTGTAACAATTTTGAGGCAGTTTATCTATTTATAATGGTTCTCGAGTATGTGACTTTTCTAAACAATTCTATTTCTCAATACTAGGTTGTCAACTATACAGGGCGACATCGGAGACGTAATCAGAAACCACTTTTTCAGACCTGGTAATTGATGGTCATTTCAACATAGTAGGAGTTACATGAAATAAACGTTCTTTTTTGTTGGTAATTTTGTCCTAAATTAAATCGCTGATTCACCAAATTATGGTTACCCTATTTATTTAATCAAAACCTCGTTGGTTCTCTTTCAGAATAGTTTATAATTATGATAATTATAAAACTTAATTTAGAGTGATGTCACTGTAAGTCAGTCTTGGTAAATAATTATTTGTTAATGAAAATTAAATATATTTAAAAAACAGTAAATAATGCCTGCACCGTACGACTTCTCCAACCTAGAATGATCCGATATGGTATCGTTTTATTATCGGACCAACAGCACGCTAGAAGCACAAGAGCTGTTTCTCGAAAAATACCCCAACTTACCAATTCCGACCCATGGACTTATTAATCGAATAGTGCAAAACTTACGCGATTACGGTCAGTTTCGAACACCACAATATGCTCAAACCCGTGGTGGACCACGACGCGTACATGAAAATGTAGATAGACGAATTCGCAATTACTTTTTACGTAACCCGCAAGAAAGCACGAGAAAAGCGGCTCGGCGGTTTAATGTCAGCAATTTTTTTGTTTGGAAGCTATTGAATGCATCAGGACTTCATCCTTATCACTTTCAGCCGGTGCAGGACCTGGCCTTAGCAGACTACCCCAGACGAGTGGAGTCTTGTCCATGGTTACAAGTAGGGTGACCACGCTGTTTAGAGGACATAATTTAATTTTAAAGATTGCATGATTAAGTTTAAATAATGCAACTAACCACCTCCATTCCTGTGTTATTGTAATATCAGTTTAATGCTTAATTAAGTCTTGTCACTTCTGATTACGTCTCCGATGGCACCCTGTACATACGAGTAGGTACACAAGATACAGTTTAAAATCAAATTGATTCAGCACTGCCAAAGTATATATATTAGTACTATCATACAGTATTGACACTCCCTTCCGCTCTCTAGATTGTGACCTCACCCCCTCGTCACCCAGATTGATACAGATTGATTATAGTTTGGTTCTCGAACATGTAGGATTTCCCGTAATTTTGTTTGCTCCGTCATTTGTTTTTAGAAATGTCATTTCGTGAACGTTGTATGCAGTGTCCGCTTTAGATATCCACCTAAAGCAGTATTGGGTCAAGTTGATTGTAAACTATACCGAGTTGAAAAGCCATCGCCATCCCAGTTGTACTTATAGGTGGATAGCGAGCAAAGTCGGGGCACACAAGAGTGTAACTCGCTTACTCTATTAAGAGGAGTCCGGTGCGGTCGCAGTAGGCCGGCTGTAAACTATGGTGCTGGATGCATGCAGAAATTCACAGATTTTAGGGAACAGATGACAGATCTATTCGGGTCGAAAATAATTATACAAAACTATTGTCGCAAATACTGTTCAACATCCTGACTTCAAATGTCGATTAGAGAGCCGTAAGTGAAAAGCGTCGGTGGCTCAACCGGTAACGACTCGGTTCTTCTAACCAGAGGTACCGGGTTCAAATCTGGACGGCCAATGTACCAATGAGTTTTTCAAAACTTACGTACATACTTACCGATTGCTTTAACGGTGAAAGAAAACATCGTGAGGAAACCTGCACACGCCTGCGATGAAACTCGAAGGTTGTGTGTGAAGTTGACCAACCCGCAGTGGGCCTGCGTGGTCGAATAAGGCCTGATCGCCCTAGTTGAGGGTAGGCTCGAGCCCCTCGGTGGGGACGTATATGAGCTGATATGATGATGTGATGAAGTGAATTTGTCTTGTAAACCAACTTTAGGCAAACAATTGCAACACCAGGCAACCGCCGTCGGTCCCTTGGATAGCACCGTTAATTGTACCACATGATAAGACGAAAAAGAAGGCAAACAAGTTAAAACCACGAGATTCCAAAGAAGCAGCTGTGGCCAAAAATTAGATCTTCCAAAAATAATTATAAATGCTTTCGGACGTGACTCACCAGTAGTAAGATAGATAGATAAGAGAAAAATTAGGGTTCACAAAACTGATCCCGAATTCATAAATAAACAGTAAAAAAGTGGCAAAGTACGTGTTGAACTACGCAAAAAGCAGGTTTCCGTAGTCTTTACAATAAATAATTGTATATAAAATCTTTTACAAATCCAACTGCACTCTTAAGTTGGTCGACTATTACTCCTAAACTAAAAAAGCTTACATGGCCGTCAAATTCGTCTTAGTAAATTGAATATATTTGTCCCACTTTTTCTCATTTTTCCCAGATTTCCTAAAAAACGGTGTAGGGGTAAGACTCTTGACTCTAACAAAAAATAACACTTTAAAGCTTAACCAATCCCTTAAATCGAAAAATGGTTTTCACTTACTGTTAAATTAGTGTCAACTTCTTTACCTATGACACTTTTTAGAAAACTCAAAAAATCCTAATTGTATTTACTACGTATTAAATGCGCGCTACCTCGTTTTGGCGCGCTGTGACAGCGCTGTGACAGTCTGGCTAGACGAACCACCCATGGTCACCACGGAGTGAATATTAGTATTTCTTTTTATGTAATGTCCTATTGAGTTTTAAATTAAAGTTTTAGTTTGATGAAATTATAGTTTACTTTTATTATACCTACATAGTGGTCCCTTCTAACAAGAATAATATAAAAGTGGTCCCTGACCAAGAAAAGGTTGGGAATATAAAAGTGGTCCCTGACCAAGAAAAGGTTGGGAGGAACCCCTGAGCTAGAGGCACCATTACTCCCAAGGCTGGTATTGGTTACAAGTATTTGCATAGAGTACCCTATCCGTACGGAAAATAGAGTAATCACTCTTTCAAATGAGACAGCGCCCCTAGCGAACTGATTCCAAACTAGTCTAGAAATGGACTGGTTTCGAACTCGCGCACTCCGAATTGTTATCACTTGAGCTCTCACCACTCGGCTATGAATTTGATGACCTCAATTTTTTACTAGTTACAGTTACAGTTTTTTAACACTACAATTGCTTGTGGCGCCAACTATCGGTGGACCTGTAAACTACAGTTTCTCATAGAAAAAAATCATCATCATCTTATCAGCCAAAAATCGTCCACTGCTGGACAAAGGCCTCCCCCAAAGATTTCCACGACGACCGGTCCTGTGCTGCCCGCATCCATCGGCTTCCCGCGATCTTCACCAGGTCATTGGTCCACCGCGTGGGATGCCTGCCTACGCTACGTTTTCCGGTGTGCGGTCGCCACTCGAGAACGTAACTGCCCCATCGGCCAAGAAAAAAATGTTCTGAGTGAAAAGGCCCTATGTTATTTGAATAGCGCTACCAGATAAGTACATCGGTGTATGGGTTTTCTGCTCGGGTGTCCAACACACGTTGTCGCGGCAAAATGTAATTAATATGTTTGTATATTTTTTTACCGCAACTAAATTTCCCATTTCCCATTATGATTTACTCTGCTTTTCTAAAAATGTCTTTGTTTTTCATCATGTACAAATCACTTGCTATAAAATTGTGTACTGTTTCAGTCTTCAGTATTAGCTATGCAGTTCCCGTGCTGCGCTCCATTTCTAATTGGTAATGTTCCCGCGGCCGCGCGTCGCGTGCGTCACAGCGGGATGTAGGTTGATGTGCAACGAACACCAATTTGACCGATCGAAAGGTTCTTTCTGTATAGGCATGGCAGGATTTGAAACTTGCTGAGTTGACTGTATTTTCTAGGAATTCTAGGCCTGAAATACAAATAGAACACGTAAATAAAGGCTTCTCCGTACAATGGTATTAACCGCCTCCGTAGCGTAGTGGTAAATCCATTCGCTTCACACCAAGAGGTCGCGGGTTTGATTCTCAACTTTATAAGGCTCGGTTTGGTTGGTGGTAGGGCATTTTCATAGCCCGCCTGGCTAGCTACCACCATCTTACAAAGTCTTGCCGCCAAACATCAGTGTTAACAGCATTTATGTGTTCCGGCTCGAAGATAAGATAGCCAGACCCTATTGCGTTAGGGAATCTTGGTAAGCTCGCTTCCATCTTTGGCATCATCGTCACATACCTTCAGGTCAGATGATGCCAAGGGCTTACCAATTGTAAAAAAAGGTATTTCATTATCACCATTTCGTGTTAGTCCATTGCTTTAGACACAAGCCTCCCCAAGACTCGCTACTTATATCTATCTTCGGCTCTGCGCTGAGGTGTTATTTTTATTTATATCATTTTTGGACGACATCCACCGATAACAAATACTACGTCCCTTAATAATCTCCAGTCGGCGCAATTCTGGGCATAAATCAAAGGTACCTTTACATGCGACGAGCGATTTTTTGCTTAACAATATCTTGGCTATTTCCATATAAATATGAAGATAAAAGGAACGATTAAGTGTTATGACGACACGCACGTTAGTGTCCCAGCACAATGTTACCTAGTGCGCGGCGTCATAGTGTTATGACGACACGCACGTTAGTGTCCCAGCACAGTGTTACCTAGTGCGCGGCGTCATAGTGTTATGACGACACGCACGTTAGTGTCCCAGCACAGTGTAACCTAGTGCGTGGCGTCATAGTGTTATGACGACACGCACGTTAGTGTCCCAGCACAATGTTACCTAGTGCGCGGCGTCATAGTGTTATGACGACACGCACGTTAGTGTCCCAGCACAGTGTTACCTAGTGCGCTGCGTCATAGTGTTACACTGTCTGGTATGTTGCGCGGTCTAATGCTTCCAGAAGTTCTCCATTTTCAATCATTTATTTCCGTTCAGTCTAACTAGAGATTAATTCAATTCAATTCATTTCATTTTCATTAGTAAAACACATTTAGAGACCTATAATTTTTTGTCAAGATTTGTGACATTTTCTTAATAGGTAAATTAACTGCCGCCAAAGATTTTCCGAACAACCCTGATTGATGGCCTTCATGTACTTAAAATTCAGATACCTGTCGAGAATGTTACGGAGCGCACCCACCGCCCACCTGACCTTGAGCACGTGCAGCACGTGCGCGCGATCCACCAGCCTGCTTAGCGATTTGAAACGGGATCACTTCGGGAACGGTTATTGGCCCATAAATACAGGCCGTGCGCACACTGGCAACTACCACACTTACTCAAACTTTTGGAGGTATATTTCGGGTTCTGTACCATGCGACAAGACTCACTAAGCTTACGCTGTCCGTCCGTCCGTCCGTCCGTCCGTCGGTCTGTTCGTCTGTCCAACCTTTAAAAGGCTATGTCTTTGGAACGGTAATAGGTAACTACTACGATATCTTTTTGCGATTTTATTTAATCATAATTTAAGAAGATTGCATCATCACTTGCAGTCAAACGCACTTAAATTTTTAATAAAAAAACCAGAAGAAGAGGAAGACCAAAACGATGTCGTTATGAAAGACCTACGTTCTTGTAATGTTACCGCTGCTGATGACACGTCCAATAGAGCAAAGTGGAGAGAAAAGACTTAATAAAAGGCAGACTGGGATTAAATGTACAGGAGAGAAAGCGACAGATTTTATCATAACTTAATTTTTCCTATCATTATTATACTGTTTTCTGACACGCACCAGCCTATCACGCTCGACCTGACAATCAATAGCTTGATGTGATTAAAATTGATGAGTGCAATCACATCTCCCAAATGTGCGTGTGCGCTACGCGTCTACGCGCCCACGCGGCTACGCTCTACGCTTCTACGCGGAGACGCAGCACTACTAGTATGTTGTGTAGGGTTTCACACTTTCGGATCTGTGTAACGAATATTTCTATAATTTTTGATTGGATTTATTTGTTTTCTGTTCGCTTCTCACAATTTGCTGCCTATTTTTATTTGAAATGTTTGCCACTTCAGAAAAAAAATTACATAAATTCATATCCTTTAATCATGTTATCCGAACCTTTTATTTCGGTTATACATTATATTATTACTTGTCTAAGATTTCTTTTGCTGACTAACATTACTAACAGTTGACTTGTCATCATATCAGCTCATATACGTCCCCACCGAGGGGCTCGAGCCTACCCTGAATTAGGGCAATCAGGCCTTAGTCGATCACGCGGGCCCAGTGCGGGTTGGTCGACTTCACATACAACCTGCGAGTTTCTTCGCAGGCGTGTGCAGGTTTCCTCGCGATGTTTTCCTTCACCGTTTAAGCAATCGGTAAGTATATGTAGGTACGTAAGTTTTGAAAAACTCATTGGTACATTGGCCGTCCAGATTTGAATCCGGTACCTCTGGTTAGAAGGACCGAGTCGTTACCGGTTGAGCCACCGACGCTTTTTGACTTGTAATTCCAGTAAAAATGCATAATAATTAAGAGAAATCTTATGTAGGTACCTAATTGGTTATGTTACGGATAATGAACTTAATAACATCTCTAACCTTGTATCCTCACGCTATATCGTAATACTGTGCTTGTATCACTCATTAGGTCCACATCGCGACAGCACAGGTGGCTGTGGGCGGGAAGGGCGAAGGGGGAGTAAGCAGACATAAATTAATGCAGTTTCAAACAACGCGCTGATAAAATTAGTGGTTCGACGTCGTAACAGCGCAGCGAGCTATTGCGGCGCGTTCAGGTTTCAAGTTTACAAGCGGATGTCTTATAGCTTAAGTATCCAATAAGGTGTAAGTATATATTTTGAGGCCAAAAATATGTTATTTAATGTATTTTGTTAAAAAATACACTCATGCAAGATTTAAAAAAATATAATGTCACTCAAAAATTAATTAAAAGTATAGTCATGTTTTTAAAACTTCAAAAAGTCAAGACTTTGAGTTTTACGTGAGAAACCTGACTACATCTTGTTCAAATAATCTATTTTTCTGCAACCAATACATTTCTCCGCAGGTTTTTTTTTCTCAGTCAAGTTTCACAAATCATTAAGTATTTTATCGTATAAAGTAGGAGAACAAGTTAATCCTACATCTATCTGGTTATTGTAGCGTGATTCAAGGTGACCCTAGATCTATCTGGTTATTGTAGCTTGGTTCAAGGTGACCCTAGATCTATCTTGTTATTGTAGCTTGGTACAAATTGATCCTATTGTATCTGGTTATAGTAGCGTAATTCAAGGTGACCCTAGATCTATCTGGTTATTGTAGCTTGGTTCGAGGTGACCCTAGATCTACCTTGTTATTGTAGCTTGGTTCAAGTTGATCCTATTGTATCTGGTTATTTTAGCTTGATTCAAGTTGATCCTAGATCTATCTGATTATTGCAGGTTGGTTCAAGTTTTCTTAGATCTATGTATCTGGTTATTGTAGCTTGGTTCAAGTTGGTCCTAGATCTATCTGGTTACTATAACTTGGTTCAAGTTAATCCTACATCTACGTGTATCTGATTATTGTAGCTTGGTTCAAGTTGATCCTAGATCTATCTGATTATAGTAGCTTGGTTCAAGTTATCCTAGATCTATCTGGTTATTGTAGCTTGGTTCAAGTTGATCCTAGATCTATCTGGTTATTAAAACTTGGTTCTTGTTAATCCTACATCTACGTGTATCTGGTTATTGTAGCTTGGTTGAAGTTGATTCTAGGTCTATCTAATTATTGTAGCTTGGTTCAAGTTATCCTAGATCTATCTGGTTATTGTAGCTTGGTTCAAGTTGATCCTAGATCTATCCGGTTATGAAAACTTGGTTCAAGTTAATCCTACATCTACGTGTATCTGGTTATTGTAGCTTGGTTCAAGTTGATCTTAGATCTATCTGATTATTGTAGCTTGTTTCAAGTTGATCCTAGATCTTTCTGGTTATTGTAGCTTGGTTCAAGTTGATCCTAGATCTATCTGATTATTGTAGCTTGGTTCAAGTTATCCTATATCTATCTGGTTATTGTAGCTTGGTTCAAGTTGATCCTCGTTCTATCTGGTTATTAAAACTTGGTTCAAGCACAGTATATATATTAGTACTAACGTACAGTATGGACACTCCCTGCCGCTCTCTAGATTCGACCTCACCCCCCCCGTCACTCAGATTGGCTGTAGATTGGGTACCAAACGTAAAGGACGAGCTACGCAAGCACTTTTATTCAATTCACTTTGCGCGCTGCTGTGATTTCGTTCACAGGTATAAAAACCAACCAGTTACCGAACGTAAAGGCCCAACTGAACTCTTTTTTTTTCATACTTGTCTTATGTTGTAAACGAACACCGCTCGAACAAAAAACAACACATTCCGAATACACCATACACATTATGAGACTATAAAACATTGTAAATGGTAACTGCGACGTGGACGTATGAATCAAGGAGTATAGAAATCACTAGTATGAATTAACACTGAAAACTGCTATTATTTTATACATCTTTTAACACATTTTCCATAAAATTGCGAAATTGATAAGGGATTTTGTCACAGATTAAAAATCGACATGATAGTTTTGTTGCTTTGGTGTAGAGATGGGACGAAGTGAATGACTGAATGAATGATTTTGAACTGTTGTTGCGAGGTAAAAATTGGGTCATCTTTGGGCTCAACTGTACAATAGGGTACATCGATTTGGCAGTCCGCGATTTTTTGGTAAGAGATAGGCTTTAGCTGAACATCCATACCAAATTTCAAGGTAAGGAAACCAGCGGTTTTTGAGTTATGAATTTTTGAAAATTGTATTTTTAGGTACTCTTTGGTCTTTGTTTTGTGAGTTTATGTAGGACCAAAGATGACTTATTACTGATTGTATAATTTGATTCCAAAGATTCATAATATGGGGTCCGCGAAGCCGGAAAAGCACGCGGGGCCGACTTGAGGGCGGGCAAACTTGGGGGTGACAAATCGAAAACTAGAGGTAATATTTTTTGTTAGGTAGTCTTTGACCGACAAATCGCTACCGCTTATTAAAAAAAAGGTTCTTCTATGTATCTAGGTACTTCTATGACGCCGAAAATCGCTGCCGCTTAGTAAAAAAAAGGTCATCCAATTTGTTCACCAAGATTCATGATATGGGGTCCAGGGGGCCCAGCCCCCGCCACCCATTTAAAGCCCCCAACAAACCTTCGGGATCCGAAGGGGATGTGGGAGTATCAGGGCGGGGAAAGCACGCGGGGCCCGGACCCCGCCACCCATTTAAAGCCCCCAACAAACCTTCGGGATTTCAACATTTCAAGGTCAAGGTCTAAGTATGGGGTCCGCGAGTGAGGTACGGGGAGTTTTAAATAGAAGCGGGAGCGAGCGAAGCGAGCTCGGACTTTCGGAGCACCCCGACTCGGATCCGTTAGGTTTGGAGACTGTGCGGGGAGGCGAGCTTAGCTTGCCTCCCCGCACAGTCGTAGTGTTAGGTTTAACATGAGAATGCAGAAGTAGGAGCCCCGAGTTTGTCGGCCCCGCGTGCTTTCCCCGCCCTGATACTCCCACATCCCCCTCGGATCCCGAAGGTTTGTTGGGGGTTTTAAATGGGTGGCGGGGGCTACGCCCCCGTTAGGGGTCCGGGCCCCGCGTGCTTTCCCCGCCCTGATACTCCCACATCCCCTTCAGATCCCGAAGGTTTGTTGGGGGCTTTAAATGGGTGGCGGGGGCTGGGCCCCCTGGACCCCATATCATGAATCTTGGTGATCAAATTGGATGACCTTTTTTTACTAAGCGACAGCGATTTTCGGCGTCATAGAAGTAGATGACCTTTTTTTAATAAGCGGTAGCGATTTGTCGGTCAAAGACTACCTAACAAAAAATATTATCGATTTGTCACCCCCAAGTTTGCCCGCCCTCAAGTCGGCCCCGCGTGCTTTTCCGGCTTCGCGGACCCCATATTATGAATCTTTGAAATCAAATTATACAATCAGTAATAAGTCATCTTTGGTCCTACATAAACTCACAAACAAAGACCAAAAAGTACCTAAAAATACAATTTTCAAAAATTCATAACTCAAAAACCGCTGGTTTCCTAACCTTGAAATTTGGTATGGATGTTCAGCTAAAGCCTATCTCTTACCAAAAAATCGCGGACTGCCAAATCGATGTACCCTATTGTAAAGTTGAGCCCAAAGATGACCCAATTTTTACCTCGCAACAACAGTTCAAAATCATTCATTCAGTCATTCACTTCGTCCCATCTCTACACCAAAGCAACAAAACTATCATGTCGATTTTTAATCTGTGACAAAATCCTTTATCAATTTCTCAATTTTATGGAAAAAGTGTTTAAAGATGTACAAAATAATAGCAGTTTTCAGTGTTAATTCATACGTTCACATCGCAGTTACCATTTACAATGTTTTTTAGTCTCATAATGTGTATGGTGTATTCGGAAAGTGGTGTTTTTTGTTCGAGCGGTGTGTGTTTACAACGAAAAGTATGAAAAAAAAGAGTTTAGTATTCACACTGTTGCATTCAGTAAATAACTAACAAACATTTCGTGACCAATACCCCCGGTGTGATTCAACCCTACCTGCATTCTTGCCTATAGATACGTCAGTTATATATATGTATGTCAAAGGTGAGGGTGATGGTTAGGTTATGGATGGCCTCGTGGTTCACTCCTTAACTATTTCGGTTGTAGGTGTCGAAATAACAATGCAGCTATATCACAGAGGTCCTTCTTCAATAGTCTTGATCATTTGGTAATCGAAATTGTACAGGATGCCTTGGATAACAATGGATGCAAACGCGGTGATCACAGCGATGGCGTGACACGTCCATTTTTCTCACAGATCACCACTGCATGTGTTCTGCTCGACGCTCCGTCCAAAAGTGTCTGCTCCGAGACTGACGTCCAGCTAATCTGGCTTCTCCACAGATCTAATAAATTCTCAACTCAGTGTGGCAGCACAAACAGCCTGCCGTTAATACATCATCTTTGCTACCACAAACGATCGTCTCACGAGTACAAGCGATCGTCACGCCACCACCGGTTTCACCCAGGTACTAATACCTGACGTTTGATCCAAACAAAGTGTAACTATGTAAACTTATCTCGAGCTGGTATTGGTCGCGTTTTCAATGACCCTCCGACACGGCCATCCTGCGAGTCACACGTCCTCGGGTGACTAACCTGAAAAAGAAAAGGGTAACCAGTAGATTCCATTTCGTTCGGCCAATCCTGACCTTCATTAGGAAGGTCCACAGCTCAAGGAATAAAAGCAACACTAATAATGTGAAGCTTTAATTCAAGACTACAATCATGGTAATGACATATTTTAACAGTCTCAAAAAAAACCAAAATAATTTCACTCTCGTAAACTAAATAAACCTCAGCATTAGCATCGTAACTCAAACAATCTCAAATCAGTTTAGGTCTCCAAGGTAAATCACAGCTGCAAGGCTTGAAATCTTACAACCATTTACAACTTTTAGGGGCACATAGAACGGAACATAATCATCATCGCAAATCACAAGCGACGGAACACCAGAACTAAACATCACCACATCCGGGTGGCGGGACACCACAAAGAATCATCATCACTAACGCCAAGCGACGGAATACCAATCAGTCATCATCACATCAGCCGTAAGACGTCCACCACTGCACTCCGCATACTACCCTGTTATTATTCTTTTTTTTTTTTTTTTTTTTTTTTTTACAATTGGTAAACAAAATATTTTATTGGGGTCACCGAAATTAATCTACCTACATAGGGTCTATACGATAGCGGGGCATTAAGGATGCCCTTGACAAATTCATCGCGAAAGCTATTAAAAATAGGCAACAACTTTGGCCTATGCTCAATGAGAATATCAGTCCCAATACTACGAAAGCTAATAAAGGTTTTTTTTTTTTACTCCATGTAAAAATGTCAGTCTCAATATTATAAAAGCTTAAAGGGGTTTCAATACTTTCAATCTTGGTTAAGGTTTGTATAACCGAAACTAGTTAACTAAATGAATCATCATATTTACAATGAGTCCTCTTTTTAAATCTTCCGTTCAATCACGACGTTGTGTCACAAGTAAAAATCCGAAAGCATGTGAAAGAGTACCTTCCACAAGGCATCATTTTAGCTGCTAATGCAATCACTACTAGAAGGGTAAGGGACTAACTACTCTATTCGCATCCTTACCGACAGTCAAGCTGTTTTGTTATTGACAGACTCGTTTAAGAATACCGTCAATCCTAGATTTAAAATATCTGAACCGATCATAATATTGTTGGCACGTATTGTTGTACGTAGGTTGGCACGTAGGTACTCGTCTGGCATAACTAAAAAATAAAAATTCTGAATGATTCCCGTCAATACTACCCTCACTCAATATTTGTTCTGTACAGTAAACGTGAGCGTTGCCTATAAAAGTCAATCGTGCGTTTGCACTGAACACACTCCCGAAAGTCTATACACGAAACTTTCTTTAACGAGAGAACAGTAGGCACCACTACAGATTAGGTAATAGTTTTTAAGTTGTTGAACTAATAATTCTATGGATTTTTAAATCTGAAATAAATATTGATTTGATTTGATTTGAATAGTACTACGTTCGTACTATTCTAGTACCACTATCAAAACAAAAGGGGTACGACTCACCGGATTTTCGTAACACCGCGTACATCACGCACTTCGCAGAAGCCGCACGCGCCGCTCGCGTGCATCTCCGCTGCTGCCAGCACAGCCCACGCTGTCACCTCATTCCAATGGTCGTTCCGTAAGGGAGATATCGACAGTTGAGCGCCGTGCACGTGGATTAGCTTCCGGTATATTCCGGTTGAATGCTGGCAATATGATTGCAGCAGATGTAGTCGATGGTGCTTGCATAACCTCAATCAATCGCAGCATGTTCTGGTTCTGTAGCACGAAGAATTGTTGCCAGTGGTTTTTATTTCGCTGCTCCATCATCAATTTTCACATTTTCCCGTCGTTGTCCACTTGTTGCGAGCGCAGGGAACTATCCAACTTCTGATGTCGAAGGGGTATTGGTTAGGTTAGGTTATGGATGGCCTTGTGGTTCACTCCTTAACTATTTCGGTTGTAGGTGTCGAAATAACAATGCAGCTATATCACAGAGGTCCTTCTTCAATAGTCTTGATCATTTGGTAATCGAAATTGTACAGGATGCCTTGGATAACAATGGATGCAAACGCGGTGATCACAGCGATGGCGTGACACGTCCATTTTTCTCACAGATCACCACTGCATGTGTTCTGCTCGACGCTCCGTCCAAAAGTGTCTGCTCCGAGACTGACGTCCAGCTAATCTGGCTTCTCCACAGATCTAATAAATTCTCAACTCAGTGTGGCAGCACAAACAGCCTTCCGTTAATACATCATCTTTGCTACCACAAACGATCGTCTCACGAGTACAAGCGATCGTCACGCCACCACCGGTTTCACCCAGGTACTAATACCTGACGTTTGATCCAAACAAAGTGTAACTATGTAAACTTATCTCGAGCTGGTATTGGTCGCGTTTTCAATGACCCTCCGACATGTATATCATTTCTCGCTCGTTTGTATGGAGTGTCCGGGGTGTGGTTCAAGTTAATCCTACATCTACGTGTATCTGGTTATTGTAGCTTGGTTCATGTTGATTAAGATCTAAGGATCCATCTGGTTAATGTAGCTTGATTCAAGTTGATCCTAGATCTATCTGGTTATTGTAGCTTGGTTTAATTTGATTCTAGATCTTTCTAGTTATTGTAGCTTGGTTCTAATTGATCCTAGACCTATCTGTTTATTGTAGCTTGGTTCAAGTCGTATAGGTGGGCACTCGCACTAAGGCTCCATCGACGTAAACAAGAATATTTTGCGATTTAGTTTCCATAATGGCAGAACTTGAGATGAGCGATGAAAAACATAATTTAGAAATCACATCCTAATAGGTACCAAGTCATTCATTCACAGTATAGGAAATTATTTTTGGAGGCATTCAATTGAATAAAAGGGTTAACAAATCCAACAATAAAAAAAACGAGACCTACAGTACTCGCATATGATATGTAACATGTGACAAAATACTTATGAAATTAATTAATTATCGGGTCGTTCATTCACGGGCCGACCCTTCTAATAGTAGTATGTCATCTTTGCCTTTGCCATCACACTAGGCGGAATGGCTATGACAACCTTAGTTTTCGAGAATTAAAAAACATTCGCATTTCCTGTTACACATTTCCGTCCCATTTCACGAAATCACTCCCACAAGTTGCAGGAAAGCGAGAGCAAAGATGTTACACATCAATAAATATAGAAATTACCAAAAGTCAGCAAAACTAATCACATGCAAGTTACAAACTCTAATCACGTTCGGGTTCTGACATCCGCTACTTAACTAATTTTAAAATTATCTCACTCTCTTATTATCTATTACTATATCCATAAGAACTATTTTACCATGCATTTGTACAACATCACAACCCTAAGTGTAACGCAACTTCCTATACATACTTTAATCCCAATTATTCATTCAATTTCCGAAGTCTAACTTAACACTTAGCGTAGTTAAAATTAGGTGTATATTGCAATATCTTTGTTCATTTGAGTTGTAAACTATTACTTGTTTTACACCCCTTACCTGTCAAGAAGTCAGTGGAGTTTGAAGATACGACGTATCAGAGCTTGTCATCTTCTTCACCCGTACAAAGCGCATATCGCTGTGTGCATCACCCCTCGAACGAAGGGACTTTGTATTGTGTATCTTGTGCCCGAGTTGGATGAGCAGAGCATCTACTGTTTAGTCCTATTCTAGAAACAGTGTGAGTTTTGATAGGATATTAATAGCATTTTTAAAGAGCACATAAGTAAAGTATATTAAGTACTTCCTTATATTGTGACCACGATAATGTTGACAGCGCTTCCTCCCTTTACACGCCGAGCGCGCAAGTAGAGGACGAGGGCGGGCCCATTGACTAAGATAAACAATTTGCCACTAGAGCACTATTTAGGATTTATTGAACCACTTGTAACTTGAACGTGATATTTATATGTATAAAATATAGAAGTGTAAAAAAAACATATTTTTTATTATTGATCAAAAAGACAAATTTAAAGATATAAAATCTAAGTTTAAATATTCAAAATTTTGATCATTATCATATCAGCCGAAGGCCGTCCACTGCTGGAAAAAGGCCTCCCCAAGGATTTCCACGACCACCGGTTCTGCGCTGCCCGCATGCAGTGGCTTTCCGCGACCTTCACTAGGTCATCGGTCCACCGAGTGGGAGTTCTTCCTACGGTACGTTTTCCGGTGCGCGGTCGGCACTCGAGAGCTTTACTGCCCCAACGGCCATTTGTTCTACGAGCTATTTGCCCCACCCACTGTCACTTCAGCTTAACAATTCTGAGACCTATGTCGGTTACCTTGGTTCTCCTACGGACCAGAGAAACTTCGAGCATAGCACGCTCCATTGAGCAGCTCTAATCTTGAGCCTTCAGGGCATCTTATAAAACAAAATTATTGTTAAAAATAAAGGAGAAGATAAAAAAACAGATTATGGGTAAAATAAGGAGTCCATGTCAATTTATTTTCCATCTAATACTTCTTCTTATTCTACTTCCTGCGTGGGGGTTCATTTTCACTTCGCCCAGCCTTTTGAATCTTCTTTAGTGGGAGAGAGAGAGAGAGAGAGAGAGAGAGAGTTCTACCCTCACCACGCATAGCCAGCTTTCAGGGCCTACCCTACTTGGGCTCTCAATTAATGTACGCATCTGTTACCGTGATACTTACTCTGGCGGTCTCGGAGAAAACTCCGTTAGCTTCTTTGTAAGGTCATTGTTGTGTAAAACATATTATTATTATCAATAACATTAGGATTTTAAAAAACACAGATTTTGTAAAATTTACTTAATTTTTAACCGACTTCAAAATAAGGAGGACGTTTATATTTATGTGTGTTCGCGCATAGCTTCGTCGTTTATAAACCAATTTTGATGATTCTTTTTTTGTTAAAAAGGAGATATCCCAAGGGTGGTACCATGAGAAGGAAACCAGGATCTGACGATGGCATCCCAGAGTAATCGAGGGAAACCTTCAAAAATCGTAGTGGCGACTAGTGCGTTAGAAGTCGTTTTTTTTTGTTTAAAATTATATTTTCAAAGGATTCACTAATCTTCGTAATCGATCAAAAATGCGATTAAGTTTCGGAACGCCATACCTCTACCGCATATTAAATTTGTATAAACATTTTCATTTCATACATCTGTGAATTTGATGATATCATTTAATAACCCTATATTACTTAAACTTTAGATTGTGTCTAAAATGTAAGATTTTAGTAGGTAATCATAAAATGAAAACTAGTTTCAGCAAACGCTAAACGCTCGTAAAAACGTGCTATGGTTTATAAAGTAGCGTAGGTTGTCAATATAACTTTATCGCTCAGTTAAGATGATATCAAGGCCTTATCAAATGGTAATATTTAACTTTCCCAAGCGAAACCATTAGCAAAATTTAATCCGGCTTCACCTAAGCCATCAAATAAATAAATAAGGCAGCTCCCGCAAAAAGAAAAACTCTCTTCCAACGACATGGCGCAGTCTTCATAATTTATTCGGCTTATACCGTTCACTTAGCGAAATTAAATCGTTCATCCTTTCGGCTTCAAAAATACTGAAAGTATCAACCCCCTTCTTTTCCACCTAACCCCCCTCTGCCGTTCTTTGGGAAGGTACGAAGCTTCTTTGATAGCCAGCGGTTGGTTAAAAGTAGCTCGTTTATCTCCTTGATATTGAAAGATGAAAGATTTTTAAAAGTATTTTTTTTATATACAAATCAAACAATCAATTAATTAATGCCTTTCGTCCTGTAGTCGCGATATTGAGCCCAGACATAACAGATAAACAAAAGACGGTATAACTGCAATATTGGAGTTAAAAGATTTATTATATTATGTTTTGTCACACATGATAATCCATTAGTTATTATTCATGTAATGTTATTGTCTTTTGAAATAACCTTGTAAGGAAATGCGCCGACACGAATCCTTTCCTCTGATTTGATTTATGATTATGGATATCTAATTATAACAGAATAATTTACGGTTGTACTCGGACACAACGGTGTCACAACTCGCAGCTTTTATGGTAAATGTATATATGCATATTAATATGTTCTTAGACAACTACATCGCAGCTGCCGTCGTTTTTGTTGAAATTCCCAATTCAGTGGATTTTTTTTTGATTTTTTTTACAAAGTGTCAGTAGCAATATTTCCAAGAAATATTGAAACTCAAACTTAAATAACTCTTTATAATACATCAGAATAAACAAATATATGCACGAAAAAAATATTAATAACTGAGAGACGTTTATTTTGAGCGGCTGTATCGCTGGGAGCGATTTCTACCATACCACCCAGATCCGGTTTATATATGGTACGGATGTAAATTATATAAATAAATGTATTTAGGTAATTGAATGTAGATTTTTTATTTGACAAATTGCCCCTAACTTGTACTGTTTTCCTGCAAAATAAATTGAAAAAAAATATGCGGGCCCTTTTGGAGAGAAAGAAAGGGGACCGCAGGAGGAAGTGGTCCTAAAATTATCTAGGAGTTCAAAGAACATGCCTGTAGAGTGGCCTTCCTAAATCTTAAAGTACAAGGTGGGCAACATTTGACGTAAACGTCTTCAAATCACATGTGGGGTGCCAAGCTATAAACCTGGGCCGTAACGAAAGTGACGAAAGACTGTAACGGAAGTGGCGAATGAATTTTTTTACTCCATAGCGACAAGATAACAAACTGTGAGGCCTCAGGCCGAGCGAAGCTCGAAGCGCTCCATGCGAGTCTGGAGGCAAAAATACTTTTTTTATAAAAAAAGTCAGAGACGTCAAAACTAGACGTTTCACGTTATACCCAGTGGCTGTGTGCGCCGACACAGCAACACCAGATTTTTTCGTATGAAAATGTATCATTATTATGTACGTAAAAACATAAAATCACACAAATAAGCAAAATAACTAAAATATTCTTTTATTTAACACGTGATACAGAAACGTATTTTCGAAGCAACAATTACATACAAAACAAATTTCTGTCACAAGTTATATTTCAGAGTGCTCGCTAAACCGTCACAAGTAATGTAAAATGTATGAGATGTTCTAGCTTTTGCACATACAAACATACACTTATTCCTGTTGCTTCCAACTGAGCAACTTTGAGCTCTATACTCTGTTGATAAGGGTGGCGGACGTGATGTAGTGTAACGTGGCTGGACCTGCCTATGATAATGTCCTCGGTCTAGCCCGTCTAGACTTGTGGCGCCATCTGCCATAAATTCTTCCGAGATAAACGGACCACCTTTACTTCCTTTTCAAGATTCAAGATATTTATTCAAAATAGGTGCAAATTACACTCTTTCTGATAGTCATAAATTAATAAAAACATAATTTCATTTGTGAAAAATCAAGAAATAGAGAATCATTAATTAGTTAATAATGTCAAAATTAAATCCTTATTTCTATAAACCAGATTATGTCATTAAAACATGAAAACAATATGACATGTAAAGTTATATACACAATTATTGAATGTCATTGAAACCTTTGACAAGAGTAGGCCAGTTCACACGGACAGCACCCGGTCACGAGTATAACGCGAGAGTCAGACCATATTAGATTGTTCATAAGGATATTGTCACATGTCATCGTAGCCATAGCCAAAAGTTGTGAGACAAGTGCCGTACGAATATGTATATCATTAGTGGCAATAGGCAATGTTATCAGGTCTGATAGGAAGACGAGAATAACGGAAGCATAACAGCACCGAATAGCGCATCCCTGAAGTTTAACAGCAGTGACTAAAGTACGAATATCTCAAGTGTGTGTTAACGATTGAAATCAAAGAAACGCCAGAGATTGAAACTGCAACATAACGGAGGCAGGACACAATGAAAACTGTAATTTTCTAAAAGAAGTTACAATAATCATCCAATTCAAATCCAAGTGCACATATTTCTCGAATCATAAAAGAAACTAAGTAACATTTTATCGACAATCCAGAGCACTTTCCTCGGCGTTTCCGAGATAGCGGAGTACAGTCGAGCACAAGGAGTTATGTTGTGTCGGCTCATCCCGCCCAGTACGTGATTCAAATGCCGACTGTACAAAGTGCATACAAAAATGTGAGTGCGTGCGGTACCGCCTGCAAGACAAGTTCGAAGTTTGCAGTAGAAAATAGTGAAGTATTTACTCGTACATTCCACAACACAACATACAACAACACATACAAAAAGATCAAGTTATAGATATGCAACCCATTTTCACAAGAAATCTTCATCATAACAAAAAATGTAGTCAAGTGCGTGTCAGACTACGCGCAAAGTAGGGTTCCGTGGTCTTAAAAGACTAAATGTAAATGTATATTTTAAGAAACAAAGTTTTCTTGGAGTTGGTACAAAACATTTTGTATGGAAAATCTATGAACTTTTTGCATATCCAACTGCACATTTTTAGTGAGGTTATTGTTTACTCTTAAACTAAGAAATCCATGTTGAATGTATTTTTTTTTGTAAATTGATTATACTAATGTACTATTTCCTATATTTTTCAGGTTTTCTGTAATAGCGGTTTAGCTGGTCGGGGGTGGGGTGTGACATGCAATTGTAACAAAATCACGAATTTAGAACTTTACATTTGGTAAATGTATAATGATACATAAATGTTCATTATTTCGCTAACTGCACCACGTATGAGGGTACGTCAAAGAAAAAAACTTCACCCCCTCTTCACATGTAGTGGTGTTCCTTGAAACATTTTTTTCAAGATTTAATTATACCACCTTATCGGATTGATTAATATGTATACGCATGCCAAATTACAGATTTTTAGTACTAATAGTCTCTGAGCTAAGCCACTGACAGATAGACAGACATACATGGCGAAACTATAAGGGTTCCTTGTTGACTTCGAAACCCTAAAAAAACGGCTGTGACATACCCATGCAACGGGTCGATGAACATGGCCAAACTATAAGAGTTCCTAGTTTATGTACGGAACCTTCAAAATTATCTTTCGATACAAGCTAGCCTACCGACCGACTGATCATTATTGACAATAATTAGGCAGCGCTAGTCAAAATTGGTTTTTTTCCGATCGATTGCGTGATGTTGCTCGTGAAAATTGTTTAGTAGTAGCAAAGTATATAATATATTAGTACTAACATACAGTATGGACACTCCCTGCCGCTCTCTAGATTGCGACCTCACACCCTCGTCACCCAGATTGATGCAGATTGGTTACAGTTTGGTTGTCGAACATATAGGATTTTGCCGCCATTTTGTTTGTTCCGTCATTCCTTTTTTGAAATGTCATTTCTGGCCCGTTGTATGAAGTGTCCAGGGTGTGGTAGTAGTATGAACCGCGCACGAAAAGGGAGATATTATATCAAGATTCAAGATATTTATTCAAAATAGGTGCAAATTACACTCTTTCTGATAGTCATAAAATAGTAATTACATAATCAAGAAATAAACAATCATTAGCTAATAACGTCAAAATCCAATCCGGTATATAAAAAAAAACAAATAATGTCTTTAGAACATGAAAACAACATGACACGAGAAGTTATACATAAAAATCATTTAATGTCATGAACGCCTTTGACAAATGTAGGCCAGTTCACACGAACGGTACCCGGTCTCGAGTATAACGCGAGAGTCAGCCATCGCTCCCATCAACCATATTAGAGGGAGAGAAACGACCCGTCTCCCGATGTGCCACCGTCACCGTAACTGTTAACCGCTACCCTGGTAGATAGGTATATCTTGGTGTTTCTGGACTGTATAAGGAAATCGGCGTCGATACCCACATTCCAAACAGCTGAACCAATAAGTGTAAAATTTTAACAAAAAAAAGTGTGAATTGTCGGTTCCAAGGGCAAAATTTACCAGTTAAGAGGAAACGCGGGTGCCATTTTTTTTATACAAACGTAGTCCCCTGGATAATAACAATAGAGCATTTTTGTTCTATAAAACCTGTATCTACAATGGCCATGCCCCTATTTGTTTTTCCCATATTCTAATTATAATAGGAAGTAGGAGCCTTCAAAAACTGAGAAAATTGCCCAATTGAAACGTAATTTTCAGACACAAAAATAACACGCATATTATCAATAAAATGAAAACCTAGAGGCATAGGTAAAGCGTTTTTTGAAATAAAATATTATTGAAGAATTGGGGACCAAGAGATTGAAACACTTCTTGAAATACATACAGATACGTTTTTATATTTTGTTCGGTAGGTACAGATTGAGAATGGACGAACAACTCAGTACAGTGTTTTTATATATTAATGTTGATCAGGCGCCCTCTGTGGTATTTATGTGAAAGAAAATAGAATTTACATATTGTATCGATAGTAAGATAGGCGTTACGAGATGAACGTAGAAAATGAGTTACAGGTTAGATGGCGCTGTAACAATTATTATTGCTCAAGTTTTGGAGGAGGAAATAGGGGACTACGAAATTATGTTTTAGTCAGTTATAGTGCCTAATATCGGTCTGCGCTGCAGTTCTCCCTTTCTTGCTGTATACTGAGAGGTTTGGGGAAGGGAGACAGTAACATTTTATTCAAATACCTATTCTTTAGAGCGCGTTTCCTCCTAAATGAGTTAAATAAAGCCGCTAGTGAAGTCTTATCGAAAGTTTCAAAAGCCCTTTAGTATTGATACTTTTTTTTATTTTACATATTTTGCTAACCGTGCAAGCAATAAAAGCGTCCGTGCCCCGCTGAGACAATCGCGTGGAGGCGAAGCGGCGCCGGGCGGCGGGCGGCGGGCGGCGGCCGGCGGCTCAGACTTGCATACTACTTGCAGCATTATTGCAACACGTGCGTAGTACGTCGACACAAGTATAAGCAGCAAGTAGACAGCGGGAGGAAAAATAATTGTTTTACTACTCAATCATCGTCTTCATTTTCAGTGCACTGATTTGAAAGAGAATGTAAGTTTGAGATCCGAGAGTTTTCGCCTCAACGTCCTTTCTTAGGTACGGCGCTTTCCGACGCGGAGACGTGGAGCAGACAGGTTCTGGTCACAGTGGTAGAAGTTTAAGTCCTAGCTCAGAAAATGGCTTAATCTTATAACCAATTTTATAGCCATAATGATTTTTTTTAATTTAAAGATTTAATGTATTTTAATATTATTAATTGTAACATTGACATTCGCTATTGCGAAATTGTTAGAAATTTAAAGATTTAATGCATTATATTATTTTTAATTGCAAAATTGACATTCACTATTGCGACATTGTTATAATTGATTATATTTAGATATATTTTTGTGAACTAGATTTCGCAATCTGACCTGCAACACGAAAGTTGTCAATAAAATTATTGTATTGTATTGTATTGTAAATTGGGGGACAAAAAGATAATTAGTAGTAGCTGCTACAAACTGGTGGGGGATGTCAGGTTATCTTTAAGTCTCTCTTTTTAACCCCCGACACAAAAAGAGAGGTGTTATAAGTTTAACGTGTGTATCTGTTGATCTGTGTATCTGTATGCGCCAATTTAGTTCCTGAACAAATGGACAGATTTTGATGTGGTTTTTTTAGAAAACTGACGTGAGCGGGGTGGTTCTAAGCTATAATTTTTAAAGATCTAAACAGCCGTTTGAAGATCATTAGCTCTTTTCTAGGTGATGAAGGGACGTGGGCAACTTTCATCGGTCTGATCGATTCGAAATTTGGTGTGCATTTACTTTAGTGATATTTCAAAAATATAGTAACCTAGACTTAATGCTGCAGCATCTCCTGGAAGCTGCAGGATACTCGATTCTTCACTAAACTACAGCAGAGTATTGTGTTTGGGCTCAATGGAATATTCTCAATGAATAAGTGTTACATAGAACACGGTGACCTTGACCCCGGGCTACAAAGGAATATTCTCAATGAATAAGTGTTACATAGAACACGGTGACCTTGACCCCGGGCTACAAAGGAATATTCTCAATGAATAAGTGTTACATAGAACACGGTGACCTTGACCCCGGGCTACAAAGGAATATTCTCAATGAATAAGTGTTACATAGAACACGGTGACCTTGACCCCGGGCTACAAAGGAATATTCTCAATGAATAAGTGTTACATAGAACACGGTGACCTTGACCCCGGGCTACAAAGGAATATTCTCAATGAATAAGTGTTACATAGAACACGGTGACCTTGACCCCGGGCTACAAAGGAATATTCTCAATGAATAAGTGTTACATAGAACACGGTGACCTTGACCCCGGCCCAACAAAGTTTGCTGTGCTTACTTCCTGCACAACTACTCAGCATGACTGCTATCGAGTAATACCTTAAATTTTATTTTTATTTTTTTGCTCAACGTGATCAAGATTATTGTTTTGGACCTGTTGAACATTTTAAATTTAAAAGTGCCATGAGTGTTATTAAATTTTATTTTAAGTATGTTAAGGTAAACGCACGTACGAGGTTACTATCTCCAACTAAAAATATTGATGTTATATTAATTTGTTAAAGGTATAAATTTACATTGGTGCTTTACGTTCAGCTAGGACATATATTCCCAGTTGGTCAAATTTTATTTTTTATATTATACTGGCTATAATTTTAATTACACAGGTGATGACAATAGTTTCACATGAAGAATATGTCCCTTTAAATCTGATTCTTTATTATATTCTTTACTTACCTCGTCTACTTATTTTTTTTCTCATATTATTAATTTTGGCCAAACATTCTAAATTTTACCTACTCTTGTAGCAAAGGCTTTCTAGGTTATTTTCTTTATTTTGAAATTATTTTGCTCACTTCGTTCTCGCTAATTTGCTCCTTCGTCGCTTGAGGTGAAAACGTTATTGTCATGAGTAAATAATAAGAATAATATTTTTCGTCTTCTATTAAATGGATTCATTTCCATTCAATATTTCGTTCTCAAATTGATAGATCTGTCATCAATAGTAGATTGTTAACCAAGGGAAGAAAATAACCCATTTTACCCGAGATCTATCTGGCTCTCGAACGAAGAAAGAAGTTCGAGGGTGAAATGGGTAATTGCACCCGAGTTAAACATTCTACTTTTCATTTCCACTGTGAGGAAATGTATTATTAATATGATATAAATTAATAATTAGATATAAATTAATTAAGTTTAACTATATCCAACATCCAACCTTTTCGCAATGGCCACTTGCCCCGGCCGACTAGATTGTACCAAATCGAGTTGGTTAACAACATGTATCAACCTTTAGATCGTAATAAATACGTCGTTTAATGTAAAGCTGAATTTAGATATAAAAACGTCTTAATTTAATTTAATAATATGACGTAACTCAATTATCTTCGACTCCGTGGCAATTAAAAAAAATACTTTCCACCCTAAGGATGAAAAAGCAATGTTCCACCCGGCTATCTACTCATGAAATTTAACTTTCTGAACAGGAGAAATGAAAATATTATTTGGATCAAGATGGTTTTTATGGTAAGGTCACAGATTACTAAATAGTTACTTCGTAACAGATACATCACTCCCATACAAAAGCTAAAATACCTACGCTATATTAGCCTACAAAATCTTAATAATAATATCAGCTGTTTGCAGCGAGAAGAAATGTGCCATAACTACGCATACAAAGAGTTGAGATTGTTTTGCCCGCCGCGCGACCCACGTGCGAGCGCGTCATCGAGCGAATGTGCTAGGGTTGTACCTACCTATGATCATTTTGATAATGAAACGAATGTTGTAGAAAATCAATTATTTTATATTTGTCGATCAAATATGTTTGAGTTTAATAAAATGATAGATGCATTTTTTCCCTTCCCTAAATTCCCGATTAACCTGGCGCCAATGACGCTGGGTCATATTGACCCGAGCGATTTTCAATTCGGGAAATTTCGAAAAAAACATATTATAATCTTTATTGATTTTCTCAGTAGCTGGAGATAAGACCTCAATTCATATGATTTGTACCATAGTGTAGTGAGCAAGCGCCAGTGAAGAATGGTAAAATCCTTTTTCTTGAATAAAACGGCTACAGCTCCATACATTTTTAGTTCCAAAAGAGAAATTCTTTTAGTTGCCCTTTTGAGGTTGTTGCATTAAAACTAAATTATAGCTTGATATCTAAATTAACTTAAACATCTTGGTACTACAATGACTTCATGGTCATGCAATAGTTCTTACTTTGTATTGATTTTTTTATAATTCAGCAGATAACCAGATAATTAAGAAAAAAACATTCGGGTCATATTGACCCAGCGTCATTGTCCGCGTTATTTTTTACACGTCATTGGCGCCGGGTTAATAAATTTTAATGTCGAAAATAATCGAAACCTCGTAAATAATTTTAACAAATAATCAAAAGGGAAACAGGAGCAAACCGGAGAAAAATCAATCAAAGTTGGCTTTTTACTTGAGTTGACGGAGAATTTCATACCTACTATTCATACAAAAACATTCCCCAAGAGGGCCTCATTGTGAGCTTGAATTATTGTTATTTTAAGTACCTAATAGCTAAGTAAAAACGTAACGAAAATAGTTTTTCTGTTACTATCTGCAAGTCATACCAAGAAACGGCTTGTGAACGCAAGCAATAATTTACGAAGTAACTATTTAGTAATCTGTGCTAAGTTCTTGAGATTTTTTCATTTACATTCGTCCTGGTAATAAAAGTCGGCGGCGCGCAGGGGGGGGGGGGGGGGGGGCTTGATGGAGTTATTTCGATGACGTAATGGTACTTGACAAGTTAAACCTTGGATTTTGGTTTTAAACGGTTTTAAGCTATTGAAGTGCCTCCCAGCTACCGAGTGGCCGGCGCATTAGTACTTCTATTCTATGACATACCAACCTAAATCACGACGACGACGCTAGGTACCTACTATTACGTTAGTACTAATATACTGTGCTACTATGTTCTGACATTAAGTAGGTAAATGTTAATTATATAAAAAAACACATAAATAATACCTGAAATCCTTAATTTACGACGATTAACATAGTAGGTACCTACCCACCATTGTTCTAAGTTTATGGAATAAATGATGATAATTTGTAAAGGAATGAGAATAGGGAATTCGAAAAAATAAAAGATTTAAAATAGGTACTATTAACTTAGGTACCTTTGTTCGTCTCTCGGCAATGAAAAAAATGTTAAATTTTCATTTGTCTTTTGACTGTGACACCCATCCACTGCACAATAATTGCGTGGTTTCGGAATTTCGATAGTCAGAGCGGTAAATGTGACGTGCGAGCACTCAGGCGGGCGTGCGTCAACCTACTGTCCGTTGTATCGTCTCCGATACGCTTAGCGGTAGGCATAAAACGTGTGGCCTTGAGCAAGTGACGGACGCCTGGTAAGGTTAAGTTAAGTGGTAGCTAGCGAGAAGCGAAGCGAGGTTTGACATGAAAGACAACGTGCGCGAGTTATTAGACTTAAAGGACCAATATTTTTTACTGTTACTTTTTAGAGGTTTTTGACAGGGGGTTTTTTAAATTTTTAATTTAAGTTTATTTTCTTCTTTTTTTATCAACATTTGATAAGTCGCTGACATTACCTTACCTGATAGTAAGCGACCATAGTGCCGAAGTATGGAAGCAGGCTTTTAAGTTTAATTAGACAGTGAAAGATTCAAAAATTCAGTTTTTACCGGAGTGTCCTTATCGATAACTGCGCGCCCCGCCCAGTGTGCGGCAAAGCTAAACGTGTAGACTAAATTGCATGTTTTATTTTTTAAAGTTTATTTATTAAGAAAACCAACAGCTTCTGAAAAATACACTAAGTTTAAAAAACCAGCAAAGTGCGAGTCGGGCTATTACACGAAGAGATCCTTACTATCTTACTAGAAAAAAAAACACGTTTTTTTATACGGGGCTCCTTTTAATTTTATTTTATTTATAATATTACTGTCTACTTATTACGGTTCATGAAATACAGCCCGCTGATGCACAGACGGGACGACAGAGGAGGCTTAGTAGTAGGGTCCCGTTGGCACCCTTTGTCTACGAAACCCTTAAAAGTAATGGAACTGCTCGTGCTCGTGCGCGTGAGCAAGCTGTTCGTTCTCCTACATTAATGTTGCACAACACCCGCCTAGAGAGCGTTGTCTTGTTGAACGTTATCAATATAATAACATTAGTATTAGGTACCTTAAGAAATAAAACATTTTAAATATTCGACGCGTCTAGCTTGATTAAAATTAACATAAAAAAGCTATACAAATTACTTTTCATCTCTCCTGTTCGGAAAGTTTAATTTTCATGAGTAGATAGCCGGGTTGAACGTTGCTTTTCCATCCCTAGGGAGGAAAGTATTTTCATCCCTAGGGTGGAAAGTAATTTTTTTTAGTTGTCAGCCTTGGAGTCGAAGATAATTGAGATACATCATATTATTAAATTACATTAAAATAAGAGGTTTTCATATATCTTAACTCAACTATATACATTAAACGACGTGTTTATTACGATCTAAAGGTTGATATTAAATCATTTTATAGTTGGTCTATTTTTTCACAATTACAGAAGATTAAAACTAAAAATAATTTCTCTATCTGCTGCACGCCATAATGCCATGATAACATGACACTGGCCACCTAGATGCACGTCGTGACCAACTTGATTAGGTACAATCTAGTCGGCCGTGGCAAGCGGCCATTGCGAAAAGGTTGGAGGCTGGGTTGGGTATAGGTAAACTTAATTTATTGATATCTAATTAATATTTTATATCATATAAATAATACGTTTCCTGCCATGGCCACCTAGATGCACGTCGTGACCAACTTGATTAGGTACAATCTAGTCGGCCGTGGCAAGCGGCCATTGCGAAAAGGTTGGAGGCTGGGTTGGGTATAGGTAAACTTAATTTATTGATATCTAATTAATATTTTATATCATATAAATAATACGTTTCCTCATAGTCGAAATGAAAAGTAGAGTGTTTAACTCGGGTGAAATGACCCACTTCACCCTCGAACTATTGGCGCTCTCACTTCGTTCGAGCGCCAGAAATATCTCGAGTGAAATGGGTCACTTTCTTCCCTTGATTAACAATCTACTATAGGACATGTGTAGGGCAGCAATTTTCACGATAGGCAATTTCTATGTTTACCCTATAAGTTAACATAAATAAATTTTGTTTCAGGTAGTTTTTGGACGAACGCACAAAGAATAAACATTGGATTCTACAAATTTCACTAAAATAGAAAACACAATTTTTATGATCTAAAGGTTTAAACACAAAACCACTTGAACCGAAATTAACAAAAACTGAGAAGGTAGATACAGCACTTGCCCACCTTGAAAAAGTTCAAGTACTTTTTATAGCTTTTCAAAAAAAAGTATGAAATATCCTTAAAAATAAATAAATCATAAAACAGTGTAACAAATTAGTATGGACCGACAGTGAAAACTCTACGAGTACACAACAAGATGTGAAGTGATCCGGCTTGTTCACATTTTGTGTGTTCTTGATCCTAATCAACATTCTAACGGTTTGCGCTAGCTCACGTTACGTTGATATACTCAGTGCACTACACCAGAGATTTGTTACCATACATGGGTTGTGCACTAACAAACAACATTTGAAAATCGAACCCGTTTACACACACAATACTATAAGACCTTATAGTATTGTGTGTGTATGTGTGTGTATATAGTATAGGTATTTCCTTTCCGTTGCACCGAATGCTACTAAGAAAAGAGATGCCAATTGGCATCATTTTATTTGCTTCACTTTTTGGATGCATGTAAGCTATCTACCTCCCCTTGTATATAGGATATCTCTGCTCTACGCCGGCAGCCTAGAGACAGTTACTGCCTTGCCAGGTGTCTTGTCTTTGTTCCACCGCGCGGCGATACAGTGGCGTGCACTTAAATTAGTTCGCAACTACGAGCTACGGCGGGTCACGTAAAATATTAGACAATTTTTTGCTTCTTCTGGAAAAGGGATCTTAGTCTGCGATTTGAATTTGCAACTCTATGAAGTATAGAGAATTTAAATTTCCAAGAAATACGTTATCACTTAAAGTTGCCGTTTTAAAATTTTAACAATGTAGTCAAAGAGCTGAATAAAAATTCTTTACTAGGAAATAACGCAGATGCAAAGTTTTAATAGACGTGTTCTGTTATCGTTATCAATCCATCCATAGGATTCGTGAAGATTTTAATACTGAACTTTATTAATCTGCCTATAAGGCCTCCAAATTGGCTTAATTACGCCATCTAGCGCATCTTGCATCCCTAGCGCGCTTAAATACAAACGAAATATTTTCTTATTATTTTGAGTATTAATAAAAAAAAGTAAACTCGTTCCAAAAACGGATACATGTGTTTGTAGGTAGTTTATCAGATATTTGTAAAAAAAAGTTGTTTCAAATTGACCAAACTACCTCTTATCGCACAACGCATATTGTAAATCATGAAAATAGTGAAAATAAAATAATTATTTATCGGCATCTATTATTGTGATGCAAATACTTTCTATGGAAATTATCCAACTACCTCCTCAAGCATCCCTAAACATCTGTTACAATCACTTTTCAAACTTCCAACTCCTCAACCACAAGAGTACAGCTCACCACACAAGTTCGCAACCACCAAACATACATCTTCAACTCTCCACTGTAGCACATTCCACTCTCGCGCTCGTCTGTACGTCTACGGACCGCTCTCGAGTGTCAGTCAGTCACACTTGTCGGGTGAAAACATGCCCGACTCTCATTAGCGCTCCCTGCCCCTACTTGTCGGTTTAACGTTTGGTAGAATTTCATTTCGTCGATGATAATACATTGACTACCTGGCTGATGCACCTAGCGTGCGGCATTGGCTGTGTAATACAATGAAACCAAACCATGAAAACACTGCTAAGAGTACAATACGCGCACGATACAGCAATTCAATTGTAAATTAAAAGGCCTTTCTTAAACAAATAATTCGTCACGCTACAACCTTCTTTAGCTTTTGACAGTTTAAAATTCCTGTAAAATAAGTTTCTTGAAACCGAAAAATTCATAGTTTAAAACTTTTGTGATTGGTATCAACTATCAAAAAATAAAAAATGTAGCTCCGGAAACACTCCTAACCAACTTTATTGTTCGGTAAAACGCTTTACGACAAAATATATTTGAGCAAAACTCGTGGCTCTCGGCGAAGGATGGAAAACTAGAGAGGGGATTGTCACACATGTCACGGATATTGGATCTCTTTCGTCACGCGTGTCCGCGTGTCTGTCAGATCAGCGTTATATTGAAACTACTCGCAATGGATTTAATATTATGCACTTCAATTTCGTATTAAATTTCAAAAACTAGGGGAATTAGAACTGGATTAATGATTCAAGTTTATGTAAAGCCGCCTTCAAAGTTTATGTTTAACCGCCTTCGTAGCTCAGAGGCAAAGTTCACTGGCTTTACACAGGAGGTCTCGGGTTCGATTCCCGGCGGGGTCAATTGTAAGACTCGGTTTGGTTGGTGGTAGGGCATTTTCTAAGCCCGCCTGGCTAGCTACCACCATCTTATCTAAGTCTTGCCGCCAAATATCAATGTTGATATCATTGGTGTGTTCCGGCATTGAAGATAAGATAGCCAGTTCCCCATTGCGTTGGGGAATCTTGGTAAGCCCGCTTCCATCTTCGGCAACATCGTCACTTACCACCAGGTGAGATGTTGTCAAGGGTTTACCAATTGTGCATAAAAAAAAAAGTAAAGCACAATAAATACTGACAAGCATTTTTGATACAAGAAATTCCTAGATGTAGGTACGTGATATAAAACATTAATGTGAGAGAGAAACGCTTAACTTCCTTCTTACATTAAATGAGAGAAACTCTAAACCAGTGGTGCCCAATCGGTGGCCCGCGGCCTGTTTTCTAGGCGCCCGCGAACAAAATTTGGATAAAGAATACACAAATTTTCAAATATTAAATTGGGTAAAATGAATTTTATAAACAATAACTAAATTACGCTGTGCGTGTAGTATGAGTCTTTAGTAGGTATGCAAGTATCGCATTAGCTTTTTGCTGTTCCGGTCTATTCTGCTTAAAGTGTTTTTAAGTGTGTCATAGTTCCTATCCCTCTAATATTATGGTCGAGGGAAGCGATGGCTGACTCTCGCGTTATACTCGTGAACGGGTGCTGTCCGTGTGAACTGGCCTAACTCTTGTCAAAGGCATTAACGACAAATTCAATTAATTTCATATATTACTTCTCGGTCATTTTTTTAATGTCTAAATGACATTATTTGTTTTATATCAATGAATTTATTGTAATTGTTAACTAATGATTGTTTGTTTATATTATTTTCACAATCTAACATATAATTTTAAACGCTATCTTATGACCATCAGAAAGAGTGTAACATGCACCTATTCTGAATTAACATTTTGAAGTCTTGAAATATTAACCATAATAAATAATTAGTGGTGTAATTGTATAGTGTTTCCTTTATTATTACTATATCAGCTCATATACGTCCCCACCGAGGGGCTCGAGCCTACCCTGAATCAGGGCGATTAGGCCTTAGACGACCACGCGGGCCCAGTGCGGGTTGGTCGACTTCACACATAACCTTCGAGTTTCTTCGCAGGCGTGTGCAGGTTTCCTCACGATGTTTTCCTTCACCGTTAAGTTTCCTTTATATCACTTATGTAATTTTATTAACTCGACGGTGCCCGAGTGGCGTATTGGGATTTTCAAAATAGCCCTTGTAGCAATACCAGTTGGGCACCACTGCTTTAAACCAAAGACCAAGCTAACAACGCAAAGACTTGACAGACACATTACCATAGGCTCAAAGAGAAAACAATTGGTACAGTATTGATAGGTATTAGTATCTAGTAATCCTTTAGGGGGAAGGGCCTTGTTGGCATTGGGCTGCAATCCATCTTGGAGAAGAGAAACTCTAAAATCAAACCCGGCAAAGTTCTCCATAAGTTCCAACTTGAAAATACCTTAATATGATACTCGTCCTCTCTGTGGAACAAAAACCTGTGGTACAACCAGCGAGCCCGAGAAGCCTGTCGAACCCTGCGTTACCTGATGCAGGTCCTGGGCTACCCAATGTTTCCTTTAAATTGTGTCCCAGGTTTATTCTTAGGTTCCATTCTACTTCTTTGTGACACAAAAGTGACAAAGTTTCAATCGTCACACTCAGTGGCTTTATACGTCTGTATCAGACAAATTAGTCAGTTTTTTGGATATAATGGTTTCGGTGAATGCGAGACCGGCTCAATCTACCGCAGGACTGACAAGAAGGGGGGAGGGGGAGGAATTACCGATAGTTGAATTGGAGAACGAAAGAATTGTTACAACGAAAGAATTGAACGAATCCAACGTAGACTTCTTAAATATATCCAGAACAAATGTGGTAAATATGACATTGACTACTTAGAAAGATGTAAGCGGCACCACTTGCTACCCCTTGCTCAGCGCAGAGAGCTGATGGATGCAGTGTATCTTTTAAAAATATTAAATGGTACGGTCGATTGTCCTGAACTAGTAAATTCACTTAATTTTTATGTACCTGCTTTTCATCAAAGACATCCTAGGGTCTTCTACATTCCCCAATGTCAAACTAACTATAGGCGCAACTCCTATTTACTGCGTGCACCAGGCATTATGAATGACCTAGTCTTCAATTTCAATTTTGATATATTTTGCATTAGTCCGAATACCCTAAAACGCGTATACAATAGCGAATTCTTTGGTTCTCAATCTCAAACAACGTAACTAACTTTAGGATATTATTAACATTTTCTTTCTATTTTATTGTTGCTAAGAACTGATTTAACTTTTTTTTTATAAGGTTTATGTTTGTTGTACTATTATTCTTTATATTACTGTTGTACTGTTACTGTTCGAACTGTATGGCGTACGTCAAGCTAGCTTATCTGTAACCTAAAGGCGAAAACTTCTCAATGTTCCTTATCTTCTAAATGTTTGATCATATAATGTAACCTAGTTTTCCTTAAAAAATAAAATAAAATAAAATAAAATAGAAAGCTTGATGTTTTCGGTGCCTCCATTCGGATAACAGGTTGAACCAGACCTCATCACACAACTTACGACCATTTCCCAAACACTTACTTCACCCGTCTTTATCCTCAGCCAGCTTATCCCAGCCCTGATGGTTGAAGTTAAAGGCCGACATATCACGTCTGGCACAGTCTTTGAAGCGCAACAGTGACCTCCCAATCTTTCTTTGGCGTGCGTAACTGTTATCGTCTGTTAATGTTTAAGTACATAATGAGACATATATAATAACCAACCAGTAAAATTTTAAAAAATCCATCTGCATAACTTTTTTGGTTATTAGGGTAAAAATGTATCCTCTGTCACTCACGGGATCAAGAAGAATCTTACGACATGTTATACTCCAAAATCCATCAAGCCGTTTACATACGTACAGACACATGTAGCGATATCATACAATTTTGTACCTAAATGGTTTTATTTGATGAAATCGTCAACTAAAACTTGCAAAAAAACTTTAAACGTCAACGTCTGACGATAAGCCGACCAACGATTGGGCAAATTATGAAATGCACGGTCATTTCATGAAAGAGTTGACCAGACCATAAAATGGCCGAGCAACCTAAATGCGTCCCGCCACCTAGAGAGGAAGGCTCTTCGACATTATCATCATCAAACCTAGCGAACCTATTATCGCTCGCTTCGCTCGCTCAACTCAGATCCGCCCGGACATTTCATAATCTATCCAGTTTAGTTGTTCATGTCATCAAACGCTGATTTATTTATTGATTTGGCCAGACCATAATTATCATGATGTAAACAGCGGGTATTGTCCATTTAATTCCATGATATCAGAACGACATACATCCGAAGAACATTACCTTCGTTTTAGGGCAGCAGCGTAAAAACATACTATCTAACCCTTAAATTTCCTTTGGTACTATAACAAACCCTATAAAATCCACAGCTCAGGATAATTTAGTGCCACTTCGACGCTTTTCATAACGGTGTCAAGACATTGTTTTATCCGCCCTGTGGAGCAGAACATTGTAGGAAAATGACATTTTATAGAAAGTTCGCTTTATCACCTAATAACTGGATTTATAAAGAATAAACTACATTGTTTGCCTAATACAATGTCGACATTTACGGGGCTGGAAATCGACTTTGGATGAAGAAAAATTGATTGTACCTTGTATAAACAGTCTGCTACAGATGTACCTAGTATATTATGGTCAATGTAGACACTAAAAAGTTATTATTGTAATAGTGACAGATTATTTATTTTATTAAAAAGACTGGCCAAGTGCATACCGGACCACGCTGTAAGCGGGCTTCAGTAATCATTCGAAATAATTAAATGTAGGTATATTTCATAAAACAAAGACACTTTTCATTTTATTTTGAACATTTTGTATGGATTCTCTATTACCTTTTTACAGATTCAACTGCCTGTTATGAGTTGATCGACTATAATTTCAAATTTAATTAATGTAACGTATTCACTACATTTAATTCAATAGTATAAGGAGTTGATTTAATTCAATACAATAAGGTTTTAATAAAAATAAATAAAATAAGTGTTTAATTAAACTCAAAATTAGCTTACTGCGGCCCTTGGTTAAAAATGTCACTTGTTCGCTATTAACCTGTTTATATCATTACTAGTGGATTCCCGCAGCTTCGCCCGCGCAGATCCCGATTTTTGGCGGTTCCCGTGGGAATTTCCCAAAATCCTTTCTTAGCGGATGCCTACATCATAACATCTACCTGCATGCCAAATTTCAGCCCGATCCGTCCAGTGGTTTAGGCTGTACGTTGATAGATCACTATGTCAGTCAGTCACCTTTGAGTTATATATATTTAGATTAACTGTTACCAATCACTTAGTCAGCAACCAACCTTAACTAGGTAGTTAAAATTATCAAGTATCAGTATCATAATATGGTAGCTTACCTATCCAAAAAATATGACACGGAAATGCCATTCCTGGATCTTGTTAAAGAGAATAAATATCTAATGAGCAGACCCGCAGAACACTGCATTTTAATGAGTTCGGGCCCACGCGCTGCGGATCCGGCGGTCCTTCTGCTCGTATGACGAGGGTACTGCGGGGCTTGTGTTGGGAAATTACATTTCACTTCGTACCGCGAAATCTTAACACTTTCCTTTACAAGAGGTAGATAACTGTTTTATTTGATAGCTGTCTCATCAATTCAGGTAAGTATGGTTTAGAGGTTGGTGCTTAATAATAAAAGTCGTAGTGATAGAACGCAGTAGGAATAGAAGAGTTTATTTTATAAAAACTATGCTACTTATGTCTAGGATTAACGTATTGCAATTAGTTAGTTTATGAGCGAAGAAACCTTAAGCGGGGGTGAGGTGTGCGGGGAGTAAGCTGCTCTCCGCGCGTCCGCGCAGCTACCGCGTTGGCCTAGGCTTTGCGTAAATATTGCGACTTGGTTTTGTGACTCCTTTTCGCCTCGCTGCTCTTGGGCTCCGGGCATCAAAGGCTGAGGAATCCTGGTTTCTGATGTGATGATACTCTACAGGACGCTACAATGGCTTTTATTAAATTTTCTAGATCAGTTTTTTGCACTGTGTTAGAAGGAAAAGTAAATAAAGCGACAATTACTGAAAAACAAACGACTTCTGTCACAAAGTCGCTGCGTTAAACCAATGAGGTGATTTTCCAGTAATCGATATACACTTAACAATTCATATCTTCAAAACAAATTGACCGCTTTTAATATAACTTGGACTTTTCCCTAACTTGGAAGATACATAATACAACAGGATAAAGACTTATTTCGTTTTGATTTCTAGTGTCCGAGAAACACTTGAGTAAACATGCAAAAAAATTAATTATATCTTGTGAACAGTTATCGTTCTATATGGCTAAACAAGTGATTCCTATTTTAATAACGAACATCATTTTACTTACTGTACCTTGTTTAAAAGCAAATAAACACTTACATACTTACTTTTTTCCCATTATGTTGTGCAATAAAGTGTTTTCAATCAATCAATCAAATATACATACATACAACATACATCATCACATCAGCTCATATACGTCCCCACCGAGGGGCTCGAGCCTACCCTGCATTAGGGCGATTCGGGCCTTAGTCGACCACGCGGGCCCAGTGCGGGTTGGTCGACTTCAAACACAACCTTCGAGTTTCTGCGCAGGCGTATGCAGGTTTCCTCACGATGTTTTCCTTCACCGTATAACATAGGTACAACATACAACCACTTATGATATGATATGAACACCTGTGAAGAAGCCCACATAGACTAACGAATGTTGTACAATTACAACAATATGACATACACACGGGTCGAATTGATAACCTCCTCTTTTGAAGTCGGTTAAAAATATGCCTCGAGTAGAAAATAATGTAAGATTTTTAAATCTTATTAGAACATTTAAAAGATTAGGGCTGTATTAGGAGCATAGTGGAATGTTTTTTACGATGTGCAGGAGGATCGTGGGGGTAAGGGTATTTTTGGGGACAGGGGTCAGTTGAACCGGGCACTCGTTTGACGTCACGACAAAAAACTTAGCGCGGGTTATTAGATCTTTCAATATTGGAGATCGAGTTTCGTTTTGGGTCATATTATTATTTTAATACATAAACTTAAGCTACTCTGCTCACTTGGCGCGAGGCGAAGTGGCAGGAGCACCTCCAGCGGAAGCACAGTCGGCTGGAGTTCAGTGCGACGAGGAGAGAAAGCGTCGGACTATCCAGGCATTGTCGAGGAGGACTGCTTTCTGCATTGCTGCAATTAATGGCCTGCCTCGGAGCTCCAGCCGCCTAAGGTGACGTTCAAGGTCGGCTGAAATTAGCCCATAAATTATTATTATTATTATTATACGATAATGGGCAACTGGCTATTTGACTTACTGCAAACACTGGTATCTAGTCAGGTGGGTTAAGAAAATTCTCCATTCCGTTGAACCCGCGACCTCCAGGCGTAAAGCGAGGGGGACTAACGATTACGTCACCGAAACGGTTAAAAACTTTTTGTAAAAAAAATTCAAGTATTTTTAATTCATTATTATTTGGCAGAGGTATTTTAAATACTTACATAATTATTTTCAATCATCACGAATCTTATTAGCTTGATTATATAATGATGGAATTAAGCTAAGAGACTTGAGACTAATTACAAATGACTATTATATTATTGTATTGATCGTTTTGGCTCAATCTTTTCCACAGCGTACAGAACTTTAAAATCTTTCGTAACACGCACGGTTTCCGGATGTAGGCCGAGAGCCGCCCGGAGCCCGGATCGAACAAACGCTCTATTTAGCGCCAAAACTTTTATTCACAACTTGTTCCCTCGTCAAAGTCAGTTTGGGCGACAAATAAAAAAACTTTTCTCGCGCGAAGTGGTGCGAGTGCGGAAATACGAATTGATTTCGGCTTCCTGTTGCGACGGATGCCGTCTCTCCTTGTCCCATTTTGGTGGAAATATATTATAGAATTTGTGAGAGGTTTTGACAGGGAACTGAGTAATATCGCGTCTTGCGTAAAGCAGTAACATTAGGTGGTTCTGTATTCAGTTCGGTAGATACAGCGTCAAAATGGACGAGCCTCGCTCAGGAAAATGCTTATAAATCCTAAAACTAATACAGGCGCCATCTGTGACAATATAAAGCAAAAACAAGGGAACTAATAATGCATATAGTATGTTTTACGGAAGAAATATAGAAAGAGATTATTCAGTACTTACAGGTCAGATGGCGCTGTATGGTCGAGTGACACTCAAAATTGTCGTAACCCTTTTATTTTATTTTTTATTTTATTGAGAAACAAACAGTCGTAACTTAATATATAAATATTTCTTAAATTTGGTAGATTACAGACCTATAGTTTCCTATATTTAAGTTTTAGCAAAATTAACCCCAAATGCGAAGCGCAAACAACATATTTTTGCGCAACATATATTGTTGCACTTATAACTCAAATAGACTGATCCGATTGTTGTAAATCTTGTATGTGCGAATGAAGGAGGTCGGTCGGAGGTTTTGAGTGAGTTTTTTTGGCTATTTTCAAGTTATTTTTTTACCTTGTTGAGATTTTATGTAACTATGTATATAAGTATGTATATCAGTCTCTGGTACCCATAACACAGGGAATCCTACTTTGGGGCCAGATGACCGTGTGTGATTTGTCCTAGAATATTTATTTATTTATTTATGTAGCTATGAATAGATTACTTGGTGCCATAATCCCTACTAATCCCTACTAATATTATAAATGCGAAAGTAACTCTGTCTGTCTGTTACGCTTTCCCGCAAAAACTACTGAACGGATTTGGCTGAAATTTGGTAGGTAGACAGATTAGGACCTGGATTAAGACATAGGCTACTTTTTACCACGCTCGCGAGCCGTTTGCGGCTCGCGCACTGCGCACCCTCGAAAAGTCATAGAAACGTGGTCCACGCGGGTGAAGCCGCGGGAAACAGCTAGTGTTCTAGAACTCCTAATCTGCCTTTACACTTTCTAGTGCTGCTACTATCACAACGCACGCTCTGCACAACATACGAGTAATACGAACTACGTGCCGCATTGTATGTAGATTAATTTCCGGCGCGCGCAGCGATGGCTTTATGCCAATGTCAGCAACACTTGCCTATGCATCGTCGGTAAGGTGATAGTCAAGTAAGAGCTTCTCGTAGCTTCAAGACCTGGGTTTGATTGTTTAGACTAGTCTTCTAACGAAATTGTAATCGTAATAATATGCGTTTACCTAAAGTATTTAGTTTCCCCTTCGGGCATAAAATATTTTGTTTTACCATTTATAGGTGGAGGCTGTAGGAGTAGTGGGAACCAGGGATGTTAGGGAGCTCCGTAACTGTAACCGAAACTATCGGATATCCGATATAAAATAATATACATAACCGTAACCGAATCCGAAATAAAAGTTTCGGATAGTATCGGATAGGGGCGGAACCTAATTGCGACACGGTACGACAAATTTTTGTTTGCTATTTATATTTTACTTCTGAAATTCCTTAAAAACCTAATATCCTTATCCGAAACTAACGGATAATCCGGTATAATAATCATTTCTATATCCGTGTCCAATCCGTATCCGAAATTTCATATCCATAACATCCCTGGTGGGAATCGCGGCAACCCTCTTGGATACCTGAACTAGGCCCCCGTGTGTGGAGCATAGCCTATTCTTCCTGAGTCTCTTAGCCTGACCCCAGCAGTGGGGGACCTTTATTGAGTGTTAATTACTGCATAAAATACTATTTAAATTTAATTGGTAGCTCCCAAATCAGTTTTCAACCAGCACCATTGAAATCTCGGGAACAAAAGTACTAAATTAATTCCGGGGGATTAAACCCCGGCGGAGTTATCTGTTGAACCCTTCGCGTGGTCAGGCGGCCGTCAGGGCCGACAGTACTGCGGCCGATCTTAACGGGAGGCAGATATTTTTAATGTAGTCGTCTCGGCCGCAACTGAGGTCGGACGCAGAGGATATTAAGAATTCCAGTTGAATTTAGTTCAAGAAATAGTATATAAAGCACGTTACTTGGTGGATGATATACAAATACAATACAATACAATATTCTTTATTGCATCATAACATAAAAAAAGAAATTGACAATATAGAAAAAAAGCCTATACAACAGGCGGCCTTATTGCTAGGTAGCAATTTCTTCCAGGCAACCTTTGGGTAGGGAAACAGCGATAGAATAAGTTAAGGGGCGGTGCAATAGTAAAAAACAGAAAAATTTGCAAATAAACAATTATTATAAAATACTTAATAGTTATTATAAATATCAATAAAATACTTAAATAATATAACAATAATGTATAAAATAATAAATATATACATAAACAAAAAAAAACATAAATAAATTAAATGTTTTATCTATCTATGGTAAAGAAAGGAAAAGTAAGATGGAAAAAAGGATTTAAAAGCAGAGAACAGTGATATTATTAAATTAAATAATGAGCTTTCACAAGCCTTTTAAAAGATTGTTGCGTTGGAGCACGCCTGATAGACTCAGGCAGCGAATTCCACAGCCGGATTGCCTGAACTGTGAAAGAGTTAGAATAAACAGAGGAAGAGTGGATGGGGATATCGAGGATTAGGGTGCTGGATGTTCGCAAGGTGCGGTTTAGGGTCAGACAAAGCGATTTTTGAGGTAAGAAGGAGTGACTGGATTAAAAAGGATATTATAGAGGAGAGACAAGATGTGTGAATCCCGCCGACGAGGAATAGGTAGCCATTTAATTTAAGCACGAAAATGGGAAACATGGTCAAATTTACGAAGACCGAAAACAAAGCAGATGCAAAGATTTTGCAAACGATCAAGTTTGTTTTTAAGCTCAACGGTAAGGTCAGGGTAGCACACATCAGCGTAATCAAGCACCGGCAAGAGCAACGATTGAGCAAGAGAAATTTTTGTACTCACTCCTACTCACTTCAGTCACATGCGGTTTCCAAGAAAAACAGCGATCGAATATCACCCCAAGATTCTTCACCGTTTCGCTGAAGAGAATGTGAACCCGTCAAAAATCACTGGTGGCAGAAGGCCGTAATTAATCCTTGACGTGAACCAAGGACTGCCGATGATGATAGTCTATGTCTTGGCAGGGTTTACGCTAAGTCCGTAGGATTGACTCTAGGCAAGAATGCGCTCAAGATCATCATTGATGGTCCTGATTGCCACCGGGAGATCAAGGAACGAAGATTGGGTGTAAATCTGGAGATCGTCTGCATAAAGGTGATAGTAGAAGGAGAGGGAAGAGGTTATAGAGCTGATAAAAATAGCGAAAAGAAGAGGAGATATGAAACCGCCTTGTGGAACACCAGCAGAGATGTTGCACCAAGAAGAGACGGTGTATTCAATGTGTATGCGCTGACGACGAGCAGTAAGGTAACTATGAAACCAACCTATCACTGCAGGAGAGATATTATGGGTTCGCAGCAATCCTAACAAGATATCATAATCTACGGTGTTAAACGCGTTACTGAAATCAAGCAATGTGAGGACAGTAAGCTGTTGGTTATCCATGCCATAACGAATGTCATCAGTGATCTTTACAAGAGCAGTAGCCGCACTATGACCGGAGCGGAAACCAGATTGTAAAGGATTATGTAGGGAATTTTGGATAAGGAAAGAGTTGAGCTGTTCGTGGACTAGCTTTTCGAGGACTTTAGAAAGGAAGGGTAAGATACATTTTTTACTCCACAATGAAATTGATAAGCATCTTACCTGACGGTAGGTGATAATGATGCCGAAAGATGGAAGATGGAAGCGAAAATAGGGAAATGGATGGAGGTAGCTAGCCAGGCTGACTTAGAAAATGCCTTACCATCAAAAAACCGGGTCTTACAAGGTTAGACCCCGCTGAGAATCTAACCCGGTGACCTCCTGGTGTAATGCGAATAGACTAACTTTTACGGCAAGAGCGAGTCGGAGTCGTGCTCCAAGAGTTCCGTACCACCACACCTCTTCACACAACTATGACAATGATACAATGACGCTCCAACGAGTCGTCAGGGAGAGTAAGCTCAGATATATGACTAAAAACGCACTTGTTAGTTGTGAAAAAGTGGTAGAGCATTGTATGAAATAGACCTTTGTCAGCTGACTGATTATTGGTATGAGATTATCAGATCTAGCTCATATTTGTGTTCTTGGTATAGATATCACACTCGAAAATGATATCTGTCTCTGTCCTGGCTCGCGGTCACGAAAATAATGAATCTCAACTGTTTCGGAAAAGCTTTCGGACGACCTACTAGAACTTGAATTTAAACTTAGCTATTTAACGATCCGCGGATATCACGAATATTAAAGAATACTTTATGAATAAACGAAGAGCTATACGATCTCTACAATACCTATTCACATTACAAACAAAAGTTTATTCTGTTTGGACTCTTAGTCTGAGTACGACTTACACTTGGCTAGTTTTTATGATTTTTGTTTTACTTAAGAATTTTTTTCTGTATGAGCTTGATTAATTTTTCAGTTTTTATAATTCTTATTGTTTGTTATTAAGAGGCAATAGAAATACACACAAAAATTCAACTGTCTACTTATTACGGTTCACGAAATACATCCCTCTGACAGACAGTGGAGGCTTAGTAATAGGATCCCGTTGTTTACCTTTCGGGTGTGCGGGACCCTTAAAACGATGCATGACTAAAAACTGTGACAAAAAAATAAGGGCCGGTACGATGAACCGTTTTAATAATAATAATAATATAATAATATAATAAATTCTTTATTTGCAGCCAAAAAGCCATAGTACAAAATTTAATATAATTATATAAAATAAAGTAAAGAGTAAAATGAAAACAGTGCAGTACTGTATAAAGGTACTTTGTTATTTCTATTACGTATAACCTATTTTCGATTCTCGTTCTGATGAACGGATAGCCAGTAACTAAAAATTGGGCTGTCTAGACTAGCAGCTATCGCTTGCAGGATGCTGTTGTCCGAGGCGCGCAATCTTTCCCAACAGGAAGCTACGCGCGACCTCATCACCGCGAAAAAGTCGGGCACCCCCGCCTCGGCGAACATGCCTGATGCACTGCAGTATCGTGGCAGGCGCATGAGTTTTACTTCAACACTCAGTTTAGTTCTTCCTACCTTTTCATTCTTACGGCACATATCTTAGCAATTAAATGGATCAGTGTGATGGCTGTCACGACAACTTTTTAACACATTTCACATTAAGGAATTTATTAATTCGACTCATAAGTAGGTACGTTATATATTGTTAAATTTGCACAATATTGGTATATGTTAGTATATATGGGCTTCATAACAGGTGTGCCAAGTTTTGTATGTAAGTATGTTACGGTGAAGGAAAACATCGTGAGGAAACCTGCACACGCCTGCGAAGAAACTCGAAGGTTGTGTGTTGTACTTAAAAGCGTCGGTGGCTCAACCGCTAACAACTCGGTCCACTTAACCAGAGGTGACGGGTTCAAATCCGGACGGCCAATGTACCAATGAGTTTTTCGAAACTTACGTACTCGTACATATACTCACCGATTGCTTTAACGGTGAAGGAAAACATCGTGAGGAAACCTGCACACGCCTGCGAAGAAACTCGAAGGTTGTGTGTGAAGTCGACCAACCCGCACTGGGCCCGCGTGGTCTTAGTCGACCACTAATTCAGGGTAGGCTCGAGCCCCTCGGTGGAGTCGTATATGAGCTGATAAGATGAAGAAGATGATGTATGTATATTTGCCTACGTATTTATCAAAAACTAAAAATTAAAATTCAATTATCCTTTTTTTACTGAATTAAATATCTTTCAACTAGGAGTCAATGGAAATTTCATCCAAATTTGTTCAGTAGTTTTCAAGATATTATAGACCATTCAGTGTTTATCAGTTACTGGAAAAACATGGCTATAGTGCGGCCTTCGAGAGAATGCTGATTTGACACTTCAAGCCTGCGATAGAATGTAACTTTTATTAATATTTGAAATTAAAAACAAATCAATCTTTAGTTTCTAAGCTTAAAAAACATGTTTTTTTTTAAACTAAATAATAGTAAAAGAATACATATTTAGTTTTATGTTTACATATTATAAGGAAAACAGAATGAGCATTTTGTTATTACTTAATTTTTAATTGTGGTCATTTCGGCTGATTTGATGATTGTACAACAAGAGCATAAAACAAGCCCGAGACGTTCATTTAGTGGATAGTCACGACGTTGGCTAATTTTGACGAATAATTAGTTTCCCGCTACACAATTTTTCTTATTTTCCACCCCCTTCACCCATTACTACCCTTAAAATCGACGGTCCACAAAGTAAACTTTAGCCTCGGGTTTAGCAATACTATTTTGGAAATGGCTATTTCATTTCGTTTTATGTTACATCTACATGATGGTACAAAGTATTCACTATGGATGTCTATGGGGACATCGCTAGTTACGTCAAGCTAGCATATTATGTCAAATCAGCATTCTCTCGATAGCCGCACTATAATCATTAAAGGATTTTACATACTCTTTGTCGAGCTAGGTACTTGTTGACAGGTGCGCCGCAATTTTGTAATTGAAACAGCGGTTGCTCTTTACGATTTTAGCAACATCAGTTTCGGCAACTATCCCCTCACTTATTGCTGCTTTTCTAAAAATGACTTATAGGTTATCAATTTGAAAGCCCAGCTATTTTTGTTTATTACTTTAAAAAAAACAAGAATGTGCTGTGTCGGAAATACGTTATCAGTGGCATTACATAGAAATGCCTAAATATCCGCGTTTTTGTATGTAAAAAAATTGTTTCATTCAACTTCACACAAGGGACGACCCCTCTCACAATGATTATTTAAATCAAAGCAATTTACCAAATCACTCAAAATGTCTGAAATCTTATAATTGGAAAATTACCGCAGAACATATTCCTCGAAATATATTTTTTTGTTGAGTGTGGTTCGTAAAAACTGACGAATAGCAATTACGTACAATTTACTCTCATAGCTTGCAACTCCTTTTAAAATGCAAATACTTCATCTGTAAGCGAATTAATTAAACGCTTCTAACTAGTCGCAAAACTAGTAAACAAATAGTTGAGTCCCCTACGGATAAGCGGCACTTGGGTAAGCTCGCGATGGGGTATGGGGTGAGATGGCCAACTTTCCGAGCAACTATCTGAGCAAGTGTTATCAATAAAAGTCTAAAGTTTTAGCGGTGTTTTGAAGCTGATGGGGCTGGTAGACGGCTGGTAGGCAGATTTTTCGGCTGACTTACTTGTTTCGTATTGGTCGTAGCTTGATGTTTGGTGGCGAATTTATGAGGAGCCCTTTCGCCACCAATCAACAGAGTGAGCACATACGTAGTACAGACACCTAAATGTATGAGTATATAACGTTTGGGCATGAATCAATAGAACCTCCTGGATCATTAAGTAGTCTAGAAGCAGCAGTCCTCAGAGACAGCCAATCTATGATTCATCATATCAGCCAAAAATCGTCCACTGCTGGACAAAGGCCTCCCCCAAGGATTTCCACAACGACCGGTCCTGCGAAGCCCGCATCCATCGGCTTCCCGCGATCTTCACCAGGTCGTCGGTCCACCGCGTGGGAGGCCTGCCTACGCTACGTTTTCCGATGCGCGGTCGCCACTCGAGAACTTTACTGTCCCATCTGTTCTACGAGCTATGTGCTCTGCCCACTGCCACTTCAGTTTAGCGATTCTGTGAGCTATGTCGGTTACTTTAGTTCTCCTGCGGATCTGCTCGTTTCTAATTCGATCACGCAGAGAAACTCCGAGCATAGCACGCTCCATTGCCCTTTGGGTGACCTTGAGCCTTCTTATGAGGCCCATAGTAAGCGACCATGTCTCAGTTCCGTAAGTCATCACTGGCTACACACACTGGTCAAAGACATTAAACTTGAGACGCTGCGGTATTTGGGACGTGAAGATATTGCGAAGCTTCCCGAACGCTGCCCAGCCGAGTTGCATTCGTCGATTGATCTCTTTCTTGAAGTTGGACCTGCCTAGCTAGACTGTTTGTCCCAGGTATACATCTATGATTAATTTCTATGATTCACAATTGTAGAAATGTGAAATACAAGAGTACCACGGTACAAGTGCGCTTCAACTTGTATTATGCTGTATGACCTACATTATCAATTCATGGACCAGTACAAACGAAGTGACCACGAAACTTAACACGTCAACTCATAACCTTTAATATTCACACCCTATAACCTCTAAACCTCTCCTGAAGCGGGTGTACGAGTAGCTACAATATGATAGAAGCCGAAATTAAGGGCCGCCAGGGGGTTCGAGTTTCCATACAAACGTAGTTCCGCTTTGATACAAAAACTACATGCCTGATTGAATTCAAACTTTGCAAATATATTGAGGAGACACATATCAATATTTGTAATTAGTTTTCGATGTACTAATATAAAATGGAAAAAAATAAGAGAAGTTTCAAACTTTCAGTACAAAGCTAATATAAGCCTTCGTTTAGTTACGTTAAAATTTACTACTATGAAAACTAATTACAAACATCGATATGACTGTATCCACTCAATATATGTACAAAGTTTGGATTCAATCCGGCATGTAGTTTTTGTATTAAAGCGGAATTACGTTTGTATGGAAACTCGAGCCTCCTGGAGACTCTTAAACCCAACGACGCGTATCTGTGACAGGTCAAGGTAGGGTTGCGTCTTAGATATGTATGACAACCTGCAAATAAGATTTGGATTATAAATACTTTCTGAAATAAAATGAAGCACTAAAGAGTATAACCCTATCACGTCATGATTATTTTTACTCAAACACGCTACGTTATGTTTGCGTGACATTTACTCAAACACGCTACGTTAAGTTTGCGTGACATTTACTCAAACACGCTACGTTATGTTTGCGTGACATTTACTCAAACACGCTACGTTATGTTTGCGTGACATTTACTCAAACACGCTACGTTATGTTTGCGTGACATTTACTCAAACACGCTACGTTATGTTTGCGTGACATTTACTCAAACACGCTACGTTATGTTTGCGTGAAATTGAGTCAAACACGCTACGTTATGTTTGCGTGACATTTACTCAAACACGCTACGTTATGTTTGCGTGACATTTACTCAAACACGCTACGTTATGTTTGCGTGACATTTACTCAAACACGCTACGTTATGTTTGCGTGACATTTACTCAAACACGCTACGTTATGTTTGCGTGAAATTTACTCAAACACGCTTTATGTTTGCGTGACATTCTTAATAAAAACAGGCCAAGTGCGAGTCAGACTCGCGCAAAATAGGGTTTTGTAAATAATGAATAATAAATGTATATTTTTAAAAACAAAATTATATTTGCAATTGGTAATAGAACATTTCCTATGGATGAATCTATACACTATTTACAAATTCGACTGCACATCTTAATTTGGTCGGGTATTACTCCTAAATTAAGAAATCCTACTTAGCTATGATAATTTTCCTTTTCAATTGATTATATTTCCTACTATATATATTTTTTTCAGATGTCCTGAAATAGCGGTTTAGCTATTGGGCACGGCGAAACTACCTATGATGGTTCCACGTTAAATACGGAACCCTCAAAAGAAGACAGGAATACTTGATTTCAAGATGGTCAAAAAAAATGGAAAAGTATTTACTGGAGAGTTTTTGTTTTAATTACAACAATCCTAAAACCACAGATAAGAAAAACTTTTTGCCGCTCTCACACTGTATGGCACAGAACACAAATCTAATACAGCTAAATGACAACCCCATAGTCCGATAAATAAAAGCTTTTTGGTCTGACTGAGACTCGCTGGCTGCTTTTTCAAATTTTGAATAGGCCGACAGCGTGTGGCGATAAAAAAAAATCGGCGGGAAAGCAAAAAGTATGCGTCACGGTTTTAAATATCGAGTTTATTTTCCCGAAAATTATACGAATTATTGTTTCAATTTCCTTGCTTTATTTGAGCCATCATATCAGCCGAAACTTGCTGGACAAAGGCCTCCCCCAAGGATTTCCACGACGACCGGTCCTGCGCTGCCCGCATCCATGGGCTTCCTGCGATCTTCACCAGGCCGTCGGTCCATCGCGTGGGAGACCCGCCTACGCTACGTTTTCCGGTCTATTTGAGTAAATCAGTATAAAGGCCTCGGCCGGAACAGCCATTGCTGGATTCGCTTATTAAACTCTACTCATTCAGAAATTGCTTACTTTCCTGGCCTGTTAGTAATGTATAATTGACTGTGTTTTTCTTTCACGTATAATGGACTCTACTAGCAATGCACAGATGAGATACTAGTTACTCACTAGCCTGCTAGCAGAAACTGTACCTTTTTTTTATTCACAATTGGTAAGCCCTTGGCATCATCTCACCTGATGGTAAGTGACGATGATGCCGAAGATGGAAGCGGGCTCCCCAACGCAATGGAGAACTCATAACAAACCCATACACTCACTTTACAAAACAACGCTAAATCAATGTACAGTTGGCGTTATGGCATGGCATCGAGAAAGTAATAAATTTGTACAGTAACGCTGTGCATACTTTATTGCGCATCCTTCACATTTGGCATTCATAAATCAGTATTAAATACACGCTTACAGTAGAAGAGGCAATAGATGTATCAGACTTGATGAAAAAAAAATACCAATAGTCTGGGTTTGTATGGGAGCTATCTTATTACGATTTTTTATGGTATAGAAAATTACGATCTTATTAATCTTTAGTAACTCACAAAGTTTCATTAAAATCTTAAAAGCCATTTTTGAAATAAAATAACAAAAACTATGGACGTGAATGGAAAGTCGCTTATTTATATTTTCCTGGAATAACAAACAGAGTTGTATAAAGCTGCATAAAGTTGTATTAACGTACAAAGTTTCATAAGAATCATTTGACGCATTTAAAAAAAAATCTCTTTTGACAATTTTTAAAATTAAGATAGGAAAAAAAATTGCTGGAGATTTAAAAAATCATAATATTGCCCTAAACCAAATTTTAGCCATATACTTATACTTATTTTTTTGTAAGGCCACGAACCTCAAAATCTGTACTTCGATTTTTGTTGCCATCACAGTACCTCCTCACACTGTGGTCACTCGAAAGTAAAAAGAGACCTCTTATTTGAAACTTTGACTTTTTGTATCTCGCTTGGAGTTAGTCGTGACTCCCATTAGGAGTGATCTATCTAGTGTAGGCTGCACACGGGTCGGGTGTCGGGTGTCGGCGGATAATATTCGGAGTGAGACGGATGGTCCCCGCGGAGGCGTCGCGCGATGGCCGCCCACTCTCGCGGGCTACTCCAGCCTCGCTCGGCACGGGAATAGCACGCTCAGAACAACGCGCCTACATTACGAATCATCGCGGATTGTTACAGTTCGGATTTGATGGCTAACAGATTTTATAGTACATTACTGCCGCGGTGTATAATGACTACTTAGCTGGTCGCGCTGATGATGGCCGACAGCGCAGCTCCAGGCCGACACAGCGCGGTCAGCGTGCAGCAAGGGCTGCAATGATGGCCAAGCTGGAAGGCCTAGAGCGTAGCTAGGCTAGCTCGAGGCAATCATAGCGCGACCAGCGCAGTAGTCATTGTGGGCCAAGGCTAGTATAGTGCTTTACTCAAAAATGCAAGTACCTAATCTAAATAAAACTAGCAAGTAATTTAAATAATAAATATATTAATGACTAGAAATTTAATTAAAATGACAATTATGAAAAGTACAGTTACTAAAATTCAACACCGACTTTCCCTGTTTGATATTACTAATTTCGCATTTGATTTTTTAAAACGTTGTAACGTCAAAATAGCGGCCAGCAAAATTTTGCCGGCCGCTCCTTGAAACAGAACGGCAAGGTCGACTTTGCTCAAACAAGGTTGTCAAAATAATGACCACATTACATGCATTTTTGAGTAAAATAATAATAAAAGTGCTATTGATTTTGAAAATTTCAATGTAGACGAATTCAGGACAACTCATTTCCACGCTCGCGCACGCACGTCGGCGGCGTCGCAACGGAGCAAAGGAGCAACGGATTGAAGTGATTTTTTTGTTAAGGGAGTGGGAAGTGTCATATACTGCTAATCAGAATAGCCCAATTTGGGATAGGGATCTGGAGAAAATTTATGTTCATGCACCACTCGCTCTCACGACGTTAACAAAAATTACGTCCACGCGGGGGAAACCGTGGGCAAAAGCTAGTGTCAAAATATTACTTATTAGTAACTACTATGTACTTACTTTTATTTAAGATAGTTAATTGAGTATAATTATAACTAATTCCTGACACAATCTCGTAACTTTATTTCTACAAAACAAAACTATTCCTAAACAATACTTTATGATCAACTGCATAACTAATAAAAAAATAACTGAATAGGTTCAAAAAAGTTTATGGTTGTTATTGAGATACATATTGTTATGGTTGAGAGTGAATGACCATTGGAGGAAAAAAAAGCAAGGCGGGGCCCAACGAAAGTTGCTCCAAGACACTGCAAACAAAATTGACCTTAAAGGTGGTCAGGCTCCGTTGTCGCTGACTGTACATTACTGCAGTGCTGTAGTCTGTAATGACTGCGCTATCCTATCCACCGACGCTCCGTAACGCCAATAAATCGTACTGACTTATACTGTTTTTGCGCCTACATCAAAAAATCCTTACTTGAATTAGCGGAATATGAATCCGTGTAGGCTAGCGAAGCGGGAACGAACTTGCGATGCCCGCGGGAGCGCCGGATTGAAACTCGACGCCCGCGCCGCCGCGCCGCCGCGCCACGCCGACGAGAGTCCCAGTCCGATCGCTGCTAGTTTGACGCCGGTGACGAGCGGCGCGCGGGCTGTTCGAGATGAGATACACATTTACTTATAAACAGGGTGTAACAAAATTGGTGTAGGCCCCGTTAACTGGGGCTTCTACTCATTATACTGAACAACTTTTGTTCTACGACTTTGCTGAAAACGTAAAAACATTTTTTTACTCTTCATACAAATCGATCAGCCGATAGACCGATTTTGTGCATTTTAATATGGAGGGTCCAAATTTTTTTTTGAGAATAGCCTATAGGGTTCTTGGGGAAAGTTGTTCAGTATGACGAGTAGAACCCAGTTAACGGGACCTACACCAATTTTGTTACACCCTGTATAAGGTCTAACAAAATTAGCCAAAACTATTTTAACTGGTGCTTCTACCCATGAAACTGAACAACTTTCCCCATGGAACCCATAGTCAAATTGCAAAAATAAAATTGGCTCTCTCATACTAACTCGATCAGCTGATCAGCCAACTTAGTATGGGAAGTTCAATTTTTTTTTTTGAGATTTGCCTGGGTTACATGGGGAAAGTTGTTCAGTTTCATGGCTAGAAGCACCATTTAAAATAGTTTCAGCTAATTTTGTTAGACCTTATATAAATACTTAATTAATTTAGATGTTTTATTTCCATTGTACTGTTAAACACGACAAGGCGCTACTACGGGTAGCAATCTCATAATTCTAAATTAATTAATTTAGAATCCCATGCTAGCAATAAGGTTTTCGTATTTCTGATTTGTAGTGAAATTGCTAGAACCGATTTGAATCAAATTTAGAAAAGATTTCTTAAATAAATGTCACCTTTCCTAATTTCATATTTTTAAGAGTATTAACGAGAAGTATGGGAGATAATATCTCCCATACTTCTCGTTAATTTCTGTTCTTATTAACTCTTAAAATATTCCATATATTTATTTATTTATTTATTTGATAAACAAACACTTACGGTCTAGCCAAACGTGAATGTTACAAAACAAAAAATATTATTTGCATATTAAAAATGAATGAAAACAGCAGTAGGAATGTAGGATAAAAAACAAATATAATATCTTATACGGCCATATCTGTAAAAACTCTAACAGTGGTAATATCTGTAATATAAACAAAGGTTTCTCCAAAATGACGCTCAGGTAATTTATCAAGTTTACGCAATCGAGAAATCTATAATAATATGCTAGTACCTCCCATACAAATTGAATGACGCTCCCTTTGCGAGAGAAAAGTGCTAAGACGTTGTTGGCGGACGTTTTCAATCCCTGAAACAGGATAGGTACCCAGGTAGGTCTCGAATATTCACCAAAGATGCTGCCTGAGGACATAAAGAATTCGAAAATTTCACTTCACAGTTAAGAGCTCAAGTTGACGTAGAAGAAAAACCTAAACAAACGAATCTTTTAAAACCATTTAATCATTTTATGTACTTTACATTTGATACTGAATCATTAACCACCTCCTTGGCGTAATGGTTAAGGCCATTAGCTTCACATCAGGAGGACGCGGGTTCAATTCCTGGTGCAGTCTGACTTTGTAAGACTCGCGGTTTGGTTGGTGGAAAGGCTTTTAATAAGTCCGCCTGGCTAACTACCACCATCTTATCTAAGTCTTGCCGCCAAACATCAATGCCAACAACATCTATGTGTTCCGTCTTAAAGATAAGATAGCCAGTTTCCCATTGCGTTGGGGAATCTTGGTAAGCCCATTCCATCTTCGACATTATCGTCACTTACCATTAGGCGAAGATTATGCAAAGGGCTTGCCGATTCTAAATTTGAAAAAGCGTGTGGCACTCGGGGACTGCCGCGGTAAAGCTATTGCATAGCATTTTTTATTAACTTATGCAATTATATATTTTTTTTATATATGCAGTATTAATTCACTATTTTTTGATGTTTTACTGTTTTCGTGTGCTCCTTTTGATTAAAGGACCATATATTATAGTTTTTAACTTTTTAACAGTAACTAAAAAGTTCAAAATGGCAGCCACTTTTTTCACTTCTGACAACGAATTCGTGATAAGGGACCTCAGGGACCCCCAGATATCGATTTCGGAAGCAATTAGTCCAGTAACTAAAAAGTTAAAAATGGCGGCCACTATTTTCAATTTGGGGAACGGATTTTTGATAAGGGACCTCAGTCAGATATCGATTTTGGAAGCAATCGGTCCAGTAACTAAAAAGTTCAAAATGGTGGCCACTTTTTTCATTTCGGGCAGTGGATTCGTGATAAGGGACCTCAGGGACCCTCATATATTTATTTTGGAAGCAATCGGTCCAATAACTAAAAAAAATCAAAATGGCTGCCACTTGCGGCTAGTCCTTGGGAGGCGCGGGATGTTTATGTAATAAATTAACACTAAGAAAGTTACACCAGTAAAATTGACTAAGTCCTTTTAGTACCGCAAATCGCAAATAGATGGCTCTGTTAGTTTTTTTAGAACGAGGGGTGTTTTCGTTATGGAATTTCTTGATTCGGTCGCCGCGCTCAAAGCCCGCGATAAAAGCTATGCAATAGCTTAATAAAACTCCATACAGTACCACGTTTTCATGCAGTACCTACAGAAATTTGGTCAGTATTATAAAGAGATGCTGTACATAACGGTATCTGCACAAGCGGGAAACCAGGGCATCAGCGGTCCGGAGTCGGAGTCGGAGCCGCAGGGAGGCGTATTTCCAATCTCACCTCAGACAATGGCTCTAATGAAAGCCGGGGAAATAAAACTTGAATGTAACGGGAGGTTTCAATTTGGACGCACATAGGGTTGCCATTATTTATTTTACACTGCTCAACATTGCCTAGGGATATTTAGAAAACTAGGTTTTTTGAAAAGCTATAAAAATACTTAGGAAATGTGTAGGGTAGAAACTTTTAAAATGCGAAACCGCTTTATTTACCGTCTCAGTTCTTTTAAATTGGTTTCGTTACAAATGGCTTTTTTACAAAGGCATTGATACTGAAAAATGGGCTTTTCTATTTTCATTGCAGATTGTATGAAATAAATAGAAAAAAGCGTCGGTGGCTCAACCGGTAACGACTCGGTCCATCTAACCAGAGGTACCGGGTTCAAATCTGGACGGCCAACGTACCAATGAGTTTTTCAAAAACTTACGTACATATACTTACCGATTGCTTTAAAGGTGAAGGAAAACATCGTGAGGAAACCTGCACACGCCTGCGAAGAAACTCGAAGGTTGTGTGTGAAGTCGACCAACCCGCACTGGGCCCGCGTGGTCGACTAAGGCCTAATCGCCCTGATTCAGGGTAGGCTCGAGCCCCTCGGTGGGGACGTATATGAGCTGATATAATAAATAGAAACCAATATTAATTTTTCATGCGTAAATCGTATATGTATAAAATCAACTCAAAACTAAATTTTAAAAATATACTACTTGCTTTTCTTGTGTCTTTCTACCCTACACATGACCTTAGTAATTTGTACAGCTTTTCAAAAAAACATGTTTCGTATAAAAAAATCTATAAATATCCTTAGGCAATGTTGAGCACTTTTTTTACATATTTCAGTGACCAATACATATATACGATTTCAATCGCTTCTTAATAATAATCACGTGACACGAGCCTGACGGGCTTTTGCGTCACGCAAAGAGTAAGTAAAACATTTATTTGCAGAATATTGGTAACAAAAGTTGTATTTGTACATATATACAGGGTGGGCCAAAAGAAGTCATCCGATGTTGTTTGGCTCTCTTTTTTTTCTAAATGAAAAACTTCGATTCTGTTTTTTGATTATGTTTATATGAACCTTTAGAATTTTATTGGTCAAGTCGAGAAGATTATATCGGCCAAATGGGCGCCGTTTAAATTATTGCCATAATGGCTTGTTTTATAGCATTTTTCATCACTTGGGCGAGAACTTCGGGCGACAGATTCTCGCACTCGTGTCGAATGTTGTCCTTGAGGGCTTCTAGAGGCTCGGGTTTGTTCACGTAAACACGAAACTTCAAAAAACCCTACAAAAAAAGTCTGGAACGCTAAAATCGGGCGATCTTGCGGGCCAGTGCAAATTGCTAAAACGAGAGATGAGGCGACCCGGGAACGCTGCCTTCAGAATATCGGTTGTGGCTCGCGCAGTGTGTGCTGTTGCTCTGTCCTGTTGGAACCACATGTTCTTCAGTCCTAATTCGTCCAATTGCGGCAGATGGCCCTATAGCGCGTACCGTCCACTGTTGTCGTTTGGCCAGCGGCATTCTCGAAAAAAAATGGGCCGATGACTCCTCCAGCGTGAACAGCGCACCATACAGTCACTTTGAGCGGGTGTAATGGCTCCTCGTGCATCACTCGTAGATTTTCGGTGTTCCAGAAGCGATAGTTTTGCTTGTTCATGTACCCGCTGAGATGGAAATGAAGCTCATCGCTCATTATGATTTTGGTCGAAAAATCGTTCACTTCTTCCTCGAGATTGAGGATGGCTTAGGCGTAGGTTACGCGCATTTAGCGGTCAGCAGGCAGCAGTTGATGCACGGACTGGACTTTGTACGGGAACATGCGCAGGTTTTTGACCAAAATTCGCCTTAGGGACGTCCGGCTGATCACTAATTGCGTGGCACGGCGTCTGGTCGATGTTTCCGGCGACAGCTCGACATCCTCGGCAACAGCGGCGATATTCTCGGCAGAACGGGTGCTCCGGGGCCGGCCATACTTTTCAACGTCTCGTATGGTCCCATACTCTTCAAGGTTGGTAGCCAAACGGCGCAGTGTTTGCGCAGACGATGTCGGTCGGCCGGGGAATCGGCGATGGAATTCGCGCTGCGCCAACACCACAGACGAATTGTTACGCAAAAAAATGGACACAATTATTCCGCATTCTTGGGCAGTGTATCGCTCCGTGGCTTGTTCACTTATATTTCTTCATCTGTCTAGTCCACAAATGTCAAAACTGATTTGACTTTGGCGGCCATTTGCAAAAATGAGAGCATCTTGCAATAGGGTGATTTTTTTGGCCCACCTGTTATATAGTATTTTTAAAGGACTAATAATGATAATTAAAGATTGTAAATAATTTAGTTTCCTTTATTTTCCAACATAAACTGTTGAGGGTCACCTGGATCTCGAGTTTCCATACCAACGTAGTTCCGCAACTACATTTTGGATTGAATCCAAACTTTGCAAATACATTGAGTAGACACATATCGATGTTTTAATTAGTTGTCGATGTACTAATAGAAAACGGAATAAAATAAGAGAAATTTCAAACTTTCAGTACAAAACTGATTAAGGCCTTCGTTTAGTAATGTTTAAATTTACTACGATGAAAATTAATTACAAACATCGATATATTTGCAAAGTTAGGATTCAATCCGCATGTTGTTTTTGTATTAAAGTTGAACTACTTTTGTATAGAAACTCGAGCCTCCTGGGGACCCTTGATAAATTGTATTGAGAAATACTGTTTTGTACATGTTTCTCGTTTCTCCTGCAGTTCTCTAGGTAAAATATTGATTATTTTTGGTTATATTATGTAAAAATGAGTTCTCGTTATTCTTTTTTTCGCGCATTTTCGCTGCAAAGTGTGTAAACGCTGCTACAATTTTATAGTTTTGACTAATCTCACCTTTCAGCCTATTCGCTGCCCGACCTACCATATGCATCGCCACTGTACCTGTTTCAAAGGTAAAAAAACCTAACCACCCCGGGAGTGCCAACAGAAATGAAAACTTTAACAAAATTTTTTTATAGTTTTAAAAGTTTTGACCCTGCGAGTATTCCTGGTAAGGTGACGGTGTCGCGAGTTCAATGGGTTTTTTTTTCATTTTAAAATTGCCCAACTTTTTACTTTAAGGAAAATACACAACACGTGGACTACGCAGATACAAAAGTGATGTGTCAAAATACTAAGTTACTCGCACAAGAGAACACACTGCGCACAAGCGCTCCCCCCCCCCCCCCCCCCCCCCGACCAACCCGATTTTTATTTTGGGGTGTAAGTAAACCTTTTTTGTATTATTATCAATTTGAGTGCGTTTGGCTGCAACTCACCTGGTGGTAAGTGCCGGCCGATGCAGTCGAGGATGTAACACGCAAGCTCATATTGTGCTTGTTCACTCTCATCTTAAAGATTCCTAAATTTTACGAATCGGGCAGTACAGAACCGGCGAGGAATTCCACTCAACTAAAACTTAGCACATGACAGATCATAATGACACTTCTCTTTGCATTACAATCTAGTAATACTTTTTGTAATGCAGAGAGAATAGTAATATCCATCAAGTAATCTAGTAATACTTATCTCACAGAACATAACCCTATTTTGTATCTTTGCCTGAACAATCACAGCAATATTTCGAATTTTGTACGTACTTTGTAACTGCTTAGTTGCTCTCAGTGGCGGGATCTTTGGAAAGAAAAAATACTTTTCAATACAGTCGCTCGAAAAGTGGTAATTTTTATGTCAGTCAAGTGTGCGCAACATTTATTTTACCGCACAAGTGAGTTTAATTTACCACTTTTTTTAATATCTTGCTCGGAGGAACAAGACATTTCCAGAAAATGAAAAATTTAAAAACCAAAGATACAGAATCTTTTAAAGACTATTGAAAGGAGAATTTTAAAAGAGATTGGTTGTAACTCCGTGAGGTTAGTACATAACGCTAGCTGATTAGATTCTCTTTGGGTTATATCTTTGTGAAGAAAGGAGAATAAATATGAATGAAGCACATAGGTTACAGAAAGGAACAGGTCACCTTTTCCAAGGAGGTTTTAATGCTTACATTAATATTGTAATATTAAAAAATAAAAAGATGTGTGGCACTCGGGGACTGCCGCGGTAAAGCTATTGTATAGCATTTTTATCAACTTATCCAATTATGATTGTTTATTTATTTTTAATTTATGCAGTATTTACCAGTACCATATAGTCCTTGGGGCGCGGGATGTTGATGTAATAAAGAAAGTTCATCATTAACATCATCATCCTCCATCATCATTCGCCATCATTAATCGCCATTATCAATCGCCATCATCATCCGCAATAATCATCCGCCATCATCATCCGCCATCATCATCCACCATCATCATCCGCCTCGTCATCCGCCATCGTCAATCGCCATCGTCAATCGCCATCGCCATCGCCATCATCATCATCATCATCATGATGGATAGATAGATAGCACTGTAAGTTTTTTAGAACTCAATATTTTTTTTTTGGGGTGCCAGGTTTTATTTTCGTTACGAAATTTCTTGATTCGCTCCCATCAAAGCCCGCGATAATAGTTATACAATAGCTTAAAACTTATGCATGCGTACGTGTGCCTAGCTAAATTAAATATCGCGCAATTTTTGTAAACTAAATTGTGTTATTTTGAATACAAACAAAATTATGAATATACATGTAATAAAAAATTTAGGTACTTATAATATAATTACTCTCCGGAATTCAAAAGGAGCCAAAAGTCGCGTAAAATTAACTTTGGTTGCCGAAACCTTGAGTGTGTATTTAATTTTTCTGTAACGGACATTTTTTATTTAAACAGTTTTCTCACAATGTATTGAAAAATGTTGTATGATACATGGGTGTAAAAGAAAATAACAAACTCGTGACGATGATAAACCCTCGCCTGCGGCTCGGGCTCACAAATGTTACTAGTTTGTTATTGACCTTTTTACTACCCTTGTATCATCAATAACTATTATCTACTCTCATATCGTAAAGTTCGCATTATCAACTTCAAAACGATTTTATATTGGCATACCTTATAAACACAATACCGTAATTTTAAAAAAATACATTAGAACATTATTTTGTTAGATAAATAATGTTATAATGTAATTTTTTTTCCCATTACGATACAAGTAAGAAAAAAATTTCGTGGGATTTTTTTCTTACTCTTAACTTTGATCTTTGTATTTTAGTTGATTCCATCCCAATTAATGAGATTAGATAAAGTATTGTATGAAACTGCACATAATTTGGTCTTAAAACACTCGTGTAATTCTATAAAAAAACTCGCCTACGGCTCTTTTTTTTAACTTACACTCGTATTTTAAGAACCCTTATTATGTAACAGTTTCATAAACTACTATTAATTAATTAATTAAGGTACCCTAAAAAGGAATAACTTCACAGAAAGCAACCCTAGCCACGGCACAAGTAGAGTCGCAAGACTCATAAATAAAACTTTGCACAATCGATCGGTGTCCCACTGGTGGGCCGCCCCGCCGCCCCGCCGCCCCGCCGCACCGCCATCGCCACGCCACGGCACGGCACCGGGACGATTGGGAAGCTCCAAATTAGATTTCACTGTTTGTTATATCAGTGGACAATCCTACGTCATGTTTATGTCAAGTACCTGTGTAGCATGACGACGTACTTACCTACGTACACAGCACCTACACATTTTTTTTTACAATTATTGCTGCTAAAAGTTAGGTCTGTGTCTTTAAGGTTGAAATTCTGTAAACCAAACAAATAAATAATATTATTTTTAATTAATGAAATTTTTATTTAATGTATTTTTTATTTACAGGTAAGAAAATAAAAACATCACGTGCCGTCTGCATTGAAGGTAATTAACAATGAAAGCCTTAAAAACTTTCTATCTCAGTTGCATAAAAAGTACATGGGACAACATAAAGTTGCTCGTTAATTAAATGAACATAATTGCGAAAGAACTTAGCGGTTTAATAGCACTTGCGGGCGTACTCTGCGAAATAAACGTAGTAAAACCTAATGTCCTACCTGCAGTACACTTATACAGTGAAGTTCTTTATATAGGACGCTGGGCTGCACTGTCAACTTTTAAACAAAACTGTTTCTTTCACGCTCTGCGGTTCATTCAATCCGAGTGGATTTTAAGTTTGGCAATTATTACCTACTTTATTTTCTATTGTATGGGTGACTTAGTAAATCCTTACTTAATTTATACATGTGAAAATGTGTTTGTTTGTTACCTTTTCACGTTTCAACACCTTGATCAGTCATGATGAAATTTGGGATGCTGGTAGCTTGGGTCACTGGGAAGGACATAGGCTTTTTTATCCCGTGAAAATAGCATAGTCCGATGCAGTTTCTGAGGGATTTGTAAAAATACACTTTTTTTGGTCAATTTCTTTAATATCGCAACGGAGGGAACATTCCCTCTTGTATATCTACCAGATACGCTAAACTACCAGGTTTATGATATAGCGTCCACACTCACCGACAGCAAGGTCATATAGTGAGGGCCACTATTCCTGCCAACACCATAAGGAGAAGACAAGGACCAGTTAGGGTAGGTCTTGCCACCAAGACGCTTGTCCCGGTACTCTGCAAGGCGAGTGCCTCGTGGAAGAGAACCACTACCTACTATCCAGGTAGGTCCCGGAGCTGTAGGCGCGCTCTCCTCCCGCGGCTTTCGCTGCTGGCGGTTCGATCCCCGCTCGGGACGCCAGAGAAGCTGGCTCCCACATATCCGGTGTGGTACCGGAGCTGTAGGCACTCTCACTTCCCGGCGCTTATCGCACCTTTCCAGACTTACTCTTACGCGGCTGGATCGGCCGGAGCAGTACTAGCTTAGCTCTTCTTGCTCACCAGGCAAGTGCCGGAGATGCTTCCCTGCCAGTAATTAAACCAGCAGTTCCGCTTAATGGACAACTCACGTGCTCCGCGTTGTTTCCGCCCATAGCCCACGTGGCCGGCTACGACAACACTATAGTTGCACGCGGGGAAGGACGCCTGGACGCAACGTGCTTGCCAGGCAACAAACATTGCCCAACCCCTGCAACTAACCACATACCACTACGAGTCCATGACCCAGTCGGGGGACCAACCAGCCAGAGTGCCGAAGGCGATAGATCCAACGGCAGGCAAGCGGTGGGCTAACCCCGACCCCGTAGTACTCTGATCCAAACAGCCGGCCCCGTAGTTCCGGCTGCGACCTCCACCTAGCCGGGTAGCTCTAGGCAGAGGGAAAAACGGAACGGAACAATGGATTGTTGTGATTTTTTGTACAGAGATGGTTGAGGGGGTGGGAAATAAGATAATTTACTAATTATAATATCCCAAAATTGTTCCCGAGGGATCTGGGGAAAACTCATTTCTACGCTCGTAAACATCCGCGTTGCAACGGAGTAACGGATTGAAGTGATTTTTTGGATATAATTGGTTGAGAGGGTGGGAAGTGACATAGACTGCTTATAAGAATAGCTCGATATGCTTCCTGAGGGATTTGGGCAAAATGCATGTCCATCCACGCTTGCGAGCCGGTTGCGGCTCGCGCACCACTCACCCTCAAAGACAGTTAACAAATGGTACAACCTCGCTGTGCACATAGGATTTATTTGATGACAAAACTTGTCTGAAATCTGACCATTTTTTTAAATAAATAATTTCCATTCAAAATAGATGATCCCTAACCTAGTCAAATAATATGCTAATTTTATGTCTATCAAACACCCACTAGCTTCTTAGCTTCTAGCTTCTTGGTACCCAAAATACGTGAACTGGTTGAGATAGATCAGTTGAGATAGATCAGTTGGTTGATGGTGACTGTACTTACAATCCGTGGATGACAGAACTTTGGGATTTTCCCTACGCTCAAAACAATATGTTTTTCTGTCAGATAACGACTGTAACACACACATTATATTAGTCATGTGAATTCCCGAACTAAAAATATGTAAACATAAAACTTTTTAGATAAGAGTGGTCGGCATAGGTACATCGCATTTATTAAGGAAAACCAGACTTCAATAACAAGAGATAAATAACTTACGTGGACATTTGATAGTTGTTTGAAAAACGGTCTTAAAAATATGCAATTTAAAAGTAAAAAGGACCCTAGGTCAGTCGGGCCAATGGAGAAAGAAAAGATAAGCGAGAGAGAGGACCTACTTGGAATCTGAAGATTGTCTGAAAATTTCATCGAAATCGGTCCAGCCGTTTTGGAGTCTATAAGGAACATTTTTTTTTCCTTCACATAACACAGAGATAGACTGGATTCAAGTGCTAATAACTACAGCCTCCCTGATATAATAAAAGGATTTGAATGTAAATCACATGTTAAACGCTCATAAGAATTAGAAATGATTTGAACGATTAAAAATTATTCAAAATGATTACAAATCAAATCATTTTTAATCCTTTTTAATGATTTTGTTTAATCAGGGCTGTGATTAAAATAACTAAAAAAGAGATTATAAGGTTTTCTTATTTGTTTACTTAGCTTAAGTAATAAAAATATGTATCGTTTATTTAAGTAAATAAACTTTAAACAAAAAAAAATGTTATGAGAAAGTGGTAGCCCTAGTTTTGATAAGCATTGCTATTTAAACGGAGACGGAGGGTCGAAATGATTCATATTGTTGCAACCATTCCGGTCAAATGGAGTCCCAAAAAAAAATATGTATCAATTGTGGCCGAAGTTACGACTTTAGCCCTTTTTGGAGGTGGTGCAGAGACTGCGGAATAAATAAATTTATCGAGGAGGAGAAGAAAAAAAAAAAAAAATAAGTGTTAATCTTCCGTTCACACATCATGAATTTCGTGTCTAACATTTTTTTTGGTGTTTGTCTAAACGTACTATCCTCATAGATAGCAGTGAGAAGCCAGTGCTGTCGTTAGCTGGTAAAGATATTGAGTAAGTTAGTATTCTCAAGAACCTGGAAGCTATTATCGATCCGACTCTGCAATGATCTGAGAACAACCGGACTATACGCTGTTATCGCCGATTCCGGGTACATCAATGTACAAGAGCTCTTTTCTTGTCCTTGGAGTTGCTTTCTGGAACTTTGTGCCACCTGCTGTTTCAACTGCTGCTTCCCTGGATGAATTCAAGACGATGCTACAACCACTTACTTGCTATTGAGCAAGCTAAGTCGCGAGTGCATAGTTTCTGGTGTGTGATGTGCTGGTAGGGCTGTCAAGTGTTATATGATACAATACTTTTTGTAAATCGTTTTGTTTCTGTTTTTTTAAATGCCATGAGTTTTATATTATTTTTGTCTTTATTTTAAAAAAAAAGGTTGAGCTAAAGCTTTTGTATTTTGTAATGATAAAGCCTACTCGAGGGTAAGCAGGCTAAAATCTTAAAATATTAAAAATTTTAAATACAGAACATAATTATAAAAAGCGTCTGATTATGGAATCTATGTAAATGGAGAGGCATCAAGATTTAATTAATAAAAGGAAAGATACAGAAACCATAGATAAGATCTACCATGATTTAATTAAATTAAAATAATCTTTAAAAAGTACCGTTGTTACACTTTCTTGGTTAATTAGTTGGAAATTTAAATTTGCGTTTGTATTCATGTAATTTCAAAATTTGTAATTGTAAGTGTCTTTTAAACTTTATGATTATATTTATGTAGTTCAAAATTGACAACCCTGGTTATCTGGGTAGGTGATTTGAATGACTGACTGTATAATTTGTAATATTACCAACTGTACATAAGACCAGTGTTAGCACACGGTTTTGGCTGTCAGTTGACCAATAATAAGATTTATGAACGCATTGTTCATGTGACTTTATAATTTCTTAATATTATAGTGTTTTTTAACTAACGTTAAGATAATTAAAGTTAATGAATTAATTAATTAAGTTACATAGTTGGACTCACATGAGTTTATTTATTTTAATATGGTTCCAAATTTAACGGACAAAACAGGTTATAAGTATTCACCGCTATAACCTGTCCTCAGAACATTTTTTTTTGTTTAAAGTTTATTTACTTAAATAAACGATACATATTTTTATTACTTAAGCTAAGTAAACAAATAAGAAAACCTTATAATCTCTTTTTTAGTTATTTTAATCACAGCCCTGATTAAACAAAATCATTAAAAAGGATTAAAAATGATTTGATTTGTAATCATTTTGAATAATTTTTAATCGTTCAAATCATTTCTAATTCTTATGAGCGTTTAACATGTGATTTACATTCAAATCCTTTTATTATATCAGGGAGGCTGTAGTTATTAGCACTTGAATCCAGTCTATCTCTGTGTTATGTGAAGGAAAAAAAAATGTTCCTTATAGACTCCAAAACGGCTGGACCGATTTCGATGAAATTTTCAGACAATCTTCAGATTCCAAGACGGTCCTCTCTCTCTCTTATCTTTTCTTTCTCCATTGGCCCGACTGACCTAGGGTGCACGGAGAAAAAAATATCGTCAGAATAACTATTCAAAGTTTATAGTTAAATTAGTTAAAAGACGTATCGTTAATATAGCCAACTGTTTCGTCAAACTAAGGATCTGTATCGCTGAATTGGCTATACAGATCCTCAATTCTAGAAAACAGTTGACTACATCAACGATACGTCATTTAACTAATTTAACTATAACTTTGAATAGTTATTCTGACTATATTTTTTTCTCCGTGTGCTTTTTATATTAATAATATGTATGTTGCAGTCGTTATCTAACAGGACAAAGTATTATTTTGAGAGTAGGCAAATTCCGACGGAAGTACGGTACTGCTATTGGTATCTGGCAATTGCATGACACCACCTCGTGGTCAAATAATATAAGTAAAATAGTCTTTTTCTTTCTAATTTAGAGGTAAGGGTTAATTTTAAGGGTCTTAGGAAATGAAAATGTAAAAAAAAATACATAAAAGTTATGCAAATTTAAAATATGCGACATTAATACCGTAGATAAGTTTATATAGTTCAGGATCGTGTATAAAGATATGCATAGAGCTACTGTTTCGTAATTAATGTTTTACTTAAGAAGAAATAGGTCATAGATATAATTATAGAGTAATTTAGGTTTCTTCTTTGTTTGCTAGTGAAAACTGCCAATGTTTTTATGTTATTATTTATTATCTCGAGTTGTAAAAAGATTTCTTTGTTTCTGAAACTTTATATGTGTAATTAGACATTATCTTCATTAAGTTTTTATAGAGTGTATAGACTTCATTTGTGACATTTGATGTGTATTTTCGTTCATTCTCTAAAAAGCTACAAAATTTGCGAACTAGTCACAGATTTGTAAGCTCTCAGATACCATAAAATTCACTATTTATCAACCATTATGATTCAGCATAGAACGATAGCCATCCAACACATTAAATGGTCATTCTTTAGCGCCTACATGTTTTAGAATATCAAAATCCACTGAATATATGTTATGAACCTGATGTGATGTCTTGTTTACGAAAATGCCATTACTCAGCCATAATAAATCATTTCGGATAACATCTGTGTTTCATTTAACGCTCCCTGTACAATTATAAACAGTGCGCATGGTTAAATTTTTTATAAGAATTTTCTAGTTGTTTTCTTCTAATCTTTTGATGCGCACTCACAGAAAATCTCGTCGAGTTTAGTTAAGTCCTTACTTTTGGATCCGAATAAATTCTGAGGCATACATTATTGCATGTAAGTACCAAGAATTCAACATCTGGTGCGGTCGGGCAGGCACAAGTTACAAACAATTTACTAGTTAGACTTACGTAATTCTAAAGTACCAACGAATACATTTACTTACATTTACATTTACTTTAGAATACATATTAAGTCCATGGAAAAATTTCTAGTTCAAATAATCGGATTTGTATGGGAAATACCTTATTCTGATTTTTGCTGAAACAATTTAACTACAAGATAAAATAGGCATTATTAAGTTTAATTGGATGTGAGGCCTCTTTTTATATTTTTGTGCCCAAAATGGGACCATTATGTACTCTTCTCCTTTTAACACCTGTTAAAACTCACTTTTCTACTATGGTGGCAACCGTAGAAAGGCAGTGATAAAAAATGTGTACAAAATAAACAGCTGAAGATAATGTCAAAGTAACAATTTTCCAATTACAAACTGTATCCAAATGTTGAGTTGTCACCGGCAGTTTGAGCGCTATTAGAGACTGTAGGAAATAAGCATATATTTTTACCCTACTGCGCTAGAAGAAGGCTTATGTTTTTTTAATGTATGATTATTTCTTTTTTTGGGACGCTCGCGCTCTGTAGCCTACATGGATTTTGTAGTGCGAGATGTCGTTAGATTCGTCTTGATCCCGTGAGTGTTATTGGATACATTTTAGCCGATTGGCTACAAAAGAAAGATTAAGTTTTATTGCAGTCGGGTTTTTAATTTTTTAATAAATTCCTAAAGTTTTTAGTTTTTTAGACTCTGTTAGTGTAACAGAAACGAATCCTATAAAAGTCTCAACTTTGGTTTTTAAGCTATCTATCACAACATGGTCTTCACTTCTGCGTCTGTCGTACGTACCTAATTATAAATGATGGAAACTATTGAACTAATTGTTAATTGCAATGTATTAAAAAAAATGGCAGTATGGAGTTTTTTTATTATTTTCAAACGACTAAGAAGCGAGTGGAATCTTCTAGGTTCGCTAGGTACTTCCACCCGGTGAAGAAGGTATTGTGATGGAAAAATTCGAAGTTAAGACTTTGTCGGGGATCGTTTGTCTTACACTAAAAATAAAAGTTTGAAAAACTTACAACCGACTTCAAAATGAAATTCACTCAAAGTATGAAATAATATTATTATACTTAAATACACAACATTAACCAACAATAACGAAATCGAAGGCGGGTACGAATTAAATTATGGGCTTAAATTTTTTTTGAGGTCGGTACCAGCACACAGTTACTTACGTATTAAATGTTTTAGATTCGATGGCATTGCTGACACCGACCTCAAAAAAATATTTAAGCCCCTAATTTAATTCGTACCTACCTTTGATTTCGTTATTGTTGGTTAATGTTGTGTATTTAAGTATAATAATATTATTTCATACTTTTGAGTGAATTTCATTTTGAAGTCGGTTTTAAGTTTTTTTTAAACTTTTATTTTTATTTTCTTTATTTTTAGTGATAATGCTATCTATCTAACTACGTTAAACCTAATCACCTACTCACCAATAGGAATTATCAAATCATAATACAAGTGTTTCATTAACAGATACAAAGTCCTGTGGCTTCCATCATCATCTCAGCAGATGATGATGGACAATTGAACTCCATAACATGGAAGTTATGGAGTTAATCGTCCATCATAAGCTTATCTGAATAACCTCAAAGAATACAACCTATCGGTCTGCATATACCTACGTATATATCCATGTATAATATTGAAAGAATTTTCTTCCAATTCCTAACCGTTAAGGAGTAGTACCTTCCTTCATCAGCTTATCAACATGAGATGATGACTAACAGACGCAAGTGTTTTAATAGCTTTAGAAAACATATGAATCACGTAATAAGTGCCTACGTAATGAGTAATTTGAGGGTTTCTCTCGATTTCCCTGGGATCCCATCATCAGATCCTGACTTGGTGACAAAGGGACACCCTCGAGAGTATACTCTTTCGAATGTGAAAATAATTTTGAAAATCGGTCCACAATTGACGGAAAAATCGGTGAACATACATTAAAAAAATATACATAATATATAGGGGGCACACCAGAGGTCGTTAAACAAGATTTAGATATTTTGCTTCCCCGTCTTGGAGGGCTGGGTCTGAAGGTTAATCCGTCCAAGTGTGAGTTTTTTGGCTGTGGGCCCACTTCCTTCACTTCCTTGCCTACTTTCAAGTCCTTGCTTCCTGGCCTCCAGGAGTTGTCAGAAACCTCATTTAAGCTCTTGGGGGCACCACTATTTCCAGAAGCCATCCCAGAAGCCATTGAAGCCAGAAGGAGGCTCCTCATCCTCGCCCAGGAGCGTCTTATCAAAATCTCTCCACATGTTGCCCTGGTTTTGCTGAGAATGTGTTTCGCGGTGCCAAAAATCATGTATCTGCTACGAACCGCTCCGACATGGCTGTGCCCAAATGAGGTGTCCAGGTTTGACAATACTCTAAGGGATACAGTCGAAAGTATCCTTAATGTATCCCTATCCCAATATCAGTGGGATCGAGCCTCTCTTCCCATCCGTTACGGAGGCCTGGGTCTGCGGTGTGTGAGAGATGTCAGCTTGCCGGCTTTCCTGGCGTCCGCGCATGGCGTCACTGGCCTCGTCTCTAGTATTTTGCCTTCCCATGGAGACAGGGTTAGCATACCATTTGCTGCCGATGCTTTGGAGAGGTGGACGGCTCTCTTTCCGACCGAGGCGGTGCCGGAGGCGCCGCAGGTGCAGCGGTCTTGGGATGATGTCGGTGCAAGAGCTGTTCTGGCGAGGCTCATGAGTGCCGCTACAGGGACAGATTTGGATAGACTCCGGGCTGTGTCGAGAGTGGAATCGGGAGCGTGGTTACATGCGTTACCGGCCCCTTTTTGGGAACGCTCCTCGACAGTGACTCGATTCGGGTGGCGGTGGCTCTCCGCCTGGGCTGCGATGTTTGTGAACCACATAAATGCATCTGCGGGTCCATGGTGGAGGCGAACGGTCACCACGCGTTGGGTTGCTGTCGTTGTGCGGGAAGATTTCCGCGCCACCACGCTCTTAATGACATCGTTCGGAGGGCTTTAATATCAGCCAATGTCCCGTGCGCCTTGGAGCCCCCGGGTCTGTGCCGCACCGACGGCAAAAGGCCAGATGGCCTAACTCTGGTGCCATGGCAGAGGGGGAAGTGCCTGCTATGGGAAGCCACGTGCGTCAGCACTTTTGCCGCCTCGCACCTCAGCCGTACGGTGCGGAGGGCCGGTGCGGCTGCAGAGGTCGCCGCGGCCAAAAAGCGCGACAAGTACTCCGTCCTGGTGGACAAGTACGACTTTGTACCTCTCGCGTTTGAGACGACAGGGTGTTGGGGGACAGAGGCGATAGCCTTTGTTAAGGAGTTGGGGCATCGTATCAAGGAGAGAGGATCGGGGGTGCGTGCGGGGTAGTACCTGGCGCAAAGGTTGTCCGTTGCGATCCAGCGTGGCAATGCTGCAAGTGTGATGGGCACCTTTGCGCCGGGGATGACTCGGGGCGGACTCTTCGATTCCTAAGATTAGTTTGATGATTAGATTAGATGACGATGTAAATTTAATTAATTTATTTAATTATTTTTTTTATTTAATTTTTTAATTTATGTATACAGTAAATTAATTTTTAAATGTTATATTGTATAATAATATGTGTGTGATTTGACATAATGTTTTGACATATTTTTTATCATTATTTTCCATATTGACATGTTATTATTTAAATAAAAACGAAAAAAATACATACAGTCGAACTTAGTACCTCCTCCTTTTTGAAGTCGGTAAAAAAGAGTCTTAAAACTAAAAAATGAATGTATGCATGCGTGTGTGTGTGACTTTTGAATTTTTCGTTTGTCAGTCAGAAGATAATTTTCGAAAAACCTAAAAGCTTTTTGGTACAACCTTTCATTTGAAAAGAGTTTTGATGCATCAAAGTACTCGTCAATACAAATCTACGAGCCGACACTCGATGGGGTTGTGTCGTTTCATTGCGGAGTTCCTATGGCTACCTTCCAGCTCCAGCATCAGATCAGCTCCATGTCATCATAATATTTCATTCTTACGCGATATTACTGTGCATGCATAATTTCAGCTCAATTGAAAACCGGGAAGCGGGTCAAATTTTACTTACAAAATTTTACTACACACACCGGGACAGGTGAAACTAAATAAAAGCTTGTAAAAAACTAGTGATAAAAGCGTCGGTGGCTCAACCGGTAACGACTCGGTCCATCTAATCAGAGGTACCGGGTTCAAATCTGGACGGCCAATGTACCAATGAGTTTTTCAAAACTTACGTACATACTTACCGATTGCTTTAACGGTGAAGGAAAACATCGTGAGGAAACCTGCACACGCCAGCGAAGAAACTCGAAGGTTGTGTGTGAAGTCGACCAACCCGCACTGGGCCCGCGTGGTCGACTAAGGCCTAATCGCCCTGATTCAGGGTAGGCTCGAGCCCCTCGGTGGGGACGTATATGAGCTGTAATGATGAAAAAACTAGTTAAATTGTTTTTTGTGTTTTCAATACAATTGATAAGTTCAATTTAATTTTTCGTTCAGTGTTTTCATAGAAAACTAATTTCAGGCATTATTATTAACCTTAAAACCTAGCTTTTGTTCTAACTGACAACTTGTCAAAAAGTCGGTTCACTTTAACTCGCTATCGACGTTTGTATGAAAAGTCTAATTTTCGCTGTAGGTTCACAATCCTTTAGTAAAACTTATCGAGTTAGAAGAACTCACCGAGACCTACATTATTGATGTGTAACATCTTTGCTCTCGCTTTCCTGCAATTTGTGGGAGTGATTTCGTGAAATGGGACGAAAATGTGTAACAGGAAGTCGCGTTTTTTCAGGCTTTAAAAGCGCGGAAAAGGCAAAGGTATCTATGGCCATACAGCCTAGTCTGCCGTATCTTTGCCGTCCTTTTATAAAGTATTTTGTCACATGTTACACATCATATGCAAGTACTGTAGGTCTCGCTCGAATTTTTTTTTTAGCTGCAAGCACCTCCCATACAAACTCGGATATTTGTAAATATTGATCAAGTCTGATATAGTTGTCTTTTATTTGATACTCTAGGTAAGCGTATCATTGAATGTTGATGTCTGTGTATGTAAGCTGTACAATTTATTAAATGACTGATTGCCTCGTATCGACTCCGGGTCCTCACACTGACAACGCAAGCTCCATCGATAAAGTCAAGCTGAGAACGGCCCCGAGACACCCTATGAACACGTTGTGGCTTAGTGCATCAAAGGTTTGAAAGGCGGAACAGCTTTTTCACGAATAAGCTTTAAGCGAAACATCTCGGAGGCGAGATGCGAAGTAGGAACACGCACTCGACGCATTTGTACTACCTGTAGATAAACCCCCCCCCCCTCCCCCCACACACACTCACACGAACTGCTGTGGCCGGTCTGGAAGTCTTCAAGATCCGGCCATAGGTCGGACGTAGTAAAGATAGTTCGCGTGGTTTTACAGATGATGATAAAAACTGGTGCGAGTGTGGTGTGTCTCCTTCGACCTTGACTCACACGGGAATACCTCCTGAATGCTTCGGACGACGTTCATATACGCGTGACCGAGTCCAGGGGTTAATAAAACGATAATAAAGTTTGCCATCGAAATGATAAGAAGAAAAATGTTTAATGTTGTTTTTTGTATACCAGAGGTTTAAGGTTACGGGAAAAAGTATGAACAGAGTGGCTATCTTTGAATATAGTGGCTATACAATTTATTGCTATTGGTATATATATTTTATTCACGTAGGTACACTACCACCACGCGGAGAATTTTCCTTTTTCACGTCGCTGACGATACCGAAGTATACATATTAGTAATAAAATACAGTATCGACACTCCCTGCCGCTCTCTAGATTCCGACCTCACCCCCTCATCACCCAGATTGGTTTAAGTATGGTTCTCGTACGTCTAAAATTTCGCCGTGATTTTATTTGTTCCGTCATTTGTTTATAGAAATTTTATTTCTCGCCCGTTGTATGAAGTGTCCGGGGTGTGACGATACGCTTTTACTACCGCCATCTGTAGGAAATCTTTGAAACTATTTGCGAGACATGCCGCACAAGAGGGTAGGTAGGTAACGGAAACCGTACGGCTCAAATAGTTTTACGTGTGGTGACCAGATGGTATCTATCGTCGTTGTGTCGTAAGGAAGTGTTTTTCTGTGTAGGTACCTACATTGAAAACTAACGTCCGTTCTTCACTATTGGCATAGTATAATAAAGAGTGCTACGTACTATAGGGCTACATTTGTAAAAAAGGGTACCAGAAAATTTGTTAAAAACGTGAACTTCTCCAGTCAAATACACTCAATTTAAGTAGGTACATAAAAGTCACTCTTCCAAAACTTGCCTGCGAATTTAATTAAAACGATCTGCCTCCAAGACGAGTGAGTTGTGAAGTTATTTCTGAGTGGATGACAGTTGTAAAAGTTCGCCGTATCCTCGGCCACTTGCCGGCTCGTCTTGTGATTATTATGTATACGTCTCACTCATAACTAGTGACTTCGAGTTATGAACTTTCATCAAAGTTTTAAGACCAAGTCAAAACCATGTTAAAACTTGATTCCTCAGAATTTTAAAGATTATTTTTAAATTGAGGTTACCTTACCTTTATTACTTACAGAATTCTCAGTTTTTAATTTAATCATTACGTAGTGCTCGTTATTTTTGAACTTTTAGTGATTTGGACTTCATTAAATATCTAATTCATATAATTATTATCACGGATGCCTAATTGACTTAGAATACGATGTCACAAACCAGAAAATTTACAGCGCCATCTATTGGTACGTGTTCAAAGTACAACAGGAACGTAGCTGCCCCATTTACTAGAGGCAGCGAGCGCGAAGGGTGGAAAATGCGAAAAGCGACACCTGTGGAAATTTTCACGAAGTTCTTTTGCGTTACCGCAGACCTGACGGTCCGGGAACCGAAAAGAAAGCCGGGCAAAATGCAAGTCTCTTTCATTGTTTCACAATCTGACAAACATAGCGTTTCAGATAACGACAACAGTGAGAAGTCCATCTTTGTTAGATTTCATAGGAGTAAAAGAGACTTGATGTTTACCCGGCAGTCTTAGCAGTTAAGATAAGCAAGGTGTGTACTGTCGCTAGAAGGTGGAGTTGAAGTTTAGTTACTAGAGCAATTTGAAGATGGCGTAACTAGTTTATAATAATGATAAAAGTTCAAGAAATTACACATTCATTCACTGGTAATGTTGATCCGTACGAGTTCTGACCAATATTTGGCTTTTTAGATCTGGATACCAACTGTTAGTTAGAGTTATACCCATAAGCGTCCCCTCCTTAAGATACGAGTATACATCTAGAGTTGTCAGTGGGACTGTACAGCACAGTGCACAGTCATTAAATATGGTGCTTCTATCCAAGTACGTATGGTTTTGTTTTTGTAAGCGTCATTGTAATTTTTCTCATACAATACATGAAGGGATCAGTTCTTGGTTAAGTACATATTAGGAAACGGCTCTAACGATTTGAATGAAATTTTGTATATAGGTTTTGTTTTACATTAAAAGTCTATTTAGTTTAGTGTCATTCTACACAAAAATGATATTTTTAGTTTACATGCCTACCTATTAGACTCCGAGCAACGCGCGGTCGCCCAGTGCCCACTGCCCAGGTTCTACTGGTCTAAGTTCTAGCCCCTGGGGCCTGGGGCCTGGTCCCGGGAAGGTCAGGCCACACTCAACACTCGGGGGCCAAGTCTGAGTTGATAGAGGTTGTAGGGCTAGTGGATTGGTGAGGAACCCCGCTGCCAGAAGTTTTTCAATCTATACAATAAATGTAAGGTATCTGACACAGTTTAGCGACTGGCATCTAGTGATAGCAACCGGTCCCACGTGCCTCACGAAACACGGAAACAGTCGAGAAAATTCCACTACACAGTCAGACCCATCCAGGTGATGACTGTGCTTCAAGTCAATTAACCTACGTGATCGGCCCAACTACGCAAGTCACACTGAGCTACGACCGGTTCCCGGGTAGGTACCTGCTGTAAATTATCATAATTCTAGCTGTTGCCCGCGTCTCCGCCCGCGTAAACATAGAGGGTTCGCGGTGCGCGAGACGCAAGTGAATTACGTGCGGGGTGTTGCGCAGTGAGCGAGTCGAGCCGCAATCTATGATGCGCGGTGCGTGAGCCGCAAGCAGCTCGCGAAACTTTTTTCATCATAAACCTTCCCTGACGTGCGTACGACAATTCAATACAGTTAAGAACAAATTAGAAGAAGTTAATTGAAACACCGGGCCCTGACACATACAGTTATAAAAAAATGTTATATAAATAATTACAGTCAAACTACAAAATACTATAATATAAACATTTTTCTTACACCATTTAATAAATTTAAAGACAAACTTGTTGACTTGACAAAGCTTTATCCTTATCGGTCGGGCCGTTTTCGAGTTTTAGCTTAACTAACGAAGGCAATTAAATTTACAGAAGAAGCAATTAAATTTACAAAAGAAGCAATTAAATTTACAGAAGAAGAGAGAAGATTACTTAGTACTAACAATGCTTCACGCGGTCAATAACACAAATACCTTTGATTCGTAGCATACTTTGAATACCTACACGTACTTACTTATAATACATACGCCACTATATTTTTAACACTTGACGTTTGTTTATAGTATCAATTCAAATAGGAATTTTGTTATACGATGTCATTAATTTCAAGTATTATTATTTTGTTCTTCCTTATACCGCCAAAAAACTTATTGTGCAGTGCAACTTTCTAACAAAGAGTCCCCCTATGTTTTTTTAAAGGATTTGTCGAAAAATCTAAAGGTCTCCCCTGCTTTGATTTTCCTTAGTAATATTTATCGAAAACTCAAACGGCGATTTCGGCCAGACCAAACTGAGACAATTAGCGAAAATTACCTGACGAAGTGAATGAGGTTGAACACAATGAAACACTTGGTAGTGAACGTTCACAAATAGCTTATAGTTACTTTTGCAAATACCATACCACCCATACTTCGCTATTTTCTTCATACCGAACACCGAACACGGGGCTGAAATACCGAACAGTTCGATGAAAAACCGAACACCTGGCAAGCCTTTTGCGAACGAGGCGCGCAAGCTCATGGCAAAGTATATATATTAGTACTAACATACAAGTTGGACACTCCCTGCCGCTCTCTAGATTGCGACCTCAGCCCCTCGTCACCCAGATTGATACAGATTGGTTACAGTTTGGTTGTCGAACGTATAGGATTTCGCCGCCATTTTGTTTGTTACGTCATTCCTTTTTTGAAATGTCATTTCTGCCCCGTTGTATGAAGTGTCCAGGGTGTGCTCATGGCTTGGGGAAAATCATCACTACTGCGGGTACTACATCACTGATGATTTTGCATCAGTACTGTGGGTACTACATCACTGATGATTTTGCATCAGTACAGTACTGATGATTTTGCCCAAGCCATGAGCACACCCTGGACACTTCATACAACGGGGCAGAAATGACATTTCAAAAAAGTGATGACGTGAATGAATCATCTGAATGATGTGAATTGGTACTGTCGGACTTCTAGGTGTGACCTTATAACCTTCAGCTTTCAAACATCACGCGGGGGCTTGAGGCAGGAATTAAGTAGGCCGGTGATCGCACAGTGGCGCGCGGGAGTCGCGGGATGAATCCGCGCGATTTGAATAAACTCGCTATTTGTCGCTAACGGCGGCCATTACTGGCGGCGGCGGCGGCGGCGGCGGCGCGGTATTTCCTGCTGTGTTACTACTAGTACATTATTTTAGATCGCGGAAATTTGATATTATGTATCATATAATTGAAAACGCTAAACACGTTAAACAATTTTTCATTAATACTTTTGGTTTTTGTTGATTTTCTAAAAAAACCGATTTTAATAAACTTTATAAGGGACCACTCGGCAAACACTAGCTTTCAAATAAATAAAGAATCATAAAAATCAGTTTTTCCAGTCAAAAGTTCTTAACACATGAAAAAAAAGAATTACAGTCGAATTGAGAACCTCCTCCGTTTTGGAAGTCGGTTGAAAATTAATTTAGAAGACACTTTTTTAACTTGTTTACTTGCTGCCATTTTTGTTTTTTCACTAAGGCACCAAGGTTAGTCTCAAGAATTTCTCATCATTTTTTTCTGTTATTAACAGGTTTGTAAACGACATGCTGTGACGAGTACTAGACGGAACTAGAAATAAAGATAAATTTTAATGAAATTTACTGCACGACACCCTTGAAAGTCATAAAATAGTGTGTATTTTATCTTCACGATCATCATATCGACTCGTTCGGAAGGCCGTAGATGGCCGCAGTCGCGACGTGCACAAACCGGTCGAGTGTAAGTCGTCATAGACGTTGATTCTGCCGATGATTCCGCATAAGGTGAGTAAATACAGTACAATGGAAATGACAATATTTTTGATGTGTAACATCTTTGCTCTCGCTTTCCTGCAATTTGTGGGAGTGATTTCGTGAAATGGGACGGAAATGTGTCCCATGGGACGGAAATGTGTAACAGGGAGTCGCGTTTTTTCAGGCTTTAAAAGCGCGGAAAAGGCAAAGGTATCTATGACCATACAGCCTAGTCTGCCGTATCTTTGCCGTCCTTTTATAAAGTATTTTGTCACATGTTACACATCATATGCGAGTACTGTAGGTCTCGCTCGAATTTTTTTAATCATATACGAGTATACTTTGATTAATAAAGAGTAGCTATAGATCATGTGTAAGCTGGAGCTTGGCTAGATCGAAACCTAAAAGAAAATAATAGTAATATTAACAGTTATATTCTAGTAAATCTAGTATGTAGTGTATAGTAATTGATAGTTTTTGCCGATGAAAATAAACGCAAGTTTGCAAAAGTCACAACTAGAAAGTCACTTAGCTCGTGGTACCGCTTCAGGATAATTTTCCCAGCGATTTCATCCGCGAGAGGAAATGTCGCATTTCAAAATAAGCGATGTATATATCGCCGCTTACTCACCCCTCATCTCCGAACTTTTTCATTGTTAGAAGGAGAAGGAAACAAATCTTAGTATAGCGTAACCTCACTTCTACACTCCGACAGATAGACGCGGGTTACTTTGTCCTAGCAAAGTAATATCACTAAGGCTTTGGCACAGGAAGAAGGAAATGAGAATTTAACGATTGGAACCGAAAACAGTCTTTTTCTTTTTTGGCGGCAGAAGCAACTATTCTCATGCTAATGATGTTTGTGACAGCGAAATGGAATTAATGAAGTATTCTGGAATACATTTTGTAGTCTCATTGGCTCAACACACGCTTACCTAAATACATACAAAGTGTTAGGTAAAATAGGTACGTTTTTTTAAGGTAGGGGTTTTTTTTCTCTTCAAACTTAAGAACATTTATTTATTCCATAAGTTTGCTAAATTAGGTAATTACACGCCGTTACGTGTAGGGCATTTAAGATTTACACATACGGACGAGTGCAACGCGACTTTCATACACATCTGGAAATAGTTGTGCAGGTTTCCTCACGATGTTTTCGTTCACCATTAAAGCAATCGGTATGTATGTGAGTTTCGAAAAACTCATTGGTATATTGACCTTCTGGATTTGAACCCGGGACTTACGGCTAGGAGGCGAGGCGTTACCGTTGAGCCACTGACGCTTCGTAACACTAAGACAATAAATAATATTCAGGAACAAATCCCACACGACCACCCGGCCCCAAACTAGGATCCCCAGTACTATAGGAGCCAGAGACTGATATACATACTTATATAGAATCAAATACATACCTACATTATAGATATTGGACACCCAGCAAACAAACCAGTTCGTCACACGAATGAAGAGTTAAAAAAGTTTGTAAGTATATCCGTAGAAGAACTACTACTACGATTTCTAAAAGTCTTTCACCAGTATGTAGAAAGGACCTTCAAAATGAACACAGGCTTAAATAATGTCGTATATTGGTAAGCCTTTGGCATCATCTCACCTGATGGTAGTGACGATGATGCCGAAGATGGAAGCGGATGTAAGCCCAGAGTCCCCAACGCAATGGCGAACTGGCTATTTTATCTTCAAGCCGGAACACATCAATGCTGTTAACATTGATGTTTAGCAGTAAGACTTAGATAAGATGGTGGTATAGCTAGCCAGGCAAGCTGAGGAAATGCACTTCCACTTGCCAAACCGAGTCGAATAATGTTAATGTCTCCGCCAGGAGTAAAGCTAATGGACTAACTATTTACACACCTCATACAACGGACCAGAAATGACATTTCAAAAAAGGAATGACGGAACAAACAAAATGGCGGCGAAATCCTATATGTTCGACAACCAAACTATATAACCAATCTGTATCAATCTGGGTGACGAGGGGGTGAGGTCGCAATCTAGAGAGCGGCAGGAAGTGTCCATACTGTATGTTAGTACTAATGTATATACTTTGCTATTACGCCACGAAGATAGTCCTGATTCAATGACTAGTCATCAACGCCCAGCACTAGCACTAACAAATTTTGCACAAAGGTTCTTTATAACTAATAAAATAAAATAAGTCTAGATTTTCTGAAATTCAGACGGGAAAGGGAATGAAGTAGGAACCATAAACACACATTTCCAAACATATTTTTAAGATTGGCAACAAAACCTTTGACTTAATTGGCTGGTTCTAATTCACGCGTAGATGGAGGTGATGCGGGAGGGCTCCACAATCACGCTGATGGGCAGCGGCCGGCGCCTGACATCAATTAGGGCCCTGGAAGGTCGGCGTGGGTCAGGCAGGGTCCGCGCATGGTCGGGGCAGACATATTGGGGCGGTGTGTTCGGCGCGAGGGGTTTTTGCAGGTGTACTTTCACTTACCGTCAAGTGAGCTGCAATCAAATTGTAGGTTGAAGGAATCGTTGATAATTTGTCTTGATTTTAGCGTTTGACCAAAACATGCTATAAAAAGTTTAGTTGCATTTTACTTCCTTTTAATTTCCTTGTAGTAAAAATAACTAATTATAAAAAAAATAAAAAACCGGCCAAGTGCCATTTAGAACCGCACACAAATGGTTCCGAACTATCATACTAAATGGCGCTAGTTTCTTCATCTTTAAAAAAAAAACATTTTTTGTATGGAGACCCCCCTTATTTTTTCACCTTTTCCAATTTTTAGTATTTGTTGTTATAGCGGCAACAAAAATAAGTCATCTCTGAAATTTCAACTGTCTAGCTATCACGGGTATGTATTGTCTAGTACTTCACGTATCTATATTAGGCATTCTGTTTGGTATTGAATTCATTAACAATCCATACACGTCCCCACTGTTGGGGCACGGGTCTCTTTCCAAACCCGGGATGTTCAGGCCATGCCTCACACATGAGGGGGGAGGCAATTTTGGTTGGTGGAGGCTGTAGGGCTACCTGTAGTAGCAGTAGACCGAACTAGTATAACTTCTCAGTGGCCATAGTTCTGTTGGCTAGTGGCGAGCCCTCTGTCAGAATTTTTTCAAGTTTTTATAAGATTGATCTAACAGTGGTTTGTGGCGTAACGGCTAGGGCTGCTACCTCTCTCCGGGAGTTCGTGGTAAAAATCCTGCCACCTATCAATGTATTTTCGAATTACGATTGCATATATACATTTGGATAAGGAGCGTCGGTGGCGTGATGCCAAGGGCCGCTACCTCCTGTCCGAGAGGTCGTGGTTCGAATCCTGCCACGTACCAATGTGTTTTTTAATTTCGATTTCATATGTACGTTTATCCGACGCTCTTACGGTGAAGGAAAACATCGTGGCAAAACCTGGACTCACCTGCGAAGAAACTCGAACTTGACCAACCCGCACTGGGCGCGCGTTGTCGACTAAGGCCCGATAGTTCTAATTCAGGGTAGGCTCGAATGCCTCAGTGGGGATATATATGATCTTATATGATTATGATAAGGTTAATCTTACATTGGCTTGACTCTTGAGTGATAGCAAGCGACACAAACGGGTTTAATAACGATTAATACTATCAAGGCAATGACTGGGCTTTAGGTCAGTTAAGTACTGTACTTACTGTATCTGTCTACTAAGACAACTTCTGTCTGTCTTCGGCGTCTGTATTCCCCGATTCGTATATTAGGAATCTTCAAGACAAGAGTGAATACGCACTATTTGAGCTTGCGTGTCACATCCTCGGCTGCTTCGGCACTTACCATCAAGTGAAGTGCAGCCAAACGTACTCAAATTAAAAAAAAACTTCCGCTTCATGACACCGGGTCGCACTTCTAGTGGGACATAAAATCAATACAAGTAAACCTCGGGAACATTGTTTTGGGGAAGTGTTTGCATATTTCCATAAGCCGGCGAGTTCGCAACAACTTTGGTGTAAGTAGGAGCTTGCGAGGGTCTTTCGGTGTGTTGCGCTCCCTCGGGACTCCGCCCGCTCGGAAAGGTTCTGATGGGTTAAAATCAATAAAGGTATCTGTCTATTCACTTTTGTTTGGCAAACTGGTTTGGCTGGACGAGGTTGTGCAGCCCGCACAGGCCACTTTCCCTGAGGAACCTTCACAATGGGAGCGGAACAAGTTTGGGTGTCTCGCACTACACTCAGCGGCACAATTGACGGAACTCCTCATTTTCCTCATTACATTTTCATATGAAGGTTCATCCAAACAACAGTGATATTATGTATGTATATATTATTATATTATATACTAGCTTTTGCCCGCGGCTTCGCCCACGTGGACATAGCTTTTGTGACTCTTTTTGAGGGTGAGTGGTGCGCGAGCCGCAATCAGCTCGCAAGCGTGGACATGAGTTTTCTCCAGGTACCTCAGGAACTGTATCGGGCTATTCGGATTAGCAGCTTTGTCACTTCCAATCCCCTCAACAAATTCTATACAAAAAATCACTTTAAGCCGTTGCTCCGTTGCGACGCCACCGACGTGCGCAAGCGTAGAAAACAGTTGTCGCCAGATCCCTCGGGAACTATGTCAGGATATACTTATTAGTAGATTATATCATTTTCCACCTCATGTCTGTGCTAAAAATCACACCAATCCATTTTTTCGTTACGATTTTAAATAAAACGAACAAAGAGTATTGTTTTAGTTTCCTCAGGAACTGCATCGGGCTATGATAATTTCCACAGATAAAAGGTTGACTATTTCATTCCCAGTGATACAGGCTACCTGCATGCCAAATTTCATCAAGATTGGTAGAGGTGTTGAAGTGTGAATAGGTAACAAACAAACAAACACATTTTCACATTTATAAATATTATTATTATAAGTAAGGATTTCTAAATCTTAAATAAAATATAGAGCGTCGGTGGCAAAACGGTTAGGGCCACTACCTCCTGTCCGAAAGGCCGTGGTTCGAATCCTGCCACTTACCAATATCTATAAGAATATCGATTTCATACTGGTATGTACGTTTATCCGACGCTCTCACGGTGAGAAAACATCGTGACGAAACCTGCACACGCCTGCGAAGAAATTCGAAGCTTATGTGTGAAGTCAATCAACCCGCAATGGGCCCGCGTGATCGTCTAAGGCCAGATCGCCCTAACTCAGGGCAGGTCGAGCCCCTTGGTGGGGACGGATATAAACTGATATGATGAATAACACATATACCTATATTATCAAAAAACTAATTCAAATCATTATAGGTATTAATCTAGTAATAAAATTTCCTAACAATATTAATATGGGTCAAATCCTCGAGTCGTATCAGCTCCAAAGGAGCCCAAGACGCACTTCTCGTTGCTGCGCTGGATGGCAATAGACAACCTTAGCAGCAGGTAGGACCTCACGTCACATCTCCTCTCTCGAAGGCGAAGGCCAATCTCCTTTGTGAAGGCAAAGGCCTCTGAGGGTTCAGCAGCCGGTTGTCTCACAGACCAGCGGCACAAAGCAGAAATTTGCCTCCAAGACCGAGTACTTATTAAGTTTCTTTCTCACCGCAAATTGAGCAGCAGTACCGTACGGGTGAGGAGTGAGGCAGAAAAAGTGGCTCCCAAAGGCTCTCTGCCATAGCACCTGTTTAAACCCTCCGGCCTTTTGCCATCAGATCGACTAAAGCCCGGCCGGTGGCTGCATCAAAGATGGAATATTCCATCTGGCCGAGACCAGTGCCCTCCGAGTGAGGTCATTAAGGAATTGGTGACGTGGAATCTTCACAAACACGACTGCAACTCAGTGAGTGATGGCCAATTGCCTCCGCCGTGGACCCGCAAATACATTGATGAGGTTCACAGATATTGATATTGCAGGCGGAGAGCACCTGCCACACGCAAATAGTCGCCGTCAGAAGAGTTCCCATATCTGTGCCTCCTGTTAAAAGATGCTAAACTCGATTTAAGTGTTTTTATATTTTTTTACACGATTGGAATGTGTAAAAAAATACCTTTCTGTTCGTCTATGAAACACATCGCTATCGTACCATAGTTCCAGAGTTTAAAGTAGCGTATGCTGAAAAATACATAAAAGAAATCCACTCAAAAGTATGAAATAATATTTTAATGTTTTAATACAACTTAAGCGCGTTTTATTATCCCTGCAGTGCCATCTATTGACATTCTGCTACTATGATTATAATGTTAATGTATAGAAAAAAGTACTCTATTGTTATTATTTTGAGTATCGATAGATAATTTCCCACGGGACCTCTTTAGTTTTCCGGGATAAAGAATACCCGACTATACAATGATGGTCAAAACACCCCATCCCAATGTAAAGGTTTCATTTTGTTACGTTGAGTCATTCTAAAGATACAATTTTTTGCCTTCCTGTAGGAACCCTAATTTTTTTGGGATTCACAATGTCCCAATTTTAGTTCGCTATAAGGGTATCAACATGTAAAATTTGATTGTAATAGGTCAAGCCACATTTGCGTGGTGAGCCATTCTATTAATGAATACTTTTGATTTTCCCACGGGAACTCTTGAATTTTCTGGGATAAAAAGTATCCTATATGTTAACCCGGGCCATAAGGAACCACCATACAAAATTTCATCAAAATCGGCCCGGTAGTTTTTGCGTGATGCGCGAACATACAGACAGACAGACAGACAGACAGACAGACAAAAATTCCGAAAGTTGTTGTTTTGGCCTCTGTATCGTTAGTAATGTCCACCACAGTTATTATTTTCCAAAAATATTTCATGTACAGACACGACCCCGTTATTACAGTTTTATTATATTAAAAATAGATTATAGATATTACTGCGGCGAGATAATGTGTTTGAGCTTCATGTATGTGTGTATGTATATTCGTTTCTATGTTCCCTCGTAAATACTGAACGGATTAATCAATTTTGATTAATTAAACTTCGATAGATTGACATCAATTTCGCGAGTGTTACTAAGTATATCAAAATTAAAAAAAGAAAATAAAATAGTGGATTTTGACCTCAAATTTTTTTTAAAACTCAGCTAGTGGGGTAACAAAATAAAAAGGATTAAAGACAATTACAAAAATATATGCAATTGGAATTTTTCAGTTTATTTAAGGCACTTATATATAAAAACAACCTTTAGGGATTTAAGAGGATATTTACATTTTGAGGAAGAAAGACCCAAAAAGCATACCTTTTTAGATACTAGCAATCAACCATGTGTAGATATTTGTTTAATTCTGCAAATGCTCAGGAACTCCGTAATGTTTTGAGAAGTTTTTTGTGTTCCGTTGTTTGTGCCGCTGAGTGTAATTCATTTTTACTTTTGAGGGACTGAAGAGCGAGCGTCAGCAAGTGGTGAAGGAGTGAGGAAGGTATTCTGATGGCCACGAAAATCGAAGTTGAGATTTTGATGAAGATCTTACACTTAAAGAGTCTTAAAACAATAAAATAAAAAATAAGTGTCTGTGCGTCCGTCTGGTGCTAAAACCACTGGACGGATTTGGGTAAAATTCGGGTTAAGGCAATATTTTTTTAACTCTAGCCATTTTTCTTTCACATTTTCCCTATCTTAATTAGTCAGTTTTTTCACCATAGTAGAAAGACGGACAGCCTAGGCTTATGAGTTTACGAAACCCGCTGAAAATACTTTTATTTTTTTTCTTCAAAATGGCTCTAACGATTTTGATGAAACTCTGTTACTTATTATAACTTTGTATGATCCATTTAACACCGCATTTCGTTATTCCAGTAAGAATCGGAATAAAGTAGTAGGTCCCTAAAGAAATCCAAATAATTTGTAAGTAAATCAGTCAGTGGACGTCTTTCGGCTGATGTGATGATGAAATCAAGTCATTCTTAGCATACTAAGTAAGCGTAATGTTTACAGTTGATTTATGTATGCCGACTACGCTAGACGATGGAGGCTTCACGAGAAAGTATGCACAGCGTGGCTGTACAATTATTTTTTCTGCTATCGTGTTACTTGCACAAAGTTTAGTTTTGTGAAGATGCTAAGTTTAAAATAAAAAGTAAGTGTGTGGTTTTATGAAACCACGGTAAAAGTGAAACTTTACAGAGGACGAAACGATCATGGCTGCTCTCGCTACGGTACAGAGGACGAAACGATCATACCGTCAGACGAAAGCGACCGTCACGCGACATGCAACACACAGACGAAAAAAATTAGACGATGTAATAAAAGTTTCACTTTCAAATTGGGCCAACGATTTCAATGTCACCCTGTACAGATTGCGACGAGAACGTAACACTATATGAATGCTACCAATAAATTTTTTATTTATTTTCATTGTTACTGCAATAGGTGGGACACAGTGAGGGACTTGACAAGAAGTGATTGAAAGGTGTCTAGTAGTGACGCTGCGTTGTTGCCAAAACTACCCTGTGTACTCGTGTAGGCGGCGGCGTTTCGTTTTCCATCCGGTGGGCCCGCAACATTTTTGCTGCGTTTAAAAAATAAACCGCATAAACTACTTTCAAATTCTTAATTGACAAAAATAAAAGATTTTTCTTAACTTTCATTTCAACAAATACACAACACGCGAAATAAAACTTTTTTTTTTCAAGAACTGTTGACCTATCGCCACGAAGGTCGCTGAAAGCCTAAATTCTAGTATCTCGTATTTGGGAACCATAAGCCCGTGCGGGCGTGCCCGTGCCGGGGTCTCAGAGGACTCTCAGTCTGAACCTGGTTTGTATCTAAATAGAAACCTAAAAATAGATACGGATAATATTATAAATTCATTGTGGAAGGAGCTATAAATTTTGATTTCATACGTTCAAAAAGATAAGATAATTTTCGTATGTTCTGTAACTGTCTTACAAATTTATTTTAAAAAAGCCGGCCAAACGCGAGTCGGTCTCGCACAGCGCGGTTCCGTTCGACCGCATCTCTCCACACTAGTATAACAATGATATCTATTCATTTCAAACAAAAAACATGTATACATGAGCGACAGAAAAAAGCTGTTTTTTTTTCAGTTCAGATTCCTTAGCTCGAGAACGACTCACACTTCGCCGGTTCTTATTGTTTCTTGTTATACTGTAGGATATGTAGGTACTATATCCATTTCTAGTTTTACGCTTGTAAGTTATAGTTTTTGCACTCTAGCAAAAATGAAAATAAAAAACCATTAAAACACGTTTCTTGAATGGGAATCCCCTAAATTTTTCATTTTTTATTTTACTCAGTTTACAAGCTAATCCCTCACCACAGTATATACTCCGTGAAATTTTCAGCCTGCTCTTAATCACGGTTCAAAAAGTATAGCCTTTTAAAAAGCGGACAAACGGATAGACAGAAGAACGGACAGCTTAGTCTTACTATTCTGTTAGCTGGTACGGAACCTAAAAAATATTGATCATCGGAGTCAGATAGCGTCCAAAGTAGGAAATAACTAAATAGGCATTAACATATTACATCATATTATACAACTTTTTAGAAAAAAAATTCTTCTACATAAAAATTTAGAGTGTGTGGTTCTTTTTTTTTATTAAAAATTTGAGTGCGTTTGGCTGCACCTCGCCTTATGGTAAGTGCCGATGCAGCCGAGGACGTGACACGCAAGCTCAAATAGTGCCTATTCACTCTCTATGTTCTATGAAACCACGGTAAAAGTGAATCTTTTTTTCACATTATAGACATTTACAGAGCACGAAACGATTATACCGACCGTCACGCGACACACAGACGAAAAAATTTGAGACTATGTAATGAAAGTTTTGCAACTAAACGAAGTATTATAATTATGTCGCCATCCTCCGTGTGTAGTGCACGTAATTGTTAGTACTAATATATATAATAAGCGAAATCGGTCCAGCCGTTTAGGAGGAGTTCAATGACTAACACACGGACAGAAGATTTATATGGAATAAAATCTTTTTGTACCTATCTCTATAAATACAAACAGCTGTGTCTTAAATAAAAATGTTTTTGCATTTTATAAATTAAAAATAATCAAATCTTTTTTGTCATATGGAGGTATATACAGTTTATGAAAAGAGTTTTATTATTCTCCGAAAATGATCAAATCTTCTTATATGTTTGTTTTGACAACCGATATTGTTGCCATGGCAACCGAGCGTGAAGTTTTTTTCTTCGTTACGGAATTTCTGGATTCTTAATTAAAATTGCGACTATAATTTGAGATTTAAACTATCCTATCTCTCAAGTTGGATCGAACTGCACATGGTGTGCGAATTTTATTATAATCGGTTAAGTGGTTTAGGAGTCCATTGGGGATAAACATTGTGACACGAGATTTATATATATTAGTTTATGAAAAGAGTTTTATTATTCGCCGAAAATGATGAAATCTTCTTATATGTTTGTTTTGACAACCGATATTGTTGCCATGGCAACCGAGCGTGAAGTTTTTTTCTTCGTTACGGAATTTCTGGATTCTTAATTAAAATTGCGACTATAATTTGAGATTTAAACTATCCTATCTCTCAAGTTGGATCGAACTGCACATGGTGTGCGAATTTTATTATAATCGGTTAAGTGGTTTAGGAGTCCATTGGGGACAAACATTGTGACACGAGATTTATATATGTCGGAGGGTCATTGAAAACGCGACCAATACCAGCTCGAGATAAGTTTACATAGTTACACTTTGTTTGGATCAAACGTCAGGTATTAGTACCTGGGTGAAACCGGTGGTGGCGTGACGATCGCTTGTACTCGTGAGACGATCGTTTGTGGTAGCAAAGATGATGTATTAACGGAAGGCTGTTTGTGCTGCCACACTGAGTTGAGAATTTATTAGATCTGTGGAGAAGCCAGATTAGCTGGACGTCAGTCTCGGAGCAGACACTTTTTGACGGAGCGTCGAGCAGAACACAAGTAGTGGTGATCTTTGAGCAAAAACGGACGTGTCACGCCATCGCTGTGATCACCGCGTTTGCATCCATTGTTATCCAAGGCATCCTGTACAATTTCGATTACCAAATGATCAAGACTATTGAAGAAGGACCTCTGTGATATAGCTGCATTGTTATTTCGACGCCCAATACCGAAATAGTTAAGGACGTGAACCACGAGGCCAACCATAACCTAACCTAACCATCCCCCTCGACATATATATTAAGATATATATATTAGTTTATGAAAAGAGTTTTATTATTCTCCGAAAATGATCAAATCTTCTTATATGTTTGTTTTGACAACCGATATTGTTGCCATGGCAACCGAGCGTGAAGTTTTTTTCTTCGTTACGGAATTTCTGGATTCTTAATTAAAATTGCGACTATAATTTGAGATTTAAACTATCCTATCTCTCAAGTTGGATCGAACTGCACATGGTGTGCGAATTTTATTATAATCGGTTAAGTGGTTTAGGAGTCCATTGGGGACAAACATTGTGACACGAGATTTATATATATTACTAGCTGTCCCGGCGAACTTCGTACCGCCTAACATTACATTACACTGCCCTACCCTACACTACACTACCCTACCCTACTACATACACTACACTACACTACCCTACACTACACTACCCTACCCTACCCTACACTACACTACCCTACACTACCCTACACTACACAACCCTACCCTACACTACACAACCCTACCCTACACTACCCTACCGTACCCTACACTACCCTACCCTACCCTACACTACCCTACCCTACCCTACCCTACATAAGAACCTTCTCCTGACAATAACGAACTCGACAAAAAAAGAATTAGCGAAATCGGTCCAGCCGTTTAGGAGGAGTTCAATGACTAACACACGGACAGAAGATTTATATGGAATAAAATCTTTTTGTACCTATCTCTATAAATACAAACAGCTGTGTCTTAAATAAAAATGTTTTTGCATTTTATAAATAAAAAATAATCAAATCTTTTTTGTCATATGGAGGTATATACAGTTTATGAAAAGAGTTTTATTATTCTCCGAAAATGATCAAATCTTCTTATATGTTTGTTTTGACAACCGATATTATTGCCATGGCAACCGAGCGTGAAGTTTTTTTCTTCGTTACGGAATTTCTGGATTCTTAATTAAAATTGCGACTATAATTTGAGATTTAAACTATCCTATCTCTCAAGTTGGATCGAACTGCACATGGTGTGCGAATTTTATTATAATCGGTTAAGTGGTTTAGGAGTCCATTGGGGACAAACATTGTGACACGAGATTTATATATATTAAGAAGACTAGCTGTCCCGGCGAACTTCGTACCGCCTAACATTACATTACACTGCCCTACCCTACACTACACTACCCTACCCTACTACATACACTACACTACACTACCCTACACTACACTACCCTACACTACCCTACACTACCCTACCCTACACTACACTACCCTACACTACCCTACACTACACTACCCTACCCTACACTACCCTACCCTACCCTACACTACCCTACCCTACCCTACCCTACACTACCCTACCCTACCCTACACTACACTACACTACCCTACCCTACCCTACCCTACCCTACCCTATCCTACATAAGAACCTTCTCCTGACAATAACAAACTCGACAAAAAAAGAATTAGCGAAATCGGTCCAGCCGTTTAGGAGGAGTTCAATGACTAACACACGGACAGAAGATTTATATGGAATAAAATCTTTTTGTACCTATCTCTATAAATACAAACAGCTGTGTCTTAAATAAAAATGTTTTTGCATTTTATAAATAAAAAATAATCAAATCTTTTTTGTCATATGGAGGTATATACAGTTTATGAAAATAGTTTTATTATTCTCCGAAAATGATCAAATCTTCTTATATGTTTGTTTTGACAGCCGATATTGTTGCCATGGCAACCGAGCGTGAAGTTTTTTTCTTCGTTACGGAATTTCTTGATTCTTAATTAAAATTGCTACTATAATTTGAGATTTAAACTATCCTATCTATCAAGTTGGATCGAACTGCACATGGTGTGCGAATTTTATTATAATCGGTTAAGTGGTTTAGGAGTCCATTGGGGACAAACATTGTGACACGAGATTTATATATATAAGACTAGCTGTCCCGGCGAACTTCGTACCGCCTAACATTACATTACACTGCCCTACCCTACACTACACTACCCTACCCTACTACATACACTACACTACACTACCCTACACTACACTACCCTACACTACCCTACACTACCCTACCCTACACTACACTACCCTACACTACCCTACACTACACTACCCTACCCTACACTACCCTACCCTACCCTACACTACCCTACCCTACCCTACCCTACACTACCCTACCCTACCCTACACTACACTACACTACCCTACCCTACCCTACCCTACCCTACCCTATCCTACATAAGAACCTTCTCCTGACAATAACAAACTCGACAAAAAAAGAATTAGCGAAATCGGTCCAGCCGTTTAGGAGGAGTTCAATGACTAACACACGGACAGAAGATTTATATGGAATAAAATCTTTTTGTACCTATCTCTATAAATACAAACAGCTGTGTCTTAAATAAAAATGTTTTTGCATTTTATAAATAAAAAATAATCAAATCTTTTTTGTCATATGGAGGTATATACAGTTTATGAAAATAGTTTTATTATTCTCCGAAAATGATCAAATCTTCTTATATGTTTGTTTTGACAGCCGATATTGTTGCCATGGCAACCGAGCGTGAAGTTTTTTTCTTCGTTACGGAATTTCTTGATTCTTAATTAAAATTGCTACTATAATTTGAGATTTAAACTATCCTATCTATCAAGTTGGATCGAACTGCACATGGTGTGCGAATTTTATTATAATCGGTTAAGTGGTTTAGGAGTCCATTGGGGACAAACATTGTGACACGAGATTTATATATATAAGACTAGCTGTCCCGGCGAACTTCGTACCGCCTTACATTACATTACACTGCCCTGCCCTACCCTACACTACACTACACTACACTACCCTACCCTACACTACCCTACCCTACCCTACATACACTACACTACACTACACTACCCTACCCTACACTACTCTACACTACCCTACACTACACTACCCTACCCTACCCTACACTACCCTACCCTACCCTATCCTATCTCTCAAGTTGGATCGAACTGCACATGGTGTGTGAATTTTATTATAATCGGTTAAGTGGTTTAGGAGTCCATTGAGGACAAACATTGTGACACGAGATTTATATATATTAAGATTAAGATAAGATATTAAGATATATACTTGACGTAAATGCTCAGTCGGTTTTGGCGCCGCGCCTAGCCGAGCCGGCTGGAAGGGCTAAGAGCGAGAATTTCAAAAATTCAACGCCTCAATAGTTCGAGAATGCACAGATTAGAGCTGCAGGGCTGACACAAAAAGTTTTCTACGAGTAAAATTAAACAAATCTTCCACAAGTGAGTCCGCGTCGCGCACCAGGGGTTCTGTACCACCACACTTTGTGTAAAGTTCATTGCGTTGGGGAATCTTGGTAAGCCCGCTTCCATCATCGGCATTATCGTCACTTACCATCAGGTGAGATGATGCCAAGGGCTTCCCAATTGAAAATCCTTATCCTTACTTAATATTATAAATGTGAAAATGTGTTTGTTTGTTCGTTTGTTTGTTACGTTTTCATGCTTCAACACCTTGAGCAATCTTTATGAAATTTGGCATGCAGGTAGCCTGTGTCACGGGGTAGGACATAGGCTACTTTTGATCCCGGGAAAATAGCTTAATCTGATGCAGTTCCTGAGGGAACTAAAAAAACACTCGATTGTTCTGATTTTTTGCACAGAGATGGTTGAGTAGGTGGGAAACGACATAATTTACTAATCACCCTTAAAGACAGTCATAAAAACGATGTCCACGCGGGCGAAGCCGCGGGAAAAAGCTAGTAAAAAATAAATAAAAAAGTACCCTTAGACTTCAAGAAGTACAACATTGATACGTATTCGTTACAGTACTATGAATGGTTTGCTTTTCAATTTTTTTATCAGAGTTGCTCACAAACGACACCAACGAGCGCTACAGATTAAAATATTTATGTTTCATTCAGTTCATTATCTTTAGCGCTAGTCCGACTCACAATTAGTCGGTTTTTATTATTTGTTATTTTTACTTACGACAAAATGGTGAACTGGTATCTTCTTCTTCTTATCAATGTGGCACAATTAACCGAGCTATCCAAGGGACAGACGGCGGTTGCCTGGTGTAGGTGGTATGCGTTTAGGGTGAAAGGTTGTTTGTTTGTTGTGTGTGCAAACTAATGTAGCCATTTATCTCGATAACTACAGGTCCGATTTATTTGCGGTTTGGATTTAAAAGGTATATATTCAGAGCAGGTGCCTAGATTATTATTATATCTAGCTATTACATGCTATAGATGAAAAATCTGACTGCCAAACACTTCAGAGGGACATAGATGCAGTGCACAAGTGGAGTAGAGCGAACCAGTTGGACCTGAATGTGTCCAAATGTAAAATAATGAGCTTCTCTCGGTCGAAAAATCCTATTTTATCTAATTATTACCTAGGAGATTTTAAAATAAACCGTGTTGGTAATATAAAGGACTTAGACCTAACACTTGACCGTCAGCTAACTTTCCGGGACCATATACTAGCAACTTGTAAAAAAGCGAATCAAATGTTGGGATTCATTATTCGAACCGCCTCTCAATTTCATGACATTAAAGTTGCCTTGGTACTCTGCAATGCGTTTGTTCGTAGTAGATTGGAATACAATGCGTCTATATGGGATCCAAAAGAAAAAAAAAACTCTCTTGTACTTGAAAAAGTGCAGAAAAAGTTTGCTCGATTCATATACAAGAGGATGTATGGATTCTATCCATACATGTAACCCTCTCTCTTTGTGTATGGTATGGTGGGATTGAACTCCCTTGCACTGCGACGCAAAATGACGCTCATCACCCACTATTGCCAATTACTACGCGGTAAAGTGGATAGCCCGTCGGTGCTCTCTTCTATGAGGTTGTTCGTCCCTGAGCGCTGCGTGCGCGGCGCGGGGCGCGCGGGCCGCCGGGCGCGCTGATGGCTGTTCGCGCTGCCCCGGGGTGGGGCCGTCCGCACGCAGCACGCCTCCAACGCACCCACTACCAGAGCCATAGCTCTTCTCTGACTTGGTTAGCGCTTTGGTGTAAACTGTAAGCTGGCCATGTAATTTTGAAAAATAAATAAATAGACATGTTTTTATGGCGTTAGACCATTAAGGAGTGCTGCAGCTGACATACAGATAACAAAACCTTTGAGAGTAAGTAGTTCAAGGCTTTAAATGGGAAGGAGACCTTTCTGAACGTAGGTAATATCTAAAAAGGTTAAAATAAAAAGCAAAAAAAAAAGCCACGATGGGTGTTAAAATATTATTTAAAAATTTGCACAAGTGCGAGTCGGACTTGCGCAGAGTAGGGTGTGGTAGTATTTTCAAAAAATAAATGTATTTTTCAAAAACCGGCCAAGTGTGACTCGGGGTTACACAAACAGGGTTCCGCACCAAAACCTTGACTACCAACGGAACCAAACCTCTCGGTTCATACTTTGCTTTAGGTAAATAGGGGTCTACTTATTCTGGACTTTAGAAATTTGATTTTCCCTGTGGGAACGGAAAGACTTTTGATTTTGATAATGGGGAGAGGGGGAGGATGGTCAATTTTCGCCTACTTTTTTAAATTACTTCGAAACTATTTATTATTTAATTATAAAAAAAATATATTCGTATTTTTCACAACAAGCCCTTTAATTTGATGTATCATAATAAATTTTGAAAAACTTTTTTTTAAATTTTCTTATTTACCCCCCAAAAATGGCTGCCATGTTTGAAATTCATTTATTTACGTTAAACGTCCATCTTTGTGTCACCGACTTTAAAGTTAGTGTACCAAATTTTAACCCAATCTGTCCAGTAGTTTCCAAGCAAATTATCTGTGACAGACGGACGGACAAACAGACACACGAGTGATCCTATAATGGATCCATTTTTACCTATTGATGTACGGAACCCTAATAACAAATATATATTTGTAGTTGGTAATAGAACATTTTATATGGAAAATCTGTGAACTTTTTACAAATCCAATTGTACACATTAAGTTGGTCGACTATTATTCCTAAACTAAGAAAGTCCCCCCACCCCCCGCACTGCTATCTTAACAGCTATTTTAGGTCATCTAAAAATTTAATTAGTAGGACATATTATAATCAATTTAAAATAAAAACTATCACGGCTAAGTAGACTTTCTTCGTTTAGGAGTAATAGTCGACCAACTTAAAGTGTGCAATTGGATTTGTAAAAAGTTCATAAATTTTCCATACAAAATGTTCTATTACTAATTCTGCAAATATAATTTTGTGTTTATGAATATGCGTAATGTCACCTCAAGCTAAATGATGATGATGCCTAAGATGGAAGCAAGTTAACCAAGATTCCCCAACATAATTGGTAAATTCATTAGATCTTGTAAAGAATGAACCTCTGTGCCACATTATTCCGATTTCTGTGGTGGCAACCCTACACCCCTGCATACGGGCGTGTACACACGCTCGCTCGCAAGCTGACTGCTGCGAATCCACGATGCCTCCAATATGCACATCGGCTTACAATGCTCCACCATTACACTGCCTCACCCACATTCCATACTACACCCTACCGACCAAGCTATAAGAATCAAAATCGATACCATGATGCCCTCAATCGAAACTCAAATGCAGTGCAGTACAAATTTACATATACACTACAACATCAATGCTCTTTACCTTTAGCTCTGTAGATAAGGGCGTGAATTGATTTTGTGAGCTGCAGCTATGCTGGCTGTACATGTACGGGTTTGTATGCGGTGGAGGGCAGTAGCGCCTATTTCACAAGCAATGAACGCCGAAGGGCGATTGTTAACGTTTGCCGGGCCCGACCGTTGGATTATTCAAATTACTTGTGTTATGGTATGCAGTGGAGTGCATCATAACTAAATCATCAAAAAAGAAACGCTGTTCTATAAATGTATGAAATTGGAAAGTGTGACGTCATAGTTTTTAGCGCCAGTCATTTAATTTTGACATGGAAGGATTAATGAAAAACAATACGAGTAAGGTTATAAGCAAGGCAATTTGGGATATAATATTATTATATTCTAAATTGCTCTGCTTATAATCTTACTAGTTTTGTTTTTCATTAATTCTTCCATTTTAATTTGTCAAAATTCAATGACTGGCGCTGAAAAACTATGACGTCACACGTTCCTATTTCATACGTTTATAGAACAGTGTTTCTTTTTTGACTGATGCTAAAAATTTACTTAAATGACTAGCAGTCAACGTGCTACAAATGACTAGCAGTCAACGTGCTACAAATGACTAGCAGTCAACGTGCTACAAATGACTAGCAGTCAACGTGCTACAAATGACTAGCAGTCAACGTGCTACAAATGACTAGCAGTCAACGTGCTACAAATGACTAGCAGTCAACGTGCTACAAATGACTAGCAGTCAACGTGCTACAAATGACTAGCAGTCAACGTGCTACAAATGACTAGCAGTCAACGTGCTACAAATGACTAGCAGTCAACGTGCTACAAATGACTAGCAGTCAACGTGCTACAAATGACTAGCAGTCAACGTGCTACAAATGACTAGCAGTCAACGTGCTACAAATGACTAGCAGTCAACGTGCTACAAATGACTAGCAGTCAACGTGCTACAAATGACTAGCAGTCAACGTGCTACAAATGACTAGCAGTCAACGTGCTACAAATGACTAGCAGTCAACGTGCTACAAATGACTAGCAGTCAACGTGCTACAAATGACTAGCAGTCAACGTGCTACAAATGACTAGCAGTCAACGTGCTACAAATGACTAGCAGTCAACGTGCTACAAATGACTAGCAGTCAACGTGCTACAAATGACTAGCAGTCAACGTGCTACAAATGACTAGCAGTCAACGTGCTACAAATGCATCGCAGGCGCAGGCGCGGGAGAATGTTTCCTCATTAGCTGAGAGGTACGTGAAAAGGGAGAGTTTGGCTGACTTGTCTACTTGTTCAATCTCCTTGCAAAGTACAAGTTGAATTCATGTGGGAAGGAACATTATTTGAAATAAAATTTTAGAACTGCGTTTTTTTACGGTTCCGTACACACAACGGGTGACCAACGGTACCCTTTTGCTGTCTGTCTGTCGGTCTATCCGTCCGTCAGCGGGCTGTATTTCATGAACCGTAATAGTTAGACCGTTGAAATTTTCACAATGTATATTTAGATTGACGCTATACTAACAACACTAAAAATTAGAAAAAGTATAAAATTAGGGGTCTCCATATACAAAAAACGTATAGGTCTTCAGATTTTTTATTTAGCTCTGCCGTATATAATACGAGTACATGCAGCCGTGAAACTTGATGTAATTGTAGCACTTGTACTGAAGTAAAACAACAAATAATAAAAATTGGCCAAGTGTGAGTCTACTAGTACTAAGGAGTCCGAACTGGATGGCACAAAAAGTATATATTTGTCACTAGTGTTGATGTCTTTTGTTTAAAATGTGAATAGGTATCATTTTCATAGTTGTGTGGTGAGTGTGGTGGTACGGAGTACGGAACCCTCGGAGCGTGAGTCCGACTCGCACTTGACCGATCTTTCTTATTTTGATTAGTTTTTTGTCCAGAAAATTATTGTAATTTACTTACACAGGCTGTAAAAAAAATTTAACCGCCTCCGTAGCTCAGAGGCAAAGTTCACTGGCTTTACACAGGAGGTCGCGGGTTCGATTCCCGGCGGGGTCAATTGTAAGACTCGATTTGGTTGGTGGTAGGGTGGTTGGTTCTAAGCCCGCCTGGCTAGCTACCACCATCTTATCTAAGTCTTGCCGCCAAATATCAATGTTGATATCATTGGTGTGTTCCGGCATGAAGATAAGATAGCCAGTTCCCCATTGCGTTGGGGAATCTTGGTAAGGCCGCTTCCATCTTCGGCAGCATCGTCACTTACCACCAGGTGAGATGTTGTCAAGGATTTACCAATTGTGAATAAAAAAATAAAAATATAAAATGTTGGATTTGCTGGAGCTCCTGCTCACCACACTGAACAACTTTTCCCAAAAGACCCACAGTGAATTCGCCATTCGTACAAATCCTCCAACATTTTCACCAATTTTATGAACTTTCATATGGAGCGTCAAAAATGTATTTTGAAAATTGAGGGTTTCCTCTTTGGGGAAAGTTACTAAGCTCAGTATCTTATTAATGTGTAGAAGTCACAGTGAACACCAATTTTGTGATACCGCGTATACATTTTGTACCGTTATAGCTTTCAAAAATATTTTCAAACGAGTGCTCACAAGTTAAAACACGTTAAACCGGTTGAAAAGTCCGTTAAAAGGGTTTGCTTCCCCGATTAGTTTGGGTCGGCGCCAAGTGCAGCGTGCAGCGTACAGCGTGCAGCGTGCAGCGTGCAGCTCGCGATCTCCTTGCAGGCTGTGCTACAGGCATTCAGGCCTTTGCCGCTCTCGCAACGAGCGCCTTTGACTCGCTTCTAGGTCAAGCGCTGCCTGCGACTCCTCCGGAGTTCGCACTCAGAGCCGCATTTGGATAATTATTACGGTCGTACATTTTTGAGAAAATAAATTATACAGCCGCGCCGTGCACACTCTCTCGCGATAACTGCATCGTCTGTCGTAGGCTTGTCCGTCATACGCACACACACACATTAACAATAGACATAACACTTACTTAGTAGCAAAGAATAAAGGTCAGACTTGATACGAATAATTTGGGTTTCTATGTGAGGTATCCTATTCAGATTTTTTTCGAAATAACTAAGTACCCAGTATATAGTGGGCCTTTTAATTCTTAGTTTAACACGAAATTTCTTTAAAAAGTTGAGAAAAAGTAACAATTAACATGGAACTATATGGGAATAAGGAACTTATCCCGATTTGTCTTGGAACAAGGAACTACCTACTGCGTTTATAAATTTAACTCAGTTCCTTTAGAAACTAAGTTTTATCAAAACCGTTAGAGCCATTTCTGAGAACACACATGTACACATATACATTTTTAAATCGCGAATGAATACGCGGGTTTCACTAGTTATTAATAAAACAAGGCAGAAGGACCATTTTATCGGAGGCAGACGCCCGTAACATCAGGTCGCCGCTAGTTTTCATGCGGCATTACGTATTTCAATTACAAATGTAAAGTAGCCGTTCGCGGTGGTGCAGCGCGGCGGTGCAGCGAGTGCAGCACCGCGGCACCGCGCTCGCTAGTGGCTGTGGTGTGTGGTGTGGTGCGACACGCGACCGCGCGCATTACCCACCGCGCGGTTTGCGTGCGATGCGTCTCCTAGCGCCACTCACTCGCCAGCTCGTATACAGCCTATAAAAAAATATTTCAGAGTAAATCCATATGTTGTTAGTAACAAGCTTACAAACTATGTTCAAAGTGTATGTGTGCAAATTGAACATGTCTGGATTGCAGAGAATGTAGTCGGAGAACAAAACATACAGTACGGACACTCCCTGCCGTTCTCTAGATTTCGGCCTCACCCCCTCTTCGCCCAGATTGATACAGATTGGTTATTGTTTGTTTTGCTTCGTCATTTGTTTTTAGAAATGTCGTTTCAAGACCGTTGTATCTATGCAGTGTCCGGGGTGTGACCGTTGTATGCAGTGTCTGGGGTGTGACCATTGTATGCAGTGTCCGGGGTGTGACCGTAGTATGCAGTGTCCGGGGTGTGAACATTGTATGCAATGTGTGGGGTGTGACCGTTGTATGCAGTGCCCAGGGTGTGACCGTTGTATGCAGTGTCTGGAGTGTGACCGTTGTATGCAGTGCCCAGGGTCTGACCGTTGTATGCAGTGTCCGGGGTGTGACTATTGTATGCAGTGTCCGGGGTGTGACCGTAGTATGCAGTGTCCGGGGTGTGAACATTGTATGCAGTGTCTGGGGTGTGACCGTTGTATGCAGTGCCCAGGGTCTGACCGTTGTATGCAGTGTCCGGGGTGTGACCATTGTATGCAGTGTCCGGGATGTGACCATTGTATGCAGTGTCCGGGGTGCGACCGTAGTATGCAGTGTCCGGGGTTTGATCATTATATGCAGTGTCCGGGGTGTGAACATTGTATGCAGTGTCCGGAGTGTGACCATTGTATGTAGTGTCCGGGGTATGACTGTTGTATGCAGTGTCCGGGGTGTGACCGTTGTATGCAGTGTCCGGGGTTTGATCATTATATGCAGTGTCCGGGGTGTGACCATTTTATGCAGTGTCCGGAGTGTGTCCATTGTATGCAGTGACCGGGGTATGACTGTTGTATGCAGTGTCCGGGGTGTGACCTTTGTATGCAGTGTCCGGGGTGTTTTTCAGATACCTTGTATTGGCTTGAAAATGTTCTAACAGTTGGTTCGTCATTGGCCCCCAACCGGAACTATGCCACTATGTGTGAGTATGGCCTAACCTTTTCGAGTTCGACAAGAGACCCATTCCTCAGCATTTGTTCACGTTATTGGCCGAGCGAGTGCGAGGCGCGGGCGAAGCGTCTCCGTTTTAGCTTGGGCGAAAATACATTCGTATATCTAGATATTTGTTCTCTTCTACAGGTCGCATTTTTCAACCGATTCTCGTGAAATTTTGTGAGCAGGTTCGTTAACTTAGTGAAAATTTCCATTGCGCTGGGAAATTTTGGTAAGCCCGCTTCCATTTTCGGCATCATCGTCACTTACCATCAGGTGAGATGATGTCAAGGGCTCACCAATTGTAATTTTTTTTTTCCTAGATTTTTTTTTATTGTGGAGCCATGGGAGTTTATAATGTAAAAAATATCATTTCGAGAAACTCGCGAGGTCTACATCTCACAAAGCCACTAGTATAAATGAAAAAGATTGTCATATGTTTTGTTCTCCGACTACAATATTCTCTGCAATCCAGACATGTTCAATTTACATACATATAGTAGAAAAGATTCACAGAAACTTTATACATTTCAATGGAAAATTGTAACATTCGCACACTGTTCGCACTCCGGCCGCCTCGCCACGAAGCACGTCGCTAACTAAATCTGCGGGCGGCGGCGCTTCAAGCAATTTGTTCAATAAATTCCTCAATACATTTCTATTTGAAACTTGTTAAATTTCAGCTCTCTAAGAAATAAAATCAATTTGTCTGCTGACAGGCGGGAATAGTTTGACGCAGTTTTGGAACCGCGCTGCAGCGGTTCCGCCGCTGAACTTTAAAACGCTCAATATGTGTGCCGATTATACTCGTACATATGAATGGTATCGTTATTGCAGTAACGGCCTGAGGTGGTGCCTTCACGCGCAGGCCCGAGGCGGGTTGAGCTGTCTTCACTTCTGGGTCTGGGAGCTAGTTGGCTTAGTTGTAAGGTCGAGATCCATTGTTAATACAAAACGAAGGAGCTCTTAGTTTTTTTCTTTTAGCTAATTTTATATTAAAACTAAATAAAAAAAACAAATGTTTTTCATCGTTTCAGCTCATATATGTCCCCACCGAGGGGCTCGAGCCTACCCTGAATTAGGACGATCGGGCCTTAGTCAACCACGCGGGCCCAGTGCGGGTTGGTCGACTTCACACACGACCTTTCAAATGTTTTTAAATTTTAGCAACTCTTTCCTCAATTATTTTGGCAGTTTTAGCTGACATTCGACTAGGAACGACTCAAGTTGTACCTTTTTAACATAAATATGAATTTACTTTTCGATAAAATCGCTCGAAAAGTGGTACTTTCTGTGCCAAAAATGCGCAAAAATAATTTGGATTTTTACTTTGTCTCTTTTTATAAAAATATAATAACCAAAGGTACAAAAACTTCTTTCAGACTTTTGACAAAATAATTTCAAAAGACACATGTTTCATAACACTGGTTGGTTAGATTCTCTTATGGTTATAGATTTGTGAAAAAAGGAGAAAAAATACCTCAGTTGCTTGTCACAAGGAGGTTTCATGCATTCAGTTTTAGCCCAAGTCGTTGTAATCTGTTTATGGTATTCTAAATACTCGTATTATAACTCAAAGGTGTTAGGTGACTGACTGACTGACATAGTGATCTATCAACGCACAGCCCAAACCACTGGAAGGATCGGGCTGGAATTTGGCATGCAGGTAGATGTTATGACGTAGGCATCCGCTAAGAAAGGATTTTGAGAAATTACCACGGGAACCGCAAATATCGGGATCTGCGCGGGCGAAGCTGCGGTCATCCACTAGTATTTTACAGAATGGTAATATTTTAAATAAGGCGCAATTTTCTTAAAACTGAATTGAGTGGTTTTGATTGTGAATATGAATTTAATGTAATGAATAGTTATTAACCCAAAATTATGTGTTATAAAAATATACATGTGCATCAATGTATAGAAAAATAAAGTGAGATTACTCTACCGGATATTTAAAATGAACCACAAGTCGCGTAAAATGAGCTTTGGTTGCCAAAATATTGTTGGGAAACCCATGTATTTTGTTTTTCTGTTACGGTCCTTTTTTTATTAAGTCGTAAAAACGTCGTATGATACGAGTACATGGGTGTAAAAGGTAAATAACAAACGAGTGACTTTTTTTAGCCCGAGCTGCAGGCAAGGGTTTACCATCGTCACGAGTTTGACATTTACCTTTTTACCACTCTATTATACACCTATAGTTATTTAACACTTTCGGTAAAACCCTCAATGTGACCGCGCCCTACACGCTTCAGTCCTGGATACGGCCTGTCAAAACTTGCCGCCGCTATTCGGATGTAAGGGAGCTCCAAAATTCAATGAAAATAATATTAACTTTTAGTTGCTTGGCACCGAAAGCGAAGCGAAAAGTTATTCCTTGTTGATACGGTGCCTACATAGACGAAATATATTAATTATTCAGGATTAGTAAATGTCCGACATACATAGAATATCCGATATTTATAATCAAAGTTAAAAAATAATTTCATACTCTGATTATCTTTTTTCGAAATAGCTGAATTTGAATAATGTATTTTTTTTTAGCGTCGGTGGACGCGGTCGTCCTAACCAGAGGTGCCGGGTTCAAATCCGGACGGCCAGTGTACCAATGAGTTTTTCGTAACTTACGTACATATATACTCTCCGATTGCTTTAACGGTGAAGGAAAACATCGTGAGGAAACCTGCACAACACACCTGCGAAGAAACTCGAAGGCTGTGTGTGAAGTCGACCAACCCGCACTGGGCCCGCGTGGTCGACTAAGGCCTGATCGTCCTAATTCAGGGTAGGCTCGAGCCCCTCGGTGGGGACGTATATGAGCTGACATGATGATGATTTTTTTTTAAATTGGAGAAAGGAAAATAAAATTGAACTTGTTTATTTATTAATGCTTTATCTATAATCATAATTTTATAGTTTGCATTTTTGCTTTCTCGACCGCCCGTAGAACGGTACGACTTACGTAGGGTAGAGGAAGTATTGTTATCGCGGGAAAAAGAGGTTCTACCAATTTTCGAGAAAATGTGTCCTTGAACATTAACACATACTTACCGAAAACTGAATATCTCAATTTCGTCCGTGCGTGCGTCCGTCCGTCACGCTTGGCTCTGGAGGCTATATCTTTCGTCCGATTTGGACCAAATTTAGAACTAAAGAGTTTTAAATTATTATTTTCATCTTCGTACTGTTAAACCAAAGAATAGCTGTCAAATAATAAAAACGGTTTTTTTTTTCAAATACGGCTCAAACGATTTTGATGAAACTTTTCATGTCTGAGTTGCTTAGGTTTATCTATTACACAGTAATACCCATTAATAGTATGAAAAGTCGTTTTTGTATGGTTCTCCTACAAATGAAATTGAAACGTGAGATTCACTCACAAAATAGTTTGGAGCTATTGAATTGTCATGTATTAGGAATAAGTATATTATATTTGATCATGCAATAGGAATCCATCAGAATTATATTTAAAAAAAAAACAAATAATTGTAAGAAAAAAAACACATACATAACCCACCTCCGATTCGCTGACGATATCGTGGTCATGGCTGAAACTATGGAAGACCTAAGCACAATGCTCGATGGCCTCAGTAAAGTCTCTCAACAAGTGGGTCTTAAAATGAACATGGACAAGACGAAAATAATGTTAAATGTCCGTGTCGCACCCACCCCTCTAAAGGTTGGAGACTGTACATTGGAAGTTGTTGACGAGTATGTATACCTGGGACAAACAGTCCAGCTAGGCAGGTCCAACTTCAAGAAAGAGATCAATCGACGAATCCAACTCGGCTGGACAGCGTTTGGGAAGCTTCGAACCGCAGTGTCTCAAGACTAAGGTTTTTGACCAGTGTGTGTTGCCAGTGATGACTTACGGAACTGAGACATGGTCGCTTACTATGGGCCTCATAAGAAGGCTCAAGGTCACCCAAAGGGCAATGGAGCGTGCTATGCTCGGAGTTTCTCTACGTGATCGAATCAGAAACGAGGAGATCCGCAGAAGAACTAAAATAACCACCGACATAGCTCACAGAATCGCTAAACTGAATTGGCAGTGGGCAGGGCACATAGCTCGTAGAACAGATCGCGAGAAGCCAATAGATGCGGGCAGCGCAGGACCGTTCGTTGTAGAAACCCTTGGGGGAGGCCTTTGTCCAGCAGTGGAAGGTTTCCGGCTGATATCATGATGAAAAAAAAAGAAAAGAATGGTAGAGAAAGCCGTACAATTTATTTACATTAAAAATTTGACTACATCTCACTAATTGATTGAATGTGATGATGTATCGAGGAGGATACATGTAAACTCAAAAAAAGTCTATTCACTCTCGCTTTGAAGATCCCCATATCGTTAGAACCGAGAAACACAGACACCGGCAATGAGTTGTACTTCATCGTTGTCCGCATAATATGAGGAAGCGTGACGTTTCGTGCGGATAGGCAGAATATTAACAACAAAGAGAGTGGAGCCTCGCTTTGCGTCTCGTTGACCGAAGGTGGAATGGAATGGAGTTGGGGGAATGGTTAGTAAACGCATATGATAGCTTTTGCAATCCACTTTTGATGAATTATATCTTTGTCTTTATTTTAGAATGTGTGGTTTACTATTGGATGCAAGTGCGCAGGGGTTTACATAGCAATAGCATTAAAACATTTAATTGTTTGCGCTGTACAGTTTCGAGGTCAAGCATTTTTAGTGCTTAACTCAGAATGACTAGTGGTTTGCCTCCTTTTTTTTCTCCCTCGGACTGCGGAGGAGGGAGAGAGGAGAATGTTTTTAGGCATACCTATAACAGCCGGCTGTACTGGTTATGTGGGACTCACAGCCTTGCGCCTAAATGCATACATACCCATTATATACATAAGGTATATATAAATAAATATGCACAGGCCCAAGACCGCACTACCCACTAAACTCCCCCTAAGCTTTGGCAGCTAAGCCACCATAAAAGCACATCGGAGTGACGCCTTTCTCGGGGGGTGCGAAAATTTCACTCTAAGGGGACAGAGCCGCTTGGTGAGTCACATTAATGTGTTAGTGAGGGGGACTGTGTCATTCAAGAAGTCACACTCGGATCGAAGAAGTGACACTATCGGATCCGTGCTCGCGATGTACTCGTTTAATAAAATAAAGGTACGCTCGATCACTTACGCTAGCACGATGTAAGTTACGCGCAGCAACCATGTTGCAACATTTACAACTCCCTATATCTCGGAAACCCCTTGACCGTTTTTGAACTTAAAAATCATTTTGCTCCATTAATTCGCTTACCAAATTCTTGAAAACTAAACTTGCAATCCTTTTTTCCGAGCAGTATGGCAAGGCCGAATTTTATTAAAAAAGGTTATCAATGTAATGAAAAAATTACAATCGTTTTTGAGTAAAAGTTGTTGTAAAGAGTGAAAGATGATGCTGGCATTATCATCAATATTTTTAACTAAAGATCTTCTCAGGACAATGTATTTACATGAACTAATAACTAAATTTGTTCAATTGGATACGGTGGGATTCATCAACTACCCATATAATTAATACCTGAAATGTAATAAGTTTTCTTCGAAGAAATCTTTCGAAATCTTTATCTCTTCAAAGTTGTTGACTTTCTCATAATTAAAGATCAGCTGACTGGCCAACTGTGTATGTTGAGTCCTATTTATTGCGAGTTGACATAGAATTATGGGTTATGGACTAACGAAGGGCATTTGAAAATCGAACCCATTTACACACACACACTATTTACTGAGTCCGCTTCCGTTGCACCGAACGCTACTACGAAAAGAGATGCCAATTGGCATCATTCTATTTGCTTCACTTTTTGGACGCATGTAGCCTATCTACCTCCCCTTATTTATAGTATATCTATGGAGTTGACCATCGTTTACAGTTGGAGTACTTCATACATATTGATGTCCCTTCATCTGCACGCAGGAAGACCTCATGACAGCGGCTGATAATGCTGTTGATGTTGCCAAATTCTGGGATGCTACAGTGTAGTGTCTGCCATCGACACGCTAAGAAGAAGTTGCAGTAAGTTTTATGAGGTATGGTGGAATAACTGCGGAACCAATAAGTACTGTGGCGATTCTCCATTGCCTTTGTGATTAATCGTTAATCAATTAGAAAAGAGATGAAATAATTATATAGAAGAGACAATTACATTGGACATTACGTTCGGCCGGTAATTCAGCGTAAGTCGGTATAATCCCGCGGCGGGTTGCCGGCGCGTTAATTGCTACTTATCCATTAGCGGTCCAGCGCTCGTCGGACTCCGATAATTATCGCTCATTTCCGTGACAATTGGATATGTTTGTTAATTTATCATTTCATTTTATATACATTGCTATTTATATTTTAAACAATTAATTATCGGTACGGAGCTACGCAAGGGAGGGCCTCAAAAAACAGAATCTGAAATTTTGATGGGGATCGATTGTCTTACACTACTCGTAATAGAGTCCAAAAAAAATTACAGTGTGTCTGTGTCTGCCCTGGTTTTAGCTCCTACACTACAGATCAGGTTTGCATGAAATTTGAGTTTGGCAAATATTCTTTTTAAATATCCAGAAGCGGTCGTAGCTCTTGCATATTTGGGTGAAGCGCGGTCATAACATAGATTGTTTTAATTGTTAGTGGCATTTTTCTCTAACGTTTCCATGCTTCGCAAGACAAAATAAGCCATTGGTATCGGTTGCTATCACTAGATGGCAGTCGTTAGGTGGTTAGGTGCCTATAGGCGGCTTGAAAAATCTGACAGTGGGGTCTGCCACCAGCCCTGAAACCTCCACCAACCCGGTCTTAGCCCCCGCGTGTGGAGTGTGGCCTAATCTTACCCAGTTTGAGAGGAGACTCGTGCTCCAGCAGTTTATGGGTGGTTAAAAGCTATCATGAGTTAGGGTTGCCAATATTATATTTTTCAAAAATGGCTTTAATGTTTTTATTTAAACTATTTATGTAACTATAACTTAATAAGACTTTAAACTGTATATGTTCATTATAATGAATACTAGGAAAAATATGGGATCAGGTACTTTACCTACAAGTCCAGAGTCTTTTTATTTTATTTTTCTCAAAAATGCCCCTAACGATTTTAATTAAACTTTCTGGATTACTAGAACTTAATAAGCCCTACCACACCAGGTAGTTCATTATTTCATGAAAAATCATAATAAAGTACCTCCCAGACAAATCCAGATTATTTGTAAATTTTTCATCAAATATGATTCATCATAAAGAGCTTCGGTGGCGTAATAGTAGTAGATACGCCGCATGCTGCCCGGGAGGTCGTGGTTCGAATCCTGCCACGTACCAATGTGTTTTCGAATTTTGATTTCATAAGTACGTTTATCCGACGCTCTTACGGTGAAGGCAAACATCGTGAGGAAACCTGCACACGCCTGCGAAGAAACTCGCAGGTTGTGTGTGAAGTCGACCAACCCGCACTGGGCCCGCGTGGTCGACTAAGGCCCGATCGCCCTAATTCAGGGTAGGCTCGAGCCCCTCGGTGGGGACGTATATGAGCTGACATAATGATGATTCATCTCTTGTGTTGTTAGTAAGCGTGTTTTTAATTATGATTTATGTATGCCAGAGGGTGGAGGCTACGCGAGGATGTTTGCACAGCGTGGCGGTACCGTTTATTTTGGATAGTTACGTGAGAATGTTCCTGGACGAACAGTCCAGCTAGGTAGGTCCTACTTTGAGAAAGAGATCAATCGACGAATCCAACTCGGCTGGGCCGCGTTTGGGAAGCTTCGCAATATCTTCACGTCCCAAATACCGCAGTGTCTTAAGACTAAGGTCTTCGGCCACTATGTGTTGCCAGTGATGACATACGGAACTGAGACATGGTCGCTTACTATGGGCCTCATAAGAAGGCTCAAGGTCACCCAAAAAGCAACGGAGCGTGCTATGCTCGGAGTTTCTCTGCGTGATCGAATTAGAAACGAAGAGATTCGTAGGAGAACCAAATTAAACGACATATCTAACAGAATTGCTAAACTTAAATAGCCGTGAGCGGCGGGGCACATAGCTCGTAGAACTGATGGTCGTTGGGGTAGTAAAGTTCTTGAGTGGCGAACGCGCACCGGAAAACGTAGTTTAGGCAGGCCCTCCACTCGGTGTACCGATGACCTGGTGAAGGTCGTGGGAAGCCGCTGCATACGGGCTACACAGAACCGGTCGTCGTGGTCGACCGCGCTGCGGTTTTCCGAGGATTTCTTAGTATTTTTTGTATAAAACCTGTAGAAAACAATTACTGATCTAGAAAGAATATATATTTCTTTTTTCACTGTATTTATTTAACATGTCTTATATTAATAATAATAAATATAATACAATACGTTATATTTACCGCTGTTACGTTTCGCCCGGTTTTCCCGCGCTGCAGATTTATTTTCTCAGCATTTTAGTATTAAATCTATAAAAGCTAATTAATTACTGATCTAGGAAGAGAATCATATTTTATTTCTAACCATATTTATTTAACACTAGCTCTTTCCCGCGGCTTCACCCGCGTGGACAACTTTTCCATGACTTTCCGAGGGAGCGCAGTGGGCGAGCCGCTAGCGTAAAAAAAGTTAGCTTATGTGTTAATCCAGGTTCTAATCTATCTATCTACCAAATTTTAGCCAGATCCGTTAAGTAGTTTTTGCGTAAAGAAGTAACAAATTTCCACACTCACAAACTTTCGCCTTTATATTTAATATTAGTGTGATGTCTTAGGTTAAAAAAAATACAACAAGTAATAGATACTGCCGTTTTGGTTCGGCTGTACTTCCGCATTGTATATTTCTGAGGATTTCTTAGTTTTTTTAATTAAACCTGTAAAAACTAATTACAGATCCAGAAAGTTTATAAAATTTACTTTCTTGAGATATTTAATTTACATGTAGTAAGGTTAGAAACTAAATCCTCCATTCTAAAACAAAGTCAAACAGCGAACATAAATAGCACTCGTCTTGTTTTTAACAATCAATTAAATAGTCGTGTGTCGATGATTTTCTTGTAAACTGTACAAGAGTTCCGCAAGAAAATTACTTGAAATGTCGAGTTGCGTTGTTGGTTCGTCAATAATAATTTTCTCTTCTAAAATGAACCGTCGAAGAAAGACGGTTGCTCTATTTTACTTGACGTTACTAAAACACCAAAGATGGGAATTTAATTAACACATCTGTCGGAGCTTCGGCTTCAAATTTCCGCCGGCGCGGCTCGGGCGCGCAAAGACGCAATACATATTTCGAGATATATTAGCTGGGGCGGGATCTCAGGGGTTTGTTCCACTGTGAACTGAAACAACTTGTTAATCTGGGGCACATGTTTTGCATTTAAGGAAAATATTCGACAGTTACACAAGGTATAATTAATTGATCAACATAACAGAAAGACATTTTTCAAGACTTAATAATAAATAAATCAATAATTTATTTTAGAAAGACAGTTTAAAATATTTTTATAGAATTTTTAGTACTTACAAATTACGATGGTTAGTAAAAACGAGTATAATATTTACTTACAGGTTATGTTAGTATCGTTAGAAATTACAGCTATTTTAGGGAACAATTTTATTTCATGGCTCCAGAGACTAACCCCACCGAATGGTTTTGGAAGCGGCAGTCAAATCTGGCAGCAATGGTCTCCACGATACTGTTGCGAATGTTACGTATGTGCTGAAGCTGAGAGGCTGCTATCTTGGGCATGATTGTGTGCGCGCATCTGCGAATATTCCAGATGCGCTGCAGCGCCACGGCACAGCATTATTATATTGCACACGTAGGACTCTATAGGATCGGAGCGTATAACTCCCCACAGGCCACTCGAGTAAAATGACTTAAAAAGCGTTATTTTGACTTCGTCTATACATCGAGTGTATCTGCGAGCGAGCATATTGCCCCTCAGCGCCAAAGCCCCGCTTTATATCTTCGTCGTCCCTGAAGTCGCCTGTCACAACATGCCCCAGGTACTCAAACTTATCTAGTAGATTCGATGCAACGCCGTCAAGGAGGATTGGAGGCACATATTCCGGATGTCCTTTACCTGATTGAAAAATCATGACCTTGCTTTTCTTAGAGTTGTACCTCAACCCATGCGACTCCGCGTACTCGCTGCAAATGGCCAGAAGCCTCCTTAACGCGCTGATTGAGGGACTCTGCAGCACCATGTCATCTGCGTAACTAAGATTGTTGGCGCAGATACCATCAATGAAACATCCTACATGAGTACTGCTAAGCCGCTCAAAAAGCTGGTTGATGTGCAAGTTAAACAGCAGGGGAGAGCTTAATCTACCCTGCCTCGCGCCATATTCCAGCGAGTAATACCATTGTGAATTACCAATTGTGAATAAAAAAAGAGTACTTATCCGACAGAGTACCAGCCCATCTCACCTGATTCCTCTGGTTCATGTACCGTATTTCAGGAGGGCGGAGCACTCCACCGGAACACCCGCGTCCCTCAGCTTGTCCCACAGGATGTCGTATGCCACTATATCAAAAGCCCTTAACAGATCGAGGAAACATGCATATACCGGCGTTCTCCTGGCAGTATAGTACTCAACAGTGTGCTTTAAACTAAGAATAGCGCTTTCTGTGGATAGTCCTGCTCTGAACCCGAATTGAGCATCGTGCAAATTCACATGTTTTTCAAGCTGCCCGTTCAGCAGACTGTCGAGCAACTTGTCTGTGGTTGTGGAAAGTGAGACGGGCTCATAGTTACCCCTGTCAGATGTGTCACCCGTCGTAGTTTTTAACTATGGGTACCACACAGACACGGATTCAGCATTCAACACCTTACCCGAAGACAACGGAGGACCCAAGGATAACGCCACCCTAGCCTACCTGTGTGCGTCCGAAACATTGTAACCTCTAGTTAGGGAGATTTACTTCTAAATAAAAGATTTGAGTTTTGACTTAAAGAAATGCGTTTTATTTGTATACAAAAGGTATTGTAACAAGGTATGAATGTGGCAATATTGAGAGAGGTTATGAAATTAAAAAAAAATTTGAAAGAAAACAGGTATGTGGGTCTAAAATTACTGCAGCTACCTTATTGCACTTACTTGATAATAAATTAGCTAGCTATATCTATGTAGGTTAGATCAAATTATACAAAATAAAGGAAATCTTGTGTTGAGAAACAGCTTAGGACGGGCCGTAGAGGTGGTGTCTTACAGATAGATAGTAGATGTTGGGTATTACAAAAATGTGGCTGGAGAGGCCAGCAGATACAAATTTGGTCTGCAAGATTGATACAGAGTATAAGAGATTTAGCACCGTCCAAAAGGGTTAGATAGATAGTGTGAAGCACATAAATTTTAGGTTGTTCTAGAGAACAAGCAAGGAGCGGGCGCCAGGTGTTTGTGTACACAGGTACACACACCAAAAAGAAAATATTTAAAAGCACAAGAGAAATATTCTGGAGTACACCTTAATTAGGCTCGCGTCTTCCCGGGTGGAACGCACGGTGTGTGGTCCGGCTGAAGGGCGAAGGTGCGGCAGTCTGCGAGGCAGCGAGGTTCCACGTGGCGGTCTGGCACAGTAGGCGTACTCCGAGGATGGCACACACGATGGCACACAGGGCACACGAGGGCGCACGAGGGTGCACGAGGTACACGGGGGTACACGAGGTACACGAGCCGGTGACAACGTGTCGAGGTTGTTAGCTAGTTTGGAATAGAAAGATTGCGCTATAGACTTGCACGTGTGTAAGGGAGGAATTTAGACTTGGAAACAGGTGGTTTTAAGTACTTACATGTAGAAAATCGAGGATTATCAGGAATGGAGAAGTATGAAGTTTCACTTCCACAGAAAGGAGGGTTGACAGGGCGAGTCACTGTATCACATGAGCAGTCGCGAGTGCGCTGTGAGTATGGAGTCAGATGGTTCCTTTCCTCTCCCAAGGTCAGCATGTGAAAAGACCGAGGGAGGCTTTCTGCTCGTATATAAATGGTCACTCCTAGAATTCTCTAGAGAATTCACTATGTAAAAAAAAAGAGAATGGAACGTTCCTGTGACGGTAGTGACTGGTTTCTGGAACGTTCCTTGGGGATGTTTTATTTGGTGAGGTAAGAATTTAGTTTAAGGTTTAAGGATGTAAGAGGAAGTGACGAAATGATAAATCTTTTGTTATATTAAATTATTTGATTTTTTTGGACTAAAAGTTTTGTATGTTTATGAAGGAGTGAGCGCAAGGAATACTGAGTGCAATGAAGCGTAATTTATTTTAAGTGATTGGAGTCGAGTCGATTTGAGATACTAGGTGTATGGGGATTTGCATATTCTGTGGAAGTGTAAGTTGTGTTTTGTGTTAGTAAGAAAATAAAGATATTGTTTATATTTTTGAAAAATAGATTAATTGTAAATTTATTTAATTAGGATTGGCAGTGAGATAAGTGCAATGATAGTTATTATGTTTCAAGATTTGACTAGGAGGAGTTAAAGCGTTGAGTTCTTGGCTAATTAGATTTAAAAAAGTAGCGATGTTGTTTTGCATCGTTACAATACCCTTTCAGTTAAGGAAAAAAAAAGAAAAAAAAGGAACAATAGTTGGGGTTGCTAAGAGGCAATGAGTGTAGAGGAAGGTAGGTAGAGAGCATGAGAGTTTTTAGTATAGAGTCGAAAGAAATGGTGAAGTTAAGGAGTTTTTTAAGTAGAGTGAGTGTATTGAGAGTTGAGGGATTGGAATAGTAGAAGGGTAGAATAAGTTGTAGAGTAGGTAGTGGAAGAGAAAAGGTGTGTTAGGTATAGAGGCTAAAAGAGTGCTAAGGTATAAAAAGTTTGAAGGTAGAGCAAGAGTATATAGAGTTGAGAGGTAGGAATAGTACGAAGGTGGAAGTAGAGTGGGTGGTGGAGGAGTGAAGGAGTGTTTGGTATAAAGCTAGAAAAGTAGTATAGTATGAAAAGTTTAGAGGTAGAGCAAGAGTACATAGAGTTCAGACATTAGAAGATTGTAGAGGTAGGGAAGGATGGGAGGCGTGGGGTTTGTAGGGTTGTATATACGGCTACTTATACTACATATAAGTAATTTAAATAATAAAGTAAATATACTGTATACATAAACGGTAAAGATGAGTGTTGATGGCGTAGGACTAAGCGTGAAGCTCATGGCATGATAGCCAAAATGCCTTGCCAACGAAGAGTAAGTGTGAAATAAATAGATATTGGTGTAAATAATATGATAAGATAATAATTTATATGTGTGAGATCGGCATTGGATGAAGCACGAAGCTCATGGCATAGGAGCCAAAGTACCAAGCCGAAAAAGAGAGTGTATAGGATAAAAATATGAAATATAGTGCCGAAGGCATATTTTTACAGAGTCGCGCCGCTCTGAGCAGAAGGCTTTTAGTTTTCTGATGGAGTTACCAGCCGCCCCATATAATAAATATTAATATATAAACTACTATATAAGTATAATAAACATAATAGATAAAGTATGGAAAGATATAGTGTATATATAAAAAATAAATAGGGGTTGAGGGATAGGATGGGAGTAGGTAGAGTTGGGTGGTGGTAAGGGATGTGACAGGAAAATAGGGTAAGGAGAGGTCTGTTAGTCGCCTTTTACGACACGTCAGGGGAGAACGTTAGAGCTATTCTTATCCGGACTCTACACGGTAAAGGGGTAGTAGGATCAGGAAGGGTTAGGTTGAGGTTGGGTGGTGGTAAGGAATGTGACAGGAAAATAGGGTAAGGAGAGGTCTGTTAGTCGCCTTTTACGACACGTCAGGGGAGAACGTTAGAGCTATTCTTATCCGGACTCTACACGGTAAAGGGGTAGTAGGATCAGGAAGGGTTAGGTTGAGGTTGGGTGGTGGTAAGGAATATGACAGGAAAATAGGGTAAGGAGAGGTCTGTTAGTCGCCTTTTACGACACGTCAGGGGAGAACGTTAGAGCTATTCTTATCCGGACTCTACACGGTTAGATAAGAGGAATTAGAGTGGGACGGATTTGAGTATGTCCTTAATATGCCACGTACCTAGGTCTTTAGAGGTGTGGAAGTCTTGAAGGATGTATGTGAGGGGAGAGATTTTCTTTTTTATTAGGCATTTTACAAATTTAGGAGCAAGTTTTGCTGTGAAGAATTTAGATGCATCAGAGAGTGGATATTCCCTTTTCCAGACAGTTTGGCCTTCGTTATATTCGATATCGCGCCTATTCTTGTTGTAGTGTATTTTGTACTTAGAATACGCTTTGGCCATTTGTTTGTTAACCTTTAGGAAGATGTCTTTGAGGTGAGGTAGGTTAGTAGTGTAAGAGGACCTGTCGGTGAAGACAATGTCTTCTTCCTTTAAGGGGCATTTAGGATACCAGTCGCCAGAAAGTATCGCTTCACGGCCGTGGTTAAGGAAATAGGGGCTGTATCCTGTCGCTTCACTGACTGCAGTGTTAATGGCGAATTCGATTTTGGAGAGTTCCTCTGCCCATTTCCTGTGGTCCGTGCCGACATAGGAGGCAATGGCGGTCACTACTACTCTGTTGGTTCGTTCAGAGGGGTTGTTTTGGGGAAGGAACCTACAGTTGTAGAAGGAATTAGGGACAGAGTATTTCTCCACTAGTTCCTTCATCAACTTTGAAATATATTGTGGGCCATTATCCATCACTATAGTCTGTGGTATGCCATATTTCAAAAAGATGTTGTTTTCTATGAGATTAACAACAGTTTTAGCTAATGAATTTCTCATTGGGAAAAGGGATGTGTATTTGGTAAAGACGTCGGTAACCACAAGGATGAATTTGTAGCCTTGGTAAGAGCGGGGTAGAGGACCTAGAATGTCTGTAGAGATCATTTGAAATGGGCGTTGAACTTGTTTAGGGTTCTTCATGAGCCCAGGAGGACTTTCGTTGGTGCTCTTGTGTGCTAGGCAGACCTGGCAGTTCTTGAGATGTTTGCGAACGTCTTTATGGAGAGAGGGCCAAAAATAGGATTGAGTGATGCGTTTGAGTGTTTTGAAAATGCCTAGGTGGGCTGATGTGGGATGGTCATGACATTTGGATATAATGTCATGCCGTGATTCAGTAGGGACCACGAGTTTCCATTCACAATCAGCAGAGAGGGGGTTGGAGTTTCTGATTCGTCTATAGAGACGGTTGGAGATTATTCTCCAGTCAGGAAACTTGTTAGGGGATGAGGTGACGTCCTGTACCTTTTTTAGGTACCAGGAGTCTTTAGTAGGAGAGGAGGTTTGAGATGAGTCGTCAGTTGACGTAGAGTTAATGGGGAAGGAGCGTGAGAGTGCATCGGCCAGGGCATTGTCAGATCCCTTACGGTACTCAATTTTTAATTTAAATTGAGATAGCCGGACTGCCCATCTCGCGAGTCTTCCCGTGGGAGATTTGAGGCTAACTAGCCATTTAAGACTACTATGGTCTGTAAGGACTGTAGTAGTGAAGGGAGAGCCTTCGATGTATCCTCTGAATTTTTCAAGGGCGAAGATTAGGGCATTGAGCTCCTTTTCCGTTGTAGAGTGGTTTCTTTCGGCCTTGCTGAGAGAGCGACTGGCGAAAGCAACGGGATGTTCATTGCCCTCGTCGTCTTCCTGGGAGAGGACACATCCTAGGCCCGAGTCAGAGGCGTCAGTGGAGATGATGAATGGCTTGTTAAAGTTGGGTATAGAGAGAATAGGTGAGGATATAAGAAGTTGTTTTATCTCAGTGAAGGCAGTGTGAGCTTCCTGGGAGAAGTGGAAGTGGTGGCCCTTGGGTTGCTTCTTAATCAGTTGGTTTATGGGACTGGTGATTATGGCAAAGTTTTTGATGAAGCGTCTGTACCAAGAGGCCATACCTAGGAACCTTCGTACTTCTTTTTGGTTAGTTGGGACGGGATACTCTAGGATTGACTTTATTTTGTCAGGGTCAGTCCGTAGTCCGAGTCTGTCAACGACGAAGCCTAAAAATTTCAGGGAAGGTCTGCAGAAAACAGGTATGTGGGTCTAAAATTACTGCAGCTACCTTATTGCACTTACTTGATAATAAATTAGCTAGCTATATCTATGTAGGTTAGATCAAATTATACAAAATAAAGGAAATCTTGTGTTGAGAAACAGCTTAGGACGGGCCGTAGAGGTGGTGTCTTACAGATAGATAGTAGATGTTGGGTATTACAAAAATGTGGCTGGAGAGGCCAGCAGATACAAATTTGGTCTGCAAGATTGATACAGAGTATAAGAGATTTAGCACCGTCCAAAAGGGTTAGATAGATAGTGTGAAGCACATAAATTTTAGGTTGTTCTAGAGAACAAGCAAGGAGCGGGCGCCAGGTGTTTGTGTACACAGGTACACACACCAAAAAGAAAATATTTAAAAGCACAAGAGAAATATTCTGGAGTACACCTTAATTAGGCTCGCGTCTTCCCGGGTGGAACGCACGGTGTGTGGTCCGGCTGAAGGGCGAAGGTGCGGCAGTCTGCGAGGCAGCGAGGTTCCACGTGGCGGTCTGGCACAGTAGGCGTACTCCGAGGATGGCACACACGATGGCACACAGGGCACACGAGGGCGCACGAGGGTGCACGAGGTACACGGGGGTACACGAGGTACACGAGCCGGTGACAACGTGTCGAGGTTGTTAGCTAGTTTGGAATAGAAAGATTGCGCTATAGACTTGCACGTGTGTAAGGGAGGAATTTAGACTTGGAAACAGGTGGTTTTAAGTACTTACATGTAGAAAATCGAGGATTATCAGGAATGGAGAAGTATGAAGTTTCACTTCCACAGAAAGGAGGGTTGACAGGGCGAGTCACTGTATCACATGAGCAGTCGCGAGTGCGCTGTGAGTATGGAGTCAGATGGTTCCTTTCCTCTCCCAAGGTCAGCATGTGAAAAGACCGAGGGAGGCTTTCTGCTCGTATATAAATGGTCACTCCTAGAATTCTCTAGAGAATTCACTATGTAAAAAAAAAGAGAATGGAACGTTCCTGTGACGGTAGTGACTGGTTTCTGGAACGTTCCTTGGGGATGTTTTATTTGGTGAGGTAAGAATTTAGTTTAAGGTTTAAGGATGTAAGAGGAAGTGACGAAATGATAAATCTTTTGTTATATTAAATTATTTGATTTTTTTGGACTAAAAGTTTTGTATGTTTATGAAGGAGTGAGCGCAAGGAATACTGAGTGCAATGAAGCGTAATTTATTTTAAGTGATTGGAGTCGAGTCGATTTGAGATACTAGGTGTATGGGGATTTGCATATTCTGTGGAAGTGTAAGTTGTGTTTTGTGTTAGTAAGAAAATAAAGATATTGTTTATATTTTTGAAAAATAGATTAATTGTAAATTTATTTAATTAGGATTGGCAGTGAGATAAGTGCAATGATAGTTATTATGTTTCAAGATTTGACTAGGAGGAGTTAAAGCGTTGAGTTCTTGGCTAATTAGATTTAAAAATGTAGCGATGTTGTTTTGCATCGTTACAACATGTTAATTCTACTCCGCGATATAGCCACCCTTTATTTTACATCGCGTAGTGGATGTCTGTATAGCTGCATCCGACAAAACAGATATAAAATTTGTATACATTTTATCCAAAATAAAGTGGTGCTCTTTATGAACGCAAAACCCATCACAACATTCGCTAAGTTCGAGAGGAAAATCAAACTCCCTGAGTTGGTATGACAGATAGTGTGGTACTCATTAATTTGTTCCTGTTTACGATCCGCCAATATACAAGTAGCACGATTCAATGTAGTTATTTCCAGATACATCACTAATTAAGGCTTAAGTTTGTACAATTCACACTCAACTACAAGTAATATATCCATATTATTGTAAACCGTAGTAATTATTAAACAAATAATTTCAAATTTTAAACATTAAATACTTAAGTCTTTCTCAAGTTATGGCGTGACCAAGGGAAACGGAAATTCATTTTCAAGCGACTTTCAACAAGGAGGAGGTTCTCAATTCGTCTGTATTTTTTTACGTTTGTTACCTCATAACTTTGGGCTGGGTGAACCGATTTTTATGATTTTTTATTAGAAAGCTGTTATGTGTGGTCCCATTTAAATTTTATCAAAATCGGTGTAGTATTTTTGTAGAAAATTAACAAAAACCAAAAATAATGATGCAAAAATGTACTAAGTTGTTTCGATGGAAGTCGGTTTTTTAACGTGTTTAGCGTTTTCAATTATATTATTCAAATTTAGAACTGTAAAAAAAATTTTTGAACACAAATGGCGGTTATTGTTCAAGGTTAGTAAAGCAAACTTGTTTGAGGCTCATTTCCCGCACGTGGCTGGCAGCGCCATGCATCGCTTGTTACTCTAGTTTTGGCACACATTTTATTTATCATAGAAGAAAATTACGAGTCGCGTGATAGTTCAATAACCTCAGAAGCAGTTTGTAGAGCTGAGTAGAACAAGCCTATTCAGGCTCATTTTCTGGACCGCGTGCGGCCGGCAGCGCCACGCATCGCTCGTTACTCTAGTTTTGGCGCACATTTTATTTATCATAGAAGAAAACTACGAGTATCTTGATAGTTCAATAACCTCAGAAGCAGTTCGAAGACCTGAGTTGAGCAGGCCTATTTCCTGGACCGCGTGCGGCCGGCAGCGCTACGCATCGCTTGTTACTGTAGTTTTGGCGCACATTTTATTTACCATAGAAAAAAACTATCTTGATAATTCAATAACTTCAGATGTAGTTCGTAGAGCTGAGTAGAACAAGCCTATGGAGGCTCATTTCCTGGACCGCGTGCGGCCGGCCGGCACGCATCGCTTATTGCGCTAGTTTCGGCGTTATTATTATTAAAGAAAAGCCTTTTATTAAAGAGAATGGCGTGATGGTATGATAAGCCAGTCTCAACCTGACAGGTTTTTCTTTGGGAAATAATTTGTTAGAGATTATTTATCTGTTTACCACATTTACACTTTGTAGTTCACAATAATAAAATATAGATATATTACTTTGGGAGAGAGAACTCGTATCAGAAGTTACAGTAAGGCTTCAACACAGCACATACAATGTGAGAAACTTTGTTTTTTTATGATTTACAGGTTTGGATTGGCAAATTCGAATGAAACTTTTTACACATAAGCAACTCACAAAATAATAGTTATTTTTATTATTGTTCAATAAAGCATATTTGATTTGATTTATTTAAGGTTTTCATAGTAATCTTAAAATTCGCTTACCTATCTTTTTTTAAATAAAGTATTTGAAAAAACGTAATCTATTCACAAACTACAATTTTTGAGCTTGCTTATGTAAATAAAGTTTCATTAGAATCGGCCTATCCATTTTCAAGAAGGAGTAATTTAATGTTTGCGTGGGAAAATATTTCGTGAATACACTCTTAACTGGGTAGGTTCCTGCGACATTCCCTCTCGTATATCTACCAGATACGCTAAACTGCCAGGTTTATGATATAGCGTCCCCACTCACCGACAGCAAGGTCATATAGTGAGGGCCGCTATTCCTGCCAACACCATAAGGTGAAGGCAAGGACCAGTTACGGTAGGTCTTGCCGCCAAGACGCGACAGTGGCGCGGTGAGAGAGGCGCAAGTTGACGTGTTGTGAGTCGTGACTAATAAACGCCACGCCACGCCACGCCACACCACGCCACGCCACGCTACAACACACCACATCACACTACCCTACTCTACCCTACATAAGACAATAACAAACTCAACAAAAATAGTTTGATACAAGGGTGGTAAAAAGGTAAATAACAAACGAGTGACATTTGTAAGCCCGAGCCGTGAGGTTTTACCATCGTCACGAGTTTGTCATTTTTCAATAAAGTTGTGAAAAAACAGGTAAAATAAAAAACTACCATCACAGTAAAACAAAATACATAGGTACATACCTATCAACGAAATCTCATTTTACGCGACTTGTGGCTCAGTTTAAATGTCCAGGTAGTAATCTTACTTTGTTTTTTCCTATACATGCACATAAGTATATTTTTTATTACAAGTATATTAACTATTCATAATTTTATTTGTTTTCACAACTAAAACAACTCAATTCAATTTTATGAGAATTGTGCCATATTTTAACTAGGCACACATACGCATGCGTATTTTTTTTTTAATATTACCATAAATAGATTACAATAAAGCTTGGGATCATATTATTGTAAGCATTAAATCCTCCTTGGAAACGATGACCTATTCCTTGGTGTAACCTATGCGCTTCATTGATATTGTTTTATTCTCCTTTCTTTACAAAGTATAACACAAAGAAAATCTTATCAGCTAGCGTTATATACTAACCTTGTTGGTATTGGTTATAACTATAATCACACCAATTTTTACGCCTGTATGTATTACCATTCTTACGATAGATCAAACAGAAAAAAGCCTTCAACACGTTTCTTGTATGGGTTTTTTTAATTGTTATTAAATCCCTTATGATAACACATATTCTGTGCAAATTTCGGCTGACTTGCTAATAGGGTTCAAAAGATACATCCTTCAAAAGTCGGTCAGACACACAGACGGACGAACAGACGGACTGCTAGGTTTAGTTATAGAGTCTCGTTACCTGGTACGAAACTCTAAAATAACATTTTAGTGTCGCTCGCGTTGATGTTTTTTGTTTAAAATGAATAGATATCATTGTTAAACTTGTGTGCAGAGGTGTGGTAGTACAAAACCCTCGGTGCGCAAATTAATCCAACTCACACTTGGCCGGATGTGAAAGGAAACGCCACGGAACTAGAGGCTACGAGACCCCGCTACGCTGCGTCGCTACACCAAATTGCTACGGTTCTCGAATTGCTACGACAAATTATTTTACAAAAGGACGACGGATTCTATCTCCAATTTAAGTTAGACTAGCGGTCTGCTGCGGCTTTCAGTGTATTTCGACACATTTAAAATGATATTTTGTCTGAAGCAGAAACCAGTCATGATAATAAGTAGCTTAGAACACCAACCATTACTTTATTTTTCTTATCGTGTAGTTTAAGCCACGACTCAAGATTAACTATCAGTTGCACTATCACTGTAGTTCTAAGCTAGCTGTTTGTAATTTTATTTGAAAAATCTTTTTACAACAGTGACTCCTATATTACTGGCGTAAGGACCCGGCCCACGCACGCGACTAATGCTCCCAGCGAATTGGTGCGAAAATCGAAAGTTTCGCACACTCGCGACTCAGTCGTCTGCGGGAAATTCTACAGTGCGGACGAAAGATATTCCATATAAAAATGCTTTATTGTGTTTTTAGAGGCTGTAAAAATCATGAAAGAAAGGCTAAAAAGAAACATGGGATGTCGTATCATCGTTAAGTAACCTTAAATTGTATTTTTTCTCGTAAATAAATTAAATAAACGAATTTTAAAGCGACAATTCTACCAAGGTTCTTTTAACGCGGCACTGACGTATACTCTCGCCCACGCTAGTTCGTACGAGTTATGTTAGATGGCGCTACTTTTTGCTTGTATCAAGAAAATCTGAGTTAAATATGAAGACGGGCGGATCCTTCTGTTTAAATCTGTGTTTTACAAGCTTTTATTTAGTTTCACTTGTCCCGGTGTCTGTAACGAAATCTCGCAAGTAAAATTTGACTCACTTCCCGGTTTCTGATAGAGCTGAAATGTTGCATGCATATGTATATCGTGTGATAATGTTATATAAAAAGATTGTACCCTGAAGTTTTTAGTTTTTTGATTTTTTTTAGTTTCACCTGTCCCGGTGTCTATATTGAAATCTTTTAAGTTAAATTTAACCCACTTCCCGGTTTCTGATAGAGTTGAAATTTTACATGCATCCCCACTGAGGGGCTCGAGCCTACCCTGAATCAGGGCGATTAGGCATTTTTTTGTATCGAACATGGTTCCTTTCCATATTCTTTTTTTGATAGGATCCTATCTACATTAATTAGTATGAAATAAGTTAGAAGACCTATAAATATTAATGTACAAGCTTTTAATATTGCATTATTACGCGATATACATATGCATTGTTTTATCGTATCATTACCGATTGCTTTAACGGTGAAGGAAAACATCGTGAGGAAACCTGCACACGCCTGCGGAGAAACTCGCATGTTGTGCGTTAAGTCGACCAACTCGCACTGGGCCCGCGTGGTCGACTAAGGCCCGATAATTCAGGGTAGGCTGAGGCCTCTCGGTGGGGTCTTACAAGTATGTAGGTCAAACAGATTTTATTACGAGTAGGTCCAAAGTGTAAGTGAAATCCGAGATCTTTTTGGTTCCGTTTGAGCGGTAAGTCTTAAAAGTTTTAGACCCGACCGTTTGGTCCAATTCCTCGAACCTGTCATTATAATCGTCCACATTATTGCAGTCTCCTGGGCATTCGAAGCGATTATGCAACTTGAGCTGAAAGCTCTTGGGGTTTTGGAGCTGGATAGGTGCTGGTCGGGGCATAGACATCATCAGTCGCCATCTCTCTAGCTTGGTTTCTTAGATTCAATATGCCTCTTGGTGGACCAATGACCTGGTGAAGGTCGCGGGAAGCCGCTGGATGCGGGCAGCGCAGAACTATTCGTCGTGAAAATCCTTGGGGCAGGCCTTTGAACAGCAGGTCGAAAGTGGTCCGAAATGGTTCTTGTAATATGGCCGGTTTTGTCCTTTTACCTTTACTAACTCGGCTGACCCACTCATACGTGTGTCTAGATTGCTTTTAAACAAGAAAGTGTTAACAATGCTTTCATAAGCACGGTACATCGATGCCACTAATGTTTTTTTTTAAATATTTCAGTTTTCTTCTAACATCAGTTTAAGGACAACAACACATAAATATAAAAATGTTTATTTCTGTACCAAAATATTTGTGTCATAGAACAATGTTGGGAACACCAAGCAGATATAAAATACCTGTATTAGGTGAACCCGCTCTTTCATATCAAGTTAATTTAATACATTGGAACAAATAAACAAATAACTTACTATTACAAACTATAAACCTACACTTAGCATAAGTATATTTAAATGTTTTCCTTCCTAGATTAATAGATATATACCAACATGATAAATTACACTAAAAGAAGTCCAAAGTCATAAAGTCCAAACTTCTATCATTAGTTTGTCACAGCGCATTAAGCCAGTTCCACGTTACTAAAGTCTGCCATCCGCGGACAGACGGACGCTCCTACTCACTCCTGGAGACGCCCTTTTGTCAGAGTCGCATAATGTCACTTAAATTTAAAACGTCAGATTCAAATATCTGACTAAATAGAGAAAAGTCTGAATCTGAAACCAACGGACTGTAATGTGGCTCAGATTTGTATTAAGTAGAAGATAAGGGAGGAGGAGGGGGGGGGGGGGAGTACGTCATTTAAATACAAAACGTCCGATTTAAATATATAACTAAATAGAGAAAAATCTGAATCTTAAAACCGACGGACTGTAATGTGGCTCTGATTAGTGTTAAGGAAGAGAAGGGGGGGGGGGGAAGTTCGTCAGACGACCGAGATTGATTAAGAAATTAAATTTTTAAAATAGTCATGTGGGTGATGGATTTTTTCATAATTATCCTTTCTTCTCCACGCGAAAGGTCAGTCAATTTTTTTGCTGCATAATTTTGCTAAGTTATCGGTCTTTGTGGGAATACGATAATGTCAGACCTTTAAGATCCATAGAACGTTATGCAAATTGGACAATCTGAACTGGTGATACCGACCCGGGTTATCTGTTCCGCGTTATTTATGGCCCATAACGGCGGAGGAGGCCGCTCTTAGCGGAGCCCTAATGTGCTGTTTACCGACCGCTCTTAGCGAGCAGTGGCTGATGTATGGGCGTGTAACCTTCACTGATTCTACATTTATACTAATGGGTTCAAGTGCAAAATATCAATGTAGGAATGTATGTTTGTACTCACTACTAAATATCAATGTAGGAGTGTATGTTTGTACTCACTACTAAATTCCTAGTCAGTGGCGCTAAGGTCATAACTACATCATCTAGAGTAATGATGTATATTATTTTTCAGTTTTATAAATTGATCTGTTGCTTTTAATTTAAATTTTTACTTTTGTCTTTAAATTTAAATTGGCGTTTTTGGATACTGGACTTTCTTTACGTTTCATCACGTACATAAAACGACAGGTGAAGACACGTCGTGAAAGTTGTTGTAACTGCTGAAGACGGTGATGATAACCACCTCCTGTCATCATCATGACATGATCATCACCAACACTGCTCAGTCAACAGTGCAGGATTGAGTAGAGAGAGAAAACAGACATGCAAAAATCTGAAATAAAACAAACAGAAATGCTTTATTCGTACGGACCAGTACATTCAATAACGCAATATTCATCCAATTTCCACCCAGTCAAGTCCACATCAGTGTAAAATGGCATTAAAACAAGTTTTCCTCAATTTTATGGAACAACCGAAGCGCGGAATATTGGATTTTTGTAGTTTTTCAAGGGACAAACTACAATTAAACTTGGTATTTTCATAAACCATTCAAGTTAGGTCTGGGCAACAATGTTAGTTCTAAAAACTGAATGTACAGTTTAAGTTTATTTAAAGTTACCCTGCTTGGTACACCCACAGAATACTTATCGACATTACTTTTTCAAGGCTTTCATTTAACAAGGCTAGTAAAGTGAAAATAGTGCATCACTGCAGCGGCCGGCAAAAGAGGCATTGATGGACGAAAAAGCCGAGGCACACATACGTAAGTTCATCAATGCCTAGTTGTGGCCAAGGCTTGTATAGTACTTTTCTCAAAATTGTTTTTGCGCATTAGCGCAGAAATTAAAACTTAACTAGTTTTCAAAATCAATGACGAACAACAAACAACAATAATGATTTTTCATGTTTCCTCCAACTAAAGGGTGTCTGTAAGATATCGCTTGTTAGCGATAAGACCGCCTATATGTACAACTTCTTCAGTCACTGTCCCTTTTTTCTCTTATAGTGTTTTCAATCAATCGATCATTAACTTTTCACGCGCCAAAGTTTTCATTTGTTTTTTTTTTTCAATAAACAATTTTATTTGCAAGGAGGTTCGAAATTTAAATAAAACCTTTGATAAGTTACTTTCTTGGTTGCTATGTTTCGGAGTAAAATTAAGTTTCATTTTTAAATTTCACGACATTTGGCTGCTAAATACGACTTAAATAGATTTTCATACATTTTTTGCAGACCGCTGCTCGCATGTATTTGGCCAGTACAGCAATTTTGATTTATCCCCAAGAAGGTTGTCAAAATAATGCTCAAATTTCCAAGAAAGTTTAAGAATAAAACATTCGTGGGGCAGTGCGTTCTGAAGGCCGTATAAAACCAGATAATAAACGATAATGGCTTTTAGAAAATTTATTAATAGTAATTTAAAACATACTTTGTATTAATTAAGGTAGTAAGAATTTACATTTATAACAGTGCTTAAAGTACCTTTATAACATACTAGCTGTTGCCCGCGACTTTGCCCTCGTAGATATCGAGAGTGAGCGAGATTTTTTGCCTACGTTCATCCTTATTTTCCATTTGAACTATTGGTCAATGATTTTTTCTAAATCGTATGAGTAGTTTCGAATATAACATTCCACATACAAAATTATTTTTTTTATTTTTTTTTAACGATAAGTTATGGTGGCAACCCTAAAAATCAAGATTAAGGAAATTTAAAAAAACGGCGGGAGATATGTAAATAATATTGGCCTTATCCACACACATACACACACACACACACACACACACACACACACACACACACACACACACACACACACACACACACAAACAAACATACATGAACACATTGTTAGACTGTCTTGGTATAAGGCAAAAGTAAAATCTCAATCGCATCAAAATCTTTACTTATAATGAGTAAAATGTATGATATATTTGAATATTGCTTAAATATTATATAGATAAATATATAACAAGTTCTTTATTACGAATGAAAGGGTCGGTAGTAAAAGTCTTATGTCTTATGAATAAGACGCGGAATCACAAAATTATGGACGATAAATCTAAAATTTACGGCCCCCGTCCTTCTTATATTAAAATTCAGAGCATATCCACTAAATCGATTATCTTTATACCGTCAAAGAGTTGTGACCGTCCCGGGATTCAATCCCGTGGTTATTGAATCGATTTTTTTAATGGGACTGACGTTATAGGAATTCAGTCCTCCGTCAGACTGGTTTTTTTCCAAGTTTGTTGCGGAGCTCGGTTGCTAATGTTTCTAACATTTTCTTTTGAACAATGAGATCCTTACTAATATTATAAATGTGAAAATGTGTTTGTTTGTTGTTTGTTACCTTTTCACGCTTCAACGCCTTAACCAATCTTTATGAAATTTGGCATGCAGGTAGCCTGTGTCACGGGGAAGGACATAGGCTATTTTTTATCCCGGGAAAATAGCATAATCTGATGCAGTTCCTGAAGAAACTAAAAAAATACTCGATTGTTGTGATTTTTTGCACAAAGCTGGTTGAGTAGGTAGAAAATGACATAATTTACTAATCACCCTTAAAGACAGTCATTAAATAAAAATAACATTGAAAAACCTAATAACTTTTAGGTATGTCTCTCTCTCTCTCTCTCTCTCTCTCTCTCTATTATCGTGTGGCACAATTGACCGTGCTATCCCAGGGACGGCGTACAGCACAGGAGTGGAAAACCCCTTGCCTGCGTCAGTGCTTCCCGATTCCTATAGTTTGGGGATTTTCAAGGCAAGAGTGAATAGGCATTATTTGAGTTTTCTTGTTAAGTTATTTAATTCCGTTATACTCGAGGGACAAACGCCTAAGGCATGGCACAGAAGTGTGGTCGTGCTTTTCTTCAAAAAGGGTGACAACACCCTGCTGAAGAACTACAGACCCATCTCACTTCTGAGCCATGTCTACAAGCTGTTTTCGAGAGTCATTACGAATCGTCTCGCACGCAGGTTTGACGACTTCCAGCCTCCCGAACAAGCCGGTTTCCGAAAAGGCTTTAGTACCATAGATCACATACATACGCTGCGGTAGATTATACAGAAGACCGAAGAGTACAATCAGCCACTATGCTTGGCGTTTGTGGACTATGAGAAGGCCTTTGATTCAGTCGAAACCTGGGCTGTGCTACAGTCTCTCCAGCGGTGCCAAATTGACCATCGATACATCGAGGTGTTGAAGTGTCTGTATGAAAACGCCACCATGTCGGTTCGCCTCCAGGACCAGAACTCGAAACCTATCCAGTTGCAGCGAGGGGTGAGACAGGGAGACGTTATATCTCCGAAACTGTTCACCGCCGCCCTGGAAGATGTTTTTAAGCTTCTGCGAGTACATATCCCACCTCCGATTCGCTGACGATATCGTGGTCATGGCTGAGACTATGGAAGACCTAAGCACAATGCTCGATGGCCTCAGTAAAGTCTCTCAACAAGTTGGTCTTAAAATGAACATGGACAAGACGAAAATAATGTTAAATGTCCGTGTCGCACCCACTCCTCTAAAGGTTGGAGACTCTACACTGGAAGTTGTTGACGAATATGTATACCTGGGACTAAGAGTCCAGCTAGGTAGTTCCAACTTCAAGAAAGAGATCAATCGACGAATCCAACTCGGCTGGGCAGCGTTCGGGAAGCTTCGCAATATCTTCACGTCCCAAATACCGCAGTGTCTCATGACTAAGGTCTTTGACCAGTGTATGTTGCCAGTGATGACTTACGGAACTGAGACATGGTCGCTTACTATGGGCCTCATAAGAAGGCTCAAGGTCACGCAAAGGGCAATGGAGCGTGCTATGCTCGGAGTTTCTCTGCGTGATCGAATCAGAAACGAGGAGATCCGCAGGAGAACTAAAGTAACCGACATAGCTCACAGAATCGCTAAACTGAAGTGGCAGTGGGCAGGGCACATAGCTCGTAGAACAGATGGCCGATGGGGCAGTAAAGTTCTCGAGTGGCGACCGCGCACCGGAAAACGTAGCGTAGGCAGGCCTCCCACGCGGTGGACCGATGACCTGGTGAAGGTCGCGGGAAGCCGATGGATGCGGGCAGCGCAGGACCGGTCGTCGTGGAAATCCTTGGGGAAGGCCTTTGTCCAGCAGTGGACGATTTGTGGCTGATATGATGATGATGATGATGAGTTTGCTTGTACCTTTCTCCACTGAATCATCATTATCACTTACCATCAGGTTAGTTGCAGTCAAATGTAGTCAAATTTTGAATATAAAAAAAAAAGACGGCGGTTGCCTAGTGTTTCACTTAGCATCACCCGCGGTCACGAGTAGGGCATTTTGATTTACACCTACGGACGTAGGCAGGGATAAACCTGTAATTGCAAAAATCAAAGTTAAAAGAAACTAAAAACCTACTTCAAAAAGAAATTCACTCAAAAATATGAAATAATATCATCATTATAGCTCATATACGTCCCCACCGAGGGGCTCGAGCCTACCCTGAATCAGGGCGATTAGGCCTTAGTCGACCACGCGGGCCCAGTGCGGGTTGGTCGACTTCACACACAACCTTCGAGGTTCTTCGCAGGCGTATGCAGGTTTCCTCACGATGTTTTCCTTCACCGTTAAAGCAATCGGTAAGTATGTACGTAAGTTTTTGAAAAACTCATTGGTACATTGGCCGTCCAGATTTGAACCCGGTACCTCTGGTTAGATGGACCGAGTCGTTACCGGTTGAGCCACCGACGCTTATGAAATAATATGTTTTTATATAAATACACGAAATTAACCAACAATAACGAAATCAGAGGTAGGTACGAAACAAATTAGGGGCCTAAATTTTTTTTTAAGTCAGTACCAGCTCTTGAGAAAAGTATACTTACCTACAAATGTTTTAGATTCAATGGATTTGCTGGCGGCGACCTCAAAAAACTTGGAAGCCCCTACTTTGTTTTGTACCTACCTTTGATTTTCTTATTGCTGCTTAATTTTTTGTATTTATATATAAAAATAGCTGTCCCGGCAAACTTTGTTCCACCTTACACTACTCTACAGTACACTACCAGCGCCATCTGCCGGCCTGATTCGTGAATCTAAACCATCCAGGGCGCCACCCAAACGCATACAAAAAAAATCATTGTAATCGGTCCAGCCGTTTAGGAAGAGTTCAGTGAAATACACACGTACAGTAGAATTATATATATAAAGATTTATCCAACAGTGGACGTACATCGGCTGATATGATGATGATGACATACAAAAATATGATTTCATAATTTTGTGTTTTTTATGTCGGTTTTAAGTTTTTTTATTTTTATTTTGTGATAATGCTATCTAACAATGCAATGTCAAACTCTATGACCCACTCGCCAATAGGATAATGTTTCATTGTTTCAAGTGTTTCATTAACCGATACAGAGTCCTGTGGCTTCCATTATCATTTCAGAAGCATGAAAGTTAAGGAGTCAAACCTTTATCATCAGCTCATACTATCGGTTTATAAAATGAAAACAAAAGACCATCCTAGGACCTTCATTCCACCTCCAAAGTTCATCATCAGATCAGCTTCAAAATCCCAAAGGAACTATTATCACCTCATCGGACTCCTGGAAGTAGCTCTCAAATCTTTTGCAAATTTTGGAGCTGATATTTACTTACATAAGAACATTGCACGTTAAATAAATCAAGAAATCAATGTAAAAGTCAAGAAAGTATTCATAATCGTTTTTGTTTTATAACTCTTAAGTATGAACATTAAAAAAAAATATAGGTTTAAAATTAAATTTTTAATATCATATTAACCTTTACGATATTGGTATAGATTAAGTGATATTAACAATTTGAAACTCAAATAAACAATTAGACATTGGAAATAAAAAAGAAATCAATGAATTTAAAATTAGAATAAAATACTTTCAGCTTCATTTAAACTGTAATTTTGAATGTTGGGCGACAGCCAAAGATTTTCTTTTAGTCAAGTTGCCACAATCAAACAATGGCTCTAATTTAACGCGGAGTTTTTGAATAATATTGAACAAAATAAATGTAAAGAAGGAAGGGATAATTTAGCAGCGTGACCGGTGCACGGGGCGGGGGCCGCCACCCGCACTGCGCCCGCGCGCGCTTCTCCTATTGAAGTTTGGTAACCTGCGGCTTGTGGTGCTTATAAAGCATAGCCTACAGTCGCAAGTAGGGACACTATTGGATTAGAGCGATCTTTCCATATAGTCATCATAGTTTGACCTGTGTATTTGTAATTGATTGCATACTGTTAGTGGCCTAGTTTCAGTGCTAACAAAGGAACTGTGCAAAGATTGTCTACTTTTTTATTGAGGATTTTATTTCTGAGATAAAAACCATTCGAGTATATCGTCATATCAGCCGAAGGACGTCCACTTGCTTCCTACATTCGAGTATATACTATTATAGTATTATAATATAGGGGGGTTCGTCAATTTTATAACAGTGTAACTAGTAGTATACTATTGTGAATTTGACAAGCCCCTATCAGATTAGTTTTTAGGGTAGTATCATCACCATCATCATCATATCAGCCGAATGACGTCCACTGATGGACAAGCCTCCCCCAAGGATTTGCACGACGACCGGTTCTGCTCTGCCCGCATCCAGCGGCTTCCCGCGACCTTCACCAGGTCATCGGTCCACGGTCACAAAATATGTGCTTGTATGGGAAATTTACTAACTAATAAATAATGAATTTAAAAAATAAAAAGAAACGTTTCTAAATGTTTTACCAGAGGGCATTTTGAGGAGTCAAATTCGTTATGATCCCGTGAGTGACATATAATACAGTTTACCCGACTGCTTTAAAAAAATTTTTTGCATTCGGGTTTTTAATTTACTATGGTTGTTTGTTTTTCTTCTTTTTTTAAAATGCTAATACATACAAGAGCGTCAGAATTAGTGAGTTTGTGGTACTCATCCTAAAGTGAAACAGCAAATAAAAATTCAGTCAAGAGTAAATCGCTCTCGCGTTAAAGATCCCTAACCAAAAAACCGGTACACTTGGAGAATTCTCACAAGGGATGCTCGTTGCAGTGCAGAATATTTTATCACAATGTTCTTACCAAGGATCCAAAGTATTGCGCCGAGCGTAAAATATTGATAAATCAATTTTTAATAATAAGTCTTCTCTTCGCGAGCGACGTATCCCCTGCGAAACGTGTTCCCTCGCAGACATTGAAGGGGTCCCAAGTTTACGAAGTCATTTCTTTAGCGAAACACTGCGGTTTCTCTTATATTAATTAGAAAGTAATTAAACTTGGGAATGAGCGTACTCCACCATTATCATTTGTGTTTTTCTCTGCCTAAATGTTGATTTTGTAAATTCTCAGCTACAAATTTTCGTATAAATTCATTGGCCTTTCGAGGGGTTTATTTTCCAGTAAAAATGGCAATTACTTTCCACTACCTTGCCTATTTTGTCCAAAATATTATTAATATTAGCCTTTCTACAGCAAAAATTCAAAGTGTGGCAAGCGTTGCCGTCGGAGCTTGATAAGGACAGAGATAAATACAAGCAAACAAAACAAACAACAAAAACGATCGTAACACAAGAGCGTTTGCAAGAGAGGGATTGTATTTATGTAAAAACGGAATTTCTCACGAATTACACCTATCTCTATCTACAGTAAGACTGGGAAAGTAAAACATTACCTAAATACAAAATTTCCTGAAGTATCAAAGACTAGCTTACCGTACATTACGACACATTAAGGATAGTGGGGCGAAAAGAAAATAAAAACCTGAATACTCCGGGAGTGCCTACACAAGTGAACACTTTTTACAGTTTTACAAGTTTTGACCCTCCGAGTGTTCATGGTAAGGTATCGGTGTCGATCATGGTGTCGCGAGTTCAATGGTTTTTTCCCCATCTTAAAATAAAATCCCAAGCGCCTAAAGAAGTTTTCACTTCAAAAATGTAAGGTAACGTATTAACAAATATCTTGCCCAAGTTTTTCCCACAACATATTCAGATGTATATTCGGGTCTATAGCCACACAATCTGTGCGCGTGTGCGCTTCCTTTTAGCGCTTGACGCATGTCCAAGGATATAATATTTCATTATTTTATATCTCACCGTTTCACACGTGTGTAAAACAATGTGTTTATACACATGCATCTACCCGCTTCAAAAACTCAACATCACAGCGCAGGTGTACGCCTTTTGTACTGGTTTCAATGGACTTGGTACTTTCCTGCAAGCACGCCCAAAAAACTGGGATTGATTAATACCCAGCCTGCTGGTTCGCACTCCAAAGAGGATTTGTCACGTTACGTCACGGAGGGACAGTCACTCGCACCTCACTTCGGGACAAATGGGCTATGAAGATAGTGGCGCAGGGGACGGCCGACGGCCCGCCACCATCCGTCTTTGTTTAGAGTGACGACAGAGGATAATGATTGCCATTTTCCGTTGTACCTAGGGGGACAAGTTATAATCAATTCCATCTTTATTTTCTTTTGCATACTAAATAAATTCTGGCATATATTATTATACTAGCTTTTCCCGCGGCTCCGCCCTCGTGGACATCGTTTTAATGACTGTTTTTAAGGATGATTAGTAAATTATATCCTTTCCCACCTACTAACCATCTCTGTGCAAAAAATCACAACAATCGAGTATTTTTTAGTTCCTCCAGGAACTGCATCAGATTATGCTATTTTCCCGGGATAAAAAGTAGCCTATGCCCTTCCCAGTGACACAGGCTACTTGTATGCCAAACTTAATAAAGATTGGTCAAGGCGTTGAAGCGTGAAAAGGTAACAAACAAACACATTTTCACATTTATAATATTAGTAAGGATGATTGCGGACATGAATCGGTAAAATTTGATTCTCACTAAATTCTAACAACATTTTCGTCAAATTGCAGCAAATACGAGCAGCAAAGATACTAAAATCTCAATGTTTATCTGTAACGCAAGTAAAGTAATTCGTCGGGCTCCAGTCGTGCTGTGACAGTGAAAGCTAGTCCTCTAATTTCAGGGATTAGGATTAAGCTGCATCAAAGGCGCCCCGACCGCTGCGCACCACGGGTTTGGGTCGCTTTTGTGCCAACACGAGTACCCGTCACATTCTATATGGTCTATGTTAAAGTGTAGCTCGGATCAGATTTGTCATCTTTGTCTTATTTGTCCCTCTAGGGCTAAAGTGTTAGTTGGACTTGTGTAACATGAAGGTTTCAATTCTACTTAATTATAAGTGTTGTTTCGTAATATGAAACTCTGAATTGATTTGTTTTAATGGATAAATTAGTTACCTGTTGCTCTCTACAATTTTAAATTTCTTATCATGGATAAATGCGTACTAATAAATAATTATCTAGTTTATGGTGTTATATTTTTTTCTCAAATAACACTAGTTGGCAAAAAATGGTTGTCGGTTTACGGACGATAGTTTAACGTGACAACGTCAGAACGTAACGGGACAATGAGCGTAACGGGACAGTGAGTCATCCTTTTTCGTGCGTGCAGCCGGCGTCCATTGATTTATTGGACGTTGTCACGTCAAAAATGGAGTAACAATGTAATTGACACTTATGTGATAACATATTGAGGACGTTTAGACAATTCACGTTACACTCAACGTTTAAGTTTTCAAATTCGTAAACTAGTTCTCTTCGATCTGAGAACTGTTGCTACCCCTCCCACTCCTCCTTTCCACCGTATGCAGAAAAAACTGTTACAGATAAGAGCAAACTATAAAAATTAAATAAAACGATAAGTAATTGAAAAGAAAATGTTACGCACATAGCTCGTACAAGGTTGGGAAAAGTTTTTGAGTGGCAACCGCCCACAAAAAGGCAGTTCTCCCACTCAGTGGACAGTGGGGAGCCGTTGCTGGATGTGGGAAGTACATTACTTATTGGTCGTTGTGGAAATCCTTGAGGCAGGTCTTTCTACAGCAGTGAACACCTTTCGGCTTATTTAATGACTAGATGCCCGCAGCTTCGCCCGCGCAGAACCCCATTTTTGCGGTTCCCGTGGGAATTTCCCAAAATCCTTCCTTAGCGGATGCCTACGTCATAACATCTACCTGCATGCCAAATTTTAGCCCGATCCGTCCAATGTTTGGGCTATGCGTTGATAGATCACTATGTCAGTCAGTCAGTCACCTTTGAGTTATATATATTTAGATGACGATGATGTGAACAAGTTAAAGTGACAATATACAGAACCGTTAAGTATGTAGCAGGAAAAAGACGAATTGCTAGACGACCGCCTGTCAGGTCCATGTTAACCGATGATCTGGTGAATCTTGCAGGAAGGGCTGGATTCATGGGCTCAGAATGATGACAAGTAAAAATCTATGGGAGACGTTTTTGTTTAACAATGGATGTCTTCCGGCTGAGATGATAATATATGATGATATTTACGGTCGCTCATTATTGAAACGTCACTTACATACAACTCTATCTATGCACGTAATGCGAACCTATGGTAGTGTGTCAGCCAAGTTCGTGAAAAAAAGGAAAAGGCGACACGTGGCTTATATTACACGATCTATTTCGGGCCACTTTCGATCTTCTTGTAACTTGAAATCTGTTTGACCGACACACTTGCTGTTTGGTATGGTTAGTAAGAGCACCTTGATTATGATTTTACCATTCTTGAAACATTGGCATCCAAAAATTATTATTAAAATAGTGACTTGAAAACTTAATATTTGGAACGGAGGCCGTAGACGAAGAAACAATACAAAAAACCGGATAAGTGCACTCGCACGGAAGTGACTTCACTCACGAACCCAAGCTTCCGTACCACCATCATTCATCAATATTATAGACCACTTTCAAAAACTGGCATCGAGGTAGATTGTTGGGCATGTATAAAGGAATAATTCGGAAACCGGCCAAGCGCGAGCTGGACTCACGCACCAAAGTTTCCGTACCACCACCATTATTATATAAATAATAATGTGATACAAAAATGTTATGTGCATATGTCTACTATTTGTACTTGAATAAAGATAATATAGGTAAGGAAAATATATTGTGAGTTAAAAAAAATTAAGCCAAGCTACACAACTAGTAGCACATAACATAACAAGTTTTCTAAGCAACTGAAATCCTTTGTTCATTATCTGTTTTTTAGAAGTTTCAAATCAATAACTAAATTTGAATTCCCTTATTTATGATTCCCGTAGTAATCACTACAGAATTTGGTACAAATTCAGATCTCTGTCTGCAAATTTTTGTATCGAACTTGGCTCCTTTTTACATTTACGTTTTTGGTGGGATTGCGATATTCGCAAATTAATTTTCCAATTACATTTCGAATGAGAAACGTTCGAAGAAAGAGGGAAAAGAACGAAGGGCAAAGATACGCGACGTGTTAGGATCAATGACGTCTTCACTTCAATAGGACGCGCAGAATGGGCGTCGCCGGTTCAATAGGCGGCGTGCTCAAGATATTCGGTTAATATAGAGGAAAATACAGGGCTCAAATGAACTTGGCTCGCTTGGAGGGTTCCGCTCCGCAAAATTTGACACTGCACGCAAATAAAAAGCGTTCTGTGTTGACGAAATTCGAGTATGTTCATAACTAGCTTTTGTCCGCGGCTTCGCCCGCGTAGAAATAGTTCGATCTAATTCAAGAGTATGTGGTGCGCAGATTGCAAGCGGCTCACGTGCGTGTAAATCAGTTTTCTCCAGATCCCTAGGAAACAGTGTCGGACTATGCTTATTAGTAGTCTGTGTCACTTCCTTCCCCCGCAAATATATCTGTGCAAAATGTCTTGTAAATCGGTTGCTACATTGCGTACTACATGCGCGGGCGCGAGCGTGGAAATGAGTTTTTTCTAGATCCCTTGAGAACTATGCCAGGCTACGCTTATTAGTATTCTTTTTCATCCCCTTAACTACTTATTTGTAAACTATCACGTCAATCCTTCGCTTTATTGCGAAATGCGGCGTGAAAAAAATAATAAAAAATAGAGATAGATGTAAACAAACAGAGTTTATAAGCAGATAACTGACGGAAACCTCTTAGGAAACCAGGATTAAAGATAGCTTACTCGTACGTCCGTTTCCGTGCCACAGGCTACGTGTTTACTGTATTTTCTTCAAGATTGGTTGAGGCGTTGAAACGTGAAGAGGTAACAAACAAACTGACACATTTTCAGATTTAAAATATTGGTAAGGATAATGAACAACATAAGATACCATTATATTTCATTTATTAATTACGGATGTATGTTTATAACAAAAAAAAATAGATCAGTGTCGCTGAATTTTCTAATTTTAAAAGAAAAGTAACAAGTTTGGTTTAAAGAATTTACAACACATTCAATGTAATTCAGTTAAGGGAGTATTGGCCTGCGCTAACAGGCTCGACAAGGTTTTCAAGCGACTTCCATAAAGGAGGAGGTTCTCAATTCGTCTGTATGTTTTTTTTTATGTATGTTACCTCAGAACTTTTGACTGGGTGAACCGATATTTATGATTCTTTTTTATTTGAAAGCTAGTGCTTCCCGTGTGGTCCCATATAAATTTTATCAAATCGTTGTAGTAATTTATAAGAAAATTAACAAAAACCAAAAATAATAATGCAAAAATGTACTAAGTTGTTGCGATGGAAGTCGGTTTTATAACGTGTTTAGCGTTTTTTGCTACTAAGTAAGTGTAATGTTTTAATGCATCTTGTTACTTATTTAACAGATAAAATATGTTTTAACTGAAATACCTTTCCTGGTGCCAAGCTGAAAATCAGTGTTGTGTCAGTTGCGACTAAATACACACACACACACACACATACATAAATAAGCTTATGAACAAGCATATACATCATGTCAACTTATATACGTCCCCACCGATGGGATGAGCCTACCCTGAATTAGGGCGATCGGGCCTTAGTCGACCACGCGGACCCAGTGCGGGTTGGTCGACTTCACACACAACCTTTGAGTTTCTTCGCAGGCGTGTTCAGGTTTACTCGCGATGTTTTCCTTTACCGTAAGAGCGTCGGATAAACGTACATATGAAATCGAAATTCGAAAACACATTGGTATGAGGAAGGATTTGAACCACGACCTCCCGGACAGGAGGTAACAGCCCTTGCCATTGCGCCACTGACGCTCATTGATATACTCGTACGTATTTAATTAATTATTCTTTGCTTTATTATGTTTTTTTTTGGTTTCCTATAGTATACTGTATCATCATATCAACTGAAGGACGTCCACTGCTGGACAAAGGCCTGTCCCAAGAATTTCCACGACGACCGATTCTGCGCTGCCCGCATCCAGCGGGTTAAGACCAAGGTCTTCGACTAGTGTGTGTTGCCAGTGATGACATATAGAACTGAGACATGGCCGCTTACTATAGGCCTCATAAGAAGGCACAAAGGGCAATGGAGCGTGCTATGCTCGGAGTTTCTCTGCGAGATCGAATCAGAAACGAGTATACCGTATGCGTGTGACTAAATTTCAAAATGAACTGTTTATCTGTACTGATTTTTAATGACTTCCTAAATTTTTATTTTATTTCAGTAGACTCCCGTTTCAGTAGTACCAATTTTAGAAAGACAAACCGTTACATACTACATGAAGTGAATGACTCAAAAATCTAAAGGATTTCCTTATTCCTTTCCAAGAAAGAGAACCCTAAAATAAATTGTCAGAGATTCCTTTGGTACGCGATCGCAATTCTGGAGATACGTCAATCGCACGCGCATTGTCGGCAGGCAATTATTGGTCACAATGCGACGACGAGCGAGCGAGGCGCATTCAGCGCTGCGACCATCCCCTGGAACTAACGCAGATCGTCCACGTCACACAATGTTCAGGTGAAGCAAAACTTAAAAAAAAAATAGGAATTTCTAAAATTAGAAGCGACTTGAACATCATGCGATAAGGACATTTTGAGAATCTTTAGTGAGTTCCAAACTTGATCGGAAGAACTTAGAACTTAACATGATTTTTTTCATGCCGAAGTTGTATTGGTATCTAATTTATTCAGGATGTTTATTTATTATTTTATTGTTAAGGTTTGATAATGTTGGATTAACGAGTTAAGCATTAAAAAATAACCAGATAGGTTATCAATAAAACCTTAACATTTTTTACGATATTCTAATTTCTACGGCAAAAGGGTATCTGCCTACATAATACCTAAATTAATCAATAACCTCCCAAATTCTATACAAAGTAACATAACAAGAAATAACAATTCGCGTCTATTAACAAAATACTTTTATTTAATAAAAACTATGCAAATCAAAGTTACAAATAATTTTAGTTATATTTTAAATAGTCAAACTTCTTGCAACAGCCTGTACATGGTGGATGATAAGATCGTAACCGCCCGATATCATTGCTATGTGTGTGTAGATGTAACTCTGTGCACTTTTCCTTGCCTACCGTCATAACAATTTTTTTTGTCTTTTATTTACCTTTATTCATAAGTTATTGTAGGTACATAACTTTTGTGTTTTAATTGTATAATGATAATTTAATAATGCTTGCATGACTGGAGAACAGTATTGTGATTCGAAATTCAAAATTCAATATATTTATTCAAAATAGGTGCAAATTACACTCTTTCTGATAGTCATAAAATAATAATAACAATTTCATTTGTTAAATTAAAGAACTCTTAATTTTTAGAACACCATGTATTCAACTATGTTCTTGTAAATAAATTCTTTGACTTTTGACTTTTGAAGAATAAAAAAATATACAATAATTAGTTAATAATGTCAAAATTAAATCCTTGATATAAATCAGATTATGTCATTAGAACATGAAAACAACATGACACGAAAAGTTATACTCAAAAATCATTGAATGCATTTAACAAGAGTAGGTCAGTTCACACGGACAGCACCCGGTCACGAGTATAACGCGAGAGTCAGACAGCGAAAGTGAGACAAACCTTATTAAGGTTTAACAATACCGAAAAATGTTTTGTAAATATGTAATTTTTGTAACGTAAATAAATAAATAAAAATAAAAATTTAAGCCTTATTATAATTAATAATTCGCCTAAATTCTCGGATCGTAATCTTCTGAAGAAATCTCTATTTGAAACATATTACGTAAATACATTTTGTCATTGTAATCTCAAGATTTGTATGTGTTTGACAGCATATTCCACAAAAGCTAAGATCAAGATTACTTTAATACGTAATTCTTATTTACTCCCGGCTCAGATATTTTCGAAATCATAAGAATCGTAAAACAAGCACAGAAAAATTTACTGACAGTTCGACATGAAATTTTGCGAAGCGGACCATTTGCACCTAAACCTAAACCCCTCGTCCCAAGATGCTGAGTCCGGTGCACAAGAGACGAGATGTTGTGCTGGTGTGGAAATTAGCCATTCGTAATGAAATAGGTTGCTGCGGATTCATAATTCATTTTCGCTTCAACAATGGCCTGCTATTGATGGGTGACTTGAAGTGGGACACGGATTCAGACTGTGTGGTTCGTTGTATTTCTGTTTGTAATTATATGGCGTGTAATCGTGTATGTGTTAAAATATGATACAGGTGTTACTGCAACCTTTTCTACCACTTTCCTTTAAGTGTATATTCTATTGATGAAACTAAACGACTACCACAAAGAAACAATTATAAATGCACAAAAAAATTGTCGGACTCCATACAAATGTACAAATGAGAGTGTCGGTGACGTAACGGCTAGGTACGCCACCTCCTGCCCGAGAGGTCGTGGTTTGAATCCTGCCACGTACCAATGTAATTTCGAATTAAGATTTCATATTTACGTTTATCCGACGCTCTAACGGTGAAGGAAAACATCGTGAGGAAACCTGCACACACTTGCGAATAAAATTCGCAGTTTGTGTGTGAAGTCGACCAATCCACACTGGGCCCGCATGGTCGACTAAGGCTCGATTGCCCTAATTCAGGGTAGACTCGAGCCCATGACATGATGATACAAATGTCCTTATCACCTAATCAATTAGTATAAAAAAATATTTTTGCGAACACAGTATGGGTTCCTTCGGCAAAGTTGTTAAGTTTCATAAATAGACTGTATCCCTCAAAAGGGAAGTATAATTTAGCAGCTACATCCTGTATCATGTATCATTAAGTACAACTCGGCCTGCACTTTTCTTTTCAATCCTCCTGCTCTAAATCCTCTCTTAAAGAAAATCAATCCCAATTTAAACGAAAATTGCTTCACTTCGATGTAAACGTGCTCTTCAATCAATCGAACTTCTAGAACGGAGCTCGGTGCCTAAAGACCTGGATCTGGCCCAAGTCTCATTCTGCTTCTCGCTTGACCTGTTTCTTTTATTCCAGAATATAATACACTCCTGTACAGTACTGCGTCAGGGAAAATGGAGGAGCGTTTTCTTTGGGCGAGTTAGTTGCTAGTAACCTGAGGTAACGAATGGTTCGATTATATAGACACTTAAACTATATCTATAGCTGAATTGTTCAGTGCCAATTTTTTTGTCTATCTGTCTGTTTTCTCAGGACCACGTGGAGGTATTTAGTTGAAATTAAAATCAAATTCTAAAATCTACTTTTTCTTAGGACTGTAAAATATAAAACTTAAACAACGAATAAGTATTTTTTTTAAAAGTTATTCCATGTTATAGTGTGGGTAACAAAATAAAAGTTAAGGTCGGTACGAATAAAATTAAGAGCCAAAGTCGGTACCAGCACACAGCTACTTACCTATCAAATATTTTAGACTCGATGGCTTTGCTGGCTTCGACCTCAAAAAAATTGTAGGCCCCTAACCTGATTCGTAGCTACCTTTGATTTCGTTGTTGTTGGATAATTTTGTGTATTCATATATAATATCGGTCCATCTAACCAGAGGTACCGGGTTCAAATCTGGACGGCCAATGTACCAATGAGTTTTTCAAAAACTTACGTACATACTTACCGATTGCTTTAACGGTGAAGGAAAACATCGTGAGGAAACCTACACACGCCTGCGAAGAAACTCGAAGGTTGTGTGTGAAGTCGACCAACCCGCATAGGGCCCGCGTGGTCGACTAAGGCCTAATCGCCCTGATTCAGGGTAGGCTCGAGCCCCTCGGTAGGGACGTATATGAGCTGTAATGATGATGATTCATATATAATAGTTATCTATGATACAAGGGTTGTAAAAACGTCAAAAACAAACGAGTGACATTTGTGAGCCCGAGCCGCAGGCGAAGGTTTACCATCGTCACGAGTTTGTTATTTCCTTTTACACCCATGTATCATACGAAGTTTTTCAATACAGCTATGAGAAAATAGATAAAATAAAAAAAAATACCGTGACAGAAAAACAAAATACATGGGTAGGTTATACCTATGAAGGTTTCAGCAACCAAAATTGATTTTACGCGACTTGTGGCTTATTTAAAATATCCGGGGAGTAATATCACTTTGTTTTTTCTTATTAATACACAAAAGTATATTTTTTATTACATTTATACTAACTATTCATAATTTTATTAGTTTCCACAACTAAAACATCTCAATTCAGTTTTACGAAAATTGCGCCATATTTTAGGTAGCAAACGTACGCATGCGTAAGTTTTTTTTTTATTATCATAAATAGACTACAATAAGGCTTGGGATACTTAACTTCTTTGGAAAAGATGACCTATTTCTTGGTGTAACCACATCATTCATATTTTTTCTCATTTCTTCACAAAGATATAACCCAAAGAGAATCTAAACAGCAGAGCTAGCGTTATGTACTAACCTCACGGAGGAACTACCTATCTCTTTTAAAATTCTCCTTTCAAAAGTCTTAACGAAGATTATGTATCTTTGGTTATTATATTTTTTATTTGCTACAAATGTCTTGTTCCTCCGAACTAGAAATTAAAAAAGTGGTGAAGTAAAAGCACGTGTGCGGTAAAATCAATTTTGCGCACACTTGACTGGCATATAAAGGTCCGCTTTTCGAGCAACTGTATTGAAGAAAATATTATTTCACACCTTTGAGTGAAATTCTTTTTGAAGTCGGTTTTTATTTTTAGTGATAATGTAACAGCGTTAAACCCAATCATCTACTCGTCAACAGGAATCATTATAAATTAATGCATTTGTTACATTAACCAATATATAGTCCTGTGGTTTCAATCATCATCCCAGCAGCATGAAATTTAAAGATTCAAACCTTCCATCATCAGCTCACCTGAATAACCTAAAAGAATACAACTGGTGTATACGTCTACGTATAATATTAAAAGAACTATCATCCAACTCCAACCGTTAAGGAGTTGTACCTTCCATAATCAGCTCATTAAGATGAGATGATGACTAATAGACACAAAAATTTGAATTTTTTTAGATAATACATAAAAACACGTAATAGGGGCCTAAAAAATTTGAGGGTTGCCCTTGATTTTCCTGGGATTTCATCATCAGATCCAGACTTGGTGACAAATACAACTATTGGTCTATACGTAACTACTTAGCTACTTATATAATTTATAAAATTAAACTCCAACTCCTAATCGTAAAGGAGTTGTACCTTTCATTATCAGCTCATCAACATGTGATCATGACTAACTGACGCTAAAACTTGAAAAGCTTAAGAAAATACATGAAACAAGTAATACGTGCCTATAAAATTTGAGGATTGCCCTCGATTTCCCTGGGATCACATCATGAAATCCTGACTTGTTGACGATGGGATCACCTCGTGAGTATACTCTTTCGAATAAAAAAACAATTTTGAAAATTATTTAGCAACTGAGAGAGTAATCGGTGAAAATACATAAAAAAAAAATACATAAAGTGGAATATAAAACCTCCTCTTTTTTTGAAGTCAGTTAAAAATATAAACATAGGATTGTCGTTTCTTTGTTTTCAGGTAAGTCTTAATCAAAAGTGTAAACAGTGTAAAATATGTATGCGAATTAACGTATTAAATAATTATTTAATGTAAATCTTTGTTAATTTCAATCTTGTTTAATTTCAAAAAGGTAGTTCAATACGGAACCCTCAGTTCGCGAGTCCAACTCACACTTGGTCTTTTTTATCCACCATTGATAAGCCCTTGACATCACCTCACCTGATGATAAGTGACAATAATTCCGAAGATGGAAGCACAATTAATAGTTCATCTTATATTATCGTAACAGTGATGGTAGTGTTAGTGCTGACGTGCAAGCCGACCGTGCAAAGATGCCATACTATATGAGTCACAAAAAAAACTACAATACAAACACTAGACTGTTCCATGTAAACGCGCCTCGCAGAGTTGTGTATATCTTCACAATTGTGAGCGATTCTATTCCGGTTAGGATTTTAATTCCGAGAAAGCGAAACGGTTGTAAATTGCTCTTTTGTGAGGAGAAATTTGTTTTGTGTACGTCCAGGGGCACAAACATTCACTTGTAGACATGACCTTCCTAAAATTAGCTTAAAAAAAATTTATTTCTTACATTATGAATCATTTAGGCCTTTTTTAACACCAATGGGGCTGTCCTAACGAATTGATGCAATATTATTGTAGAAGCCGTTAACTGGGGGGAGGGGGGAGGGGGGGGAGGGGGAGGGGGTTTACCGACGAAGGTTTGTTCATAGTGAACCTGCACAAAAAATGCAGTGGGTTATGTTATATAATTAAACAGTATATTATTATATATTTATAGAACTAAAGGGGGCAGCTCCATTGCCGGAGGACTTTAGAGCCAATGGTTGTGTCTATTTTTAAACTTGAGAGCGCCAAGACCGATTTTGCTAATTTTTGATATATAATATCCGTCCGAATAAGGTTTTTAGGATGAAAAAAACTGCGTGAGCCGTTTGCAGCTCGCGCACCTTGCATCCTCGATATCCATGAGGGCGGAGCCGCGGGTAACAGTTCGGATTACAAATTTACCGACAAGCAAACGCGCCGACATAAATTCCTTCCTCTGACTTTATTCCTAATTATGGAGTAAGAAGTTACGTACTTTTTCCTGAACACTTGAGTTTAACAAGGAGTAACAGTCGACCAATTTAGGATGTGCAGTTGAATTTGTATAAAATTCACAGATTTTCCATATAACATGTTCTATACCAACTGCAAAATTTACTTTGTTTTTTAAATTATACATTTTATACCCTACTGTCAAAAAATTTCAAATCATGTAATATGGATCTGACCATGTATTATTTAGATTGATATTCCTTTGATACTTTTTATTCTTGACAATTGTCTGTGCGGTTCAAAAGAGGTGTATATATAACAAACACACATAGGAATTCCTATTACTTCAGAAATTGTCTTCATTGTCATCTTTAGATATTATTTTTGTAAACTCTTTATTGTACCGAAACATTTTAATTAAAAAGCGCTGCAATAACCGTAGCTTTGTATTCCTTGAATATCTGGATAGCGATGTCGGGACCTGGGACCGCGATGGCGGGTGGAACGATGTCATACACTTATTAAATAACTCATAACTCGCCTTGAAATAACTTCACATTTTCCATCGTTGTGCCGCCGCTCCACGGAGCTTGTTAAGTTCGCGAACAGAACAAATATAATTTCCAGAGACACAAATGAATTGACACCAAAAAAACATATTTGTTTTTTTGTTGATAGCATAAACAAATAAACGCGCATTGAAGTATATATAAACGTCTAAACCAGCTCAAAAACATTACTATAAAAATATTCAGCACGTCAAGAATATAGGTAGTAGGTTGTGACTCACATGGATAGTCATAGATTCAAGATATTTATTCAAAATAGGTGTAAATTACACTCTTTCTGAAAGTCATAAAATAGTAATTACATTATGTCATTTGTGAAAAATAAATAAATAAACAATCATTAGAAACGGAACCTTATAGGATCACTCGTGCGCCTGTCAGTCCGTCCGTCTGTCCAAGCCCTTATTAACGAAAAAACCAATCCATGATATGAAACAAATTGTGTCATTAGAAGATGAAAACAATATGACACGAGAAGATTAAAATCAAAGAATGTCATTAATGCCTTTGACAAGAGTATAAACTATACCAGACTGTCAGTCATTGGTAACTAAAACAGACGTGTGGCACCGCGGTAAAGCTATTGCATAGCATTTTTAATCAACTTATGCAATTATAATTATTTTTTTATTTTTTATTTATGCAGTATTTACCAGTACCATACAGTCCTTGGGCCGCGGGCTGTTTATGTAATCAATTAACACTAAGAAAGTTCATCATCATCATCATCATCGTCGTCGTCGTCGTCCTCATCATCATCATCATCATGATGGATAGATAGATGGCACTGTAAGTTTTTAATTTTATTATTAGACATTTATTACAGACAACTTAGTCCATAGTTTTGTTAGTAACATAGATCTTAATTCTAGAGTTAGTAAAATACAAAAGCAAAACGTATAAAAACAGACTTCAATACAACAATCTGCTGGATCCATGCATCCGGAGTAATCCGGACCCAGCGACCCAGCATCTGAGAGTCCCACCGGTCTACAAATACGCTTAGGATTCTGTTGGAGCTGGCACGAACGCGGCCCAGCAGTGACGCGCATCGCTTTCTTATTATAGCATGATAGCCGTCGGTTTTTAGAACTCAATATTTTTTTTGGGGTGTTAGGTTTTATTTTCGTTACGAAATTTCTTGATTCGGTCCCCTCAAAGCCCGCGATAAAAGCTATACAATAGCTTAAAACCATGGGCTCTACTCATCATTGATACGAATATGAACTTTTATGTATTTTTTGTTTATATGGGTACTCGCTCTAAACCTGTCGCCAAGCAGCTTGCTGTGTTCCGGCGGGTGGGGCGAGATGGCCAGCGGTAAATATGCGGTTTCCCATGTTAGTCTTGAAGGGTCGGCAAAGCAGTGATGTATCCCTTGGCACCTTGCCTGCCCCTGGTGTCGCACTTGCTTACGGGTACAGGCGGCGCGGCGGTGCCCACCTTTCTTTAGGTACTTCCTACAATAATTAGGGTAAGTCTCCATATTTCAATCACCACTTTTAAATCGTCACAAACCGTCTAACTGGTAATTTAATATTTTCGAAAATTTAATATTATCATTATTTTTTAAGATTTTCAAAACATGTATAATTCATTTTATAATTTATGGTAATATGGAGTCTTATCCTATAAAAAATTGTAATTTCTCACTCGTTGTAAACTAACATAATGTACTTTCCTTTTGTGTTGTGTATAATATAATGTTATCGATCAATTAAAAAAAAAAAAAACTAGCGAGTTTTTAACCGACTTCAAAAAAGGAGGTTTCTCAATTCGACCGTAGTCGCATATGATGATGTTCAGCATCTGACATAAATCAAAAACTTACCGACCTTCCGGCGTCGCAGGGCATTAGGTGGCATGGACATGTTACCTTAGCCTTCGTGACTTAAAAAAAACGAATTTCCTGTTATATACTCCCTCTTTTTTTTACGAAACCACTTCTACAGAAATCACTCCTAAAGATTTATGAAAAGCGAGAGGAAAGGTTTAGTAACTAGAGAAGAAGTTTATTTAAACTACCTACTGTTACATTAAAATACAATAATGTTATTGTTTAAGAATAAATAAATGAAATGAAGTAGCCACTTAATTTTTTTTTCTTTACAATTGGTAAGCCCTTGCCATCAACATCAACTGAAGGTAAGCGACGATGATGCCGCAGATGGAAGCGGGCTCACCAAGATTCCCCAATGCAATGGAGAGCTGGCTATCTTATCTTCAAGCCGGAACACATCAATGTTCTTAACACTGATGTTTAGCGGCAGGACTTAGATAAGATGTTGGTAGAAAATGCCCTACCACCAACCAAACCGAGTCTTATAAGTTGACCACACCGGGAATCGAACCCGTGACCTCCTAGTGTGAAACGAATGGACTAGCCATCACGCCACGGTCCTCCGTGTAGTAATGCTAGCGGCTAGTATCTCATTTCACGTCAAAAATCAAAGCAGACGGAGCACACTTACGAAGTAATGTGTAGTCAATGATAATTTATTTGTTGTTATTCTCGATTTAGCAATATTTTGTCGGTCGTGGAGAACCTAACGCCAATATTTTGTCGGTCGTGGAGAACCTAACGCCAATATTTTGTCGGTCGTGGAGAACCTAACGCCAATATTTTGTCGGTCGTGGAGAACCTAACGCCAATTTTGCTATTTCCTCAAGCAAAGTAAGTTACATAAACAAGAAGCAACTCTAATGTAAATGAAACAAGAAGAATTTCAATATCAAAAATTGAATATTTCGCATTTTACGGTGAAGGATGATATATTTGATATTTTCCGTTCGTGTCTTCGGGAAGTGGTTTTGAGGAATTTCTTTTGTTACTTGCGTCTTGATGTTAGTTCGATTAGCTCGTTGTCACAATCTCATTTCGACAAAACTTGTGGAAGTTTTCATCAGATAAGTAATTAGTAATACGTCGGGACAGTAAAGTTCTCAAGTGGCGACCGCGCACAAAAAAACGTAGCGTAAACAGGCATCCCACACGAAGAACCGACGACCTCTTGAAGGTTGCAGGTAGCCGCTGGATGCGGGCAGCGCAGAAATCCTTGGAGGAGGTCTTTGTTCAGCAGTGGACGTCTTTTGGCTGATATGATGATGATGATGAAGTAACTGGTGTGCATCATTGTTTATTTGTTTTTTTTTCCAGAACGTTACGTTTAATAGAACTTACTATATACTAAGTAACTATTACAGAAGTCACCTACGACCTACAAACCTATTTGAATAGACATCCCATTGAATTCAGATCCAAATCTGAGGAGCTCTCATAATCTGACCGAGTGCTTCCTCCCGTCTCCACTACTCCCCCCCCCCCCTGCCAGACGAGGAAGCTATTAGCGAAATTAATGCAGATCCGACAATGGCGCGACCGCCGCGCCGGTGATATTCCCCTGAATACATTAATTCCCAGGCCCAGGATTCCTTGCGAATCACTTGCGGCGGCTAGCTAGAGCACTGGTTACCAACTTTTCCCTTTTTCCATGATTGGTTCGGGAAAGGTGGCTGAAAGAAAGTTGATAAGATCTGTCTAGTTTCTTTGAAATTGACGGACATGATAGACATGCTGTTCTAAGTGTTCCTTTCAGATTTAATTAATAATTTCAAATGAATCCGGATATTCAGGTCGAGTCCGGATAATCTTAAGGTAACAATGTTTCTTAAGGTGCGTTGATAATTTGAAACGATGCGAAAGGCTTATTAAAGGATATGTTCATAATAAACACAGTTTAATACCTTGTTTTTTGATACATAAATTCAAAAACTTAAACTTAGGTAAGTACTCATCATATCAGGATAATGCCAAAAGTTAACGCTATTTTAAATTTAACATCCAGTTCGTTTAACCAATGAACTTCGCAGTGTAATAATTGCGAAATAAACTACTGCAAAATCAACTATCTTGTGATAAACTAACGACGTCTAAGCAAGAACGTACACACACACACACACACTTAACACTAGCAAGGCGGGTCGGAATGGAAATCTCTGTTCTTTTACCTTTTTCTCGATCGGCGTCGCGGCAATCATCAAGTAATTCAATTGAAGCGCCGACGCCGGCACTGGCGGCGCGGGCGGCTTGGGTGGCTCGGGCGGCTTGGGCGACGCGGGCGGCGCGATAGATAGAGCCTTATTGCGACATCGCTGGTGCTATTCGTGACCTGAGATAACCTTCTTTTTTACTTTTTAAAATATTGCAGGAGCTTCTTGGGGGATATAGTAAACCAAGTTACTTAAGAAATGTTAGTTTTTGCAGAAAATAACGCTTGTATTTTAAGTTGCATCTGTTATTTTAAGTGCCATCACGGCAATTAGGAGTTAAAGTTTGTAAGTACCTCAAGCAGTAGTCATCAATTTCTGTATACAGTGTAAAAAAATGCTATCCTCGCCTGACTGTTTGTGTGCTTGGTTTTGCTTAACTACAAAATTGTTTTTTTTTGGGTTTCCACTATCATTGAAAGAATTATTTCCTAAAGATTTAAAGCAAAAAGACTCTATCCCTTGATGAAACAGAACACGCATTTCGGCCGGTCACCTGGCGCCGCAGTGGCTGGCTGGGTGACGTAGTGCTTTTGAACTCAGCGTTGATTCCACTCCGCCAAGGGACAAGGGGCAAGAGTGAATGTTTAGTTATCTTTTTTTCCTTTGCACCATCACATACGTTAGTCTTGTCTTCCATGACTAATTATGGTAACACGTGATACCAACTTATCCCATTAAACCACCAGGTCCCTCTCGTTACCCGACATGTTTGCTCGTCTCCCTTGGTTCTGTCACGGAATATTAAGCGAGTCATACACACAGCTGATCAGCGCGCCGCAGCACGCGAGGGTTCGCTAACGAGGCCCGCGCCGCCCGCGCCGCCCGCGCCGCCCGCGCCGCCCGCGCCGCCCGCGCCGCCGGTCAGGCTCACGCCGAATTAGAATTTCAATGATGCGGCTCGGTGTAGGGCTGATATAGAGAGTGTGTTACTTCGGGTCTAAATACATACACCAATATTTACATAAAATAGCTTCGAGTTTGACATAAAATAAAAAACCGGCCAAGTGGGATTCGGACTCGCTAACCGAGGGTTCCGCACCATCACATCTCTGGATAAGGAACCTTAAAAGTAATAAATTGAAAACTTTACATTTTAAGAAGTCGGTTAAAAATTATTAAAAATCTGGTGAAGCTTGTGCCAATGAAGCCCTTTCATACGATATCCCAAATGACACCGTTAACTCAGTTCAAAATTTGGACCGCCGTTCCTTGCATAATTAATTACATACTTTAAATAAAGACTTTAATTTTTATGATTTAATTACAAATGTATAGTTCTCAGATTTTTCCTTATATCTGTAGTATAAGACGGTATTACGTGCCAAATTTTATAATTATAGGTCGACGGAAAATACCCTATAAATTTTATAATTATAGGTCAACGGAAAATACCCTATAAATTTTGATTCCCTTGTGAGTGTCGAAATATACGTTTTTTGCGGCATAAACGGCCGTATCTTTTTTTAAAGTTAAGATTGAAGTTTGATTTTTTCACAGCTTCAAGGAAAAACCTGAGCATATTGTTTTAATTTCAACTCGATACCTCCACGCGTTCCCGAGATAAAGGGTCTTAACAAACAGACAGACGGACAACAAAGTGATCCCATAAGGGTTTCGTTTTTTCCTTTTGAGGTGTGGAATCCTATAAATCGGCCAAGTGCGAGTCGAACTTGTCTTCAGTGTTCCGTACCAAAACACTGTAACACCCCACCCGTCTCTTTAAAATATATAAATATATCTAACTAACTAAACCTATAATACGCATACGAACATACAACATACAACCTACCGCTATCTACCTATAAGAAGTATGTAAACTATACTTGATTTTTATTGCATTTTAAAATACGATTAAACGTTTGGCCAGATCGTCTAGAGAACCCTAAATTGTGATCGCAGTAACTCAGAGTCTTTTTGAAGGCGAATGACAAGTTATTTTTAAGAGATTAATCTATCACGTTGTGTTTGGACGAACGATGTAGTCTAACCTATAATTTTGAAGTATTTCGCGCAGAACCCTAATTTCCCTACTGTGATTGGTCCCTATTTTGGGCCCCCCCAAATTGGGAAGGGTAGCTAGCCCCCAGTGCTCGGAATAACGTAATACTTGACTGACGTCAGTACTGCATTATTTTGGTGATTAAAACAATGTACATCTAACTCAAAGTAATTGAACGAGCGATTTTGGCTCTACACAGATAATTATAACTACGTGAGCCCCGCTAGCTACTGTCTCTGGCAGGCCACTAAGGTACATGATCAGAGTCCACCCTCTTCAAGTGTATTTTAATTAAGCTACACGACAATGTAAAGTGTGCTATGCCGTGTTCCACCCGAATCCCAAAGCTAGTGTATATAAAACGCTTGTGAGGCGCCTTATTATACGTGTATAGTGTGAACTATAGCTGAGTCTTTACAGCCATAGCTTGTCCATCCCTATTCGTCAGGTAGGATTAATACCTTCGAACAGTGACTGGTCGCGAATACATATTAGCACTAGGTACTAAAATAAAGTATATATTCCGACTTGAATGTCGCTCATCCTGTGAGAAGAGCACTACGGAATGTGAAATAAGTAGTTAATCTACTAATATGGTTCTTAGACCTGGAACTGTGCCATACAGTTGTATATAATGATATAAAGACCTGCGGTCTATATAACTAAAGCGAAATGGACACGATATCCATCGTGCCGCCGGCTCCAAAATAATACATAGTGTTAAAGCTCTGTCTTTAGACGTAGCAAACCCTTGATAAAGGGCGAAAGTAATGTCAGTTTAATAGTTTGGCTGAACGTGAAGAACAACGAACCAACACAGTCGCAACCCACTGTGAGACCCACGCGAATCATAGTCGCGGCATCACAATTAGGTCAAAGCGAGAAGGCGTGTAAGCCAAGTGTTTGGTCGAGGCGCTAGTTCAGGACGCAATAGGAGCCGACAGGACCCGGACACCGTGAACACTGCCCATAATATCCGAAAACCGTAGAATAGATTTAGTTTCTAAATCTAGCGCATATCAACTGACCCTAGCTACGGTTACCATCAGGATGGGTCGGCTACCTTCATCATAATCGGTCTTACTATAATCACTATTAGTAAGGCGCGAACGCCTAACCTATTCGTATGTTTGCTCAATACCTTCCTAGACGCTTGGTCCGATTCAGGTGAAATTCTGCCAAGGCATGCTTGTGATAAGCTACAGATAGGACCTACCTATCTAAAATTACTTTAGTATCAGAATAGGCGAAGCTCGAACTCCTATAGTTTGTTTGTTAGTCCATTACATTTATCCCATAAAAGTGTGGACAGATTTAGCTAAAATTTGGTAAAATTAGGAGTTGTTCATATCTATGAACCACTGAACTACATATCTAGCCCATATTGCATAGAGCTTGGTAAACAGCCATCTCAAGTATGACATAGGCCTTCCCGCGACAGCATAGCGCCGTACTATCTCGAATGAGATTAGTGAACTGAGTGGACCACGTGTTCACGGAACCCTAAAACTTATAATGCCGCGTGGCACTTGCAGTGAAGGCAGTTCGTAAATAAATAAAACGTTGGCATAGCTTAGACCTACCTACTACTTATTCAATAATATGACTCGCATTTCTTCTTAATAACGTTATTCTAAAACCTAATTCGCTATTCCCTAGTAATAGATTTATTTACTAGAATTCCTACAGCACTGTACCAACCCGAATGAAATTAATGAACTGAGTGGACCACGTGCTCGCGGAACCCTAAAGCTTGTGATACCACGTGTCACCTGCAGTGACGGCAGTTCGATAAAGTAAAACGTGGCATCGCTTAGACCTACCTACTACTTATTCTCTAATATGACTTGTTTCTTCCTAATAGCGATATTCCAAAACCTAATTCGCTATTCCCTAGTAATAGATTATTAACTAGATTTCCTACATATCGCAATCCCCCTAACTCAGCCCTAGTTTTTCCCTATCCTAGCGAGATAGCTAAGTTTTACGAGAACTAAATTTTATTTTGATGTCCATGTTTCAACAAACAGTTACAACTCGTGGCGGCTTTATTCGTCTTTCCCCCGGGGTACTAAACCAACCGTGCCTTCGAGATGAACCAATTAGGTGTAGTGTGTCATGGTGAAGTGAGTACCTAAAGCTAACTTGTGTCCTAGTTCCCTACGGCTAAAGTGTACCTGCCCTGAATAAGAAATGCCGCTGCCACGACAGACCAGGTCTGCCGCTTCGCTGCACCTCCTAAACAGTGTGTTTGGATGGGATTTGGATAGGTAAGGCCTGTCCCAAATACGGTGGCTCCGTACATGAGTGCGCTAACGCATGTCCAACCTGTGGTCCTCATGTCGGTAGGTCGTAAGATGGTACAGTCAGGATGTTCCGGCCATAACCAAACTTGGGTCGCTAGCCAGGCAAGCCCTCCTGTCAGCTTGCTTTCGGCACTTGCATTGATAAACCCACGCTTCGTTGTCACGGTTGCGTATCCACGTGAATTAAATCAACTAGCCTTCCTGAAAACATGAACTACCAACCTGGTCACTTGACGATACCTTCAGCTAGCAACCGACCTGGCATCTTGTTTCAATTCCTAGATCCCAGCCCGATTGCCCACTGTACCTCACTTCCTAACTGCACTAAACTATGGCTTGATCCCAGGTAGGAGCCTGAACTTTCGAAGGCAAATAACTAGGATTTCGGCCACACTAAATTCTATTCTAAACTCACAATATAAAGTGAGATTCCTAAGTTAAATCGCGACTAATAAGTACTTGGCGTGACACTTGCCCGGGGCGTGCGGCAGCTGTTCTTCGGATACGTCCTCCTCCTCTGATGGTCTGTACGACTGAATGCCGCTGCGTCCGCGTGTCCGTGGTTTTAAAAGCTTTCACACAGATGCAGCCTCGGCAGCGCGCGGGCCGCCGCACACATACATCCGACCTCGTGGTCGAACTGCGCGAGCGCCGGCCGCTGTCCGGACGCAGACAGGGCGGCGCCTCTATCCCTTTAGCCTCGCTTTTCGCGCCATTTATTACCTAAGGCAATCTGTTATAACGTGCGCACCGCGTGGTTCGAATGACGACCGACAGGCGGCAGTCTGGTTTCTCGGAAATAATCCCTGAGCTAATTTGTTTCAATAACTGTCTATTCACTCGACTCGAGGTTAATCCTCACCCGACCGAACAAAACTAGTTATGTTTTTCCCAATAGACAGATTCCGATTAGTCTATCAAGACTTACTGTATTACCTATAAATATTTATTTATACATATGGATCGTTACAATCCAACCCCCTGAAAATTTTTAAAAATAGAATTCAGAGAATTGTCTTTTTGAAATTTTCAAAATAGCTAATAACTATTAAAATTTCCTGTTGGCACATTCTCCCCCACGTGTGGTGTGTATTTAAACCAGGCATGTCATTTATTGTCCCTTGATTGATACACTCAACCATAAACAAAACCAGATTAGCACAGGACCAGCTCCTGCCATCACAGAGGAGTTCGAACGGGCATTTCGGGTGTGAGTCGAAGCCACTGCTACGTTCGCGCATAGGCGTATACATTGAGTGGACCACTAGCTTCCAATTCCCCACGCACCAGGAAACTCTACTGGCATACGCGCATTAGTAAATTGTCAATCTAGTTTACCTCTCCAAACTGTCTGTGATATAACTGAAGCGGTTCCCGCGACAATCAGTCAAGTTCTCCGAATAGAGCTTCCCCCAAGTGACAATAGAATCTTACCTTGGAGTATGTATAGTGTATAAGTCCAGTTCTTAGCTTCTGGTAGAGTAATTAGCCCAAACCAACGTAACGTAAGACTCAAAAGAACAAATTGTTGGTTCAAACTATTTTTGTATACATGAAGAAGGACAGCGTGTGCCAACAGCTGACTCAGATATCCAGTATTTGTTGACTCTCCTTCAAGATCACGCTCCCCTTAATTTTATTCCCAAAATATCAAAGCAACTCACACAAAACCCCTCTTTTCACATCACTCTCAAATTTCCTTTTGTAACATTCCAATCCTGGAAAGGTCAACAAATCCTTATCTTCAGCCAGGATATTTATTGTAGTCAACACAAGAGAATATGTAGACCTATTTTCAAGTATTTAACCACAATTCTCCAATAAACCCCAAACATGGACACATCTATGACTGTGACATTTTCATATCGCAGCTAAGTCACGTTCCGAAACTATCTTTCATTACTAAACGCCAGTATGTATTATAACAACAAGGCTGCCCTAAGTAAATTATTTGAACAAGAATATCACGCATTTCCCTTTTTCAATCAGAGTTAACTACGACTCTGTGCTGTGTATTACTGACCTCCACCTTCCCCTCAGTCAGTCCGCAATCCAACCAATAGAAATGCATGATCTTCCTTACAAATAGACTGAAACTATAACCTTTCGTTTTACAAGTTTAATATACCTCCTGTACCTGAAAAACATTTACCCTTTTACCTTTTACCTAGCAAGAATATAATAGAACTCTACCACTATATTCAAGCTGTACCTTCTGTAGTAAACCCAATTTTATTACCGTAATTTACCGTTACCTAGCAAGAATATAATAGAACTCTACCACTATATTCAAGCTGTACCTTCTGTAGTAAACCCAATTTTATTACCGTAATTTACCATTACCTAGCAAGAATATAATAGAACTCTACCACCATATTCAAGCTGTACCTTCTGTAGTAAACCCAATTTTATTACCGTAATTTACCGTATAGCGGGGAAAATAAAATATCATTCCTTATACACATTTATTCTAACAATACTCCTCTTTTGCTAGTCAATTCCTATCCTAGGATTTATTTTACCTTTACCCCAGGCGAACTTGATTACTCTAACACCAGCCAAAGTTCGAAACTCATATTATGTACACACCCACACACATACACATACCCATATGTAAAGGCAATGCTAGAACTCTACATATAATATTTATTATTCTTAATTAACACATACTATGAAACCTTAACTTACTACACTATTTCCTAGTTCTATTACATCTTTATCTAATTACTTATCCTACTTGCCCACTATTTAGGTAATGAAATAATTAACAAATCTTAAATCAACTTAATGCTTGTAACGCGTTTTAATTACTCGAATTTCGGAATCAACCTCTCAAACTAGTTTCTGTCCCATCCCCGGTCCTATTTACTTGTAGTACCGTGATAGATTAACGGCATTGAAGTTTCCCCTAATTTCACCCGTATTAGGGTGCATCAAAGTGTACACATTTTGGAACGGTATTGAAGCTACCCTAAACGGACCCTCATAAAGTAATTCAAATTTCTTTGTCAATTTCTTTTGAGCATCCGATTTATTCAATTTCTTTAATTTAACCCAATCCCCTATTTGAAATTGTATAGTCTTATTCCTCTTATTAAATGCCCGCTGTCGAATTGAGCTAGCCTTCTCTAGGTTTTTCCTTACCTGGCCTCGTATCTCCTCAACATTACCCAACCTCTGATACCCTAATATTGAATCATAACTCATTCGCGTGGGACTTCCGTAAAGAATCTCGCTTGGTGTGAATCCCGTGCTTTCATGATAAGTATTGTTATATAATTGTTCCAATTTTGGTAACATAGTTGCCCAACCCCTGTGGTTAGTATGGCAAAAGGTACGAAATAACCTACCCAATTCCCTATTTACCCTTTCTGTGATATTTGGTCTAGGATTCCTCACTGTAGTATAAATTGCCTTGATTCTCAGTTGCCTCATACCATTTTTCCATACATCACTACTAAATTGAGTCCCATTGTCCGTCATTATTGATTGTGGCCATATGATTTGTGCAAACTGCCTTATTTTTCCCACGACAGCCTTAGAAGTTGCCTTCTTTAAATCATAGAACTTCACAAATTTACTAAACGAATCCTGTACAACCAGAATATATGCAGATCCGAATTTCCCCTTAGGCAGCGGGCCGTACAAGTCAGCCATCACTAACTCCCCTATTGCCTGAGTTACCACACTTTGGCATGGTCCTACTTGCTTAGCATTGTTACTCTTTGACATCTGACAAATGTGACATAGCCTTAACCACGACTTTACATCTCTGGACATGCCGATCCAATAGAACCGTTCTCTTAGGTACCTCACTATCTTATAAGCCCCCTGGTGCCCCATCTCTACATGAGTTTGTATAACTACTTCATCCCTCAAGCTCTTAGGTAAATAAGGGACCTTACTAAGATCGTTTCTTCTGACATAAACTATGCCATTTTCTTCAACGCAAATTGACGCTACTCTACCTATCCTACTCGACTCAAACAGCTGTGCCTTGATTTGCATATCAATTGTTCTAACTTCCTCGTCTTGGCATTGAAGCTCGGCCAACCTTGACAACTTTTGTTCTAACTCCTTATTTTTCCCCGTTTCGGTATATAATATTTCCGGTTGTATGATCTTTTCTTCCTGAACCCTTTCCCCTGTAGGTAAATATCTCGACAGAGTGTCAGCTACCACATTCTCCTTGCCTTTTATATGCTCTACCCTGTACGTAAACTGTTCTAAATACAAGATCCACCGAGTTATTCGTCCATTATACAATTTCCACTTTTTTACGAATTGCAAAGCTTTATGGTCCGTTTGTATGATAATTTCGGCACCCCTAAGATAAGTCTCGAACTTCTTAATACAGCTTATTACAGCGTAAAACTCCTTTTCCGTAACTGTCCAATTTAACTCTGACCCTCTCAATGACCTACTGTAGAAACTTATTATACGCTGTTCAGAAGCGTCATTTAATTGGAACAGCACCCCAGCAAGTCCTATCCCCGAACTATCAGTTCGTAAATAGAATGGTCTCAAGAAATCCGGAAAATGCAACCTAATCGTGTCTATAAAGGCGCTCTTAATTAATTCAAAAGCCTCCTGTTCCACTTGACCCCACGTCCACGGCACGCCTTTCTTTAATAATTTACATAATGGTACGATATAATTATTATAGTTTGGTATGAACCGCCTGTAAAAATTACACAATCCCAAAAAGGCCCTTAACTGTTTGATCTTCCCCGGACGCGGGAACTCTTGTATAGACCTAACCTTTTCTGGATCAGTCATAACCCCTTCAGTTGAAATTATGAACCCCAACATCCTTACTTCCTTACACAAGAACTCACACTTTTCTAAATTACATGTCATACCCGCAATTTCTAACCTTTCCAACACCTTGTCTATATGTTCCAAGTGTAAACTTAAAACCCCACAGGTAATTATAGCCAAATCGTCCAAGTAGTTCACGCAGAACTCGCGTACCTCTGTACCTAGTATTATATCCATTGCTCTACTAAAACTACCTACTGACGTTTTTAACCCTTGAGGTAGGACATTATAAACGTAACTCTTACCGTTCACTGTGAACCCTGTATACTTTTTACTAGCTTCCGTAAGTGAAATCTGAAAATACGCGTTATTAAGATCAATTATAGTCATATACTTAGCTCCATGGAAGGCATTTATGATATCTACTTGCATCGGAGGCTTTTCCGAATCGGATACCATGTACTTATTTATCTCCCTTGCATCTAACAAAACGCGTATTGAACCGTCCTTTTTTAGCGTGAACGTCAATGGGCTGCTATACGGAGTAGCTGACCTACTTATGATCCCTAACCCTTCCATTTCGCTTAGCTTCTCATCTAATTTGGCCCTGTACGCATACGGAACCGGATATGATCGCTTCATGATAATAGGATGTTTTCCCATCTTAATCTCATGCTCATAACAGTTGGCCCTTCCTAATTTCACCGTGAAAAGCTTCGAGTGTCTGTTGAATATGGATTCCAATTTTATCAGGGCCTCATGGTCCCTAATATCCCCTATTTTCACGTTAAAACTCCTATTTCCATTTCTCATTTCATTTGAATTATTCTTCTTTTGTTCCGACCTACTGATGGAAAATTCCAAAACCAATTTTTCTTGCCCATTTTTAATAAGTACACCCCTTGTTTCACTACTCAAGTCTAATATCACTTCATGTTTCGTCATCCAATCAAATCCTATTATCAGTGGTCGCGACAGGCCTGGTATAACCAAAAAGCTTGTGTCAAACACTCTATCTCCTAGTTTCATTGGCAAAAGGACCATACTTTGTATTTTCGCGCTTTTCTGCCCTACTGCCCCTTTTATATGAAAAGGTTTGACAGGTAGTATAGGTATTTTATCGACTTTATTCCTAATTTCATTCCAAAACTCTTCAGATATACACGTAACATCACTACCTGTATCCAACAACCCTAGCAACTCATACTGATAAATCTGCACCTCGATCTCCGACCTAAAATTATCATCCTCATCCTGCGGTTCGACGGTTTCGTCGAACACTGCATTCGATATTGGCCTTGCGAAGCTTCTTTCACTAAACAGCTCTGACCTCAATTTTATCCTATCTACAAGACACCTTGCTATGGAATCCCCCTCCTCGGCTTCCTTCTCCCACAACGAGCCTGTAAACCCCAATCCAGATCTATCAGTTTGACCTACTCCTTTCAAGGGTATCCTCAACCCCCTTCCATTTATTCCCAAAAGGTCACCTGGTCTCCAGCCCATTTTTAACATTAAATTTAACGGAACATCCCCTTTTTCTGAAGTTAACCCGGGGACGGGACAGTCAACTTCATTTAATTTAAATCACCCTGATTATCATTAGTACAATCAATAACAGCAGTAACCTTGCTAACATTATTATTGGGTCCCTTCCTAAAATTACTGTTTCCGGATTGTTCGGGTTTCCTCCAGCTTTGATAATTGCGTTGTATATCACGCTTACGCTTATCTATTGTACTCTGTTGCCCTGGTACCTGACTAACATTGCTATTCTGCTTAATTTCCTGTTTACTAATATCATCCAAACCCCTCAAGAACTCTGCCGTCTCAATTATTGTAGTTATTTTGGACAAAGACCATAAACTCTGTACATTCCTAGGGTAATGCCTAATTACGTCCGTCACTAATTGAGTCTCGGGTATCTGAAACGTGAGCATTTGAGCTTGTCCTGTCAACTGCAAGAAGTGCCCTAACATCGTTGGATGTTTCTGCTTATCCCATATGCTATGAACGATATTACGCCGAAGGATACTTTGTTCTGTCTCTCCCCAATAGATTTTTAGAAAATCTTCCCTGAAATCCTCAAATGTAGCCCAACGACTCTTGTAAATCCTAGCCCAATCCCTAACTTCTCCGATCAAACACTCGACTATTAAATCGATTTCTTTACCTTCCCTAGGTAACCTCTTGAGATAACTCTTTAAATCCTCAATGAAAGTTACAGGATGGATATTGCCCTTATTAGAGAACTTGGGCTTCTCCATATTTTGTACGTTACACATAGTGATAGCTGGTCTCAATACATTTCCTTCACTCAACTGTGGGGCTGACTCCATCGTGGCAGTCCCCGGCGCCTCTAACCCCTGATTATCTTCCCCGCCAACAATTTCCGAAGAGGGCAAGATTTGAGGAATCCCTAGCTCCGATTCGTCGTTTTGCCCCATCGTAGTGTCCTGGCTTACATTAATAGGTACCTGAGCTAATTTTCCCTGTTCATTTAACCTATCTTCTATACTATTTATCTTAGTTGAAAGCACTCCAAAAGTACGCCGCATGGAACGGTAAAGAAATCCAGTAGCGTCCATACGCCTCCTTTGTACTATAGGTGATACTGGTAACGATGTGGAATGGGCCATATCCACGAATCCTGTTCCAGTCCTGCCATTTTCCCCTATTACATTCCCCTGCTGTTCTGTCCCCCCTCCAGAATTTACTGTCATTGCCTCCGGTTCTGCCTCCAATTGTGCTAAATTTGGAGCACTTGTCTGAACCCCTCCCTGAACTGGTGTAGGGTCTGATTTCTTTCCCTTAGCCTTCCTAGTGGACCGCCTCATCTTCTCCTGAACCAAAGAGTGAACCTCCAAAGCGTTCAATACTCCGCAAATATGTACTATGAGAACCTAAAACATAATATTTAACTTAATTCGATTGCCCATGCAAAATGGATTTAGCATCGCCTAAAGTTTACGTGATGTAAATTTCCAATCAACAATCAATAACCAGTGATAGGAGATTCCCTCCTACCTATTAACATTTTCGAATGCTACACTTATACCAACACTAGTGCAAAGAGACCATCCTTTATTCTGTCAGATTGTGTGATTACTTTGGAATTTAGCCATTTTTTTTTTTTTCTTAACCACAACAGGAACCGAACCTGCGACCCTAGTATGCGAAGCTACTAGCTACTCCTATAACGTAAATAAATTAAAACTTAAAAAAAAAATATTTTTTTCAACCGCAACAGGAACCGAGCCTGCGACCCTAGTATGCGAAGCTACTAGCTACTCCTATAACGTAAATAAATTAAAACTTAAAAAAAAATATTTTTTTCAACCGCAACAGGAACCGAGCCTGCGACCCTAGTATGCGAAGCTACTAGGTACTCCTATAACGTAAATAAATTAAAACCTAAAAAAAAAATATTTTTTTCAACCGCAACAGGAACCGAGCCTGCGACCCTAGTATGCGAAGCTACTAGGTACTCCTATAACGTAAATAAATTAAAACCTAAAAAAAAATATTTTTTTCAACCGCAACAGGAACCGAGCCTGCGACCCTAGTATGCGAAGCTACTAGGTACTCCTATAACGTAAATAAATTAAAACCTAAAAAAAAAAATATTTTTTTTTCAACCGCAACAGGAACCGAGCCTGCGACCCTAGTATGCGAAGCTACTAGCTACTCCTATAACGTAAATAAATTAAAACTTAAAAAAAAAATATTTTTTTCTCAACCGCAACAGGAACCGAGCCTGCGACCCTAGTATGCGAAGCTACTAGGTACTCCTATAACGTAAATAAATTAAAACCTAAAAAAAAATATTTTTTTTTTCAACCGCAACAGGAACCAAGCCTGCGACCCTAGTATGCGAAGCTACTAGGTATTTCTAATTTACAACCTAGATATATTAAGAACTAAAATAATATATTTTTTTTTTCTAAATTTGCCTCCCTCGGGACTCGAACTGGCGACACCAAGTTACGAGGCTAATTACAGACTCCTAATATACAATCTAACAAAAATAAAATTAAAATTTATCTTTAAAACAAATTACCTCTAACAGGATCGAACTTGCGACTGTGAATTGCAAGGCTACGGATATATTATTGTGCCATAGCGCACTAGCTTGAAGTTCCTACGACAATATCAAGAGCAAATCGCATGTCCTTCACAGACCTTTTGCGATTCCAACAACAGTAGGCATTCAATGTAACAACTGCTTCTTTTACGAAATGTAAATAACTTAAATATCACTATATTTCGATACAAAATAGTATATAACCTACCTAAAATTTACTTAGATTACCTAACCTATTAAATAAGTGCAACTTCACAGCCCCGTCTGCCTACATAAGTACACGCTATTCGTAACGCTCAACTACCTTATTTATCAATTATTATGAGAGACCTTTTTCTCTGAACTAAGTCGTTAACTACCCATCTTATACACCAACTAGAAAATGTACCTACCAAATATTTCTTTCGAACAAATACTTATTTAATTATTTACATCCGGAATTTTACTAACGGAGTATTGAGAAGAAACTATATTATCAATGCCTACTTCAAATACGCTGCCATATAAAAGAATTCAACGGGAGCGCTCACTCACTCGTCGACCCCTATATTAGTTCTAAGTACAAAATACGAGCTTCAACCCCCCGGATATAAGACAATAGCTGGGGTTTAAATTAACCTATAAACTATAAAACTACATAGGATAAAATAACAATTTTCTCTTTGTTTGATAGATTAATCATTCAGTTATAATTGTCATTCGCACCTCATTCCATTTCACGAACATCAAATTGTGGCATAAACCGAAGCCAACTAAAGTTATTTATCTATGTTTATCACAAATAACTGAACACAAAGTTTTATTATACAAAACGACTACCTACAAGATTCAGTATACGAACGCGAAAATCAGATGTCAGACATCCAAGTTCTTTGGTAGCACTGTAACCGTCCGTTTCCGCCCACGAACCCTGATTTTGACTATCCAAATGTAATATTTTGAGCCCTCTTCTTATCCTGGTCACGGCTTATCAAATTGTAACACCCCACCCGTCTCTTTAAAATATATAAATATATCTAACTAACTAAACCTATAATACGCATACGAACATACAACATACAACCTACCGCTATCTACCTATAAGAAGTATGTAAACTATACTTGATTTTTATTGCATTTTAAAATACGATTAAACGTTTGGCCAGATCGTCTAGAGAACCCTAAATTGTGATCGCAGTAACTCAGAGTCTTTTTGAAGGCGAATGACAAGTTATTTTTAAGAGATTAATCTATCACGTTGTGTTTGGACGAACGATGTAGTCTAACCTATAATTTTGAAGTATTTCGCGCAGAACCCTAATTTCCCTACTGTGATTGGTCCCTATTTTGGGCCCCCCCAAATTGGGAAGGGTAGCTAGCCCCCAGTGCTCGGAATAACGTAATACTTGACTGACGTCAGTACTGCATTATTTTGGTGATTAAAACAATGTACATCTAACTCAAAGTAATTGAACGAGCGATTTTGGCTCTACACAGATAATTATAACTACGTGAGCCCCGCTAGCTACTGTCTCTGGCAGGCCACTAAGGTACATGATCAGAGTCCACCCTCTTCAAGTGTATTTTAATTAAGCTACACGACAATGTAAAGTGTGCTATGCCGTGTTCCACCCGAATCCCAAAGCTAGTGTATATAAAACGCTTGTGAGGCGCCTTATTATACGTGTATAGTGTGAACTATAGCTGAGTCTTTACAGCCATAGCTTGTCCATCCCTATTCGTCAGGTAGGATTAATACCTTCGAACAGTGACTGGTCGCGAATACATATTAGCACTAGGTACTAAAATAAAGTATATATTCCGACTTGAATGTCGCTCATCCTGTGAGAAGAGCACTACGGAATGTGAAATAAGTAGTTAATCTACTAATATGGTTCTTAGACCTGGAACTGTGCCATACAGTTGTATATAATGATATAAAGACCTGCGGTCTATATAACTAAAGCGAAATGGACACGATATCCATCGTGCCGCCGGCTCCAAAATAATACATAGTGTTAAAGCTCTGTCTTTAGACGTAGCAAACCCTTGATAAAGGGCGAAAGTAATGTCAGTTTAATAGTTTGGCTGAACGTGAAGAACAACGAACCAACACAGTCGCAACCCACTGTGAGACCCACGCGAATCATAGTCGCGGCATCACAATTAGGTCAAAGCGAGAAGGCGTGTAAGCCAAGTGTTTGGTCGAGGCGCTAGTTCAGGACGCAATAGGAGCCGACAGGACCCGGACACCGTGAACACTGCCCATAATATCCGAAAACCGTAGAATAGATTTAGTTTCTAAATCTAGCGCATATCAACTGACCCTAGCTACGGTTACCATCAGGATGGGTCGGCTACCTTCATCATAATCGGTCTTACTATAATCACTATTAGTAAGGCGCGAACGCCTAACCTATTCGTATGTTTGCTCAATACCTTCCTAGACGCTTGGTCCGATTCAGGTGAAATTCTGCCAAGGCATGCTTGTGATAAGCTACAGATAGGACCTACCTATCTAAAATTACTTTAGTATCAGAATAGGCGAAGCTCGAACTCCTATAGTTTGTTTGTTAGTCCATTACATTTATCCCATAAAAGTGTGGACAGATTTAGCTAAAATTTGGTAAAATTAGGAGTTGTTCATATCTATGAACCACTGAACTACATATCTAGCCCATATTGCATAGAGCTTGGTAAACAGCCATCTCAAGTATGACATAGGCCTTCCCGCGACAGCATAGCGCCGTACTATCTCGAATGAGATTAGTGAACTGAGTGGACCACGTGTTCACGGAACCCTAAAACTTATAATGCCGCGTGGCACTTGCAGTGAAGGCAGTTCGTAAATAAATAAAACGTTGGCATAGCTTAGACCTACCTACTACTTATTCAATAATATGACTCGCATTTCTTCTTAATAACGTTATTCTAAAACCTAATTCGCTATTCCCTAGTAATAGATTTATTTACTAGAATTCCTACAGCACTGTACCAACCCGAATGAAATTAATGAACTGAGTGGACCACGTGCTCGCGGAACCCTAAAGCTTGTGATACCACGTGTCACCTGCAGTGACGGCAGTTCGATAAAGTAAAACGTGGCATCGCTTAGACCTACCTACTACTTATTCTCTAATATGACTTGTTTCTTCCTAATAGCGATATTCCAAAACCTAATTCGCTATTCCCTAGTAATAGATTATTAACTAGATTTCCTACATATCGCAATCCCCCTAACTCAGCCCTAGTTTTTCCCTATCCTAGCGAGATAGCTAAGTTTTACGAGAACTAAATTTTATTTTGATGTCCATGTTTCAACAAACAGTTACAACTCGTGGCGGCTTTATTCGTCTTTCCCCCGGGGTACTAAACCAACCGTGCCTTCGAGATGAACCAATTAGGTGTAGTGTGTCATGGTGAAGTGAGTACCTAAAGCTAACTTGTGTCCTAGTTCCCTACGGCTAAAGTGTACCTGCCCTGAATAAGAAATGCCGCTGCCACGACAGACCAGGTCTGCCGCTTCGCTGCACCTCCTAAACAGTGTGTTTGGATGGGATTTGGATAGGTAAGGCCTGTCCCAAATACGGTGGCTCCGTACATGAGTGCGCTAACGCATGTCCAACCTGTGGTCCTCATGTCGGTAGGTCGTAAGATGGTACAGTCAGGATGTTCCGGCCATAACCAAACTTGGGTCGCTAGCCAGGCAAGCCCTCCTGTCAGCTTGCTTTCGGCACTTGCATTGATAAACCCACGCTTCGTTGTCACGGTTGCGTATCCACGTGAATTAAATCAACTAGCCTTCCTGAAAACATGAACTACCAACCTGGTCACTTGACGATACCTTCAGCTAGCAACCGACCTGGCATCTTGTTTCAATTCCTAGATCCCAGCCCGATTGCCCACTGTACCTCACTTCCTAACTGCACTAAACTATGGCTTGATCCCAGGTAGGAGCCTGAACTTTCGAAGGCAAATAACTAGGATTTCGGCCACACTAAATTCTATTCTAAACTCACAATATAAAGTGAGATTCCTAAGTTAAATCGCGACTAATAAGTACTTGGCGTGACACTTGCCCGGGGCGTGCGGCAGCTGTTCTTCGGATACGTCCTCCTCCTCTGATGGTCTGTACGACTGAATGCCGCTGCGTCCGCGTGTCCGTGGTTTTAAAAGCTTTCACACAGATGCAGCCTCGGCAGCGCGCGGGCCGCCGCACACATACATCCGACCTCGTGGTCGAACTGCGCGAGCGCCGGCCGCTGTCCGGACGCAGACAGGGCGGCGCCTCTATCCCTTTAGCCTCGCTTTTCGCGCCATTTATTACCTAAGGCAATCTGTTATAACGTGCGCACCGCGTGGTTCGAATGACGACCGACAGGCGGCAGTCTGGTTTCTCGGAAATAATCCCTGAGCTAATTTGTTTCAATAACTGTCTATTCACTCGACTCGAGGTTAATCCTCACCCGACCGAACAAAACTAGTTATGTTTTTCCCAATAGACAGATTCCGATTAGTCTATCAAGACTTACTGTATTACCTATAAATATTTATTTATACATATGGATCGTTACAACACCTTTTTGATACAAAAAAATTGTAGTTGAAAAATGTTCTCGCATACATCAATATCAATTCTCCACCTGCAAATTTAAGTTCGTAATCGCAAAAAATATTTCTTATGTGATAAAACTACAAATTTAAAATTATAGGATTTTCCCCTTTACCTGTGCTGTGAGACCTTTTCATCTTGTCAAATTTCATGATTCTTTTTCAACAGGAAGTACCCTATAGATTGTGATTGTTTACCTGCGAATATCAAAATATGTGAGAAAAATTACTGTATCTATTATTGCTTGACCTAAAAGCTTGATTATTTCACAGCCGGGGACCATAGACCTTACTATTTGGTATTATTTTCAACTTGATACCTCTACGTGTTGCTGACAAAAAGGGTCCCTATTAGGAGTTCCTTTTTTTCGTTTTGAGGCACGGAACTCTAAAAATGTTTTCTCGAAAGGCTTTCTTTGCATCGTGATATTTAAAGTAATACTATTTAGGGTGTGAATTAACCCTAGTAGACACTTGTAGAACAGGATGGATTTAAAATTAAAACGAGTTGATACAATTTTGGGGGTTTACAGACAAATTCATTTTCAGAAAATAGCTTATAGTAAATTGCAGATAAGAATTTGATTTTAAATACCTATTTCGATACAGAAATGATGCACGGAAAATAATACCACACGATTAGAGAAAGAGAGAGAGAGAGAGAGAGAGAGAGAAACGAATGAATAGAAAAAATATATATTATTTTGTTTGCTTTGTTGTCTGTGTTGCTATGCATGTCTCAAGAATATTCTTAACGAACATTATTAAAATTATGTAGGTACTAATGGAAAAGAATAGATAGGATGTTATAAAAAATAATTATAGTCAGTGTCCGTGTAATGGATACACAGTTACATGGTATTCCTAGTCGCTTCAGGATGTATACTGTTGGATTTGTGGCGTTGACTCGCTGGACTCGGTCGATGAAGTGTTGCGTTCAATACCGGTGTGCGTACCAACGCAACGTACGTATCACACGTTATTTTTCACTCCGAGCTATCGGTGATTGAAAACATTTCAATTTGCCCGCGAATTTTGAACTTTGCATTTTCGTTTTATTTCTACGAGTACATTCTATTGGTTGACTCTCAGTTTAGAGTGAACTGGTTTTAGGTATTATCATTAAAAAAAAGTAAGTGTGTGGTTTTATGAAACCACGGTAAAAGTAAAACTTTACAGATGACGAAACGATCATGGCTGCTCTCGCTGCGGTACAGAGGACGAAACGATCGTACCGTCAGACGAAAGTGACCGTCACGCGACATGCAACACACATACGAAAAATTGAGACGATGTAATAAAAGTTTCACTTTAATATGCTACAGTGTAGTCATAAATTTGTGTAGGGTTATGTAAATACACTTTTTGCAATATATCACTTTCAATTTTGCTACTGTGGGATCGTTCATTATGTGAGATTCCTTTTTGTGACACGTATCATCACTATCATCATCGTATCAGCTAAAAGATGTACACACTGATGGACACAAGCCTCCCCAACCACTATGACCGGTCCTGCGCAGCCCGCATCCACTACTTTCACAAGGTCGTCGTCCACCGAGTGGGAGATCTGCCTACGCTGCGTCTTTCGGTGCACGGTCGCTAATCCAGAAATTTACTGCCACAATGGACATCTGTTCTACGAGCAATGTACCCCGACCTATTTCTGGTTCTGGTAAAACATATAATCAAACAAAATTGAAGGCGATCGCCAAGTTAGTAATAGTTATGTCTGTTTAAAGGGCCCCAATAGGTACAAAAATCTACGAACGAGCTTATTTTCATCTTAGACAGCATTTTTCATCCCTGCCTGTGATCTTCAGAACTTATCTACCCTGTCAGCTATTTATTTAGACGAGTATTAAATACATTATCGTTCCGCGTCACAGACAGCAGTAGATAATTGATCGATGTAGCAGAACTGAGTCGCAGCTACTCGGCTGCAATTATCTTCACGCGCCATTTGTCGCGCCGATTAACTATTTGGCGGCGACGGCGTGCGGCGTGCGGCGTGCGGCGTGCGGCGTGCGGACCCCACGCCGATCCGCGCGCGTCACGAGTCATTGAGGCACCCTTTGTTAGGCGACCGACCCTAGAGAGGGCACACGGATTCGCTTGTGTAATTTTGTATAACGAGGATTTTTCAAAATAAACGTAATTGAAGCACTTACGTATTTTAATGTTGATTTTAACTCGATACTAAGTGACTTTCTCAGTAGAACCCATAGGATAATAAAATCGTCAAAAATTTAATATCTAACAAGTATTTATTGTTCTGCATTAAACAAATTACCACCTATTAAATAGTTAAGGACTTACCGTTGGAACAAATACACAAAATAAGATAAATACGATTTGGTGTGAAAGTAGCGACGATTACGGACAACATCAAAAGCCACCGACTGGCATGTTTTGGCTATGTATGCCAAAGAGAGAAGGAACATGTGACACAAAAGGTGATGGACATTCAGGTCGAAGGATATAAAGGCAGAGGAAGACCAAAAAACTATAGAGGGAAGGAATCAAGAGATATATGGAAGAGTGTGGAGTGACGCAAGAACTGACAAGCATGAGACACAAAACATTTAAAGCTGATCCTCACTAAATTAGGATGAATGATGAATGAGGATGATGATCACAGAAAATGAGAAGATTAAGCGAAAAATAACTCCTTCATATGACAAAATTAGTTATGAACATACCTACCGACAGATTTACCCTATTTATCTAATATCTCTCTTCTTGGTTGTCGATAGGTATAGGGTAGTAGGTTCGATTTGTCATTCCCGCACTGCATCAAGAGTCGGGGAAAGCAGGGGGGTTCGCGGATGTCATTAATGAGTCCGGATTTGTTTCCCGTCGCTTTTGTTTTATTTTTATTTTGGGGTAAAGGATAATGATGCCATTGGTGTGCACACTGTGATGAGATGGAACGAGACCAATACTGACTACTAGCAAATTACATATATTAGTACTAACATACCGTATGGACACTCCCTGCCGCTCTTTAGATTGCGACCTCACCCCCTCGTCACCCAGATTGATACAGATTGATTACAGTTTGGTTGTCGAATGTATAGGGTTTCGCCGCTACTTTGTTAGTTCTGTCATTCCTTTTTTGAAATTTCACTTCTGGCCCGTTGTATGAAGTGTCCAGGGTGTGCTACTACCATATACTGAACTCGTTAATCGGATTATCGACCAAAAAGGAATGGGTACAATAATCTTACTGTTTTTTATAACAAATTTTAACCACCATCTAATATTTGTTTCTACGCTCGCGGTTCGTCCTCGGGATAAGTAAAAAAAATATGACGTAGTCTCACACACCTGGCACTAGTGCACAGAAAATGAACACGGTCGTGCAGGAATTGCTGGATAGCATTTGGTCGAGAATCTGTGAACACCGCCTTGTATTGCGAGTCGGACCACGCAACAATAGGGTTCCGTAGTCTTTTCAATAAATAATTATATATTTAAAGAACAAATATATTTCTGACCTTGGTAAATTAAAGTGTTATCTCTCTATCTTTCTGTGGTATAGAAAATTTTTGTAAAACTTGTAAGTTTTACAACTGCACATTTTAAGTAGCTCGAACAAGTTTTGTTATTTTTTTGGAACCCATAAAAAATCAACATAAGACATTTCAATTTCAATACAAAATCGATGAGATCGACAATAATGTCTGACATTCATTTTCGGAACATAAGCGCTAGCACTACTCACACTTGGCTGATTTTCACTTTTCTATTGTTATTTAGAGTTGCTGGTCAACGGTCTCCCCAAAGGATTTCCACGACAACCTGTCCTGCGCTGCCCGCATCCAGCGGCTTCCCGCTTCCTTCACCGGGTCGTCGGTTCACAGTGTGGTATATCTGCCTACGCTAAGTCTTCCGGTGCGCAGTCGCCACTCGAGAACTTTACTGCCCAACGGTCATCTGTTCTACGAGCTATGTGCCCTGCCGACTGCCACTTCAGTTTAGCGATTCTGTGAGCTATGTCGGTTACTTTGGTTCTCCTACGGATTTTCTAATATCTGATTCTATCGCGTAGGAAATTTGGCTAGCTCCATCGCCCTTTGGGTGACCTTGAGCCTTCTTATGAGGCCTATAGTAAGCGACCATGTCTCAGTTATGTATGTCATCACTGGCAACTTTGACTTAGCTAGATTTCCTTACAGCTCCAAGATACCGTAAGACTTTAGTAATTAATATTAATTTAAACTTAATACCACAACACGGCCCTGAGAAAAAGGGTCTCGACATCCAGACAGACAGACAGACAAGTGAAGTGACGAAGTGATCCTATAAGGGTTGTTTTTTCCTTTCAAGGTACGGAACCCTAAAAACATGTTTATAGGATGAAAAACCCGTTTTGCCCTTTTTTGTTTTTTTTTGTTAATCTTATGTAAATTTGCTATCACATGTTCTGAAAAAAAAAATAGTTTGCATATAACGGTTTAAAAGATACAGCATTTAAAAGGTCGTACAGACGGACACACAGCGAAGGCTTAAAATAATGTTATGTTGCCACCCTTTGGGTACGGAACTCAAAAAATTACATCCTTCTCTTCCACGGCGCGGTAAGCACTTGTGTCACAAGACGGAGCGCTAGTCAGCCCCTTCCACAATGTATCCACAGGAGACAGCCGACGTGGCGGAGGCTCCAGGGAGAGCCACCTGCTCACCTAAATACTTAATGCCACCACTTGTCAGGATCTCTGTATGAGCCTCGCAGCGCAGCGAGCGCTCTGAACGCTCTGAACGCTGCGCTGGAGGCTGGCTTGAGTGATTGTTAAGGCTAGCAGTTCACGGTACGTGAAGCGATACCAAAATATATTCACCTTGACATGGTGTGTGATGGTGTTGTATCGAATTGGCGTGGTGACGCGTAAATGTGTGTCGCACTTAATTGGTTTCACAGTCGGTGTAGCACCTATTTTCGCTGTGTAAAGGGGTCCATGTTTATTGTGGTGTATTTAAAATTAGTTTACTAAAAATTTTTCATTATCAAGATGATAGGAGGCGTCATTTATAAATTATTTTAATATCGTGCATATTTTTTGGCTCACTCAAGGTAATTCGTAAGCGCTTCTGTAATTTTAACCTGTTTTTTTATGATGTGCGTGAGATAATATAACTTTAATGGTATGTTAACTTACTTAACCCCTTCAGCACGGATCTTGCAAGGAATGTACTTTGTATACCAGTACATAAAAATCAGTTAAACAACATACGAAAAAAAAGGAGTAATGCTTGCATGTGCTTCACTTCAAATTTTTGCCATTTATTAATTTCAATTAGGAGGAAATTTTTCATTTAAATTGTAGCTTTAAAAAAATATACTGAGTGTATAATAAGGTCCAAAGTTGATTTTATTTTGCCATTTATTAATTTTAACTAAGTAAATATTCTTTATTGCACACCAAAAAAGTTATTACAAAACATAATAAAAATATATGTACAGTAATGTAGGAGGAAATTTTTAATTAATTTGTAGATACCAATAAAATGTACTGAGTGTTTAATAAGGTCCATAATGGATTGTATTTTGAACACACGATCGAACTACTCTGTGCTGAAGGGGTTAATTTTTGTTCTTTACTGTCTCAGCGACCCTAAATGTATTTGGCCTCCGATACTAGTAGAAATCATTCTTTCCAGCTCTGCGCCATCTCTTGCTAGGCAGCTATTTAAAGTTTACGCAGATACTTCTCCACTTCACTGGGGTGTTTGCCACTTGTTCGTTCCGGATATGCTGTTTTTACGTTAAGATTCTCCTCCATTCTCTCTAAGAGATCAAGCAGTAAAGTCTGCAATATTCTGTTCTTATGTTGTGCTCGGCCGGTTTCTGGTGCCAACTAGCTCTGTACAAAATGTATTTATTTATTTATTTATTACTATAATATTAAGAGAATTCCTCCATTACTTTGGTTGCCTTAGGTTTGTTGCAAGCGTCTGCTGACTTGGAGAAGCAAAGCAAGCAGCTGTTAACCGTATTTGTAAATTATTCTAGAGAAGCTACTGAAGTAGGGTCCAGTACATCCGATGTCAGCCAAGATTAATATAATATAGTAATTAGGGAAAATCCCACACGGTCACTTGGCTCCAAACTAGGATTTCTGTACCATGGGAACCAGAGATGCTATACCTACTTATATATACAGTTAAATAAATAGATACTTAAGTGAAAGTATATATATTAGTACTAACATACAGTATGGACACTCCCTGCCGCTCTCTGGATTGCGACCCCACCCCCTCGTCACCCAGATTGATACAGATTGGTTATAGTTTGGTTGTCGAACGTATAGGATTTCGCCGCCATTTTATTTGTTCCGTCATTCCTTTTTCAAGCGACTTCCAAAAAGGAGGAGGTTCTCAATTCGTCTGTATGTTTTTTTTATGTTTGTTACCTCAGAACTTTTGACTGGGTGAACTTTTTGACTGGGTGATTTTTTCTTTTATTTGAAAGCTAGTGCTTCCCGTGTGGTCCCATATAAATTTTATCAAAATCGGTGTAGTACATTAGTAGAAAATTAACAAAAACCAAAAATAATAATGCAAAAATGTACTAATTTGTTGCGATGGAAGTCGATTTTTTAACGTTTTTAGCGTTTTTAATTATTGAAATATCATTTCTGGCCCGTTGTATGAAGTGTACCGGGTGTGCTAAAGTAGTAGATTCCAGCTACATAAATATATTAATTCCGGGTTTCTTTCGTTTCCTAGAGATTCACGATATATGAGTATAGTACAGCGTCACTGTGAGAGTTCAGACTGGCTATCAAGGCGCACAAAGCTCTCCGGCCGTCCGGCGTCCGTCAAGATAATCCCTGGCCACCTGCCGTCAGCCGGACCCGGCCGGACGGTAAGCCGGCGGACGACTACCGGCGACGTGGAATTATACGCTGTTTCCTCCGCAGAGATTTGCCAGACTTGCCGTAAGATGGGCGGTTTCGAGGCTCAAAGTTGCTTTGAAGAGAAGGTGCTTTTAGGCATGTAAATGTACAGTTGCTTGTGTAGCAAAGTAACTATTTCCTAATTAGAGTTATATTATTGTATATTTGTATTATAAAAAAAAGTTTATTTTACTGTGATGTAAGAGGCCATAAAGTATGCCACAATTATTGGCTTGCCCCGAGTGCCCGGACACCTACACAAATGGAATACCTCTGGGGGGCCACTGATAGTAGCATACGTGTGGCTACTACTGGGCTAGTGAACTATAGATCATTATATGACAAGAGAAGATGAAGAAGAAAAACTCACTTGTCTACATTCTACAAAACTTTTTCGATGATTGTTTCTCTGACTGCACTGCGAATTGAGACGCCTAGCAGCGCAAGTCTAAGCTGTATCTTTCTCAACAAAAGTCTCAAATCACCTTTATAATACGATTCATCCAAAAATACCTTTCATAATTACAATTGCAGCTAGTTCAGCGGAAGCACTTCTCTCCAGCGCGAGCTGGTGTGACGTCACGATGTGCCGACACCGAAGAGCGGCCTGAGAGTGACAATTTAGCGCTAGCTTAGCGATCACTGCGCCAAGTCAGGAGCGAACAGCAGGTTGGCATATACCTGAGGAGTTCAAAAGTTTTCATTCGAGTCAGTCCGATTCACGAGCTACCACCGTTTATTATCAAGTGGCCCTGAAAGTTGGTCAATAAGACTTGCTTATTAACGATCTCTGTACTATAGCTTAAGCCTTGTGGCGGAGGTCCTTGCTATCGCCTCGATTCAATTTTTGATTCGATTTCAGCACAGCGACTTGAATATGACCTTGGTCTCCGTTATAGTGTGAGTGACCAACTCAAATGACATCTTGGAAACGACTGATGTTTTATTTAGAGAACATCCGCAACATCTCCCTTTCATTACAATATTATTAAACAAAGTATGTTGTGTACATGCAAAATCAAATTAAAACACCAAATAGAAATAATAGTCAAATTGCACTCAACATTAATTTACAAAAACAGTAAATTCTATAGTTTATAGTCATTTATTCACCAGGCAACAATGAACATTGCTTAGAGGCAGGTCAATTTTACAAACTTAAATATTAACATATTAATGTTAGATGTATATTATATATTAGTGTTAGATGTAACTGAATGTAATTTAATGATAACTTCTTCAATTACTCTTTTCATATTACTGAAGTAAGAATAACATAATTTAATTTCATGTCTATAATTAAATATCATCATCACCATATCAGCCGAAAACGTCCACCGCTGGACAAAGGCCTTCTAATTATATGTTAACAATAATATTCCTACATAATAATAATTTTAAATGAATAATATCTTTAAACACATAATAGGAGAATTAAATGTTCATAAATGTATTATTCTATCATGCAAAATAACAATTACCTACATTTTAATCAATTGCTTTTTTTTTACGAACCGGTGGGTGCACTACACGTTCACTGCATGTAGTTTGTGGAAATTCAACAGCGCACGCTGCTAATCCTCAGCACTCTCGTAAGCTTTTACCAACAATGATTTTACAGTCCTTACATTGCGTTCAGCAAGACCATTAGATCTGGGGTATAGTGGTGAACTCGTGACATGTTGAAATCCCCATCGGTTACTGAACAGTTTAAATTCTTGCGACGTAAACTGGGTATCGTTGTCTGATACCAGTTTTCGTGGAATGCCAAATAGTGCAAACACTCCTTTTAATGCCATGATTACTGTCAAACTCTGTAAATTATCCAAATTCGCCACTTCAACTAATTTAGAATACTAATCTACCACTAATAGATAATATTTTTGCCTGAACTCAAACATATCAGTTGCTGAATCCTCCCAAGGCAGCTTGGGCACCGGGTGTGGGCGCAGTGGCTCACGCGGGTTGGCGGCGCAGTGGCGCGGTGGCGCTGGCACGTTTCGCAGCGCTGCACCACGCGCTCGATGTCCGCCGACATACCAAGCCACCTCATCACATCGCGTGCGCGTCTCTGGGACTTCTCCACCCCCATGTGCCCTTCATGGATACAACGTAACATCTCATCACGTAACGAGCTAGGAATCATTAACTATATGGATCTTGTACCTACAGTCCCAGTAATCTTTTACAATATCTTTTGTCTCTCACTTACTGTTAGGCCAGCCCTTTTGATAGTACTAATATAAAGCAACCATCGTATCATCATGCCACATTTAATGGCTTTTTAAGGATTGACTCTAGTGGTTTATGGTCACTTGCGACTGTGATGGAGCTATGACCATAAATGTATTGGTGGAAGCGCATACACCCAAAAACGATTGCCAAAACTTCTTTTTCGATTTGTGCCCAACGCTGTTCCGTGGGCGTGAGCGTGCGCGCCGCGTAGGCGACGGTTCGGCCCGCCTGCAGCAGGCACGCACCCAGCCCTCAGCCCGAGCAAGCTGGCGTCCACTGACACTACAACCGGCTCGTCCACGTTGTAATATTTCAATACTGGCGCGCTAAAGATATTGCTTTTTATTAAAAAAAACATTTCATAAAAATTAAGCCACTCAAAGTCTACATATGTAGCAATTCTCGTAACGGTGACGATATTTCAGAATATTTCGGAATAAATCGAGACAAATAATTAGTGACCCGCTTAAAATCACTCCAATTCCTTTTTATCTTTTGGCATAGGTATTTCCGAAATAGTCTTAATACGGTCATCAGGTTTCATACCTTCAGCGCTAAATGAATGTCCCAAAAAAATTATCTGTGTGGCCCCAAACACACATTTATTGTTCAACTTTACACCACTTTCCTTCGCTCTTTTCATCACTTTAATCAGTCTACTATCATGCTCCTCCGTTGTCCTACCATAAATTATGATGTCATCAATGTATAATATTTCCACATCGCCCATTTTGAATATTGTATACATTTCATTATGAAAGATTTCCGGCGCACAGATTACACCAAATGTTAATAGCAAAAATCTTTACTTTCCAAAAGTGGTGGAAAATGTACACAGATTAGAGCTACTTTCGTTTAATTTTATCATCTAGATTACTGGTTATCTCCTCTACTGTAGGAAGATGAAAATGGCTACGCTTGATCGCGCAAATTAAATTACGTGGCACGGGTCTAAATAAACACGTAAGCTTTTATTTGAATGTTTATCCTCTTTTTTATTAATATTCATATTAATCATGTTCTTCAACTCCACATCAAGCCGTTGGCACAACTTCAAGGGGATTTTACGGGTACCACTAACAACCAGTTTAACAGATTTTCTATGTTACATTCACCAGGTAGGCAGCCTTGAAAAATAATAACATACAATTTAAGCGATTCAATTAACATCTGGTTGCCTAGGGATAACAGTTTTAAATCAACACAAGCTTTCAATCCTAGTAATTTATCGCAATTTAAGTCCAAATCGATTATTTTGTTAAGTGCTAATGGTTTTGTATTTTAGTAAAGCATCAAAGACTCCCGTGATAGGAGGTTGTTTTTAGTAGTTTCTCTTAACATTGTAGAACATTTTTTAAGCTGATTATAGTCAAAATCTGCTGTTTGATAACTTTTTAAAGACATTACCGAGGTGTTCGCACCACTGTCCAATTTAAAATTCACATTTGTGCCATGGACGTCCACATCTGCACACCATAAATCACAATACTCAGCTGAAGCGTCTATACTAATATTGTACATTAGTAACTCATCAATTTCATAGTTTTTATTCTCAGTTTGTGCAATCTCGTTCTGTTCTACTATTTGCCGTACAATTATCATGCGGCAACAACGCATGAAATGCCCTATTCTACCGCAACGATAACATTTCACTGCACCCGCGGGGCAAAGATAACTGTCACTATGCCCATAACCACACTTATCACAAACACTACTGTAACCAGCGTTACCGGGGTATGACGGCACTACTGGAGTCCTTTGCGGCGGCGGCGGCGGCTCGAGCGCAGGCCGAGACATCGCGGGCGGCGCACGCAAATCCCATGGATCTGGGCGCCAGCGCTCCCCGTGCCCGCCGCGCTCCGTGCTGCGACCGACAGCTGACGCAGCTGTCTCGCTCCCACTCCTTTGATTGCTCAAACAGACTGCCGCTTGTTGTCCCGCTCCGCATAATTGATTCGCCTTTTCTATAGTGTGATTAGATCGAACCAGTAATTTTTGTCTCATTTGCACGTTCTTTATGACGTGTCAAGCTATTTTTAAATATCCAAACTCACAAATTTTACTTTTCATTTTGAGTAATTCAAGAAATTTGTCGAAATTACTTTCATTTTAATATATTTCAGAAAATGCGTGACGTTCATAATTTATGTACTCCTTGACATCACAGTATTTATCAAATTTTTGTCACAAAGATGTGAAATCGTTTTTCTTTGACTCTTCAATATCCAACTGCTCGTAAATCTCTCTGCAACATTTTCCGATAACATGCATAAACAAAGCACATTTTTCTTTTGATGAACAAGAATCTTTTCCAGCCGCAGTTGAAAAATAATCTAAAGATATTTTCCATTCACGCCATTGTCCGCCGTATTGCCCTCACGGTTTAAGGGCGCCGGCTGTTGTATCGCACTATATCACAATTTCTCCATTTCCATTTTAATAATACTTATCACTTTTATTAAACAAAAACCCAATCCGATTTTTAATACAGTTTCAATAACTTATACCACACCATTACCGAGAAACCATCTGACACCGTGTTGTAGTGTGTGTGACCAATTCAAACGACATATTCTTTGAAACGAGTGATATTTTATTAAGAGTACGCCCGCAACAGTCTCCGACAGCAAAATAGTCCTAATTGAGTGTGGTAGGTATAGTTTGTTTAGGATAAGATCTAATTAAATCTGTCATTTTCGAACGGCTTAGATAACGACACGAGCTGACCCCGGCCCTCCTCCTAGACAGATGTCCTTTCTAGAGGGTCGAGTACCGGGCTAGTGATCGTCTGTTTTAAGGAAAATCGAGTTCCCACGGGAGTTAATAAGTACGAGTTATTCTGATATTTGGGATTGCTTATTTGTAGAAGTTAAAGGTGTTAGATAATTTTACTTTTTTTTGTTTCCTTTATTCTAGAGAAAGCATTAATCAAACCGGAAAAGATCACCATTACGCAACCAATTTTTATGTGTAGCAATTCTGATCTGAACCTGCTGATAGGTATACTAATTGATCAAATTAGGTTGAGTTCATTTATTCACGGAAATTGACGGTTTCAGTGTCAGATTATAATCTAGGGAAAACGTCGTTCAGGTCAAAAAGTGTCCCCGTTACGAGACAAATTTTTATGTTTAACAATTCTGATTCGAACTGTTTTTCCAGTATTCGCTAAACCGCGCTCCTCCCGGCTAATTTTTAATACCCAAGATAGGTATTTGCCTTTCTTGTCTTGTATGGATAAAATCCATTCATATCGTGGTACCTCTTGTGCTGGCGTCGGATAATTTGGTCATGGCAAGGCGGCGTCCCCACATGCAATTAATAGAGTTTAATCGTACCTAAATGAGTGATTTATTTGTGTAGGTGTACACTTTTAGAGGCAGCTGAAATAGGCCTATATTGCGACTTTAGCCGGCGGAAAAAATTTCGCGCCTAGCTTGTCCCCAACCAATCTATTTCTCTAACCTTACTTCATCTCTCTAAGCAAAATAATATATGTATATAATTTAAGGTAAAATCGCTAAGCCCTACGTGCAATAATTTCGACGTACAGTTGACCACTGAGGTGCGTGTACGTTTTTCTTGGTTTTGACTGAAAAACAGCGTTGTGAGTACTCTGCGACCCACAACATTTATGCTGAGCCTGGACCAGTTTCACTAACTTGGCACTTTTGACGCTGTTTTATTTTATTTTTTCTATAAATTAGTAATCTTTGTCACTGAGTTTTATTCATTTTTTTGTGTCTTGTTAAAATGCATTGTGCCTTTATAGTGAAATAAAGTTTTATCTATCTATCTATCAATATCCCGCATTAACTGCTATTCCGGAAGGTATATTGAACAGCGAACTCACACCACACAATGGGAGGATAAATGTTGAATGATTTAATATCTGAGATCTTTACATTCCAGTTACCTAATTTACAAGTGTCTAACCAAAATGAAAAAACTAGGTTTCTTATAGAGAAATCTACTAGCAAATAATTTAAAACATCGTCAAACATATTGTTTTAAATAGTTATTACCTATAGAGAAAAAACAGGTTTTATTTGTATAAAGTAAGTCTTCAATTTGATTTATGTCATGAACTTATCGTTCCTTTATTCGTTCAAATACCTTGGACACATTGTAACTGATGACTTAAAGGATGACTCTGACATCGAGAGGGAGCGTAGGACGCTGTCCATCAGAAGCAATATGCTCGCCCGCAGGTTCGCTCGTTGTTCAAATCAAGTTAAGATCACCTTGTTTAAAGCGTTTTGTCAATCTTTTTACACGAGTAGCCTGTGGGTAACATATACGCAGAAGACCTACAGCGCCTTACGAGTCCAGTACAATAATGCCTTCAGGATGCTGTTGAGACTGCCGCGATTCTGCAGCGCGTCCGGCATGTTTGCGGATACGCGAATCGACGGTTTTCCCGCAATAATGAGGAAAAAAGTGGTTTCATTGATGTCTGGAGTGCACTGGAGTACCAACAGTATTTTGAGGGTGATCGGGGGTAAGTACGAGTGCCCAATCATTAGGCACTGGAACTCACTACATGTGACCTGACATTTTGTACTGACATTGAAATATTGTTTGACATTTAATTGGAATATTATTGTAGTTTGACTGCTTGACATTATTATAATTGATATTTTTGACATTTCTGTTGATACTAACTTAGTTTTATAAGATGTCTGTTACTAACACAATATTATGGATTGACTATCTGAAATAAATAATTTGAAATTTATTGCAATATTATATTACTGTTATCTTTATGTGTAACCACATAATACTTTGTTCAAGAAAAATAATCATATTATTTAATGTACTTAATTTAGGCAATAATCAGAGGTGAATATTACCAGGTCCCCCCACATAACCTCTTTCTCCGGCATGATTAAGAGACTGCTGCCTGTATTCCGAAATCTTCGCGATGTCGCTAACTCCTCACTAATTGCTCAAGTCTTCAAACATATGTGCCTATCTCTTGTATCATACTGCATCAAGGCTTGAGGCGGAGTGGCTAGAACTCACTTGCTGGAATTGGAAAGAGCTCAAAGAGCAGTCATAAAGGTGATGCTACATAAACCATATAGGCATGAAACCGATATCCTGTATAAAGAATCGAGTCTGCTGTCAGTAAGGCAAATATTGATAAAATCATGTGTTCTCTACTACCACAAAGCATCGCGAAGGTTGTCTTCTTCATCAGCAACACTAATACCCAAGAGGCGACTTCAGATTACCTCCGTTTCTGTACATACAACATTCGCCCAAAGACAGTTCAGATTTTTGTCAGCTTTTCTTTACAAAAAGTGTATTAAGGCTAACGCAAGCGTTAGTTACGAACTTTCGGCTAACCAGATGATAAAAGTTATTGCTACCTGGTTAACAGGTGTATCATATGACTATTTCGAGGATTTACTTAAAGTTGTGCAGTAGTTCCATATGTAACATTCGCTATACTAATGCAGTACACCACACACACACACACACAAACACACACACTTTAATTCGGTTGTTACATTATAGATATCAAAACAGGAAGAAATAAAATATTACAAACTGGAGTTTAACAATACAATATTATATGATTGCTAGTTACCCATTAATAAAAAACAAATATGAGGTTCGCGTTCTCAGCGACAAAATAAATCACGGGCATTCGGGTACGGAACCCTCAAACGAAAAAGGGAAGATCTTAAACAATACTACTTTGTGTCTGGGTCGAGCGGATTGCTAGCTATAGAAATCAGTTTTAGATAATTCCTTCGCTGTCACCAATCGCCTGTTTGTTTTATCTACAGGTTCATACTTAAATGGACTTTGGAATAAAATTAATTCCATGGATAATTGGCTCAACCCAAGCGAATTAACTTCTATAAATTATCTGTGATTTGCGGCTCAAAGCCTAGTCTCCACGGCACTTTAAACTATGTAGGATACTATTAGTGTAGGATATTATATCATTAATGGTTTAACTTTGTGACTGATAGAGTATAAAAATTTGGTCTACACTCAGGACTCTTTATGAAATAGTGTAAGTTGATACAGTGATCCGCAAGCTGTCGTCTGCCCTTTCTTAAGCCCAAACTTACACTACCCCGGGTGTTCTAGAGTCTCTTGCGAAGGCTCTGAGCGAAGTGTGGGCAAGGTCTCACAGGTCAGATTGTAAAATTCCCGCTGGACATCCTTTAGTTGTGCTCTCCTGGAAGTATACGAAATAAACCAAGCACAGTATTTGTTTTCAAACAATGATTCTTACATCTTTGACGTTAGCGCCAAGTATGAGCATAAGGGTGTAATTCACTTGTCTCAAAACTTCTGTCCATCGCGCGTCGGATGCTTATTTTTTATTTAATTATTCCTAGAATAATGTAAACTGATTTCGGGTGTAGTCTATAGCAAACACATGTGCGCTTGCTATCCGACGCTCTTCGCCAAGTTAAGTGGTGTCTTAGGATAGAAAGTTTTTTTTTCTACAGCATGTTTATTTATTTATCTTCTAATTCTATAGAACGCGATTTATCGATTCTAGAGGCTACAATGATGTACCATTACAAACATCCTTAAGCCTAGGTTTTAAAACCTGCATCATGCATGTTACTCTGAATATAAACCCTTTCTTTTTATTATTTCGTTCCAAAATTCTATCGAATAAATCATCTAGAAAATGTACTTAGAGGTAAAAACCGTTAGGACCATTAGCTATAGTTATTAAATAACATTCATCGTAGGTAGTTTCTAATTTTTAAGTCCCGAAAAATCGGTGCAGGGCAGTAGTTCAACTGCTCTGTCCATCCGGTTGGACTGCAGGCCTTTACTTACGAAGTAACTATTTAGTAATCTGTGCCTTTACTAGATTCTGCCTAAAAACACGGACAGTCGAGCATTACAGAAACCTTTCTTTGGATAATCCTACGCCTTTATATCAATTAATCATATTACTAGGCGTTTGACCACGGTTTCGCCTACGTCGATAAATTTTTATTATTGTGCTTGTGGATGTTTGTTGCACGAGCCAAAATGTTTTCGTTTTTCTAGACCCAACGATTTTAGCTGTGCGTTTTCTGTCAGGCAGTTAAATGTTTTATTAAGTAGATAACGTGTCAGAACTCAGACTAGAACACCAAAGCGTATAGTTTAGTTCTCGAAAATTCCACGATCCAACACGGAGTCCTTTAGCCCTATTGTTTTGGAAACGAGAGCGCATTACAGGCCTGCAGACCTAAAAATCGTGTCGCGCGGCAAAACGTAAAAAAAGTCGCTCTATTGTAGGCGCGACAAAACAGGGACGCAGTGGGACAAACTAAACTCTGCAACTGCATTTTGTACTGGTTTTATGATGTTTGTGGCACAAGCTTATAGGGTTAAGCGGATTTAATTATGTTTGCAATTTAAATTCCGACTAGTGGTAGGACCTTATCTAAGGTCTGGCTGGGTGGGTGCCACCGTACGCTCTCTGCCTGCCGCCAACTAGCTTGCTGTTTACCGGCAGTTGGGACGATGTAGCCGGCAATAATACTGTCACACGTACATTCCACCTGCGTCCTCGAGGGTCGGCATAGCACTGACGGCTCCCTGGCGCAGTATTACACTTCGAATAGTTTTGTTTCTCTGGTGTCACAGTCGTAGTCGTTTATAACAGCAGGTGTACGCTCAGCTTAATGTCACCTTTAAAAACATTTATAAACTTACTCATGAATTCACTCATTTCTCGAAATTTATCGCGTTTCAACTTCATTATACAGGTACTTATATCTTTTAAGTACCTAATTAGATTTTGACCTTTTATAAGTTCAAATTCTCATAATTTAAAAAGCTGGTTATTAGGCTATTTGATTACTACTAGAAAATAGTTTTGGACATCTGTTCTATATACGGAGTAAATCAATGTTAAAGTTTGAAATAAAAAATTACGCGCCAAAACGCAATTTTCGCTATTGCGCCTGGTTGCTCTGATAGATGACGTCACACATAAGTAAACAACAAACTGATTTAATAGTAAAAGCACGCACTGAAACTAATGTTTACATCTGTGTGACGTCATCAGAGTTCCAACCAATCACAGAGCGTTTTCAAACACATGATCAAACCACAAAAAAAATCATTTATGTTTTTTTATATAGAAATTGACCTTATTTTTTTCAGAACATTAATATAATATGCTTTTTACATTACATTTTATTAAGATGACAACAAATTGTTACATATTTTAAACATAGTCAAAATGCCTATTTTGTGCTGTCATTCTTATCCTTGTAGTAAAGATAGTTGGAAGCATGCATTGAAAACAAGCTTCAAGGATCTGAAATTCACCTTTGAAGCAATCTTTACAATTATCAATCGCTTCCGCCTGTTACTTACAAGTGGAGCCTACTCGGCTGTTGAATAAAGTATAGCGATAGTGCTGTCGCCCGGCTCTGAGCTGAGCGAGCAACTAGCGCCAGTGGACTGGCTCGGTTGTGGTCGATCATTATTAAGTTGTAGTGTCGATTTCAAAACACTTTGTTTTGTAAGAGTATTCCATGTACTGTAATATTTAACTACTTTTAATCAATTATCCATACTAACCAACAAAAAAATGAGACATAAAACTTTCATGTTTAGCAAAACTAGAGGCAGGGTAAACCAATGACGTAGACGTTCTATTTATACAACATTCCACATTTCTATGAAATAATATTTCACTTTTATTTTCGACCTAAGCGTTCCCTATGATTATATGACCAAAACTATGATTTTCGTGAAAAGAGCGCGAAAGTCAGCAAAATGCGAAACCGTTTCCGGGAAAATTAGAAAAGTCCCATGAATAACGTGTTTTCGAGGGTAAAAATAATTCTCGGAATCGCAGGTGCCGGCGATAACTGCGGATTTGGCAGATTGAGCCATTTACGGAACTCGGACGGACAGACGGACGACGTGACTCGTAGCGATCTTGTACTTTGTTACAAAAAGAAATAGTAATCACTTTCTGCTTTTACTCCCATACTCAACGACACAACATACTTTGGAACTAGAAATGGGGGAATTCGCATGTTGTTTACCCGACTACTGATAATAGAGGAGCAGAGAAAGGATTTTGACAAATAAAGTGTCAATCCTTACTTATATAATATTATAAATGTGAAAATGTGTTTGGTTGTTTGTTACCTTTTCACGCTTCAACGCCTTGACCAATCTTTTTGAAATTTGGCATGCAGGTAGCCTGTGTCACGAGGAAGGACATAGGCTACTTTTTATCGCGGGAAAATAGCATAATCTGATGCAGTTCCTGAGGGAACTAAAAAAATACTCGATTGTCGTGATTTTTTGCATAGTGGGAAACGACATAATTTACTAATCACCCTTAAAGACAGTCATTAAAACGATGTCCACGCGGGCGAAGCCGCGGGAAAAAGCTAGTATTATATAATTTGCATTAATATGGCGTATGTTTCCTATGGCCCTTAAGTACTTGTTAGAACGGTGTTTTCTACTCGACGAGAGCCAAGGGAGATATCTTCACCTGGCGAGGTGGTATGACTGAGGTCCGATAGTGACCCAATCGTTGATGGTTGGTACTTGAATTTATACTCAGTGCTGAAGAAATGTTAATAGTGCGTTCTAGGTGTCATATTTCTTTTGACCTATCGTTGCTTGTGTTTAAGTATACCTAGGGGGTTGCCGCCACATACTTTATCCGATTCCGGGAAGCAGAGTGCTTCCGTAGTAGTCGAGTACAATATTTATAACTTTTGGCTTGTTACCGTCAACCGAAATAATACAAAGAATATTTATAGCTATTAATTGTGCGTATTATGGTACGTCGTCGCACCACCGAGTGAGACGCCTGCCTATGCTACGTTTTCCGGAGCGCAGTCGCCTCTCGAGAACTTTGCTGCTCCAACAGGAATCCACTGGATGCGGACAAAGCAAGACCGATCGTTGTGAAAATCCTTGGGAAAGGCCTTTGTCCAACAGTGGACGTCGATCGGCTGATATAATGGTGCTCATCTCAGATCAAAAGTAAAAGGTAGATGTAGTGTTAGCGCTTTGAAAACGGGGAATAAAAAAGTCTGCTCCAATCACGACGGAGCAGAGTTTTGCTTACAGTCACGCGTTGGTAGACTTAATTGCCATGTCTCAAATGCACCTGTCTCAATTATAGTGAAGTATAGGACCTATCAAGCAATGAAACATTATTCGAGGTCACCACTTAAGGTAAAGATGCATACGTATATATGATAGAACAAGCGTTACCACACTTTTTGTTATGATTGTTGTATGAAACTCAATATCTACACTGTCGAGAGCATTCAAATCAAATCAAAATAATTTATTTTAAATAGGTGCTTACACACACTTTTAAATAGTCAAAAAAATAATAATATACTTATTGTCTATTACATAATGTCATAATTCAGATTACAGTCTCAGGTAATAGTATTTGTTAAAGAATTAACATATACGAGTATATATTTTTGTCATTTACATAATCTATTATTTTATAATATCCTCTAGAGCACAAAACTTTTTTGACATGATTCTTGAATTTATTCTTTGACAAACTAGTTACATTTTCTGGAATTTTATTGTAGAATCTTATACGAGTACACTGCCTTATACTCAGTCTCGAAAAGGCTATATCATTCACGAATTCATGAACGAATCACGTATAGTTCATAACCTCATCACTTCGCACGCGACTTAAACCTATCCAAATTTACCTATAACGGGGTCTCGCCAACCATTTTAAGACAGTCATTTCCGACTATTTAATATGAAAGGAGAATTTATGAAGGTACGACCGGAACCCGGAACGGAAGTACTCGGTAAGATTAACTACTCAGCTGTTTGCGCTAACCGCCCCGCCCCCCGCCCCAGCCCGGGACTAACATAGACCACAGAGCAGACGAATTAGTCCGTAGGTAGTCCGAAGATTTAAGCTTAATTTTCTTAGTCGGAGGGTTAGGAAAATTAATTTCTAACACAGCAGCAAATTGATTTGTTCGTCTTCTTTTTATCACGCTTTTATTAGCTTCACCTGTATGTTTGTATGTATGTAACCGACTCCTTTGGACTCGATTTTGACCCACTTTAAACGGACAGATTTAATTCAAACTTTGTAGACTTATCAAGAATCAGCGACAATATAATAATTTCATAAGTTTTAACTAAAAAATAAATAATAAATAGAGTTTAAAAAACTAAAAAACACGCTTTTAAAGTACATCAGACTAAAAAGTAAAAAATAATTCTTAATATTAACAAATTACTAGTATTATTGTGAAAAAGTGTGGGTTGCTCGATAGACGAAAAATATGGCACAGGGCACCCTACGCTATTATATTAAGAATTATTTTTTACTTTTTAGTCTGATGTACTTTAAAAGAGTGTTTTTTAGTTTTTTTAAACTCTATTTATTTCTGAGAAATTCTGTTTATCTAAAAGTTATGCAAATATACATACAGCATACAAGCATCAATGGTTAGACCAACAAACGCGGATGGCCCCCAAGTATACCGTCTCGCCTGACATATTTTATTTTGCATACGAAAGACTCAGTCTATGTAAAGCGTGATTTCAGACGTATACTTTAATATCCAGAATCTCGCACTTATGTACTTATGTACTTAGTACCTGTGCGTCCGAGCGATGCTCGCAGTCTTCTAGACATGAGAGCTAACGGGATTTTTGCGTTTTTACACACCGCATTTTTCTAGATAACCGCGTTTTCCTGCAGTAGAGACTTATCTAGATCGATTTTTCGCCACGAAAAACCTCCGTGTACCAATTTTTAAACAAATCATTAGAGCTTGCGATGGCGGCCGAAAGGGCTGTTTCCGAGTATCCAATTTTATATTGTTTTTCTATAACTCCGAACATATTTTTTTCATTTTTTTATTAAAATTGGTAAGCCCTTGGCATTATCTCGGTATCATCATCATCGTGACATATAAAGATTTTTTTTATTTTTTAAAACGCATTTTATTTTCTCTAAAATTGAGATCACTGTTCCTAGGAGCCTTTTTCTCTTTCTGTTTTAAAGTATTTAGATACAAATAAAATAATATAATTTATGCAGAGGCGCGCATCGACGGTTTTCCCGCGATTATGAGAAGAAAAGTTGTTTCATTGATGTCCAGAGTGCACGGGACTACCAACAGTATTTTGAGGGTGATCGGGGATAAGTACGAGTGCCCAATCATAAGGCACTGGAACTTACAACATGTGACCTGACATTTTGTCATCATCATATCAGCCGAAGGAAGTCCACTGCTGGACATAGGCCTCCCGCAAGGATCTCCACGACGACCGGTTCTGCACTGCCCGCATCCAGCTGCTTCCTGCGACCTTCAACAGGTCATCGGTCAACCGAGTGGGAGGCCTGCCTATACTACGCTTTCCGGTGCGTGGTCGCCATTCGAGAACTTTACTACCCCACCGGCCATCTGTTCTACGAGCAATTTGCCCCGCCCACTGCCACTTAAGTTTAGCAATTCTGAGAGCTATGTCGGTTACTTTGGTTCTCTTACGGATCTCCTGGTTTCTGATTCGATCACGCAGAGAAACTCCGAGCATAGCACGCACCATTGCCCTTTGGGTGACCTTGAGCCTTCTTATGAGGCCCATAGTAAGCGACCATGTCTCAGTTCCGTATGTCATCACTGGCAACACACACTGGTCGAAGACCTTGGTCTTAAGACACTGCGGTATCTGGGACTTAAAGATATTGCGAAGCTTCCCGAACGCTGCCCAGCCGAGTTGGATTCGACGATTAATCTCTTTCTCGAAGTAGGACCTACCTAACTGGACTGTTTGTCCCAGGTATACATATTCGGTAACAACTTCGAGTGTAGAGCCTCCAACCTTCAGAGGAGTAGATATGACACGGACGTTTGACATAATTTTCGTCGTGTCCATGTTCATTCTAAGACCCCCTTGTTGAGAGGCTCTACTGAGGCCATCGAGCATTGTGCCTAAGTCGTCCATAGAGTCTTAGCCATGACCACGATATCGTCAGCGAATCGAAGGTGGGCGATGTACTCGCCGTTGCTATTGATGCCGAGTCCACCCCAGTCCAAAAGCTTAAATACATCTTCCAGGGCGGCGATGAACAGTTTCGGAGATACAACGTCTCCCTGTCTAACCCCTCGCTGCAGCTGGATAGGTTCCGAGTTTTGATTCTGGAGGCGAACCGACATGGTGGCGTTTTCATACAAACACTTTAGCACTTCGATATATCGATAGTCAATTTGTCAATTTGGCACCTTTGGAGAGACTGTAACACAGCCCAAGTTTCGACCGAATCGAAGGGTTTCACATAGTCCACGAACGCCAAGCAAAGTGGCTGATTGTACTTTTCGGTCTTCTGTATAATCTGCCGCATCGTATGTAGGTCTATGGTACTAAATCCTTTTCGGAAACCAGCTTGTTCGGGAGGCTGGAAGTCGTCAAACCTGCGTGCGAGACCATTCGTAATGACCCTCGAAAACAGTTTGTAGACATGACTCAGAAGTGAGATGGGTCTGTAGTTCTTCAGCAGGGTATTGTCGCCCTTTTTGAAGAAAAGCACGACCACCCTTCTGTTCCATGCCTTAGGCGTTTGTCCCTCAAGTATTACGGAATTAAATAATTTCTGAAGAGCTTTAAGTACCGGTGTTCCACCTGTTTTCAGAAATTCAGCAGTAATTCCATCATCACCCGGTGCCTTATTTTTTTAAGCTGTTTAAGATCCATTCTAATCTCGTACAGGCTGACGTCCGGGATATCTTCGGTATAGTGTTGGGTAAGTCTAGCTCTTGGGTCTTTAGCCAGATCGCTGACAGGCAGACGTGTGGGCGTGTACAATTGTCCGTGGAACTTCTCAACTTCTTCCATCAACTCAGTCTTAGACGACATGATCCTGCCGTCCTCAGTCTTCAGCTTGGTCAGTTGGCTTTGACTATCAGACAGATCTCTCGTGAACACTTTTGAGCCTTTGTTGTTCTCAATCGTCTCTTTACTACAATTTGTATTTTTCTGGCGCAAATCTCGAGTTAGAGACTTAGAGATCTGCCTGTTTAGTTGCCGATACTGAGTATAGCGTCTTCAGAGGACTGCAAAACCAATCTGCGTCTTTCTTCCATGAGGTTGCTGGTGAAGTCCGAGATTTTTTAGTTCTGTTTGAACTTTTTTTTATTATTATTTTATTATTAAAAATTTGAGTGCGTTTGGCTGCACCTCACCTGATAGTAAGTGCCGATGCAGCCGAGGATGTAACACGCAAGCTCTAATAGTGCCTATTCACTCTCGTCTTAAAGATTCCTAAATTATACGAATCGGGGAATACAGATGCCGGAAGGGAATTCCACTCCTTGGCCGTTCGCATGATGAAGGAAGAAGCAAAACGCTTCGTGCGAAAAGGTGGAACATGGACGACAAAGGGGTGGAACCGCTCTCCGCACCTGGTCGTTCGATGATGAAATGGAGAGGGGGGAACGAGTTCGTGAAGTTCCAGGGCACACTCTCCGAAATGAATCCTGTAGAACACTGATAGACGGGCGACTTTGCGGCGATGCTCGAGGCTTAGGAGCCTGTTTGATACAAGTTCCACGTCGCCAATGAGTCTCCTAGCGCGTCGGTCGATAGAATCCAAGGCATCTAGCTGGTAACGAGCCGATCCATCCCATAAGTGAGAGCAGTACTCCATACATGACCGAACTTGAGCTTGGTAAATTGAACGGCGAGTTTTAAAAATCTTAGACCCGACCGTTTGGACAATTTCCACGAACCTGTCGTTATAATATTCCACATTCTCGTAGTCTCCTCGGCATCCGAAGCGATTGTGCAACTCGAGCTGAAAGTTTTCGGGGTTTTTGAGCTGGATGGGCGCTGTTCGGAGTGTGGACTTCATCAGTCGACATCTTTCTAGCTTGGTCTTTAGATTCAATGTGCCTCTTACCATTCGGTGATCGCTTCCTGTGTTGAGTTGATCACAGAGACATCATTGAATATTTGCCTTCTCGTCGACAAGATGAAGTCGGTATCGTTCTTCGTTACGCCATTGGGATGCAACCATGTCCACTTTCGCTGTTTAGGCTTTTTGAAGAAGGAGTTCATCATAAAGAGGCCCTCCTTCTCCATAAAGTCGGCCAGCAGCCACGTGCATTTCTCTCTCCATATCCAAATTGCCCCACTCTCAGCTCACCATCACTTTGTTTGCCCAGTTTCGCGTTAAAGTCCCCCATAACAATGGTGTATTGGTTCCGGGAGCTATTATGTAGAGCTCTAGAGATATCCTCATGTAGGATCTCCACTTCGTGGTCGGAGTGTTGCGCGGTCGGTGCATATACCTGAATAACTTTCAGCGAATACCGTTTGGTAATTCGGAGAATAAGGTACGCTACCCTCGTCGAAACACTCTCGATCCAGACCACATTGTTAATAAGGGACTTGTGGACTAGAAACCCGACACCACCCTCGGACAGCTGGTCGCCCTCCCGGAAATAGAGCAGGTTTCCGGATTTAAGGATTGTGGTGTCCTCCCCCTCTCTTCGGACTTTACACAATCCTACGATGTCCCATCGTAACCTGCTCAATGCTTCCTCGAGTTCTGTTAACTTTATGTCGGTTCGCAGTGTGCGCGTGTTGTAGGTTGCCAGGGCCAGAAGTCTTTTGTTTTGGTAGCCTGGCACCTGCCGGGGATTCTTCGCACCCCATGCCCCGCCGTTACCTTGACCGCTACTGGATCCAGGAATAGCGGAGCCGCCGGGGACTAGGGGCCGTTTTTTGTTTGTGTCGGTCATTTGGGGGGTGTTGCCGTAATCGCCACGCTTGGCAGGCGGGTTGGCGATCGCAGTGTTGCAGATTGGCTGCAAGTCACGGAAAGAAGCTGCTGCCCATCCTCCGGTTTGAGTCCCTTAGTCGGCTCTTACGACACCTATTGGATGAAATAGGATGGCCCTATTCTAAGCCGGGAGCCATACGGAATTCATCTGACATTTTGTACTGACATTAAAATATTGTTTGACATTGAATATTATTTAATTGGAATATTATTGTAGTTTGACTGCTTGACATTATTATGATTGATATTATTGACATTTCTGTTGATACTAACTTAGTTTTATAAGATGTCTGTTACTAACACATTATGGATTGACTATCTGAAATAAATAATTTGAATTTGAATTTAGGTAACAATTTCTGCAATACGTAATTAACTTAATGGAAGTGTTTTTACTCTGTGGTCCTAGTGTAGACTGGAAGGTCCACTAATTAACCCGAACGGTGCTCCGGTTGTCCGCGCGGCTCCGCTCCATTGACATCACAACGCCCCGCTTGCTCGAGTGACAATAGAAGTGTTCACATTAATTTGTTATGTATGATTTTTAGGGTTCCTTACTAGGTAACGGGACCCCATTACTAAGCCTACGCTGTCCGTCTGTCTGTGCGTTCATCCGTCCTTTCGTCTGTTTATCTGTCGAAACTTTAAAAGGCTGTACCTTTAAAACCGTAATAGGTGGTTATTATATGTGTTATTATAAGGAATTTAACTGCAAATAATAAAAGAAAATGTATCACTGCGTCTTGACCGCCACCATCAGTAGAGCTGGGTTAAGATAGAGTTCGACTTGTCGTTCGACTTGTGGTGCCTTAAATCCATCTTTTGTGGCTTTATTTATCGTAGGCACGAGGCAAGCTAGCCTTTGTACAGTCTACACGATCACGATCAGGTCCCGGTCTCGATGCCCACGTCCGAAAAAGCGACGGCTGAACGGCTGCCATCTAGATTTAAGATCATGATGATACAGCTCCTCCCTCATCCCGCTGCCTTCTGTAGTGTTGAGGATGAGATAGGACACAGTATAAGGAGATGAAGTGTAATATTATTAGTGTCCAAACGAAAATATATATTTTGGCCTAAAAAATAAATTTCGGTCGGCCACTCAATATTATGTACCTATAACTAGCTTGTCGACTAAGGCCCGATCGCCCTAACTCAGGATAAGCTCGAGTCCCTCGGTGGGGACGCATATGAGCTGATACAATAAACTAGCTTTTACCTGCAGATTCACCAGTTAGGATATAGTTTTTTGACTGTAAGCGAGTGTGTGCAGTGCGCGAGCGTGGAGTTAAGTACTTCTCTGATTCCTCGAGTCCTGTATGTTTTTTTTTAAATATTTTAATTTAATTTATTCGTAATATTTATAATAATCCATAACTCATTTATTAATCATTTGTAATTACAGTGATCAGTCATAACACTGATCTCCGCTTTCTAATTTAGTTGTTTGCCAAATTTATAGAAATCGGTTCAGTGGTTAGTTCTATGCAACAATAGCTACCCTACAATAACGATGCATTTTAATACAATAAAAATTAAACTAAGTATGTGTTAATCCAGTGTTTGATCTATCTACCTACCAAATTTAATCCAAATCCATTAAGCCGTTTAGGTATGAAAGTAGATAAAATAAACAAATATACTTTAGCGTTTTTTATACTACTAGCTTTTGCCTGCGGTTTCGCCAGCGTGGATTTTTTTCTGACTGTATATGAGCGTACGCAGTTCATCTGATAACATTTTTCTTGGGCAGTTGGGTAAAATTAGTTTAAATTTTCAATTGATTTAGATTAGAACTAACAGAAACTGATGGGAGCGAGAGCCCGCCCGTCGGTCGTCAGCGAAATGGAAAAATTTTATAGATGATTGATACTCTAATGTCATACATAATGATGTATAAAGTGCCTTAAGCTAATGCTATGAGGACGTCCACACTATCGCTAAACTTGTGATAGCTCCTCGCGCCGAAACCGGACACCAGCCACCAGCCACCAGCTACCAGCCACTAGTCACCAGCCACCAGCCAGACAAAGGGTTGGACATTAATTTGTTTTTTGACGTGAAAACGTGTAATAAATCGATGGAGGCCGGCTGCACGCACGAAAAAGGATGACTCATTGTCCCGTTACGCTCGTTGTCCCGTTACGTTATGACGACGTTGTCACGTTAAACTATCGTAAAACCTGACTTTACAGACAACCAAACTTTTTTACCTTTATAGTTATCGCTTCTATTTTAACGAACGATTTGCTGGCAGTGTTGGCGTTGTAAAACGGGTTTTACACTATTTTCATTTTTTTAACATTATACCTAGGAGAAATTTTGGGACTTGTACGTTGATTTTTGCAACTTATTTTTTTATTAGTAAGCCATTCGGATCATCTCACCTGATGACAGACCTGCGTTTACTTAACTCTGTTTCAGACGACGCAGTGTCTGTAACCAAAGATGGAAAAGGCCAATATTATTCATAAGATAAGATAAGTATTTATTCAGAGCCCACACAATCAAAAAAAAAAACAGGTAATGCAAGAAAAAAAAAATTAAAACTACTTATTTTAAAAGTCTTAATAACTACAAAATGGGCTAGAAAAATGACCAGGCTCAGTTTTCATCTTTTATATCCACGATATGTATCCAAGATGATTCAACCTGCACTTAACCTTTCGCCAGTGTTGCCCGCTCAGCAGGATTAAGTTTTAATCGGGAGTCCCGGGAGATTACTCGCGCGGCTTAGTCGCTAACAAGGCGAACATTAAATTCCTTGTGAGCGCCAGTTCCCATACCCGTACAGTGATTATGATGTACATCAGTGTGTATATTTACGAGTAGGAAATAGGCGCGACAGTGATGTATGGGCCTCAAGTGAATTAGAAAATGGCGGATAAAAATGCGAATAATAAGTAAAAATCTTGAATGTAATGGTCTATGTATGTATTTCGTTAAATCCATCACGGAATTCAAACGTTTAGCATATTCAAGTCTCTTTAATTTTGCCGCCTTATGAAATTAGACAATAAGAAATGAAGAAATTCATAAAAAAATATGTTTGGAGCTAGCACTTTACGGTTGCGAGACGTGAACAATAACTCAAAGAATTAAAGAAATGCTGGAAGCTTTGAAATGTGGTGCTGGCGAAGGATGGAGAAAATAAGCTGGACTGAAAGAGTAACGACCGAAGAAGTATTGAAACGAATAAACAAAAAGAGGAACATGATTGAGACAATTGAGAACAGAAGAGGGAAGATGATAGGACACTTAATTAATTAGACACGATAATTTTGTCAATAACATAATAGAAGGAAAGATCGAAGGAAAGCGTGGAAGAGGAAGACCTAGAATTGCTTATAAAGACTAAGTTAAGAAGAAAGTTAAGGTGGAAACGTATAGAGAAATGAAGGAGATGGTGTGGGAGAGAGAGACCTGGAAAGAGCTACACCGACAAGAGCACGGCTCTTAAATTGTGATGACGATAAAAATACTTGTCATTCGTCATCATTCGTATGATCTCGGAAATGTAGGTAGGTACTTATAACCCGGCAAAATTGAAGTTTCGTGAATCTGCTAAACAATTAAATTACGTGACCGTACATGTGAGCATTACTGTATATTTTTTAAAATGATTTATGTCTGCCTTTTAAACATTAATGTTTTATGGTAATTATTAGTTTAAGAAATGATATATCCCTTGTTATAAAATATTGTGGAAAACTAAATACACGAAAATTGTGAAATATGTTAAAGTATGTTATATTAAAAAAAATATTAAACATATACATTTTTACAGATTATTTTTAATTGTTGCCGCAATTTTCTGATTTCTAAAGAGCAACTCTAATGAAGAACCATTAATTACCGCAACATTAGTTGAGTAACCTTGTCAGTGTTAGCTCTCTAGAATATGAAAATTGAAAACTGGATGTGTGTTTTATAATAATAATGTATTTTTTGATTGGATGTAAGCTGAATATTTTTTTATTTATTTTGCATGAATATAAAATTTAATATATAGTAGTGGGTCACATAATTAATAACGCTTCATGATTGCTTCGCTTCAAAATTTATAAGACACCTCTTTGAAATTTATAATATGGTCTTAATAAAGATATGAGGCCTTATTGAACAATATTGACTGTGCCTAGTTTACGAAGAGACAGAAACCTTTTTCAAAGACTTGAAAATCCCTTACATCCTTATAACGCGAGGTAAATAAAAACGCAAAGTCAACCCTTCCCCTAACGAGTCGAATCAAGATTGATCGCTCCGCTCAGTCGGAGAGCAAGGAAGTTGCGGCAGCTAACGGGCCGGGCACATTCGTCTAGCCTGGTGTCACAAATAATGCTATTCTAACTCACTATCATTTTTGTGTATGGGCAATGTTTTACTTGTACGAAAAATAATATTCTTTTCAATACAGTTGCTAAAAAGTGGTTTTTATATGCCAGTCAAGTGTGCGCAAAATTGATTTTACCGCACACGTGCTTTTACTTTACCGCTCTTTTTAAATTTCTAGCTCGGAGGAATAAGACATTTCTAGTAAAAAAATATAATAACCAAAGATACAGAATCTTCCTTAAGACTTTTGAAAGGAGAATTTTAAAAGAGATAGGTAGTTCCTCTGAGGTTAGTACATAACGCAAGCTGTTTAGATTCTCTTTGGGTTATATCTTTGTGAAGAAAAGAGAAAAAATATGAATGAAGTGGAACCGGTTACATCAAGGAATAGGTCATCTTTACCAAAAAGGTTAAGTATCCCAAGCCGTATTGTAGTATATTTATAGTAGTAAAAGAAACTTACGCATGCGTACGTGTGCTAGCTAAAATATGCCGCAATTTTCGATAAACTAAATTAAGATGTTTTTGTTGTGATCGAATAAGAAACGAGGAGATCCGCAGGAGAACTAAAGTAACCGACATAGCTCACAGAATCGCTAAACTGAAGTGGCTGTGGGCAGGGCACATAGCTCGTAGAACAGATGGCCGATGGGGTAGTAAAGTTCACTAGTGGCGACCGCGCACCGGAAAACGTAGCGTGGCAGGCCTCTCACGCGGTGGACCGATGACCTGGTGAAGATCGCGGGAAGCCGATGGATGCGGGCAGTGCAGGACCGGTCGTCGTGGAAATCCTTGGGGAGGACTTTGTCCAGCAGTGGACGATTTTTGGCTGATACGATGATGATGATGATGTTGTGAAAACTAATAAAATCAAGAATAGTTAATATGTATGTACTAAAAAATATACTTACGTGTATGTATAAGAAAAACAAAGTAAGAGTACTCCCCGGACATCTATCTACCTATAATCAATAATCTATATACATAAAAATGAATTGCTGTTCGTTAGTCTCGCTAAAACTCGAGAACGGCTGGACCGATTTGGCTAATTTTGGTATTGAATTATTTGTGGAAGTCCAGAGAAGGTTTAAAAGGTGAATAAATATAAAAAAGCTCGGAATTAAATAAAAAATAAATAAATAATATCAGTCAAAAAATAATTGGTTTTAGAGTAGGGTAGTGTAGTGTGGGTGTAGGGCAGTGTAGGGTAGTGTAGTGTAGGGTAGGGTAGTGTAGGGTAGGGTAGGGTAGTGTAGGGTAGTGTAGGGTAGGGTAGGGTAGGGTTGGTTAGTGTTGGTTAGTGTAGTTTAGGGTAGGGTAGAGTAGTGTAGTGTAGTGTAAGGTTGTGTAGGGTAGGGTAGTGTAGTGTAGTGTAGTGTATTTAGGGTAGGGTAGGGTAGTGTAGGGTAGTGTAGGTTAGTGTAGGGTAGGGTAGGGTAGTGTAAGGTAGGGTAGTTTATTGTAGGGTAGGGTAGTATAGGGTAGGGTAGGGTAATGTAGTGTAGGTTAGGGTATTGTAGGGTAGGGTACGGTATTGTAGTGTAGATTAGGGTAGTGTAGTGTAGTGTAAGGTGGAATGAAGTTCGCCGGGACAGCTAGTAATATAATAAAACTGTAATGGGGCCGCGTCTGTACATGAAATATATTTGGGAAATAATAACTGTGGTGGACATTACTAACGATACAGAGGCCAAAACAACAACTTTTGGAATTTTTGTCTGTCTGTCTGTCTGTATGTTTGCGCATCACGCAAAAACTACCAGGCCGATTTTGATGAAATTTTGTATGGTGGTACCTTATAGCCCAGGGTAACATATAGAATACTTTTTATCCCGGAAAATTGAAGAGTTTCCGTGGGAAAATCAAAAGTATTCATTTATAGAATGGCTCACCACGCAAATGTGGCTTGACCTATTACAATCTAATTATACACTTTGATACCCTATATCGCGAACTAAAACTGGGACATTGTGAATCCCAAAAAAATTAAGGGTTCCTGCAGGGATGCAAAAAATTGTATCTTTAGAATGGCTCAACGTAACAATATGAAACATCTACATTGGAATGGGGTGTTTTGACCATCATTGTATAGTCGGGTATTCTTTATCCTGGAAAACTAAAGAGGTCCCGTGGGAAGTTAGATCTATCGATTCTTACAATTATAACAATAGAGTACTTTTCCCCGTATTAGCTACACATACCAAACATTATAATCATAGCAGCAGAATGTCAATAGATGGCACTGCAGGGATAATAAAACGCGCTCAAGTTGTATTAAAACATTAAAATATTATTTCATACTTTTGATTGGATTTCTTTTATGTATTTTTCAGTATACGCTACTTTACACAACTCTAACTCTGGAACTATGGCACGTAGCGATGTGTTTCATAGACGAACAGATAGGTATTTTTTTACAGATTGCAATCGTGTAAAAAAAATAAAAACACATAAATCGAGTTTAGCATCTTTTAACAGGAGGCACAGATATGGGAACTCTTCTGACGGCGACTATTTGCATGTGGCAGTTGCTCTCCGCCTGCAATATCAATATCTGTGAACCTCATCAATGTATTTGCGGGTCCACGGTGGAGGCAATTGGCCATCACTCACTGAGTTGCGGTCGTTATTTGTGAAGATTCCCACGTCACCAATTCCTTAATGACCTCACTCGGAGGGCACTGGTCTCGGCCAGATGGAATATTTCATCTTTGATGCAGCCGCCGGGCTTTAGTCGATATGATGGCAAGAGGCCGGAGGGTTTAAACAGGTGCTATGGCAGAGAGGAACGTGCCTGCTTTGGGATGCCACTTTTTCTGCCTCACTCTTCACCCGTACGGTACTGCTGCTCAATTTGCGGCGAGAAAGAAGCATAATAAGTACTCGGTCTTGGAGGCAAATTACTTCTTTGTGCCGCTGGTCTGTGAGACAACCGGCTGCTGAACCCTCAGAGGCCTTTGCCTTCACAAAGGAGATTGGCCGTCGCCTTCGAAAGAGGAGATGTGACGTGAGGTCCTACCTGCTGCTAAGGTTGTCTATTGCCATCCAGCGCGGCAAAGAGAAGTGCGTCATGGGCTCCTTTGGAGCTAATACGACTCGACGATTTGACAGATATTCATATTTTTAGGAAATTTTATTACTAGATTGATATAATGATTTGAATTAATTTTTTGATAATATAGGTATATGTGTTATTTCATCATATCAGTTTATATACGCCCCCACCAAGGGGATCGATCTGCCCTTAGTTAGGGCGATCAGGCCTTAGACGATTACGCGAGTTTCTTCGCAGGCGTGTGCAGGTTTCCTCACGATGTTTTTCTCACCGTAAGAGCGTCGGATAAACGTACATACCAGTATGAAATCGATATTCGTATAGATATTGGTAAGTGGCAGGATTCAAACCACGGCCTTCCGGACAGGAGTTAGTGGCCCTACCCGTTCTGCCACCGACGCTCTATATGTTTTTTTAAATTTAAAAATCCTTACTTATAATATTATAAATGTGAAAATGTGTTTGTTGGTTTGTTACCTATTCACACTTCAATGCCTCTACCAATCTTGATGAAATTTGGAATGCAGGTAGCCTGTAGCACTGGGAATCAAATAGTCTACTTTCCTGAGGAAAAAATTCCTAAGGAAAAAGTTCCTGAGGAAGCTAAAACAATACTCTCTGTTCGTTAAATATGGGTTGGTGTGATTTTTAGCACAGAGATGAGGTGTAAAATGATATAATTTACTAAAAAGTATATCCAGATATAGTTCCCGAGGGATCTGGGGACAACTGTTTTCTACGCTCGCGCACGTCGGTGGCTTCGCAACGGAGCAACGGATTAAAGTGATTTTTTGTATAGAATTTGTTGAGGGGGTGGGAAGTGACAAAGACTGCTAATCCGAATAGCCCGATACAGTTCCTGAGGTACCTGGAGAAAACCCATGTCCACGCTTACGAGCTGATTGCGGCTCGCGCACCACTCACCCTCAAAAAGAGTCATTAAAGCTATGTTCACGCGGGCGAAGCCGCGGGCAAAAGCTAGTGTATAATAAAACTGTAACGGGGCCGTGTCTGTACATGAAATATTTTGGAAAATAATAACTGTGGTGCACATTACTAACGATATGGAGGCGAAAACAAAACTTTTGGAATTTTTCTCTGTCTGTCTGTCTATCTGTCTGTCTGTATGTTCGCGTAACACGCAAAAACTATCAGGCCGATTTTGATGAAATTTTGTATGGTGGTTTCTTTTAGCCCGCGTCAACATATAGGATACTTTTAATCCCGTAAAATTTAAGCGTTCCCGTGAGAAAATTCAAAACCTGCACTCGGACGAAGTCGCGGGCACAGCTAGTTAAAAATAAGCCACAAGTCGCGTAAACTGAACTTTGGTTGCTGAAACCTTGACAGGTATGTACATACCCATGTGTTTTGTTTTTCTGTCACGGTCGTTTTTTTTTATTTATCTGTTTTCTCACGACTGTATTGAAAAACTTCGTATGATACGTGGGTGTAAAAGGAAATAACAAACTCGTGACAATAGTAAACCCTCGGCCTGCGGCTCGGGCTCACTAATGTCACTCTTTTGTTATTGACCTTTTTACAACCCTTTGTATCATAAATAACTATAGTTTGGTTTAGCTACTTAACAATAACAACAGAAGGCTCGACGTGGCTAGATGCCGCGCAAAACTCGGTCGCCCAGGTACCTATTTCTATTTTTCTACAAACTTACGTTAAGTTAACTTAAGTTAAGTTTAATTCTGAAATCAACGTCCAATAGTTACATCTATTTTGTTTTATTCACAATTGGTAAGCCTTTGGCATCATCTCAACTAATGGTAATGTCGAAGATGGAATCGGGCTTACCCAGATTCCCCAACGCAATGGAAAACTGGCTATCTAATCTTCAAGCCAGAACACATCAATGTTGTTAACACTGATATTTGGCGGCAAGACTTAGATAAGATGGTGGTAGCTAGCCAGGCGGGCTTAGAAATGCCCTACCATCAAACAAACCGAGTCTTACAAGTTTATCCCACCCAACTAGACCTATGATAAGTAAATCGAATCACTAGATGAAAACGTCAACTGTACCTCTTTTCTACTCCGTCTCAGCGCTGTGACGTCACGTAGCGATGATGCAGCGCCGCGATCTGAATGAGAATGGATCGAGTGCATCACGCGAGCTGCCCGCATTATCGATGGTCGCACAGCATTGCGCATTGTGCTGAGAGTCATATTTCATGGGATTGAGGTAGCAGAAGTGGTTTTGTGATCGAGGAATGAATGATGCACCTGTTTTTTTTGCTACAAGTTCGCTGGCTTGGAAGAGAAAACGCATTGCTAAAAACCAACTACAATTAAAAACGAAACAACGCATATTTTGGACATTAAAAAGATAAAGAAATTTAGAAATTTTAAAGTACACTAAAAAGATACAATTGAAAAAAAAGGAAGTAAAGCGAGGCAAAGGGAGAAGGTGAACAACTTTTTAGTGAAAATATGGAAAACCGGCCAAGTGCGAGTCGAGCTCGCACATCGAGGGTCCCGCACCCGCACCACGACTCCTCTAAACACGAGATTATAACAATGATATCTATTCATTTCATGCATCAAAGGCTTACAAATTGTACATCACTTAATAAAAACACATCAACGTTCGGGATCATTAGTGATTTCTTTTGTGATACGTACAACTCATAATTAACTGGTTTTTATTATGTTTGTTTTACTTAAGGATTAGTTATCTATTTACGCCAATTTTCATGCTTGCAGTACCTTTTTTACTAAATCAATCCTACCGTGATTTCATGTAAAGTTGTATAGTCTCAAATACTTTCTAATTAACTCAATTTCAACGACAAATTATGTGCTAAAATTGGCAAGTTAGGCTGTACGAGGGAACTCCCTCAGACAGGTGTAACAACAATGTTAGTGGGGCTTCAACTGAACAACTTGCCTCATAGGACCTTAGTCAATTCGCCAAATAGTTTTTGTCTCCCCTACAAAGGCATCAGCTGATCTAAATTGAGAGACATAAGCCCAGCTAACGGGTCCTTCACTTCACAAATTGTGTTAAATCCGATATACACGCACTGCCGTAGCCTCTGAGACTCGTTACCATTCCTTTTGACTACGTCAAGTCAGGTAAAAGGTACATTTAAAGTTGGTCGAACTGCTACCTGTGTGTTTTCAGATATTGTTGCATGTCGCTGTTTCTCTTTCATTTAAAAAATATTGGGAAAACAATTGATAATAATAGGTACTTCTATTGGTAACGATTTGAAAAAAATAAGTATGTGCTTTTTTGTATCGAAAGTGATGTTTACTAAAGTGTATCCAATTTATGCAGTACAAAGCAGCCGAAGTATTGACTCGCTAAGAAGAGAAGCAGTCGAGAATAAACTAAGTAGAGAGGTGTCGGATTGTCCTCCTTTTTATTCGCGAGGCGGTAAAGGTATAGGGGGGCTCGCTGCGACTTTTCTGAAGGTATACATTATATACATTGTTTATACATTTTGTATGATTTGTTTACTTCTGCAAGTGAACCACGTCGGTACGTCTTCATTACATCACCCGCTAGACGTGCTCTACACACAGGCCTTCCCCAAGGATTTCTACACCTACAGCGGCCTTCCTTCACTATAGATGGTCGTTCCACCCAAGAGCTTTACTTCCCCGCTCATTGTCACTTGACATTCTGTGGGCTATGTTGGTTCCCCTTTAGATCTTCTAATACATCCCTGTTGGAAAACTCCGAGTATAGCATTCACGCTCCACAGTAACTCCCTGCCTACGCATTTTTGTGATCAAACACGAGTTGTGTTTAATTTACAAGGTTGTTTCTCCATTCACTTTTCTCGAAGTCCTTTTCTTGCTAAAGTATTGTCAAATCAATCCCCATTTAACTTACTTGTATTTTTAAGCCTATTTTTTTTCCTCTGTAGAAATAACAGTTTACCTCAACCGTTTTTTGGCCCAATACAAGAGAAGAAAGAAAAGTGTACATTACGCCACGGCGAAGTTTTCGCGTGGCTGGCGTGGGTGGCGTGGGTGAGTCGCGGCGAGCACAATGGCCCGGTGGCCCGCGCGTATCGCCATCATCAAGGAATCGCCTCGACTCCTTTGTGCTCTCGGAGAAAAGAGATTTTATATCCGCAGCTGTAGGTACTCGTTAGAGAAGGCTTTATTCCCTCACACGCCGATTCTTATCCGGGTTTTTTCGCGATAAAGTCTGCCCTGATTGACAGTAAGCCGCACATAATGGCTACTCGGTTTGACGGACGCACAAAAGGATAAGGTTTTGTGTTGATTAATGATATGGGGTGTTTAAATTGTTTGATATGCAGATAAATCATTTTGTTACGTCTCAAGTACGCGTTTCAAGTTCTTAGGAAGCAGCCGTGTGAAATGATAGCTGCCGATTCTCAGATAGGAATTTTAATGAAGCAGCTCCAAAACGTATCAAAAAACTTTTCCTTCATCGGGACAGTTTAATGAAAAATAATAAAAAAAGTCGTGTGGCACTCGGAGAATGCCGCGGTAAAGCTATTGCATAGCATTTTTTTATCAACATATGCAATTTCATTTTTTTTATTTTTTATTTATGCAGTATTTACCAGTACCATATAGTCCTTGGGGCGTGGATGTTTACGTAATAAATTAACACTAAGAAAGTTAATCATCATCATCATCATCCGTTATCCGTCATCCGTCACCCGTCATCAGTCATTCGTAATATGACATCCGTCATTTGTCATTTGATATCCGTCATTGGTCATCCGTCATCCGTTATCCGTCATTGTCAGCCGTCATCCCTCATCCGTCATCCGTTATACGTCATTGTCATCCGTCATCCGTCATACATCATCGTCATCGTCATCATCATCGTCATAATCATCATCATGATGGATAGATAGATGGCACTGTATGTTTTTTACAACTCAATATATTTTTTTTTGGGGTGCTAGGTTTTATTTTCGTTCCGAAATTTCTTGATTCGGTCCCCTCAAAGCCCGCGATAAAAGCTATACAATAGCTTAAAATACTCAAGGCACTCTCCAACTTTTACATTCATTTTAGTTCATTTAGGCGAGTCGACTCATTAAATTAAAAAAAATTGAATGTTGGCCTAATCGCGACCCCGCCGCCGCGCCGCGCCGGCTGGCCTTCTCGTAATTATTATCGCGATAAAATATTCACAAAACAATTTGTCTTTGTTAAAAGTTTTATCCGACTTCATAATTTGCTCCTTAATATTTTTCAAGAAAATTACTCGCAAATCTCGTGGGTACCGATTATCGTAATGAACGAATAATTCCATCTTTTGAGGTTTCCAATTTTATTATTAGTCTGGACCCTAAAAGGGCCTTTAAGGGCCCACAAAGGGTGCGGCGGGACCCGCATTAAAAGGCTGGAAATAATATTCAACCCTTGCAGGAATATTAAATCCAGCAGACCTCTCAAGTATTTTTAATATGATTTCTTTTCGGGTGGGTTTATTTGCGGGAACGTCTCGGCGTACGTGATTTGTTTTCTACTATATTAGCTTTAAGTAAATTTATACTGATCAAATTGAGAAGTCTGCAACGCCATGCGAATAAATATTCTTTTACCATTTTTCTGTGCTAACACAAAAACGATCGATTGAGCATCGCAAGGGATGTGCCCAGAAACCCAACACAAAAACCTCGTTATAATCCTTTTCACGCTTCGGGAGGGACGTTTCAGGGCGCGCCTAGATATAAGGCAGTGTCCCCAAGGTCCGGGCGGACCGGGGGGATTAAACCGGATCCAACCGGATTGAACCGGTTAAAATCAGCTGAAGTCAGTGGACGGCGTGCGTCCCATGTTTTTGGCTCGTAAATCTACAATTTCATTACGGTGACTGTAAATGTAGGCTTAGTCAAAAGAACCATGATTCTTGACGAAGCTGAACGCGTGTATTTAAAAGTGTTTCAAAACCGGACACCTTTGTAAAAACAAATACGTTACCATTGTAGGTATACCTACTCGTAGATCTTTTGTTACCAACTCCTTGAAAATTAAAAACAAGCAGTAAAAGAGAAAAGTAGTGAGGGTTGGGCTTTGCTTATAGCCTGAGGTAAAACAAAGATTGTTCTGTGTGTTTGTTTGAAGTTCGAGACATGTACGTACTCTTACGTATAGAGGAAGTGTGTGTGCGTCCTACCCTACAACATTACAGTCAATCTCAGAGTATCATTAAGTTTTTCCTTTTTGTAAAAAGCGACGTGCGGTGAGCGTGAAATATGAACGGTTTTTTGATTTGTTTTTCGCGCAGGATTTTCTGCTTCCTTGGTCGCAGAGATTTCCTTGAAGTTTAAGAAAGTTTCGTTGAAAATTAATAAGTTGTGAGTTTTTAAAAGGAAACCTGTAATTTGATAACACACAGCGCTTGTCTAAGCAAACAGCTAAAAATCAGTAACTTATATCCTTATAATTTCAATGAATTATTATTAATATAACACATTATACACATTGCTCGTAGAACAGATGGCCGTTGGGGCAGTAAAGTTCTCGAGTGGCGACCACGCACCGGAAAGCGCAGTATTGGCAGGCCTACCACTCGGTGGACCGATGACCTGGTGAAGGTCGCGGGAAGCCGCTGGATGCGGGCAGCGCAGAACCGGTCGTCGTGGAGATCCTTGGGGGAGGCCTATGTCCAGCAGTGGACTTCCTTCGGCTGATATGATGATGATATATTCTACAAAAGAAAACATATGTCGTGATAACAGAACACACGTGCCAAGTGCGAGTCGGACTCGCGCACGAAAGGTTCCCCACCGCTATCTATAAAAATCACGTTTGTTGTATGGAAAATTAAAATAAATATATTAAATAATAAATAAATATAAATATAAATTTTATTTTAATTTTATTATTTATTTTTAAAGTTAATTGTATAACTCAATATTCTGTGAATATTTCAAGCGTCTACCTGTTGCCGTTATCAATATCGAGCATAAAAGAGCAAAAAAAACGTTTGTTGTATGGGAGCCCCCCTTAAATATTTGTTTTATTTTAATTTAATTACTTATTTTTAATGTGAATATATATTTTAATATTATGTGAATATTTCAAAAGTCTTCCTGTTGCCATTATCAATAACGAGCAAAAAGAGCAAAAAAATCACGTTTTTTGTATGGGAGCCCCCTTAAATATTTATTTTATACTATTTTTTGTATTTGTTATTATAGCGGCAACAGAAATACATCATCAGTAAAAATTTCAGCTGTCTGGCTATCACGGTCCATGAAATACAGCCTGGTGACAGATAAACAGCGAAGTCTCAGTAATAGATTTTTTAGTATTGTAACCCTAAAAACTATATTATTACACTTTTAGTTTAACTATAAAACTATTAGTTTTTTGTCCTGCTCAACGAGGTGATTAATACCAAGCTTTGAAAACATTAAACAGAAAGGGGTTTGAAACTGTTTGTATGGAGACTGGCACAGTACCAGGCGTGGGCGCGCCATGTACGAAACTGCGTCACACAACTAACCTGAATATTTTAAAAGAGGAAATTTACAAATATGTCATTTAGCGCTATTATCTTTAAATAATATAATATATAATTGGACTTAGAGAAATAACATGAAAACATTTCGAGCAATTCTCAGAGATATGCTATATCTGGTCATTCTACAATTTTTTGTCCATTTATCTTCGTAATGTGATGTTTTACAACTTTTAGTACTTTGTGCTGTCATTTTTAAACCCGGCCTAGGAGTATTGAGCATTTTCCATTGCCGAAATCGGCTGAGGAGGATATACATATACTCATATATTAGAAAATGGAAAAAAATAGAAAATAGCTATTTATGCAACTGTTGCATAATGAGGGGTATTTAACACGAGTGTGGTTTATGAAACGAGCGCAGCGAGTTTCATAAAAGTATACACGAGTCATCATCATCATCATCATCATTACAGCTCATATACGTCCCCACCGAGGGGCTCGAGCCTACCCTGAATCAGGGCGATTAGGCCTTAGTCGACCACGCGGGCCCAGTGCGGGTTGGTCGACTTCACACACAACCTTCGAGTTTCTTCGCAGGCGTGTGCAGGTTTCCTCACGATGTTTTCCTTCACCGTTACATACACGAGTGTTAAATACTAATTATGTACAGTTGCATACAATAGTTTATCTACACTCATACAACAAATTTAAATTAAAAACAAAATAAAGTAATCATTGTTTATTGTAATAATTATTGACATTTTGTATGGTACAATTATTAAAGGTTATTTTAGTTGCTGTTTCAAGAATATCCGGGGGTGTCAAATTTTCGTCTATATCACTATCAGTTTCAGACATTTTACTGGGTTTTTAGTAAAAAAACTTGTAATAACGACTTACTTATTACAACGAATAACGAATTACGTATATTATACAAACTGCATAAGGAAAAATACAAACGTTAATGGCGCGAAAATAAATTTGCAGTAATGCGCGCCGCCAAGGTTGCGTTCCGAAACACGCTAGTGTGCTCAAATAGCAAGCGTCTGCGTAAAAATTAAAAAAAAAAACTTCATTTTGTTACAACTTTGCGATAACGAAATGAAATTTGTATGGATCCTTAGTCACGGCTCCATCGAAAGGTATATCATTTGCTTAGCGTTTCTGATAAGTAAATGAAGGATTTACGACATGAGTGTAGATAAACAGTTTATATTGGCACTCACAAGTTACAAACATTGAGATGCAGCCCTAGTTCCCAAACTAGTCGTTAGACTATATCTTGGGAACCAGTTCCTTCCCTTTTTAAAGGTCACGATAAAGTAAATATTTACACAATTTTACACTATGTACATTATTAATCAAAATAAACTTAGTCTAATTTTACAACTTATAAGTAATAATTGTTGTTGTTGTTTAAAGTGAGTGTTAGTGAGTGTATGGGTGTGGGTATGGATGTGTGTGGGGGGGATGGGGTAGGGGGGGGGGGGGGGTGAGTGTTTGCATCTACTATCTATTTCAGTGTAAGCTGATGTTTCCGGGTGCTGATATGCGTATTGTCCAATATATATTATGTAACTGATAAAGTCTTCAGTGGTTTTGTAGTCAAAGTTGTGTAGCCATTGCGAAACATACCTCTTAAATTTGAATTCACTCAGTAGTCTCAGTTCCGTATCCTTCTCAATCCTATTGTAGAGCCTAGGTGCTAGATATTCATAGGTTTTTTGAGCAAATATAGTGCGAATATATTTTATCATGTTTTATCGTGCCACACAATTTTAACAAAATAAAAAAAATATTGACTATACCAATAATTTTTGGAACCTATAATACCCCTCCCATATGGCTGGCTACGGTCCACCCTGAGGAATCGCACAAGAAATGAACACAATTTGTACTGGTCCGGTCTGGAAACCTGCAGGCAAGCGAGGTTGGCCCTTCTGGCTACTAACCCTGGTCTGTCCAGAAAGCTTCTGAGACTTGGGAGAGCTCAGCTCCGCAAGGTAACAGCCGCTATTACTGGACATGGCCATTTTAATAAACACCTATTCGCTCTAGGTATCACCGACAGCCCCCTATGCAGAGCGTGTATGGAGGCTGAGGAGACTGCTGCCCACATCCTACTGGATTGCGAGGGGCTGGCACAGTACAGAGTCGTGCACCTCGGTGACCCGAGGTCACTCCAGGAAGTCGTCGGCAACCTACGGGGGCTACTGGGCTTCTTGGAGGAGCTGGGCTGGCAGTGATGCCGGCCAAACACGCAAAATGGGCGCAGTGGTCGCCTGGTTGCGGAAATCAGCCCGCCCCTAACTTCAACTTCAACCAATAATTTTTTGAATCCCTGATTTCTGTTCTACCAAAATTTTTGACATATTCTTCTACAGTATATTCTTTTATTTAAGTACATTTTCATAGATTTTATATAAAAAAAGTACTTTGGCTTTGCACAGCGGGCGTGGGCCGGCCGTGGGCACGATAAATCGCCCATCCTCCGCAAACAATGTTTTTGAATGATATTAATGGTCTCCATTCCCGCCTCACTTCAGATCCTCCCCCCACTCTCCTTCCTGCCCTTCTCTGTCATTCCACTTCCAGTGACGGCTGCCAAAATATACTTGTATATTAATGCCGCCCGATAAAAAATGATCGCGGCATACTGATAGTGATGCTATTTGGTGAGCTCGTGATGAATGGATAACGCCTGTGCCACGCTGTGCCACGCTGTGGCAGCGGGGGCCGGCCGGTGAAGGTGGATCGCAAATAGAGGCACTCACTGACTGTGGCGCAGACAGTTGCAGTGAATCAGTGTGTTTCAGGCTCTTACTTCGATAAATTAATATTTTAACCCTAAAATTCCAATTCTTATATTTTGATACAAAAATATATTATTATTGGATTGACCGTGCTCTGTCAAATTATATATTAATGTTAGTTAAAAACTATTGTCACAATTCTTGCTAATATTATAAATGGGAAAATTGTTTATCTGTTTATTTGCTTGTTTGTTACTTCCTCACGCTTCAACAGCTTAACCAATCTTGATTAAATTTGGTGTGCATGATGCCTGTGTCATTGGATAGGATCTTAAATGTATTTTATCCCATGAAAATAGCATAGTCCAATACAGTTACTGAGAGAACTAAAAAAAAGTTTTTTTTTGGTTGATTTCTGTAACATCGCAACGGAGCAATGGATTGTTGTGATTTATTGTATAGATTTTAAGGGGTGAGAAATGAGATAGACTACTAATTAGTGTAGCCCGAGATAGTTCCCAAGGGATCTGGAGAAAACTCATTTAAAGGCTCGCGCACGTCTGCGTTGCACATTCGTAGAAACGGATTGAAGTGATTTTTGCATAGAAATAATTGAGGTACCTCAAAGGCATTCATAATACGATGCCCACACGAGCGCAACTGCGGGCAAAAGCTAGTGCCAAAACAAATAAAAAACATTTCTAAACCCACCAAGTTTTGTAGAAATTAGGTAAGCGTGCCGAGTAAGTTCCAATGCCAACATTTCCTTAATGACCTTTTTTTCAACCCTCGCGTGGGCTCGATAGTCGTTAAAAAGGGAGCAATAATGATCCGCAGTACTGTAATAGTCAATTTGCCCCGACGGCTCCTGCATTGTACAACAATAGATGGTATTCATACACGGATGAGTTTGTCATATTATTTTTTACGGCAACGCAACGCGAAATCAATCAGTTCAAAAAAAACGTGTGTCACTCGGGGACTGCCGCGGTAAAGCTATTGCATAGCATTTTTTATCAACTTGTGAAATTATAATTATTTATTTATTTTTGATGTTTAACATCTTTGCTCTCACTTTCCTGCAATTTGTGGGAGTGGTTTCGTGAAATGGGACAGAAATGTGTAACAGGAAATGCGAACGTTTTTTAATTCTCGAAAACTAAGGCTGTCATAGCCATGCCGCCTAGTATGATGGCAAAGGCAAAGATGACATACTACTATTCGAAGGGTCGGCCCGTGAATGTACGACCCGATAATTAATTAATTTCATAAGTATTTTGTCACATGTTACACATCATATGCGAGTACTGTAGGTCTCGTTTTTTATTTATTTATGCAGTATTTACCAGTACCATATAGTCCTTGGGGCGCGGGATGTTTATGTAATAAATTAACACTAAGAAAGTTACACCAGTAAAATTGACTAAGTCCTTTTAGTACCGCAAATCGCTAAAAGATGGCACTGTAAGTTTTTAGAACGCGGTAACGTTACGTCACGCTCGGCCGAGCTACATGGTAGGCGGAGTATGGGGTGTTAGGTTTTATTATCGTTACGGAACTTCGCCACGCTAAAAGTCCGCGATAAAAGCTATGCAATAGCTTAAAAAACCGGCCAAGTGTGACTCAGGGACACACAAACAAGGCTCTGCACTAACACTTTAACTACCAACAGAACAAGACCTCTCCGAGCATACTTTGCTCTAGGTAAATAGGGGTGTAATACTATGTCTCTTGTACCGCGGGCCCTCGAACCGCGTGCGCCGCTCCCCGAGGCACGACTGCGCTGTGATTGTGATGCCTTGTTTGAATTCAAATAACAGCCAGTTTTACGAATTAATTGCATTGTTATTGGACTTTCGAGGCAATTCAAGAATGTATTTATTTAAGGTTTAAGGTTTGTGTTGTGGCTTTAAATTGCCTATTTCAACAGTATCATTTTGTAACGTGTCAACGCGTTGCTGTTATTTATCCTTCTTCTTTATGATCTATTTCTCATGCGTTGGCACACAAAAACCTATTTTGAAGTATAATTTGACACACGTGCTTCAAAATCCGAATTCTTTCTTCTCCTTCAGCATTTTTCACCACCAAACTTTGACTGTAACATATAATAAAATACTTTGTATATAGAAACTGGTACACTCTATCTTGGGTAAGATATAACTATATTTCTCTCAAATATGCTTGGACATTTGAGCATTATTTTGACAACCTTCTTCGAGAAAAATGAAAATTGCTGTACTGGCCAAATACATGCGAGCAGCGGCTGGCAAAAGTTGAATGAAAATCCATATCTGTCATCTTTAGCGGCCAAATAAATGACTATGTAAACTTATATCTGGCATTAAACATGGCAACCAAGGAGGTAACTTATCAAAGGTTTAATTTAAATTTCGAACTGACTTGCAAATAGAACGCTGTTTATTGACAAATGAACACTTTGGCGCGTGAAAAATTATTGTTGTTTGTTGTTTGTCATTGATTTTAAAAAGTAATTATTGAAGTTTTTATTTCCGAACATTATCTGAGAAAATTACTATATAAGCCTTGGCCACAACTAGGCATTGATAGATTTACGTATGTGGGCTTCGGCTTCACCTCGGCCCACATTTACACGTTCGTCCATCAGTGCCTCTTGTGATGGCCGCTGCAATAATGTTCTATTATAATTTGTTAGTGTGATATCAATATAACCCGTGTAATGCTTTTCTTATCTTTGTAGGTGTTATATTTTTCCGTATAATCTTTTAATTCTACTCTTCATTAAAATCTGTGAGCGCGCACTGAGCACGCACGTTTATTTACCAGCGCCCTCCCCATACGTACTCTGCCGACGCCGACGTGCCACAAGTTTAGCCACGTTTACGTCTTATAATGATGTTCCTGTGACTGTGGCTGTGGCTGGCCAAGGCTTGTATAGTACTTTTCTCAAATAATGCGAAGAAATTAAAACTAAGTAGTACTAAGTAAGTAACTATGTAGTGGTTTTCATATATTTTTATTTCGATTTTGGCGGCATCAAATTTTCTGTTACGGCTCTTGCCCCCTCTTGAATTTCAGGTGGCGTTAAAGTAAGTTCATCACACACATTGTCTTCACTTGAACTTATTTTTTCAATTACAATTACTTTTCAAAGTCAATGACAAACAGCGAAAATTAATATTTTTTCACGCGCCAAAGTGTTCATTTGTTTTTTTTAAACAGCTTTAAATTTGCAAGCTAGTTCGAAATTTAAATAAAACTTTTGATAAGTTACCTCCTTGGTTGCCATGTTTCGGAGTAAAAGATCGTTTCATTTTTAAATTACACGACAGCTAGGAGTTTACATAGTTATTTATTTAGACGATAAAACACTACAGATATGGATTTCCATAAAACTTTTACCGGCCGCTGCTCGCATGTATTTGTCCAGTACAGTAATTATGATTTATCTCGAAGAAGGTTGTCAAAATAATGCTCAAATTTCAAATCATGTTTGAGAAAATTTATTTTTATACAATACACCTACTGTGTCGATATCTGTTAACAGTACACAAGTTTTGGATATTTATAAGGACCTTTTGATCGCTGATGTATTGCTAATTAGCCTGCTTTGGTTTTAAGCCACTCATCCACCGCTGGACATACAATAGGAATGCCATATCGCCACGCTTGGCAGGCAGGCAGGTTGGCGACCCCAGTGTGAAAGTATATCTATTAGTACTAACTTACAGTATGGACACTCCCTGCCGCTCTCTAGATTGAGACCTTACCCCATCGCCACCCAGATTGATACAGATTGGTTACAGTTAGGTTGTCGATCGTTTAGGATTTCGCCGCCATTTCGTATGTTCTGTCATTCTTATTTTGAAATGTCATTTCTTGCCCATTGTATGAAGTGTCCAGGGTGTGGCAGTGTGTAGTTTGGTGGACAGTACGCGGAAAGGACGCCTAGTCGCCTCTTACCACACCTTCGGGTCGTGATGGGTGGGTGCTATTCCAGGGCCGCAGGCGCAGGCGCAGGCGCAACCGCTGCGCTGGCCATACCGCGAACTATTTTCACACTTTCCATTGGAAGTTGGCTAGTTAGCTAGTGAATCAGTTTTGGTTCAGATAAGTATCATCTTACAGCCGAAGGACGTCCACTGCTGGATATGGGCCTCCACGAAGGATTTCCATGACGACCGGTTCTGCGCTTCCCGCATCCAGCGGCTACCCGCGAACTTCACCAGCCCAACTAGCAAAGTTGTCCTATAATTTAGAGATTAAATAACATTTGGTTATATAGATGTTATATAGTGGTATCTCAAATTTCAAGGATTTGTGTAACAGTATTTTATACGAACGTGTGGTCGTATAATACTTTAGTCATTTAATTTTGTCCAGAAAACGTTTACACGATCAAATTATATGACCATTTTATAACAGTCGCAGCTATGGCCTTTACAGAACCTTTTTATACAACTCTTTGTCCTTTAAACGAAATATATATGATAATCGTGTATTAATCTCGTTTACGACCACTTTATGACTTTTTGACAGTTAAACAACTCTTAAAAGATGAACTTTTAAATGTCACAATTATGTCTGCTAAAAGACTATCTTGTGGTTGCGACTTAAAGTGATATAGATGTAATTTATATGACGATAAACAGGAGGTTGTAATGGCGACCACAACACTGCTTTTGGTCAGTAATAAGATTTTTACTTGACAATCATATAAACGTCATAAATTTACTTATTACAAAACGTATTGTCCTGTACCCGTTTTGTATAAGAACTTTTGAGAATGCTTACACGACTTTTATACAATGTTTAAAAGACGAATATTCAGATGGATACGCCTTAAATAACTTAAGGTTTTGAAAAGGTTTTATAACTTATTATTATAAATACTTTAATTATTTAATGGCTTTACGTGCTATTCTTTTACAAACTGAACTTGATTATTTGCCTTTGTTGTGATTTTTTTAGTTCGTTTTTAGTTAAAATTAAACAGTTCAAAGTTAAAAATTTATCAACGTCTACAATCACTACCATATTGTAATTACAATGAAATTTTTGTGCCACAGGTTTTTACTTCTTTAACGGTACCCTGAAAATGGCGGACAGCAAATAAATTAATAAATAAATAAAAAAATAATTATTCTGGGACAAATCACACATGGTCATCTGGCCCCAAAGTAGGATTCCCTGTAAAAAAATAAATTAAATTAAAGTCGTGTAATGTGACTTACAGTCATAAGGTGTCTTATAATAGTTATCATCACTACATAAAGTTGCATTAATGTAATATTAAAAATAATTAATTAATATTATTCTACAATAATTCGAAGGGGGAAAAAATTATATAAAATAACATTAATAATCGTCGAGAAATTTAATTCCCATTAGAAAAGGTAGATACTAAGAGTTACCAAGACCAACTAATATATTAACTTTATTGCAAATAACATTTAGTAATAAACATGGCAGATGTAATAATGTGATTAAACAATTTTCAAATAGTTATTATCTTACACTTCACTCTTACTACGTAGACATCATGTATCCGTGTAAAGGTTATGCCAATGATTACTTCACAATTGTTGTAAAGTTATATGACGTCTAATAGATTACTATACGACAAGATGGTCATATCTCAATCACTTTCATGATTGCTATACGAATGTATTTTGTATATTTGATATTTATATAAGCGTCGGTGGCTCAACCGGTAACGACTCGGTCCATCTAACCAGAGGTACTGGGTTCAAATCTGGATGGTCAATGTACCAATGAGTTTTTCAAAAAACTTACGTACATACTTACCGATTGCTTTAACGGTGAAGGAAAACATCGTGAGGAAACCTGCACACGCCTGCGAAGAAACTCGAAGGTTGTGTGTGAAGTCGACCAACCCGCACTGGGCCCGCGTGGTCGACTAAGGCCTAATCGCCCTGATTCAGGGTAGGCTCGAGCCCCTCGGTGGGGACGTATATGAGCTGTAATGATGATATTTATATGACTGTTAACTTCTTAGTATTCATTAATACGACCTTAACACGTCTGCTATACGACTGTAAGTTTTATAATTTCCGCATATTTCGCGTCGTATAAACGTTAATACGATTGCAATACGACCAAAATGGTCCAACCTCAGGTTGTGACCAAAACGTTTTCTCGATCATTATACGATCAAACTTTGCTAGTTGGGAGGTCATCTGTCCACCGAGTGGGAGGCCTCCCAATGCTACGTTTTCCAGTGTGCGCTCGCTACTCAAGAACTTTACTGCCCTGACGGCCATCTGTTCTACTAGCTATGTTCCTCGCCCACTGCCACTAAAGTTTATCAATTCTGAGAATCATGTCGGTTTCTTTGGTTCTCCTGCGGATCTCCTCGTTTCTGATTCTATCACGCAGAGAAACTCCGAGCATAGCCGCTCCATTGCTCTTTGGGTAGCTTTCATATGATAAGTATACTAGTAAATCATCAAAATCAAAGTCAATCTGACAATAATATATTATTATAATTTACAGTACAGATTTAAAAACACACCTAATTTATTTTTAACTAGCTGTTGCTTGCCGCTTCGCACGCACAGATCCCACGTTTTGCCATTCCCGTTACCAATATCGTAAGCGGGTACATAAGTCATAATTTCTATCTGTATGCCAAATTTCAACCCGATCCGTCCAGTGGTTCGAGCTGTGCGTTGATAGATCAGTCAGTAAGTCACGGTTTTTCTTTTTGTGCTGCACAATTTATTTTCACTATTTACATAGGTAATTATTATTACGCCACCTTTTCTTGTTAAAACGATTTATTTGTCATCCATCAATTACCAAAAAGATCAGACGCTATAAAGTGTACCTATATGCGTGTCGTGGCGGTAATTTTCAAAGGGCGCATTTCATCAGAAGGGCCGCATTAGGAGCGGGTCGCGGGCTCGCAGGGGCGTAATATCTTGTAAACAACGTAATCCAATATAAGCGGGGCAGCGGCACCGAGACCCGCGGGCCGGCGGGCCGGCGGGCCGGCGGACCGGTGGGACAGCGGGCCTAAGGTAGTTTTAGGAGTGGCAAGGACTTTATTAAAAAGTCTTAGTAGGCTTTATAACGTTATTTTGCTCACTTAATTTTTTTAATCAACAATTTATAAATCCCTTAGCATTATCTCACTTGATATCTTATCGTATGGCACAATTAAACGAGCTATCCAAGGGATAGACAGCGGTTGCTTGGTGTTGCACTTAGCATCACCCTCTGTCACTTTTAGTGCATTTAGATTTACAGCTATGGACGTGTGCAACGGGAACTTCATACACATCTGTAATCAGATGTGCAGGTTTCCTCACTGTTAAAGCAATCGGCAAGTATATGTACGCAAGTTTTGAAAAACTCTTTGGTACATTGTCCGTCTGGGTTTGAACCTGGCACCTCAAGTTAGGAGGACCGAGTCGTTACCGGGTGAGCCACCTACGTTTTTAAAATGTCTCGTGATGGTAAGTGACGTTGATGCCGAAGATGGGAAACGGACTTATCAATATTCTCCAACGCAATGGGGAACTGGTTATCTTATTTTCATTTCTGGGACACATTAATGTTGTAACATATAAGTAAGGTAGGGCGGTAGCTAGCCAGGTGGGCTTAGAAAATGCCATCAACCAAACCGAGCCTTGCAAAGTTAAACCCCGCCGGAAATGGAACCCGGGCTCGCCTGGTGTGAAGCGAATAGACTAAACATAACGATAGAGGCGGTTAATTATAAACAAAAATAAAACTTTCTAAATGTCGCATTTTTTTTTTAATATTTACTTAACGAGGTTTAATGGCTAATTTAGAAAATCTCCTTGATATTTTTTTTTCTTAAAACTGTATCTTCGACTTCTTTTGCAAGACCTTCTGAAACTACGACCAGGTATTCAAGTTTTAAATGGAAACAACCCCGCGTTTCATTTATGACTTTCCGTTACCTGAAATTCATGTCGTGTAACAGTTGCACGGGTGCTTTAGAATCATCATCATCATATCAGCCGAAAGACGTCCACTGCTGGACATAGGCCTCCCCCAAGGACTTCCACGACTTTTGCGATCCTCACCAGGTCGTCGTCGGTCCACTGCGTGGGAGGCCTTCCTACGCTATGTCTTCCAGTACGCGGTCACTTTACTGCCTCAACGGCCGTCTGTTCTACAAGCTATGTGCCCTGCCCACTGCCACTTTAGTTTAGCGATTTTGTGAGCTACGTCGGTTACTTTGGTTCTCTTGCGGATTTCCTCATTTCTAATTCGATTGCGTAGTGAATTTCCAAGCTTTAGAATAACTAAAAAAAATCTGGTGGGATTGCGGCGGGAGGGGGGGGGGGGGGGGGTACACTTCCGGTAACGTAAAACGTCTAGTTGTGACGTCTATGTTTTTTTATTAATATTAATAGAGCGCTCTGTGCCTTGCGGAGCTTACCCTCTGGTCTTGCAGGGAGCGCTCCAGGCTTCGCCCTACGCGGAACTCGGCTTGTGTCCTCGCGGTTTAGTCTATATGGCCGTGGAGCCTTAGACTTCCTGATATAAAAAGTGACTGACTTGGTTATTATGGAGCCACTCTTTGTTACTTGGTCCTACATCACTTTCGTCACGGTCCAGGTTTATAACTTAGTACCCGTATGTGATTTAAAAGACGTTTCTCGTTGTTTTACAAACATATTCTCGCACTGACCACACGGCCTACATCTACACAGACCAACACTGCATTGTGTAAGTGAGCGGTGCTCAGCTGCGTTAGTTAAAATGGCGGCGCTCTGTATGGGGTGTAAGTGCGTGGGGTCGGCCATAAACCGCTTTCTTTATGTGGCTTGAGCCTCCGGCGGCGCGGGCGGCGGCACTCAGCGCCTACCAGAAATATCATGGGTTATTATTGTATGGCGATCAATATACGGGCTAATGAGGAGCATGGGGTGAAAGACTTCATATGTAGGGATGTGACAAGAAATGCAAACAGGAATTGTTTGGTATTTTCGCTGGTAGTAAAACTATGACAAGGAGAGGCGGACGCGAGTCGGTTGACTCAGCAATGCCAAGTCGTTTGTTAGCAATTGCTGGAACACGGGTCTCTTCCCATACTCGGTAATTTAAAATCACTCTGCACACGGGTGGGGGAGGGGGGGAAGTCCAGGTTGGTGAAGGTCTAGTGGTGAACATGCCTTTCAGAAGTGTTTCAAAGCCACCTCTAAGACATCCGACACGGCTCAACGACTGCCACTGCTGCAAGGTGTTTTTTTTACCAAATTAACTAATTAATGATTATAAGAATTGCTAAACCTAAGTGGCAGTGGGCGGGGCACATAGCTTGTAGAACAGATGGCCGTTGGGGCAGTTAGTTTCTTGAGTGGCGACCGCGCACCGGAAAACGTAGCGAAGGCAGGCCTCCCACTCGATGGAGCGATGACCTGGTGAAGGTCGCGGGAAGCCGCAGGATGCGGGCATCGCAGACCCGGTCGTCGTGGAAATCCTTGGGGAGGGCCTATGTCCAGCAGTGGACGTCCTTGATCCTGATATGATGATAATGAACTAATTAATGTAGTGCCTTGCACCGTTTTCCAGTTTCATACAGCTTAAACTTTCAATTCACAGCAAACGTGCTTTACGACACAGTTCTCAGTGAAACATGTGAATTTTATTTTTTACTTCATCATGTCAGCTCATATACGTCCCCACCGAGGGGCTCGAGCCTGCCCTGAATTAGGACGATTGGCGGTGGCGTAACGGCTAGGGCCGCCGCCTCCTGTCTGGGAGGATGTGGTTTCAATCCTGCCACGTACCAATATGATTTCGAATTTAGATTTCATTTTTTAACTAGCATGTTGTTATTATGGTCCAGTGCAATAATTTCAAATGAGTCGCATCTGAACTTGCATGAAAGCAACAGGCGACATCACCAATTGAATCGCACAAACAAGCCTCACCGATCATTGCCCGTCAGAACAGATGGAGTGTGTACATAGCCAATTTGCTCGACGATCCGATTGTCTGTCTGTCGGTCCGGCCGACTGTTCGGGCAGCGTGCGCGTGCACTCAGGCAAATCAATCGCCGTTGCTGAGAACTAAGTAAACGCAAATGGATTAGTAAGGAACTGGGTTCCAGTTGTTGATCATATCCGAGTGACTGCAGGTTACTTCGAGTTGACATACTGTGAATGAGCGTGATGTTTAACGCGTGTGAGACCATCAGAAAGAGTGAAGTATGCACCTATTCTGAATAATATTTTTTTTAATTTGAAAGTTTCTTTTGTATAGCAAGTTGTCACAACAAATCTTGAAAATGATACTATTCGATCTTTTTAGTAGAGTACAATAGATCACAATAGGGAAAGTACAATATGCAGTCTCTACTAGCTTGCAACTAATGTGAGCAGAGTCTGAATATTGTAAGTATAGGCGGCAGATAAAGAAAGTTTTGTGATAACTACCCTGTTTGTGTTCGAGTTTACTAGTGAGTTTTTTCCGCGTCGAACAATTTATGGTTTCAGCTACCCTTACTTATACTTAGATATTATTCGATGGCGAAGATCTTTCGATCTTTAGATACTATTTCACTGTGCAGTATGTCGTATATCTTATCTTTTACGAATACTTTTGTGAATTTAACGTGTCTCCTATTTTCCAGTCTAACTGTAACTACACGAATTTCACAAGAAGCAGATAGCACGTGGCCACCGAGGTTCTAAAGAGTCCACAGATCTCATGTGTTACATGACCTACATGTACATTGAAAATGAAATCAAGCGAAATTTAATATTTCTTCTTAATTTTTTTTAGTATTATTATTTTATTAAATCAAATTATATTTCCTCCATAAATATCGTAAATCGAGTTTAGCCGAATGCATACTTACGAACACACACACATCCGCGTTCCGCGCGCTCTACATAACGTTCTCACGCTACCCTTATTTATTAACCCTTAACCACCTACCTCCCGTCTCATAGACTCATTCAAATTATAAAAATGTAATAAACCCAAGTGCGAGCATCCTAGAAACGTCTGTGTCCTTGTACCTTCCCTCCTCCTGCCTCAGTGCCGCGTCACCGCTCACCGAGGTCGGTCGTGCACGCGTCTAGTTTTGGTGAGTATATTTTTGCCTCCGACCGTCTCTGGGACGGGTGGTAGGTGCATACGTATTATTTTCTTAGGGGTCCCGGAGACGGGTTGTAGGTGGTTAAGTAATTATGCATTCTTATTTTCTTTATAGAATCAACCAATCGCTTGGTCTATTAGTCGGTGACCTTGCCTACGTACGTAAATGCACTTATTATTAGGTACTATAGAAGTTTTTAATGTTTTTATCAATTATTGAATATATTTTTTTGTGTTTATATCAATTTCAATAATAATGTTTAAAATTAAGGACCAGTGCTATATGTTTTAAGAAAAAAATATGTTATGTTCACGTTTTTGATGTTATTATTACACTAATAAATAATTTAATTTGTGTATTTTGTTGTTAATTTGCCTAGAATGTGCGAATAAATTGTGCATTCACTGCCGCGAAAAGCAGTAACTAGGTGGTCTGCAATTTTATCAAAATACTGCCTTTTTCATTTTGCTTTATTGTTAATCAGCTTTGTTGATTATTGAATAACAAGAAATTATTACTTGGATCTTTATAAAAAAAGTTATAATTTTAGTTGATCTCATCTTCCAAAGGATATAGTTCCTAGATTAAAATTAAGGACCAGTGCTATATGTTTTAAGAAAAAAATATGTTATGTTCACGTTTTTGATGTTATTATTACACTAATAAGTAATTTAATTTGTGTATTTTGTTGTTTGTATTTCCAATTACCTATACAATCCACAATATTTAATATATAAGAGCGATATTATGTAGCCGTCCTAAGGACGGGAGGTAGGTGAATGTGTAATAAAAATAGTAGGTAGGTAGTTAAGGGTTAATCAATTTAATTTTGATTGTATTTGAAACTAGCTCTCCGCCCGCAGCTCCGCCCACGTTTTTTTCCGATCACTACCATATACTTCACAGGTTCGTCCGCTTGGCTAGTCTGAAGATTTCCTGATAATTAATTGCATTAAAATCGCTCCAGATGTTTTGGATGACTAAAGTTGAGAAAAAAATTATCAAATTTTTCTTTTTTTCAAATTTTCAAAAAACATTTTGATATTTTAAAACGTTTCTTTCTTTACATTAAAGCCCTTACCAATACTAATAATAATCCCTACTAATATTATAAATGCGAAAGTAACTCTGTCTGTCTGTTACGCTTTCCCGCAAAAACTACTGAACGGATTTGGCTGAAATTTGGTAGGTAGACAGATTAGGACCCGGATTAAGACATAGGCTACTTTTTACCACGCTCGCGAGCCGCTTACGGCTCGCGCACTGCGCACTTTCGAAAAGTCATAGAAACGTGGTCCACGCGGGTGAAGCCGCGGGAAACAGCTAGTGATTAATAAAGATATCCCAAACGATTTCAGAGTAGTCAACATGTGACACTTTCACTGAAAAAGGTACCCCTACCGGAGCGAGTGAAAAAACATATTCAATGTTAAAAGGTATAATTTTAAACCTCATTACACAGATATTCCGTTTCTGTGCAGATAATGTTTCTAGACGCCACCGTTTTTCATAAATACGCCACTTGGATGACAACTTACCTAATTCCATTAACTGGGTTCTTAGCGCGACCTTATCGGGCTCTCCGTGTGTTAGGAATGGGCCAAGCAACGAATTTATAATTCAGCAGCAGTTGAGGCATCAGGCATCAGGCTGCGGAGTGCGGAGCCCACTGATTCATTCATGATGTACTTACACACTGAGACGAGTGACGAAACGGTGCGTCAGTATGGTAGTGTCGCCGTGTGATGGTAGTGTGGAGCTCGCCGTGTCGTCGAGCATGCAGTACACAGGTACAGATAGTACGGTAGTGTCGCCGTGTGATGGTAGTGTGGAGCTCGCCGTGTCGTCGAGCACACAGTACACAGGTACAGATAGTACGGTAGTGTCGCCGTGTGATGGTAGTGTGGAGCTCGCCGTGTCGTCGAGCACACAGTACACAGGTACAGATAGTACGGTAGTGTCGCCGTGTGATGGTAGTGTGGAGCTCGCCGTGTCGTCGAGCACACAGTACACAGGTACAGATAGTACGGTAGTGTCGCCGTGTGATGGTAGTGTGGAGCTCGCCGTGTCGTCGAGCACACAGTACACAGGTACAGATAGTACGGTAGTGTCGCCGTGTGATGGTAGTGTGGAGCTCGCCGTGTCGTCGAGCACACAGTACACAGGTACAGATAGTACGGTAGTGTCGCCGTGTGATGGTAGTGTGGAGCTCGCCGTGTCGTCGAGCACACAGTACACAGGTACAGATAGTACGGTAGTGTCGCCGTGTGATGGTAGTGTGGAGCTCGCCGTGCCGTCGAGCACACAGTACACAGGTACAGATAGTACGGTAGTGTCGCCGTGTGATGGTAGTGTGGAGCTCGCCGTGTCGTCGAGCACACAGTACACAGGTACAGATAGTACGGTAGTGTCGCCGTGTGATGGTAGTGTGGAGCTCGCCGTGTCGTCGAGCACACAGTACACAGGTACAGATAGTACGGTAGTGTCGCCGTGTGATGGTAGTGTGGAGCTCGCCGTGTCGTCGAGCACACAGTACACAGGTACAGATAGTACGGTAGTGTCGCCGTCTGATGGTAGTGTGGAGCTCGCCGTGTCGTCGAGCACACAGTACACAGGTACAGATAGTACGGTAGTGTCGCCGTGTGATGGTAGTGTGGAGCTCGCCGTGTCGTCGAGCACACAGTACACAGGTACAGATAGTACGGTAGTGTCGCCGTGTGATGGTAGTGTGGAGCTCGCCGTGTCGTCGAGCACACAGTACACAGGTACAGATAGTACGGTAGTGTCGCCGTGTGATGGTAGTGTGGAGCTCGCCGTGTCGTCGAGCACACAGTACACAGGTACAGATAGTACGGTAGTGTCGCCGTGTGATGGTAGTGTGGAGCTCGCCGTGTCGTCGAGCACACAGTACACAGGTACAGATAGTACGGTAGTGTCGCCGTGTGATGGTAGTGTGGAGCTCGCCGTGTCGTCGAGCACACAGTACACAGGTACAGATAGTACGGTAGTGTCGCCGTGTGATGGTAGTGTGGAGCTCGCCGTGTCGTCGAGCACACAGTACACAGGTACAGATAGTACGGTAGTGTCGCCGTGTGATGGTAGTGTGGAGCTCGCCGTGTCGTCGAGCACACAGTACACAGGTACAGATAGTACGGTAGTGTCGCCGTGTGATGGTAGTGTGGAGCTCGCCGTGTCGTCGAGCACACAGTACACAGGTACAGATAGTACGGTAGTGTCGCCGTGTGATGGTAGTGTGGAGCTCGCCGTGTCGTCGAGCACACAGTACACAGGTACAGATAGTACGGTAGTGTCGCCGTGTGATGGTAGTGTGGAGCTCGCCGTGTCGTCGAGCACACAGTACACAGGTACAGATAGTACGGTAGTGTCGCCGTGTGATGGTAGTGTGGAGCTCGCCGTGTCGTCGAGCACACAGTACACAGGTACAGATAGTACGGTAGTGTCGCCGTGTGATGGTAGTGTGGAGCTCGCCGTGTCGTCGAGCACACAGTACACAGGTACAGATAGTACGGTAGTGTCGCCGTGTGATGGTAGTGTGGAGCTCGCCGTGTCGTCGAGCACACAGTACACAGGTACAGATAGTACGGTAGTGTCGCCGTGTGATGGTAGTGTGGAGCTCGCCGTGTCGTCGAGCACACAGTACACAGGTACAGATAGTACGGTAGTGTCGCCGTGTGATGGTAGTGTGGAGCTCGCCGTGTCGTCGAGCACACAGTACACAGGTACAGATAGTACGGTAGTGTCGCCGTGTGATGGTAGTGTGGAGCTCGCCGTGTCGTCGAGCACACAGTACACAGGTACAGATAGTACGGTAGTGTCGCCGTGTGATGGTAGTGTGGAGCTCGCCGTGTCGTCGAGTACACAGTACACAGGTACAGATAGTACGGTAGTGTCGCCGTGTGATGGTAGTGTGGAGCTCGCCGTGTCGTCGAGCATGCAGTACACAGGTACAGATAGTACGGTAGTGTCGCCGTGTGATGGTAGTGTGGAGCTCGCCGTGTCGTCGAGCACACAGTACACAGGTACAGATAGTACGGTAGTGTCGCCGTGTGATGGTAGTGTGGAGCTCGCCGTGTCGTCGAGCACACAGTACACAGGTACAGATAGTACGGTAGTGTCGCCGTGTGATGGTAGTGTGGAGCTCGCCGTGTCGTCGAGCACACAGTACACAGGTACAGATAGTACGGTAGTGTCGCCGTGTGATGGTAGTGTGGAGCTCGCCGTGTCGTCGAGCACACAGTACACAGGTACAGATAGTACGGTAGTGTCGCCGTGTGATGGTAGTGTGGAGCTCGCCGTGTCGTCGAGCACACAGTACACAGGTACAGATAGTACGGTAGTGTCGCCGTGTGATGGTAGTGTGGAGCTCGCCGTGTCGTCGAGCACACAGTACACAGGTACAGATAGTACGGTAGTGTCGCCGTGTGATGGTAGTGTGGAGCTCGCCGTGTCGTCGAGCACACAGTACACAGGTACAGATAGTACGGTAGTGTCGCCGTGTGATGGTAGTGTGGAGCTCGCCGTGTCGTCGAGCACACAGTACACAGGTACAGATAGTACGGTAGTGTCGCCGTGTGATGGTAGTGTGGAGCTCGCCGTGTCGTCGAGCACGCAGTACACAGGTACAGATAGTACGGTAGTGTCGCCGTGTGATGGTAGTGTGGAGCTCGCCGTGTCGTCGAGCACACAGTACACAGGTACAGATAGTACGGTAGTGTCGCCGTGTGATGGTAGTGTGGAGCTCGCCGTGTCGTCGAGCACACAGTACACAGGTACAGATAGTACGGTAGTGTCGCCGTGTGATGGTAGTGTGGAGCTCGCCGTGTCGTCGAGCACACAGTACACAGGTACAGATAGTACGGTAGTGTCACCGTGTGATGGTAGTGTGGAGCTCGCCGTGTCGTCGAGCACACAGTACACAGGTACAGATAGTACGGTAGTGTCGCCGTGTGATGGTAGTGTGGAGCTCGCCGTGTCGTCGAGCACACAGTACACAGGTACAGATAGTACGGTAGTGTCGCCGTGTGATGGTAGTGTGGAGCTCGCCGTGTCGTCGAGCATGCAGTACACAGGTACAGATAGTACGGTAGTGTCGCCGTGTGATGGTAGTGTGGAGCTCGCCGTGTCGTCAAGCATGCAGTACACAGGTACAGATAGTACGGTAGTGTCGCCGTGTGATGGTAGTGTGGAGCTCGCCGTGTCGTCGAGCATGCAGTACACAGGTACAGATAGTACGGTAGTGTCGCCGTGTGATGGTAGTGTGGAGCTCGCCGTGTCGTCGAGCATGCAGTACACAGGTACAGATAGTACGGTAGTGTCGCCGTGTGATGGTAGTGTGGAGCTCGCCGTGTCGTCGAGCACACAGTACACAGGTACAGATAGTACGGTAGTGTCGCCGTGTGATGGTAGTGTGGAGCTCGCCGTGTCGTCGAGCACACAGTACACAGGTACAGATAGTACGGTAGTGTCGCCGTGTGATGGTAGTGTGGAGCTCGCCGTGTCGTCGAGCACACAGTACACAGGTACAGATAGTACGGTAGTGTCGCCGTGTGATGGTAGTGTGGAGCTCGCCGTGTCGTCGAGCACACAGTACACAGGTACAGATAGTACGGTAGTGTCGCCGTGTGATGGTAGTGTGGAGCTCGCCGTGTCGTCGAGCACACAGTACACAGGTACAGATAGTACGGTAGTGTCGCCGTGTGATGGTAGTGTGGAGCTCGCCGTGTCGTCGAGCACACAGTACACAGGTACAGATAGTACGGTAGTGTCGCCGTGTGATGGTAGTGTGGAGCTCGCCGTGTCGTCGAGCACACAGTACACAGGTACAGATAGTACGGTAGTGTCGCCGTGTGATGGTAGTGTGGAGCTCGCCGTGCCGTCGAGCACACAGTACACAGGTACAGATAGTACGGTAGTGTCGCCGTGTGATGGTAGTGTGGAGCTCGCCGTGTCGTCCAGCACACAGTACACAGGTACAGATAGTACGGTAGTGTCGCCGTGTGATGGTAGTGTGGAGCTCGCCGTGTCGTCGAGCACACAGTACACAGGTACAGATAGTACGGTAGTGTCACCGTGTGATGGTAGTGTGGAGCTCGCCGTGTCGTCGAGCACACAGTACACAGGTACAGATAGTACGGTAGTGTCGCCGTGTGATGGTAGTGTGGAGCTCGCCGTGTCGTCGAGCATGCAGTACACAGGTACAGATAGTACGGTAGTGTCGCCGTGTGATGGTAGTGTGGAGCTCGCCGTGTCGTCGAGCATGCAGTACACAGGTACAGATAGTACGGTAGTGTCGCCGTGTGATGGTAGTGTGGAGCTCGCCGTGTCGTCGAGCATGCAGTACACAGGTACAGATAGTACGGTAGTGTCACCGTGTGATGGTAGTGTGGAGCTCGCCGTGTCGTCGAGCACACAGTACACAGGTACAGATAGTACGGTAGTGTCGCCGTGTGATGGTAGTGTGGAGCTCGCCGTGTCGTCGAGCACACAGTACACAGGTACAGATAGTACGGTAGTGTCGCCGTGTGATGGTAGTGTGGAGCTCGCCGTGTCGTCGAGCACACAGTATACAGGTACAGATAGTACGGTAGTGTCGCCGTGTGATGGTAGTGTGGAGCTCGCCGTGTCGTCGAGCACACAGTATACAGGTACAGATAGTACGGTAGTGTCGCCGTGTGATGGTAGTGTGGAGCTCGCCGTGTCGTCGAGCACACAGTACACAGGTACAGATAGTACGGTAGTGTCGCCGTGTGATGGTAGTGTGGAGCTCGCCGTGTCGTCGAGCACACAGTACACAGGTACAGATAGTACGGTAGTGTCGCCGTGTGATGGTAGTGTGGAGCTCGCCGTGTCGTCGAGCACACAGTACACAGGTACAGATAGTACGGTAGTGTCGCCGTGTGATGGTAGTGTGGAGCTCGCCGTGTCGTCGAGCACACAGTACACAGGTACAGATAGTACGGTAGTGTCGCCGTGTGATGGTAGTGTGGAGCTCGCCGTGTCGTCGAGCACACAGTACACAGGTACAGATAGTACGGTAGTGTCGCCGTGTGATGGTAGTGTGGAGCTCGCCGTGTCGTCGAGCACACAGTACACAGGTACAGATAGTACGGTAGTGTCGCCGTGTGATGGTAGTGTGGAGCTCGCCGTGTCGTCGAGCACACAGTACACAGGTACAGATAGTACGGTAGTGTCGCCGTGTGATGGTAGTGTGGAGCTCGCCGTGTCGTCGAGCACACAGTACACAGGTACAGATAGTACGGTAGTGTCGCCGTGTGATGGTAGTGTGGAGATCGCCGTGTCGTCGAGCACACAGTACACAGGTACAGATAGTACGGTAGTGTCGCCGTGTGATGGTAGTGTGGAGCTCGCCGTGTCGTCGAGCACACAGTACACAGGTACAGATAGTACGGTAGTGTCGCCGTGTGATGGTAGTGTGGAGCTCGCCGTGTCGTCGAGCACACAGTACACAGGTACAGATAGTACGGTAGTGTCGCCGTGTGATGGTAGTGTGGAGCTCGCCGTGTCGTCGAGCACACAGTACACAGGTACAGATAGTACGGTAGTGTCGCCGTGTGATGGTAGTGTGGAGCTCGCCGTGTCGTCGAGCACACAGTACACAGGTACAGATAGTACGGTAGTGTCGCCGTGTGATGGTAGTGTGGAGCTCGCCGTGTCGTCGAGCATGCAGTACACAGGTACAGATAGTACGGTAGTGTCGCCGTGTGATGGTAGTGTGGAGCTCGCCGTGTCGTCGAGCATGCAGTACACAGGTACAGATAGTACGGTAGTGTCGCCGTGTGATGGTAGTGTGGAGCTCGCCGTGTCGTCGAGCACACAGTACACAGGTACAGATAGTACGGTAGTGTCGCCGTGTGATGGTAGTGTGGAGCTCGCCGTGTCGTCGAGCACACAGTACACAGGTACAGATAGTACGGTAGTGTCGCCGTGTGATGGTAGTGTGGAGCTCGCCGTGTCGTCGAGCACACAGTACACAGGTACAGATAGTACGGTAGTGTCGCCGTGTGATGGTAGTGTGGAGCTCGCCGTGTCGTCGAGCACACAGTACACAGGTACAGATAGTACGGTAGTGTCGCCGTGTGATGGTAGTGTGGAGCTCGCCGTGTCGTCGAGCACACAGTACACAGGTACAGATAGTACGGTAGTGTCGCCGTGTGATGGTAGTGTGGAGCTCGCCGTGTCGTCGAGCACACAGTACACAGGTACAGATAGTACGGTAGTGTCGCCGTGTGATGGTAGTGTGGAGCTCGCCGTGTCGTCGAGCACACAGTACACAGGTACAGATAGTACGGTAGTGTCGCCGTGTGATGGTAGTGTGGAGCTCGCCGTGTCGTCGAGCACACAGTACACAGGTACAGATAGTACGGTAGTGTCGCCGTGTGATGGTAGTGTGGAGCTCGCCGTGTCGTCGAGCACACAGTACACAGGTACAGATAGTACGGTAGTGTCGCCGTGTGATGGTAGTGTGGAGCTCGCCGTGTCGTCGAGCATGCAGTACACAGGTACAGATAGTACGGTAGTGTCGCCGTGTGATGGTAGTGTGGAGCTCGCCGTGTCGTCGAGCATGCAGTACACAGGTACAGATAGTACGGTAGGGTCGCCGTGTGATGGTAGTGTGGAGCTCGCCGTGTCGTCGAGCACACAGTACACAGGTACAGATAGTACGGTAGTGTCGCCGTGTGATGGTAGTGTGGAGCTCGCCGTGTCGTCGAGCACACAGTACACAGGTACAGATAGTACGGTAGTGTCGCCGTGTGATGGTAGTGTGGAGCTCGCCGTGTCGTCGAGCACACAGTACACAGGTACAGATAGTACGGTAGTGTCGCCGTGTGATGGTAGTGTGGAGCTCGCCGTGTCGTCGAGCACACAGTACACAGGTACAGATAGTACGGTAGTGTCGCCGTGTGATGGTAGTGTGGAGCTCGCCGTGTCGTCGAGCACACAGTACACAGGTACAGATAGTACGGTAGTGTCGCCGTGTGATGGTAGTGTGGAGCTCGCCGTGTCGTCGAGCACACAGTACACAGGTACAGATAGTACGGTAGTGTCGCCGTGTGATGGTAGTGTGGAGCTCGCCGTGTCGTCGAGCACACAGTACACAGGTACAGATAGTACGGTAGTGTCGCCGTGTGATGGTAGTGTGGAGCTCGCCGTGTCGTCGAGCACACAGTACACAGGTACAGATAGTACGGTAGTGTCGCCGTGTGATGGTAGTGTGGAGCTCGCCGTGTCGTCGAGCACACAGTACACAGGTACAGATAGTACGGTAGTGTCGCCGTGTGATGGTAGTGTGGAGCTCGCCGTGTCGTCGAGCACACAGTACACAGGTACAGATAGTACGGTAGTGTCGCCGTGTGATGGTAGTGTGGAGCTCGCCGTGTCGTCGAGCACACAGTTCACAGGTACAGATAGTACGGTAGTGTCGCCGTGTGATGGTAGTGTGGAGCTCGCCGTGTCGTCGAGCACACAGTACACAGGTACAGATAGTACGGTAGTGTCGCCGTGTGATGGTAGTGTGGAGCTCGCCGTGTCGTCGAGCACACAGTACACAGGTACAGATAGTACGGTAGTGTCGCCGTGTGATGGTAGTGTGGAGCTCGCCGTGTCGTCGAGCACACAGTACACAGGTACAGATAGTACGGTAGTGTCGCCGTGTGATGGTAGTGTGGAGCTCGCCGTGTCGTCGAGCACACAGTACACAGGTACAGATAGTACGGTAGTGTCGCCGTGTGATGGTAGTGTGGAGCTCGCCGTGTCGTCGAGCATGCTGTACACAGGTACAGATAGTTCGCTAGATCCTTAGTTTCCTTACTAGCGTGGCATTCAGACGACTTTGCAATGTCTTATAGGTCGTAGTATTAAAAAATTTAAAAAAAAAGACGTAAAGGTTGTGGTGGCTTTTTTGGGATGTTGTTATAGGTGGTGATGTCACTACACGTCAAAAAGCGTCACCGGTAGTGACTCGGTCCTCCTAACCAGAGGTCCCGGGTTCAAATCCCGACGGCCAATGTACCAATGCGTTTTCCGAAACTTACTTATATATACTTACCGATTGCTTTAACGGTGAAGGAAAACATCGTGAGGAAACCTGCACATCTGATTCCAGATGTGTATGAAGGTCTCGTTGCATACATCCGTAGGTGTAAATCTAAATGCCCTACACGTGACTGCCGCCTGTCCCTTGGATAGCACGGCTAATTGTGCCACACGATGAGAGAGAGAGAGAATCACTACATATAATTAACTAGCTTTTGCCCGCGGCTTCGCCCGCGTGGACATAGCTTTTATGACTCTTTGAGGGTGAGTGGTGCGCGAGCCACAATCACTTCGCAAGCGTGGACATGAGTTTTCTCCCGGTACCTCAGGAACTGCATCGGGCTATTCGAATTAGCAGTCTTTGTCACTTCCCACCCCTTTAACAAATTCTATACAAAAAATTACTTTAATCCGTTGCTCCGTTGCGACGTTGACCCCAGATCCCTCGAAAACTATGTCAGGATATACTTATTTGTAAATTATATCATTTTCCACCTCATCTCTGTGCTAAAAATCACACCAACCCATTTTTTCGTTACGATTTTAAATAACTTAACGAACAAAGAGTATTGTTTTAGTTTTCTCAGGAGCTGCATCGGGCTATGATAATTTCTACAGATAAAAGTAGACTGTTTCATTCCCAGTGATACAGGCTACCTGCATGCCAAATTTCATCAAGATTGGTAGAGGTGTTGAAGTGTGAATAGGTAACAAACAAACAAACACATTTTCACATTTATAATATAAAGTAAGGATTTCTAAATCTTAAATAACATATAGAGCGTCGGTGGCAGAACGGTTAGGGCCACTACCTCCTGTCCGAAAGGCCGTGGTTCGAATCCTGCCACTTACCAATATCTATATACGAATATCCATTTCATACTGGTATGTACGTTTATCCGACGCTCTTATGGTGAGAAAAACATCGTGAGGAAACCTGCACACGCCTGCGAAGAAACTCGAAGCTTATGTGTGAAGTCAATCAACCCGCAATGGGCCCGCGTGATCGTCTAAGGCCTGATCGCCCTAACTCAGGGCAGGTCGAGCCTCTTGGTGGGGACGTATATAAATTGATATGATGAAATAAAACATATACCTACACTATCAAATAACTAATTCAAATCATTATCTCAATCTAGTAAAAAAAGATCCTATGAATATTAATATGGGTCAAATCCGCGAGTCGTATCAACTCCAAAGGAGCCCATAACGCACTTCTCGTTGCCGCGCTGGATGGCAATAGACAACCTTAGCAGCAGGTAGGACCTCAAGTCACATATCCTCTCTCGAAGGCGACGACCAATCTCCTTTGTGAAGGCAAAGGCCTCTGAGGGTTCAGCAGCCGGTTGTCTCACAGACCAGCGGGACAAAGCAGTAATTTGCCTCTAAGACCGAGTACTTAATAAGCTTCTTTCTCGCCGCAAATTGAGCAGCAGTACCGTATGGGTGAGGAGTGAGGCAGAAAAAGTGGCGTCCCAAAGCAGGCACGTTCGTCTCTGCCATAGCACCTGTTTAAACCCTCCGGCCTTTTGCCATCAGATCGACTAAAGCCCGGCGGCTGCAACAAAGATGGAATATTCCATCTGGCCGAGACCAGTGCCCTCCGAGTGAGGTCATTATGGAATTGGTGACGTGGGATTCTTCACAAACAACGACCGCAACTCAGTGAGTGATGGCCAATTGCCTCCACCGTGGACCCGCAAATACATTGATGAGGTTCACAGATATTGATATTGCAGGCGGAGAGCAACTGCCACACGCAAATAGTCGTCGTCAGAAGATTTCCCGTACCTGTGCCTCCTGATAATAGATGCTAAACTCGATTTATGTGTTTTTAATTTTTTTAACATGATTGGAATCTGTAAATAAATACCTATCTGTTCATTTATGAAACACATCGCTACGTGCCATAGTTCCAGAGTTAGAGTTGTGTAAAGTAGCCTATGCTGAAAAATACATTAAAGAAATCCACTCAAAAGTATGAAATAATCTTTTAAAGTTTTAATACAACTTAAGCGCGTTTTATCATCCCTGCAGTGCTATCTATTGACATTCAGCTGCCAAGATTATAATTTGTGGTATGTGTAGTTAATGTGTGGAAAAAAGTACTCTATTCTTATTATTGTAAGTATCGATGGATAATTTCCCACGGGATTTTTCCGGGATAAAGAATACCCGACTATACAATGATGATCAAAACACCCCATCCCAATGTAAAGTTTTCATATTGTTACGTTGAGCCATTCTAAAGATACATTTTTTTGCATTCCTGAAGGAACCCTTAATTTTTTTGGGATTCAATGTCCCAGTTTTAGTTTGCGATAAGGGTATCAACATGTAAAATTTGATTGTAATAGGTCAAGCCACATATCCGTGGTGACCCTTTCTATAAATGAATACTTTTGATTTTCCCACGGGAACTCTTGAATTTTCTGGGATAAAAAGTATCCTATATGTTAACCCGGGCTATAAGTAACCACCATACAAAATTTCATCAAAATCGGCCTGGTAGTTTTTGCGTGATGCGCGAACATACAGACAGACAGACAGACAGACAGACAAAAATTCCAAAAGTTGTTGTTTTGGCCTCTGTATCGTTAGTAATGTCCACCACAGTTATTATTTTCCAAAAATATTTCATGTACAGACACGGCCTCGTTACAGTTTTATTATATTATAGAAGATAAGAAATAAAGAGGACCAGACAGGTTCTCAGTAGCAAATCATTGAACTATTAGTCCCGCCCGCTTCCATCTTGGGCAACGTCGTCACTTACCACCAGGTGAGATGTTGGCAACAGTTTACCAATTGCGAATAACAAAAAAAAAAGGACCGTAACGATGCCTTAGAAAAGTACAATGAAAATACATCGGTTATCACTAAGTATCTTTTTATTTTAGTTTAGGGCTTACGAGTAAGTACTAGGACACTGACAGTTTCTTTTTTTATACCAGAGATGAAGTTTCACTGAACGAAGATACTGGCCAATTAATTACGTACCTAGGTAGATGGAGCGTTGGGGCCCATTGTGAAGATCCTGGGAGCAATGGGCTCACCAGATGCAGCGAGCCGCCGACATGAAGATGGACCTCATCGGTCTGTGATGCGGCCACGCGGAACAGATGGGTTGAAGACGTGTGGTGTCACGACCGCTCTGGAATCGTGACACTATGACGATGAGCAGGAGCCCGTTTCCATAAAAAATACATTGTTTTACAGGAGCAACCGGGAGATTATTAGAAGTAAGCACGCGATAAGGCCCCCTTTAGGTTAGACGCGCGTTTTGTAAAAGTAAAAAAGAAGAACCCTTGGTTGAAAAATATGTACTTTTAAATTACATTTTGGGCTTTAGTAAAAGGTATGGCCCTGCCACAAAACAAAACCGGGTTGGTTGATGGGAAAGAAAAAAAGGAATTCACATTTTTTATATCTCTTGCGAATCTACGTTGCAAAGCTCAACCGGAAACTGTCGCTTGTCAACATTTTGACGTCTAACCGTAGGGTAATCAGTGTTACCAGTCCGTGGCTAACAAAAGAAACAAAATGAAAAGTATTTATTATGGGGATTTTTCTAAATAGATAAACTTGGTAGAATAGGTCATATTATCAGTTAAATATCTAAGAGAGGGTATCCACAATACTACAAGGTCGCCGATATGTTCACCTATACACATGTTTGAATGTATTATTATCTAATCAGTTATCTGTTCACCTACTTACTTACAAGCAATTTCGGGACAATCTGTAGCTTTGCTCGTCACTAAACCCCACGCAATAAGAAGGATAGGTAGCTATGTCAGTGTGTGTGCGTACGATTTGCGTGCGCATTTTGTATAAAGTGGACTCTCTGTAGGTACCTACCTGTTATCTGCTTTGTGGTTGGGTACCTACATATTGAGAGATTCGTGAGTTTCACATGTCGTGCGACATCCTGTGACAGTTGTGGTTTCCAGGATGGTTTTGCGGTTTTGGTTTTGAAGCAAAAAGGAGTAGATCCTTTCAACCATCGAATGTTTAACAGATAGGCAAAACAAAAATAATCTTTTTTGAGTTAATAAGTACCTACTACATTGGTATTTTTAAAGTGAAACTTTTATTACATCGTCTCAAGCATTTTCGTCTATGTGTTGCGTGACGGCAAAGAGATTATTACATCGTATCAAACTTTTTCGTCAGAGCAGCCATGATCGTTTCGTCCTCTGTACCGTAGCTCCAAGACGAGAGCAGCCATGATCGTTTCGTGCTCTGTAAATGTCTATAATGTGAAAAAAAGTTTCACTTTTACCGTGGTTTCATAAAACCACACACCCTTTATTTACTAATTTTTGTTTTTAATTTTGGTTTTAATCTACATTAAGATAAACTTAGAGCTGGCAAAACACAATTTTATGCTAAAAATCCAAAGTGAGTTTATAGAAAAATAACAAATGCACGAGTCACTTACTTGTGTAAAAACCAGGCTTGCAATAAATGCAAAGCTTTAGATGAAATCAATTTGCAGCAGGGAGAAATCCCGGATAATCCCGTGAAATGTTTTTATCGAAAAGCGGATGTTGTCGCGAACACTCCACAAAAACAAAAGCGAATTTACATTTCACGTGTACCTGCGCCTGCAGCTGTCACGTGTACCTGCGCCTGCAGCTGTCACGTCGATTGTCAAATATTGGTGCAAGAAGTTGCACTTTGTGTTTTTAGTTGGAAAATGTTAAAAAAAACGTGTGGCACTCAGGGACTGCCGCGGTGAAGCTATTGCATAGCATTTTTTATCAACTTTATTTATGCAGTATTTATTTACTATTTTTTGATGTTTTTCCGTCTTCGTGTGCTCCTTTTGATTAAAGGACCATATAGTCCTTGGGGCGCGGGATGTTTATGTAATAAATTAACACTAAGAAAGTAACACCTGTAAGTCCTTATAGTACCGTAAATCGCTAATAGATGGCACTGTAAGTTTTTAGAACGCGGTAACGTTACGCAAATTCTAGGCGGAGTGGGGAGTGTTAGGTTTTATTTTCATTACGGAATTTCTTGATTCGGTCGCCGCGCTCAAAGCCCGCGATAACAGCTAATAAAAGCACATCGCCCGAACTAGTGATATTCAGATTCTGTTGTTATTTAACATTTGAAAATTTCTTCTGACAAACATCCATACAAAACAAAGGTACATTCCTTCGCTCGCTCGGTAATTATAATTATGTGGTTATATTTTAAAAGTTGTTGTTGTATTTCGCTTAATATGGGCCTTATAAGAAGGCTCAAGGTTACCCAAAGAGCAATAGAGCGTGCTATGCTCAAAGTTTCTCTGCGTGATCGAATCAGAAACGAGGAGATTCGTAGGAGAGCCAAAGTAGCCTCTCAGATATGCTAAACTTGGTGACAGTGGGCGGGGCACATAGCTCGTAGAACACATGACCGTTGGGGCAGTAAAATTCTCCAGTGGCAATCGCGCACTGGAAATCGTAGCGTAGGCAGGTCTCTTAATCGGTGGCTCGAAGCTGCTGGATGCAGGCTGCGCAGGACGGGTCGTCGTGGAAATACTTTGGGGAGGCCTTTGTCCAGCAGTGGACGTCCTTCGGCTAATATGATGATAATGATGATGATTATAATTTCAAAACAATATTTTTTCATCCTTACTAATATTATAAACGCGAAAGTTTGTATGTATGGATGTTTGCTACTCTTTCACGCCACAACATATAAACGGATCTGGATGAAATGTGGTAAGCAGACAGATTAGGAGTTAGGACCTCGATTAATATATAAGCTACTTTCTTCCTTGCTCGCGATCCGCTTGCAGCTCGCGCATTGCGCACCCTCGAAGAGAGTCATGGAAACTATGTTCACGCGAGCGAAGCGCAAAAGCTAGTTGGAAATAAATTGAGACACTTTCCTCATTTTACTGGTAATTTGTTTTAACATCAAGGTGTCCGAAAACACAGACAAGAAAGTTGTGAACAATAACACCATACAGATACAGGTAGACGAAATGTGGGCATGTGGAGGTCAGTTAATGTGCTGATAGTTTTTTGGACAGACCGGGCATCGCTCACAAAATTGACAAATTTACTATTAGTAATTATATTTAGGTTTTTCCTTGCATTATTCCACAATTTGTTTATAGTGCAATCACCAAGAACCTACTGTCGCAAGCATACAATATTTACTATTTGTATAATTATCACGTTACGCCCGCCCTTCTGTGCTTGGATAAAGCACCAATATTGTGAGAGAAAAATAAAGTATTTGAATGAGCAGAAATAATAATGTGAACCTTTTTTGTTTCAGGTAATTAAAAAAACAATCTGCCATCTACTTCAAGGTATCTCTGCTTGTCATTCGTCCGGGAAGTAAAAGTGTTAAAGATTCACCCATATTTTCGGTCACTGCGTGTTTAGTGGGAACATGGGCTTCGACAGGTAGTGTTAGTCTCTGCAACTCGTCGACGAGAAGGAAAACTCCGAAACAAAACCCAGCTTGGGGTCCGACTTGAAATGGCGACGGGGTCCTGCAGCGGAACTCACTCCACTTGTATCACCACGGGCACAGCCAGGGAGGTCGACACGGAGACGCAGCTTCTTGGCAGTATTGTTTTTTTTTTAACTGTGTATCATACATGCATGACAGACGAAACAGGACCATAATGACGCTAACTCTTCAAAATTAATTTAGCACCTTACCTGCGTATCCATTCACAAAAATTTAAACGCTTTAATTTCCAGGACACCTTATTAATTTAGCTTTAAACGCATGTTACCAAAATGATACTAATTCATCGCACCACCTTGCGAATTATGTGGACGCTGACCCTCAGGGTAAAAATAAGGATGAAATGTGGATAAAATAACAGGGAGGGTCCGCGGGTAAATTTAGAGGCCCCGGGGGGAGCCTTTTAATTTTTTTCCACCTAAAGCGCTTTATCTAACTTTTACTAAGTGTAATTTTTGCGAACGTTTTTATCATTGAAATGTATGGAGGGTGCATTCGTAACAAATCTTCTGGGATGGTTTCCGAGAGTGCTTTTTATCCAATTTGACTCACATTAGGTACGGTGTTTCTAAACGCGCTTTAACTTCCCCATTTTTGGATATGATACTTTCAAAGTTTTGACATTTTTCTAACTATAATCTGTTTGATCTTATAAAAATCTGTTCAAAATCATGAAACTAGCTGTAAGTTTGCGCAATATTTTGTTTTAACGCTATTCAAATAAAGCGGGAATGTAAATCTCCACAATATTTTCGGAAAACAAACTATTCGTATTCCTCATTTCCGAGCGAACCGCTGAACTTCGGCCGCTTTGAAACTGTTGCGCGAGATTTTCACGTGAACTTTAGCGAGTTAAAGTTTTCAATATGCAATAATCTGGCTCGCGCCGCCCGCGCCGCCCGCGCCGCCACCGCGCCGCCACTAAACACGCCCCGCCGACAAGGGTGGCTGCATCCATTAATTAAACTCGCTGCGGCACGTAATCACTATCCTCAGTTTGACTTATAACCTCCTCGCAGCCATCTTGCTTCTAATGTACAATATCCTCGAGCTCTAGCCGCTATTTATTTTAAACGCAAAAATCCCTCGTTTATTATTCCAGGGAAAATTGGCGGAATTTCTCATTGAAGCGACCGGAGATTTATTTAACGACGGAACAAAAACTGCGGCGGGTTCATTAGTATGGAACAAGTTTCAACTGGAATATAAGAGAGATGTTCCGTCTCCACCGGCTATAGTTTCGGAGTGCAATGTTCAGTGTTTTATAAAGTTCTTTAGTCCGACTACGAACATTAAACCTTTCACTTCTTACAAGTTGCACTTCTCATTTAAACAAGACATTGCTACTCTCTAAAACTACTGAATTATAATATTAAAATTCTGGATCCAAGTGACCGATAAAGCTTAGCAGATTAGCCGACAAAAAGTAGCACAGGCTGGACAAATTGGTTGCCGACAACAACTGGATGTCCAAGGCTGAAGATTAAAGTGGTGAGCGTTAGGGAGGCCCATGTCCAGCAGTGGACTCACACGGGCTGTTGATGATGAAATTCTGGTAGTAAGTTGTAATTCTTGGTTATCAACACGTGACTACATAGTATCTTGCATACATGATAAATTCTGCTACAGAAACTAGTAGTTACTCCAAAAATTACATTGAATGCGTTTCAATTTAACCATAACGTCACAGATTGCTACCTCGCATTGTAAAAATCGTGTTCGAAGTATTTTATTTAGAGTTAGACAAATTTTTTTATTAAAAATTTGAGTGCGTTTGACTATATCTCAAAGGCCTTTGTTCAGCAGTGGACGATTTGTGGCTGATATGATGATGATGATGATGATGACTATATCTCACCTGATGGTAAGTGACGATGTAGTCGAGGATGGTACACGCAAACTCAAACAATGCCTATTCACTCTCGCCTTGAAGATCCCCAAATTGTAGGAGTCGGGAAACACAGACGCAGGCAAGGAGTTCCACTCCATCGCTGTCCGCATAATAAATGAGGAAGCGTAACGCTTCGTGCGTATAGGCTGAATATCAACAACAAAGGGGTGGAACCTCCCCCTGCGTCTCGTTGACCGAAGGTGGAATGGAGCTGAGGGAATGAGGTCGTGAAGTTCTTGAGCACACTCTCCGAAATGAATTCGATAGATTAAAATTTATTAGGGGATATAAACCGAGACGTAACTAAATAATGAATCGTAAACTCCATCATCGCAGCACGACCATCCGTCTGGGTTGTAAAATGCGGGTATAAACAAAATAATACGTCTGCTCGATACCACGCCTGGCTTGCTGGCGGAGATCGATCGAGCTTCCAGCAGATCGGGACACCGATATCGCGTGTCATATCGACATCATACATTATTTGATATCTTGAAATAAATTCATTTGTGGTCACAAAGGAATAACAATAATCAACCAAGAGCGAGTCGGACTCGTTCACCGAGGGTTCCGCACCACCACACCTCTCCACACAAGTGATGATGATGATCTATCCGACCGGTTTAGGTCATGGCTACCACTTCGACTCCTAGTCGGTTTGCCGCGCGTGCGCTCGAAGATGGTTTATGTAGCCAATCTTTGCAGCGAAACTCCTCGCGCACTGAGAGCATTTAAGTATACCACCCTCGTAATTGTATAAAATGGTCGCAGGTGGTCGGACCCCTAACTGGTCGCGTTTGGTATCAAGGTCACACAAGTATAACAAGGCGATACTTGTTCATTACAAACAAAAACATCAACGCGAAAGGGTACGTTACTAAAAAAATCATCCTCATTTCACATACAAGGGAGGTTTTTTCTCAAACATTTTTTTCCGATTTTAAACCATTATGCTTATACTTTTAAGGTGTCATAAATTTGTCTAACCATATACAATTTCAGCTTTATAGCTGTGACAGTCTGAGTAAAACGGTTGTGATATACGCACAGGGCGAAATTATAAGGGTTTTTAGTTTGATTACGGAACCCTAATTTATTGGCCAAGTTTGAGTCTTACTCGTGGTAATCCCGAACTGAATAAAAAAAATGTCGCTCTTGTGATTCAAATGAATAAATAGTTTTCATTATTGTCATCACATCACGTCAGCTCATATAGGTCCCCACCGAGGGGCTCGAGCCTACCCTGAATTAGGGCGATTATTGTATTCGTTGAAAAATAAGTTGAATAAGTTGAAGAGCGTCGGTGGCGTAATGGCAAGGGCCGCTACCTCCTGTAAGGGAGGTCGTGGTACGATCCTGCCACGAACCAATGTGTTTCCGAATTTAGATTTTATATGTACGTTTATCCGACGCTCTTATACGGTGAAGAAAAACATTGTGAGGAAACCAGCATACGCCTGCGAAGTAACTCGAAGGTTGTGTGTGAAGTCGACTAACTCGCACTGGGCCCGCGTGGTCGACTAAGGCCCGATCGCCCTAATGCAGGGTAGGCTCGAGCCCCTCGGTGGGGACGTATATGAGCTGATGTGTGTGATGATTCGTTGATGTTATTATGGTTCCTTTTTCAGAAGCTTGGGCGTACGGACGGAACGCTCGGCGCGCGACTCCGTTTTACATTTAGTTTTTAGGGTTCTGTACCGACTGTGAAGGCGCCGACGTGAACCTGCTGGTATCTAAGCTTCAGCCTGAACAGGACCCAACTTCCCCAGTAAGACCATAGGCCTGTGTCTTAGTGAAAATTCGCGATCGTCATTCGTTTTGTTTTTTCCATAAGGGAAAGTGAACCCTGCATTGCCCCTTCATTGGAGGGAAATTGTAGCTATGGAATATAAAGTTCCCACGAGATGCTTTCTGTCTATAAATAACATCATATCAGTCCCTACACGTCCCCATCGTGGGGCTCAATCCTCTACTTATTTTAGAAGTTGAAAATAGACTATTCAGAAATTACCAAAATGCGAGTTACCTTTATCTTCTGTTCTAGTTCTAAATAAAGGGAAATTCGTAGACTCCCCGTAAATCTCAAGGTTGTAAGCGAAGGTAAAAGGAAAGAATAAAATAAAATATCCTGGTTGAGTCTTAATGGAAATTGAAAGTTTATTTGACTCAAATTGTGGAGAAACCTTTCTTTTTGTAGGCGTAAAACTCCACGTTACATCATTTAGTTAGTATTAAAAGTACGGCCATACATTAATTTTATCTCTATATGTTAATTATTGGCCCAAGAAGAATTTGCATTTATTCTAGTATTTAACGGTACAAATTTGATATTATATTGAATTATACAGCTCGCCCTGTACAATGTCACGTACTAAACTTACGGGCGTATATGAATTAGCATTTAATTTATCTACTTAAAGTAAAGTTAAAAATTAGGCAGAATTAAGTAGACTAATGACAGTAATGAAAAGATAATTTAGATATTTTAGACTATACATTTACGTCAAGCAACCAAACTACAACCACTGTACATTTCTGTAACTCACAGAGAACCCTAAATTTTAAAGAACCTTTCGAGTGCTTCCCTATTTGGGTTTAATAAAACTTTGGACATTTAAAAGGTGATTCAAGTTAGATCTTAAGACCTAAAGTAATACGTACCCAGACACACGTCGCACCTCACAAAACTATTACTTTTCACACCAAAATTCGCACAGGAAAACAAACAATATTTCAGCCTCGAGACACGACCAACTCATCTCGCCATTCCATCTCCTCTCCCTCTGCTCACGCGCATTTTCAAGAAACAGCCCTGGTTTTCTATCTCCTTCACACAACGACACAAATCCAATTCTTTTACTCACTCGCTCTTTCCTTCCCTATCTTGCGAACATCAAATCGTATTTCATTGGTCCAAAGTGCTAACATTTTACATACTTGAGTTAAGGAATTCGGCGTCAGACCGAACCTTCAAAAAAATAGTTCAGCAACTCAATATTATTATTAGGATTCCATGTGGTGTTACGCAGTAGTTCTATTTCAAAAGTTATTATTATTAGGGTTCCGTATGGTGTCACGCAGGAACCATCACAAGCCGTCCGTCCGTCCGTCCGCCTGACTTTCTGGCCGACCTATAAAGTGATGTACTTATCTTTTGAACCGTAACGCGTAGCCAATTAAGTAATGTAATTTATTTATTTATTTGTGTACATCAAGTAGAACAGTACAAGCTACAGACAGACCCATGTATTACATAAATACTTATTTAAACATATTATAAAATAAAGTCCCGCACCGCGTCTGTCTGTCTGTCTGAACGCGATAAATTCATAAAATCGGGCAAGTGCAAGTCGAACTAGCACTTCGAGGGTTCCGCACTACCATGCCTACACAACTACATAGTATAATAACAACTTTAACTATTCACATTACAAGTAAAATAATTGGAAACGCTAAACAAGTTAAAAAACCGACTTCCATCGCAACAACTTGGTACATTTTTGCATTATTATTTTTGGTTTTTGTTAATTTTCTAATAAAGTAATACACCAATTTTGATAAAATGTATACGGGACCACACGAAAAACACTAACTTTCAAATAAAAAAAGAATCATAAAAGTCGGTTCACCTAGTCAAAAGTTCTGAGGTAACACACATAAAAAAAACATACAGTCGCATTGAGAACTTCCTCCTTTTTGGAAGTCGGTTGAAAACATCAAGCAAAAATATGATTTTGTCGTCGTTCCGTTTTGACTCCTTACTGCGAGTACAACTCACACTTGGCCGATTTTTATTATTTGTTGTTTTACTTCAGTGTACTTTAATTAAACCTAAATTCACGGTTGTTATGTATTACTGTTCTTACGATACAGCTAAATTAAATATACTTCTAAAGACCAAAAAAAATGTATTTGTATGGAGACCCCATATTTTTTCACTATTTAATTTTTTTTGTATTTGTTCTTATAGCGGCAATAGAAATACCCATTACGTTAAAATTTCAACTGTCAAACTATTGCGGTTTACAGACCAGAAATATATTGAATTGAAGCGGTGCAAAGTATTTTGCAAAATCAGTACAGTTTGTTAGGGAAACGTTGTTTAGTTTCATGAGTTGAACCCCTTCCTTAGGTGTGGGTCCCCAGAAGGCTCGAGTTTCCATACAAACGTAGTTCCGCTTTAATACAAAACTGCATGCCGGATTTAATCCAAACTTTTCGAATATATTGAGTAGACACATATCGATGTTTGTAATTACTTTTTGATGTACTAATATATAACGAAAAAAAACAAGAGAAGTTTCATACTTTCAGCACAAAACTAATTTAAGTCTTTGTTTAGTTATGTTTCAATTTACTACAATGAGAAATTACAAATATCGATATGTTTCTACTCAATATATACGCAAAGTTTGGATTCAATCCGGCATGTAGTTTTTGTATTAAAGTGGAACTACGTATGTATGGAAACTCAAGCCTCCTGGGGACCCTATATAATAAATCACAGTTTAATTATTTCATTATTACTTGCTTAATTTAACAAGATTGTTCAATTGTAATGAGTGTTGCGCGGGAACCGGCTAGCCCTTCCGACAGACGGGATCCTAGTGGATGCGCTGGTGCACTAATGTGTTTGTAAACAAGTTCATGAAAAACCAAACAACTTTTATTTACAAGGTTTTATACGAAAATATTTTTATGCTCAAGAGCGAAATGACCTCAGTGCCAAATGTGAATATAAATACACGTTTCCTAATTAACAAAGCCGAGCACAGAGAAAAGACGATCCTCAAACCTTAATTCCACTTCCAAACTTAATCATCAGATCGACATCAAAATACCAAAACAATCTCAATAGATTCTTAGTATTTCCGGTGACAATTCACCGGAAATACTTCTGGAAGTTGCTTTAAGGTGCTTCCAAGATTTGACCGACCTAAACAAACTAACATAGTCAAACATAATGTATAATAATTTATATACTTAATTGGACTTGTAACAAAATTGTTATCAATAAAGATTATGATTATGGTTAAATACAAGCTTTTAATTTGATTGATCTTTAAATTAATGAATATTATTTCAGTTTAATTATTTACAATTACCAATAAATTTAACGCATTCGCGGAGACTTACCAAAAAACATTTATTATTATTTTTAATATAAAAAAAAACTGGGTAAGTGCGAGTTGGACTCGCTTAAGGGGGGGTTTCGTGCCATTCTGTTTTTTGTAGAAATGTTCATTTGAGGAATTCTGTTTAGGTTTTCCTGCCTTTATATTTTCGGAGATTATGGCTTATTTTCGTACATTTTTTTAATATCATCTAAAACATACTCTTTTAAACTTATGAAAAAACTGTTTGTAATTTGAGCAACGAGGCCTTTCCTTTGATATGGAAAACTTTATAGTTGGTTTCAAAAAACTTTTATTTTTTTATTTTAAACTAATTTTTAATTTTACACTTGGATTTCATTTAAGTTTTCCGGTAATATTTAAGCGAGGCTCTATACTCTGTGGGTTTTTTACATTTGGTTTAATATTTACGGAGAGGGGGGAATGGACAATTTTAATACATCTTCTTTAATATTTTCTTATCTAAACTCTTTTATAATATACAAAATATATTTGATGTCGTTCTCACAACGAGATCTTTCATTGGATATTTTCACATCGCAAATGTCAACTTACCCCCAATACGCCGCTATATGTCAACTTTATATGCCCCCCCTTTTCCACCAATTCAAACCCCTTAAATCTGGATTCAATCATTTTCTTTATACATCCGTGATTGGGTCAGCAAATTTTGTATACTTACCAAATTGTATCTCCTAGTTAGTGTTTTTTTGTTAGTGTTTACCAAATTGTATCTCCTTAAGATTTAAGTCATTTTAAAGCACTATATTATCGGAAGGGCCGACACATGAGTGATCTTGTAAGTAAAATTAAATAATGAAATAGCTTGTTAAATAGTAAAATAGACATGAACAATGGCACAATTTTAATAACGACATCCATAACCATTACAGCGAATTGGCGACTCGCGCCGGACGCCGCTCGCCGGTCGCCGCTCGTCGGTCGGTCGGCGTGAAATGCGAAAACCAAACAATATCCACTATCGCCATTTTTCGCAAAACAAAACGAACAATCAGCGCTGAAAAGTTCGCAGCAATAAAGCGGCGCCGAAATCAATTTTAATATCGGGCTTTTGCGTCCCGCACCGCTCCGCTCTGATCCTACAATCTTAGTCTGCTGGCATTTTCACCAAGAAGGTATATATATCAGTGTTAGCGGCATATGATGTAAAAAGCAAGCATTTGATGTTTCTAGACTACCCCGCTTAGTCCTAAAATGGTTTCAAATTTTTTCGTCTGTGTGTTGCATGTCGCGTGACGGTCGCTTTTGTATATTTGGTATGTATGTTTGGTATGATCGTTTCGTCCTCTGTAAAGTTTCACTTTTACCGTGGTTTCATAAAACCACACCTATTTTTTTTTGGAAGCTATGTTTGAGCACTTATCGATGCAAAAAACATACTTTTGGGCCTTACTCTTTACTCCTTGGTGTTGTATCTCGGCGCGTAGTGGAGCAAGCCCACGGGACGGCTGATGCGGCCACCGCAGGCAACGCTTCCGCCTGCCGCTCGGGCGGTGAATTCATTTCGCGTCTACGTTGTTACCAGAACCAAAGAATACTAACTACCAGGGCCAAATTCGTTACCTATTCGACATGTTACCATTTGCATTTGGTCCAAGTTAGAAGAGACTTGTCTACAAGGTTACCGGTACATAATTGCAAACCCCTTAACTGTTGATTCTACTCTTGAAACTGAACAACGGTTGTTCTATAACTTTGTTTTATAATATAATTGTTTACGTAGCGTAGACAGGCCTCCCACTCGGTGGGAAGGTCGCGGGAAGCCGCTGGATGCGGGTAGCGCAGAACCGGTCGTCGTGGAAACCCTTGGGATAGGTTTATGTTCAGCAGTGGACGTCCTTCGGCTGATATAATAATTATGATGATGAATTATTTTTTGACTTTTCATACAATTCGATCGGATAATACCCATGTTTTTTTGAAACTCCTTTTTTTGATTTTAGCAAATTTGTAGCACAAAAGTTGTTCAGTTAGGATCACCAGATAAGAGGTTTGCAGTTATCTAACTATTATAGAACTATTCAAATAGAACAATATTTATATAATCTGAAATCCTCCAAGAAATTCAAATTTATGGACTTATGGAAACTGGTTTACTATTTTGTTATAACAGCCGAAAGAGGTCCACTGCTGAAAAAAGCCTCCTACAAGGATCGCCACAACGACCGGTCCTTCGCTGACTCTACCAGCAGTTTCCCGCGACCTTCACCAGGTCGTAGATCCACCAAGTGGGACGCTACTCGAGTACTTTACTGCCCCTACGGCGTATGTGAGCTACGAGTATGTCGGTTTCTTTGGTTATTTATTTCAAAAAGAACTGTTATTTCACCATGACAGAACGGTTTGATTATTGATGAGGCGGCGTTTTTGCTTTGGTCTTAAAAACTGCACATCAACACAGGATTTTAATCTCTACGAATATATTAAAATTATTTTGGGAAATCCAATGGAAAGTAACGCCCAATTTACGCCTCTCTAGGACTTTTGTTCCCTACTGTTAACATCTAAACGGCTGGTTGTATTTTGAAGTGTGAAGTGCTGTTGGGTTAGTGTTGATCCTGTGAGTGTCGTGGGATACGTTGAAAGCGGTCGGGTTTCCGTTTTTTAATTAATATATAATCCTTACTAATATTATATATGTCGAAGGGGGCTGGAGTTAGGTTAGGTTATGGATGGCCTTGTGGTTCACGTCCTTAACTATTTCGGTATTGGGCGTCGAAATAACAATGCAGCTATATCACAGAGGTCCTTCTTCATTAATCTTGATCATTTGGTAATCGAAATTGTACAGGATGCCTTGGATAACAATGGATGCAAACGCGGTGATCCCAGCGATAGCGTGACACGTCCGTTTTCCTCACAGATCACCACTGCATGTGTTCTGCTCGACGCTCCGTCAAAAAGTGTCTGCTCCGAGACTGACGTCCAGCTAATATGGCTTCTCCACAGATCTAATAAATTCTCAACTCAGTGTCGATCACATCACAAATAGCCTTTCGTTAATACGTCATCTTTGCTACCACAAACGATCGTCTCACGCACGAGTACAAGCGATCGTCACGCCACCACCGGTTTCACCCAGGTACTAATACCTGACGTTTGATCCAAACAAAGTGTAACTATGTAAACTTATCTCGAGCTGGTATTGGTCGTGTTTTCAATGACACTCCGACACGGCCATCCTGCGAGTCACACGTCCTCGGGTGACTAACCTGAAAAAGAAAAGGGTAGCCAGTAGATTCCATTTCGTTCGGCCAATCCTGACCTTCATTAGGAAGGTCCACAGCTCAAGGAATAAAAGCAACGCTAATAATGTGAAGCTTTAATTCAAGACTACAATCATGGTAACAACACATTTTAACAGCCTCAAAAAACCAAAATAATTTCACTCTCGTAAACTAAATAAACCTCAGCATTAGCATCGTAACTCAAAAAATCTCATATCAGTTTAGGCCTCCAAGGTAAATCACAGCTGCAAGGCTTGAAACCTTACAATCATCTACAACTTTTAGGGACACATAGAACGCAACATAATCATCATCGCAAACACACAAGTGACGGAACACCAGAACTTAACATCACCACATCCAGGTGGCGGGAAACCACAAAGAATCATCATCGCTAACGCCAAGCGACGGAATACCACTCAGTCATCATCACCAGTCCAGGTGACGGAACACCATCACCACCAATCTAGGCAGTGGAACACCATCATCACCAATCTAGGCAATGGAACACCATCATCACCAATCTAGGCAATGGAACACCATCATCACCAATCTAGGTAATGGAACACCATCATCACCAATCTAGGCAATGGAACACCATCATCACCAATCTAGGCAATGGAACACCATCATCACCAATCTAGGCAATGGAACACCATCATCACCAATCTAGGCAATGGAACACCATCATCACCAATCTAGGCAATGGAACACCATCATCACCAATCTAGGCAATGGAACACCATCATCACCAATCTAGGCAATGGAACACCATCATCACCAATCTAGGCAATGGAACACCATCATCGCCAGTACAGGCGACGGAATACCATCATCGCCAGTACAGGCGACGGAATACCATCAACAGTTTTAGCCGGTAAACAGGACACTTTTTTTTTACAAAAACACGAATGTACCTGCTACACATTATGACAGAACGAGTCTGACAAAACAAGCAGCAGCCAATTCATGCAAACATATAGCGCCATTCAGCACTCTTCATTTACCACTGAAACATGTTGGAATACTTCAGTACTACACACAAAAATAAACGATAAAGAAAAAAATTACAACTGTACACAATTGATTGAGTTACGATCTGTCAATACAATTAACATTGAGAGGTAGACGCCTCTGCACCAGATTCATCGTCAACATCCGGAGGCAAATAACCTTCGGACATACTACGTAAACGGTCATGGGCATACTTGTAACTTCGTCTCAAATTCAAAGCTTGTAATTTGTATCTGTCACCTTCTAAGACCTCTACGATCCTGAACGGCCCTCGGTATTTGGGATCTAACTTGGTTTGGTTACGCTCCTTATTTTGTATCACCACAACAGTCACCCATCTTGGCAACTCTGGGCCACCTCCATCCGGTGCCCAAACAAACAACAGTCACCCTACCTGGCGACTCTTGGACCACCTCCCTCCGGCGGTGTCCAACCACATTATCGCATTTATCCAGCGATCTCGAACTTCACCTAATTTTGGTAATTGCCAACATCACCTCCCCGGTGATACGCATGCAAGCCAAACGCACGCCACACACAATTGTGGCCGCACAGCAACGAAGAAAATGAGCTCGGTGTTTTACGCCTACGTCTACGAATGGCTGAGACTATTGGCGTTCTGTTGCGAAACATTGTTTACGTCTAAGGTTCAAAATACAAACTAGTGAACGTTAAAATCACGGTCAAGTACAAAAGTCCTTACTCTGCACTAGTAGATGGTCGAGGTTCAGTCTCTCCATCATCAATTCTGTCCAAGTCAAATATACTGTCACTATCGGGCATTTAACGTAGTCTGTCCTCAATAACTGACGGTATTTGATATCTAAAGTGGTAGGTAACGCTTCTCCATTTGTAACAACACAAAGTTAGGTAACTTGTGAAACTAAGCTTTTGTCTAGAAATCAGCCAGTGGCGCTGCCTCAGAGCAATACACCACCCATCTCTTCCCAAGGGTTTCACAAGAAGTGACTAAGGGACTAAAAATTTGAGGACAAGCAACATCGTCCTTCACGCTCATACTGTACCGCCAAACAGCCCGCCAAGCGTAGCGTTTTTTTTTTACAATTGGTAAAACCGCTCCAACATGGGGGAGGCCCATGTCTATTATCACATCAGCAGCAAGCTGATTAACAACTCCTGTAATAGGATGCGTTACTCTCCGTATTATCACTAGTATGTTGTCGTGCTTCACTTAGATAAAATTACAGCCTGTGTGTGTAATCGACAAACGTGACATTTAGAGGTTAGGCTACTTTACTCGTACCTAGAAGCAACTCCAGGAGGCTGTACTTCGTAACTCGGTTAACCCAACAGTTTGGTTGCTGCCAAATGATCATCATGGAAGGACTTGTAACATTGAAATTTCATTACTATACTTGAAGGAAGTGAGCATATTTTAAAGGACACTTAACTAAGAGTACCAACGTTTAAACGTGCTAAGATTCACCTGACCGTTGCCACGCGCCTAAAGCGTTTATGAACGTAAGTTCAAATACAAGGGGGCATTACGTAGATCGAATGACACGTGGACGTATTTGAACAGAGGTTACAAAATCAGTCATTTCGATTTAATAGGTAAAGAATGCACCTGATGTAACCACTAGCTATGCCTGACGTGGTGAAATAGTGACCACCTATGAAGTCAATCGATGTTCCAAGCTATCAGAGGAAGCAATTTCCGTTCAGGCATGTTGTTATCATTTTTTTTCACGGTTATCAACACTTGCGTTCTATGCTATCCTTTTTCTTTACCAGCATGATAAGGCCGTCAAAAAGGGAAAGCTTCGGGGCTTACGACATTCGCAGCCTCCAGCCCATGAATCCTGTATCATCATCACATCAGCCGTAAGACGTCCATCACTGCACTCCGCATACTACCCTGTTATTATTCTCTTTTTTTTACAATTGGTAAACAAACTATTTTATTGGGGTCCCCGAAACTCATATACCTACATAGAGTCTATACGATAGCGGGGCATTAAGGATGCCCTCGACAAATTCATCACGAAAGCTATTAAAAATAGGCAACAACTTTGGCCTATGATCAATGAGGATATCAGTCGCAATACTACGAAAGCTAATAAGAGTTTACTCCATGTTAAGATGTCGGTCTCAATATTACAAAAGCTTAAAGGGGTTTCAATACTTTCAATTCTGGTTTAGGTTTGTATAACCGAAACTCTAGTTCACTAAATGAATCATCATATTTACAAGGAGTCCTCTTTTTAAATCTTCCGTTCGATCACGACGTTGTGTCACAAGTAAAAATCCGAAAGCATGTGAAAGAGTACTTTCCACAAGGCATCATTTTAGCTGCTAATGCAATCACTACTAGAAGGGTAAGGGACTAACTACTCTATTCGCATCCTTACCGACAGTCAAGCTGTTTTGTTATTGACAGACTCGTTTAAGAATACCGTCAATCCTAGATTTAAAATATCTGAATCGATCATAATATCATTCATACTCGTCTGGCATAACAAGATATGACCATTCTGAACAATGCCCGTCAATATTACCCTCACTCGATATTTGTTCTGTACAGTAAACTTAAGAGTTGCCTACAAAAGTCAATAGTGCGTTAGTATTGAACACACTCCCGAAAGTCTATACACGAAACTTTCTTTAACGAGAGAACAGTAGGCACCACTACAGATTAGGTAATAGTACTACGCACGTACTTCTACCACCATCGAAACAAAAGGGGTACGACTCACCGGATTTTCGTAGCTCCGCGTACATCACGCACTTCGCTGAAGCTGCACGCGCCGCTTGCGTGGATCTCCGCTGCTGCCAGTGCAGCTCATGCTGTCACCTCATTCCAACGATTGTTCCGTAAGGGAGATGTCGACAAACGAGCACCGTGAACGTGGATTAGCTTCAGGTATATTCTGGTTGAATTCTGGCAGTGTGATTGCAGCAAATGTAGTCGATGGTGCTTGCATAACCTCAATCAATCGCAGCATGTAGTTCTGTAGTACGAAGAATTGTTGCCAGTGGGTTTTTATTTCGCTGCTCCATTATCATTTTTCACATTTTCCCGTCGTTGTGCACTTGTTGCGAGCGCTGGGAACAATCCAACTTCTGATGTCGAAGGGGGCTGGAGTTAGGTTAGGTTATGGATGGCCTTGTGGTTCACGTCCTTAACTATTTCGGTATTGGGCGTCGAAATAACAATGCAGCTATATCACAGAGGTCCTTCTTCATTAATCTTGATCATTTGGTAATCGAAATTGTACAGGATGCCTTGGATAACAATGGATGCAAACGCGGTGATCCCAGCGATAGCGTGACACGTCCGTTTTCCTCACAGATCACCACTGCATGTGTTCTGCTCGACGCTCCGTCAAAAAGTGTCTGCTCCGAGACTGACGTCCAGCTAATATGGCTTCTCCACAGATCTAATAAATTCTCAACTCAGTGTCGATCACATCACAAACAGCCTTTCGTTAATACGTCATCTTTGCTACCACAAACGATCGTCTCACGCACGAGTACAAGCGATCGTCACGCCACCACCGGTTTCACCCAGGTACTAATACCTGACGTTTGATCCAAACAAAGTGTAACTATGTAAACTTATCTCGAGCTGGTATTGGTCGCGTTTTCAATGACACTCCGACATATATGTGAAAATGTGTTTGTTTGTTACCTTTTCACGCTTTAAAATCACGACAAATTTTGATATAATTTGGCATGCAGGTAGCCTTTGTCAGTAAAAATAGCAAAGTCCGATGTAGTTCCTGAGGGAACTGAAAAAATACTCTTTATTGGGTGAATTTATTTAACATCGCAGCGAAGCAATGGATTTTTGTGATTTTTTGCTTAGATATAGTTGAGGGGGTAGGAAATGACATAACTTACAAATAAGCATATACTCAAATACTCGTAGTTTCTGAGAGATCTGTGGAAAACTTATTTCTACGCTCGCGCATGTCGGCGTCGCGTCGCTACGAAGCAACGGATTGAAGTGATTTTTATATAGATTTGGAAAGTGACATAGACTGCTATTTTTTTTATTATTTTTTTTATTTACCAATTTCAAAACAAAATACAAAAAAAATATCATCTAGCACCATTAAACCTGAATGGTTTGTCTAGGTGCTCAATTAGAATAGCCCGATATATTCAAATCTGGAGAAAAGTCATGTCCACGCTCGTGAGCCGCTTGCGGCTTGCGCACCACTTACTCTCAAATACAGTCATAAAAACGATGTCCACGCGGTCGAAGCAGTGGGCAAAAGCTAGTATAATATAATCATCACATCACATTAGCCAAAATACTTCAACTGATGGACATAGGCCTTTCCCGTGCTGGAGGGTTTTGGCGTAATTACCACGCTTGGCAGGTGGGTTGGCGACCGCACGCGCAGTTCGCGGGGAGGACGCTGCTTCCCATCCTCTGGTTAGTCCCCTAGTCGTCTCTTAACCTGTCAGGTCATAACGGAACCTAATGACCCCACGGTAAATGCTAACCCGCTCGGGGCATAACGGAACCTATTGGCTCCGGAAGGGTGCACGCCATTTTGAGCCCTCACGGTGCATAAATACGTATCATAAAAGGGTCGGCGCGCGCAGGACGGCGATGCCTGAGGTAGTATTTGCTAATATAGTAGGGTGCTTGACAGGTTTAAGACACCTACGCTGGCCCTATTCTAATCTAAGAGGCATAAGTCTTATATATGGCATATCATCATCATCATATCAGTCGAAAGTCGTTCACTGCTGAACAAAAGCTTCACCCAAAGACTTCCACGATGACCAGGCTCGCGCTGCCCGCATCCAGCAGCTTCCCACGACTTTCACCAGGTCATCGGTTCATATTGGCATATCTAAAATATTATTTAGAGAAAAGCACACACGGTCATCTGGCGCCACACTAGGATACCCTTTGCTATTGGGACCAGATGCCTTTGTTCAACGCATTCGGCTCAACTTTTTTCCGCTTTCGCTCGTGACTCAGTCACTAGCGAGCTGGTTTGCAATGCGGCTCCTCGTACAAATGGACGTAAATTATGTCCGTTCATTAGGTAGGTACGAAAAAGTGGCCCGCTTTGACAAGCTAATGTAATTGCCAACTAACTGCCGCCCCGCCCTGCCCCGCGCTGCCCCACGCCAGCCAGTGGCCAGGGCGCCGGATAATATGTTGCAGGGTTGAACAATACATAATTTATGACGTGGAGTTTCAATAATAACATGGAAGTTTGGTTTAATTTACTAAAAAAAGTGAAATTTTGATTACTTTAAATATTATTATTCCATTTGCGGTGGAGACAGCGGGGAGCTGGAGTGAGGAGGCACGTTAATTTGTAAGAGAGATAGGGCGTCGCCTAGTTCAGAGAGGCTTTGACTCCCGCTCCGGATCGTTCCTGGTGCAGAGGCTGTCCATAGCCATGCAGCGCCGAAATGCAGCTAGTGTTAAGGGCACCTTTGCACCGGGTATGACAAGGGATGGGTTATTTTAGGTGTTTATTTTTATTTTTTGTAAGTTATTATAGGTGTGATTTTAGGTATTTTAGGAGTGATTTTAGATATTTTAGGTGTGATTTAAGGTGTTTTATTTTAAGTATTTTAGGCATTTTATTTTAGGTGTATTTTGTAAGTATTTGATTAAATAGTGTAAATCTATCACTATGAAAAAGTGAAATGGAATCTTAAAATAAATAACTAAATCTATATATATATAAAAGAAAGTCGTGTTTGTTACAACACTTATAACTCGAGAACGGCTGGACCAATTTTTATGATTTTTGTGTTTTTGCATTTGTCTTCGTCGGGAATAGGATAATAAGTATTAAAATTTGATATTCATCAATAAAAAAAAATTAACAGTTAGAAAATAATTGGTTTTAGGGCAGGGTAGGGTAGGGTAGTGTAGGGTAGTGTAGTGTAGGGTAGGGTAGGGTAGGGTAGTGTAGGGTAGTGTAGTGTAGGGTATGGTAGTGTAGTGTATGTAGGGTAGGGTAGTGTAGGGTAGGGTAGTGTGGGGTAGGGTAGTGTAGGGTAGAGTAGTGTAGTGTAGTGTAGTGTAGGGTAGTGTAGTGTAGTGTAGTGTAGGGTAGTGTATGTAGGGTAGGGTAGTGTAGGGTAGGGTAATGTGGGTTAGGGTAGTGTAGGGTAGAGTAGTGTAGTGTAGGGTAGTGTAGGGTAGTGTAGTGTAGTGTAGGGTAGGGTAGGGTAGGGTAGGGTAGTGTAGTGTAGGGTAGGGTAGGGTAGTGTAGTGTAGTGCAAGGTGGAACGAAGTTCGCCGGGACAGCTAGTTTAATATATAATAACCAAAGGTAACCCTAAAATTGATTTGAATTGTATCCACACATTGTGTAAATAAATAATCTGCTGAAGATGGTGTTTGAAACCGCTCGCTGACAACTTATAAATGCATTTTAATTTGTTTCATGTGGCGTAAGTGTACAATATATACCAATATGTGTAAAATAAACAACTTTCGATTAAGAAATTGATAAAAACAGGACTGCATAAAACATTAGCCCTCTTTTTTGGTAAATCGGGTAAATTGTATCTTGTGTCTCTCACGGGATAAAGAGGAATCTAACGACACCTCGTACTTTAAAATACATCATATCGTGGAATAAATAAATAAACGTGAGATGTTGTCAAGGGTTTACCTATTGTAAATAAAAAAAAAAAAAACGTACGTACATTATAGACCTGAATTTTTTGCAGACAGTCATGTAAAAATGGTCAAGTGCGTGTCGAACCACGTAAAAAGTAGGGTGTCGGAATTTTTTCGATAAATAAATGCATATCTAAAAAACAGTTATTTTTTTAAGTTGGTGTATTTTGCATGGAAACTCTTTAAACTTTTTACAAATTCCACTGCACATCGAAGTTGTTCGACTTTATCTCCAAAACTAAAAGAGCCTAATTGGCCGTCAAAAAGTTCATTGCAAATGGAATTATAGTGCCCTACTGTGTCAAATACCTTTGAGATTTTCTGAAATAGTGGTTTAGCTGGTAAGGGGTGGAGACATGGTAACGAAATACCAATAAAAAAAACCAGCGCTACAAGCTCTCCTGTATCTTATGCTGAGAAAAGTCTACTTTGACATCGCATTACACCGATTCCGTTAGTTTCATTGGTTTCTACGAGTATATGTTTTACTTGTTTTATATATTGTATAATAGGTGTGTGTAAAAAAAATAATCTATCAATTGTCTAAAAATTACCACATTAAAACTTTATCATCATATCAGCTCATATACGTCCCCACCGAGAGGTTCGAGCCTACCCTGAATCAGGGCGATTAGGCCTTAGTCGACCACGCGGGCCCAGTGCGGGTTGGTCGACTTCACACACAACCTTCGAGTTTCTTCGCAGGCCTGTGTGCAGGTTTCCTCACGATGTTTTCCTTCACCGTTAAAGCAATCGGTAATGATATGTACGTAAGTTTTTGAAAAACTTTTTGGTACATTGGCCGTCCAGATTTGAACCCGGTACCTCTGGTTAGATGGACCAAGTCGTTACCGGTTGAGCCACCGACGCTTTTAGTACCATAGACCACATAATTAGGCTGCGGCAGTTATACAAAATATCGAAGAGTACAATCAGCCACTATGATTAGCGTTTGTAGACTTTGAGAAAGCCTTTGATTCGGTCGACACTTGGGCTATGTCGCAGTCTCTCCAGCGGTGACAAATTGAATATCAATATATCAAGGTACAGAAGTTTTTGAATGAAAACGCCATGGTATTGGTTCGCCTCCAGCACAAAAATTCTGAACCTATCCGGCTGCACCGAGGAGGAGAGACAGGGAGACGTCATATCTCCGAAATTGTTCATCGCCGCCCTGGAAGATATTTTTATGCTTTTGGACTGGGGTGGACTCGCTATCAATATCAACGGCGAGCACATTACCCATCTTCGATTCGCTTACGATATCGTGGTCATGGCTGAGACCATGGAAGACTTAGGCATCATGTTTGATGGCCTCAGTAAAGCCTCTCAACAAGTAGATCTTATAATGAACATGGACAACACGAAAATTATGTCCGTGTCGCACCTACTTCTCCGAACGTTTGAGGCTCTACACTTGAAGTTGTTACCGATAATATGTACCTGGAACAAACAGGTAGGTCCAAATTCTAGAAAGAGATCTATCGTTGAATAGTCTTATAACCAAGGTCTTCTACCAGTGTGTGTTGCCAGTGATGTTGCCTCATAAGAAAGCCCAAGGTCACCCAAAGGGCAATGAAGCTTGTAATGCTCGCAGTTTCTCTGCGTGATCAATTCAGAAACGAGGAGATCCGTAGCAGAACCAAAGTAACAGACATAGCTCTCAGTATTACTAAACTTAAGTCAAAGTGGGCGGGGCACATAGCTTGTATAAGAGATGGCTGTTTGGGTAGTAAAGTTCTCGAGTGGCGAAACCGGAAAATGTAGCGTAGACAGGCCTCCCACTCGGTGGACCGATTACCTGGTGAAGGTCACTGGAAGCCGCTGGATGCAAGCAGCACAGAACCAGTCGACGTGGAAATCCTTGGGGGAGGCCATTGTCCAGCAGTGGATGTCCTACGGCTGATACTATAAAGTTAAACCAATTTAGATATGGTTTTCTGTAAAGGATTTATTATTCTATGGCGATGATTCTTATATAGTAGTTATAGCGTTAAGTCGCCAGGGGGTGCTTAGAAAAAATCGTTTAGAAAGGAATTTTGCCATTGATGTCCAAAACAGTTCATCTGATTTAGATACAGTTTTCTTTAAAAGGTTTGTGATGCATTTACGATATTATTATTATTATTAGGTATTACAGTGTTGAATTTATCTTAAAAGTTTAAAATAAATAACGACGGACATTCCTAATTCGGCTTCAGAACCCTAATAATATTTGAAGTTGATATTTAAAAAAAACGGGTATTTGCGAGCCGAACTCGTGTAAAAAGGGTTCCGTATCATTTTGCTTTCCTTAAGAACGTTAAGACTTAGGATTTTCAGTTAGGTGTCCTATGAACTACAAGTTATATAAGTTTAAGAATGTGTTTCTTAAAATCTTATAAACTATGCATTCTTTAATATATTTTATAATAAAAAATATATAAATTTGTTATCAAGCCACTTCATTCGATACGTCTCATGACGTACTTAAAAAAGTAACACGGCGGATTTCACACCTTAAAGTTATTTATTAATCGATCAATATCAAAAGCGCGTTTGTGAGCAGCCTAGCAATACTTACCTAGAATAGGGACGTCGAATGCTAGACATTTGATTTACTTTTTATCATGTGTCAAAATATTTTATATATTTTGTTCTAAATGTTAGAAATACCTAGGCGTGACGTCAAAGTTTTGCAGCGTCATTTTGTGATTTTGGTGAATTAAAAATCGAATACTTGATGGAAAACAAAACGAGTAAGGTTTTCCGAAGTTTAAGTAGGAGGGCAATTTAGTGATCAAGAGTTCATAATTTATTTCTGATGCTGTCTTCATTCCTGTTGCTTCTGCTCTTCTGATCTAGTTTACAGTGTCTTCGAACATCAGTTCCATCCGTCTCAACCCGGTTGTATTCGATAACCCTAACCCTAAAGCGAGTTAATTGCAAACGAAACTTGCCTCATACTCGTAGTTGTTTGACATTCAGCTGCATGCGGGTGCAACGACATCCATTGTAATTGCTTCGTGCATTCTTTGTTGCAAGACCACCATTTCGTTAAGCGGTGTCAAAGATTAAATATTTCTAGCCAGCATAGACTTTTTACCTACAAACCAAGGATCATCGTGCTTCAAAATTTCGTTTTATAAATAGATGGCGCCAAGTAGTTGCATGGCAGTTAAAACTAGATAGCGCTCTGAACTGTTCAGGTGACTGTGTACTTAAAACTAGATGGCGCTCTGAACTGTTCAGGTAATTGTTTAGTAAAAACTAGATGGCTCTCTGAACTGTTCATGTGACTGCTTATTCAGAACTAAATGGCGCTTTGAACTGTTCAGGTGACTGCTTAGTTAAAACTATATGGCGCTCTGATGACTGACTCGGTGGCTCAGTGGTTAGTGCTCTTGACTGCTGATCCGAGAGTTGTGGGTTCGATCCCCACCCAGGACAAACATTTGTGTGATGAGCAGATTTGTTTGCTCTGTGTCTGGGTGTTAAATATCTATATATGTATGTATTTAAACGTATATAAGTATGTATAATATCAGTCTCTGGTTCCCATAACACAAGGAATCCTACTTCGGGGCCAGATGACCATGTGTGATTTGTCCCAAAATATTTATATTTATTTATTTATTTATTTATTTTATTTACTGTTCAGGTGATTGTTTAGTTAAAACTAGATGTCGCTTTGAACTGTGCAGGTGACTGATTAGTTAAAACTAGATGGCGCTCTGAACTTTTCAGGTGACAGCTTACTTATAACTAGATGGCGCTCTAAACTGTTCTTGTGATTGTTTAGTTAAAACTAGATGGCGCTCCGAACTGTTCAGGTGACTGCTTAGTTAAAACTAGATGGCGCTCTGAACTTTTCAGGTGACAGCTTACTTAAAACTAGATGGCGCTCCGAACTGTTCAGGTGATTGTTTAGTTAAAACTAGATGGCGCTCTGAACTGTTCAGGTGATTGTTTATTTAAATCTAGATAACGGTCTGAACTGTTCCGGTGACTGCTTAGTTAAAACTAGATGGCGCTCTGAACTGGTCAGGTGACTTCTTAGTTAAAACTAGATGGCACTCTGAACTGTTCATGTGACTGCTTATTCAAAACTAAATGGCGCTTTGAACTGTTCAGGTGACTGCTTAGTTAAAACTATATGGCGCTCTGATGACTGACTCGGTGGCTCAGTGGTTAGTGCTCTTGACTGCTGATCCGAGAGTTGTGGGTTCGATCCCCACCCAGGACAAACATTTGTGTGATGAGCAGATTTGTTTGCTCTGTGTCTGGGTGTTAAATATCTATATATGTATGTATTTAAACGTATATAAGTATGTATAATATCAGTCTCTGGTTCCCATAACACAAGGAATCCTACTTCGGGGCCAGATGACCATGTGTGATTTGCCCCAAAATATTTATATTTATTTATTTATTTATTTATTTTATTTACTGTTCAGGTGATTGTTTATTTAAATCTAGATAACGGTCTGAACTGTTCCGGTGACTGCTTAGTTAAAACTAGATGGCGCTCTGAACTGGTCAGGTGACTTCTTAGTTAAAACTAGATGGCACTCTGAACTGTTCATGTGACTGCTTATTCAAAACTAAATGGCGCTTTGAACTGTTCAGGTGACTGCTTAGTTAAAACTATATGGCGCTCTGATGACTGACTCGGTGGCTCAGTGGTTAGTGCTCTTGACTGCTGATCCGAGAGTTGTGGGTTCGATCCCCACCCAGGGCAAACATTTGTGTGATAAGCAGATTTGTTTGCTCTGTGTCTGGGTGTTAAATATCTATATATGTATGTATTTAAACGTATATAAGTATGTATATCAGTCTCTCGTTCCTATAACACAAGGAATCCTACTTTGGGGCCAGATGACCATGTGTGATTTGTCCCAAAATATTTATATTTATTTATTTATTTATTTTATTCACTGTTCAGGTGATTGTTTAGTTAAAACTAGATGTCGCTTTGAACTGTGCAGGTGACTGATTAGTTAAAACTAGATGGCGCTCTGAACTTTTCAGGTGACAGCTTACTTATAACTAGATGGCGCTCTAAACTGTTCTTGTGATTGTTTAGTTAAAACTAGATGGCGCTCCGAACTGTTCAGGTGACTGCTTAGTTAAAACTAGATGGCGCTCTGAACTTTTCAGGTGACAGCTTACTTAAAAATAGATGGCGCTCCGAACTGTTCAGGTGATTGTTTAGTTAAAACTAGATGGCGCTCTGAACTGTTTAGGTGATTGTTTATTTAAATCTAGATAACGGTCTGAACTGTTCCGGTGACTGCTTAGTTAAAACTAGATGGCGCTCCGAACTGTTCAGGTGACTGCTTAGTTAAAACTAGATGGCGCTCTGAACTTTTCAGGTGACAGCTTACTTAAAAATAGATGGCGCTCCGAACTGTTCAGGTGATTGTTTAGTTAAAACTAGATGGCGCTCTGAACTGTTCAGGTGATTGTTTATTTAAATCTAGATAACGGTCTGAACTGTTCCGGTGACTGCTTAGTTAAAACTAGATGGCGCTCTGAACTGGTCAGGTGACTTCTTAGTTAAAACTAGATGGCACTCTACTCTGAACTGTTCAAGTTATTGCTTGGTTAAAACTGGATGGCGCTCTGAACTGTTCAGGTAATTATTTAGTCAAAACTAGATGGCGCTCTGAACTGTTCAGGTTATTGCTTAGTTAAAACTAGATGGTGCTCTGAACTGTTCAGGTGATTGTTTAGTTAAAATTAGATGGCGCTCTGAACTGTTCAGGTGATTGTTTAGTTAAAATTAGATGGCGCTCTGAACTGTTCAGGTGACTGTTTAGTTAAAACTAGATGGATCTCTGAACTCTTCAGGTGATTGTTTAGTTAAAATTAGATGGCGCTCTGAACTGTTCAGGTGATTGTTTAGTTAAAACTAGATGGCGCTCTGAACTGTTCAGGTGATTGTTTAGTTAAAATTAGATGGCGCTCTGAACTGTTCAGGTGATTGTTTAGTTAAAACTAGATGGCGCTCTGAACTGTTCAGGTTATTGCTTAGTTAAAACTAGATGGTGCTCTGAACTGTTCAGGTGATTGTTTAGTTAAAATTAGATGGCGCTCTGAACTGTTCAGGTGATTGTTTAGTTAAAATTAGATGGCGCTCTGAACTGTTCAGGTGACTGTTTAGTTAAAACTAGATGGATCTCTGAACTCTTCAGGTGATTGTTTAGTTAAAATTAGATGGCGCTCTGAACTGTTCAGGTGATTGTTTAGTTAAAACTAGATGGCGCTCTGAACTGTTCAGGTGATTGTTTAGTTAAAATTAGATGGCGCTCTGAACTCTTCAGGTGATTGTTTAGTTAAAACTAGATGGCGCTCTGAACTGTTCAGGTGATTGTTTAGTTAAAATTAGATGGCGCTCTGAACTGTTCAGGTGATTGTTTAGTTAAAATTAGATGGCGCTCTGAACTGTTCAGGTGACTGTTTAGTTAAAACTAGATGGATCTCTGAACTCTTCAGGTGATTGCTTAGTTAAAACTAAATATACAGGATCTAAAGCTATAAGACACATTTTCACTTTTTCTCTTTTTTTAAGGATTAAAAGTAATAAAGTATTAAGAACTAGTTAAGGTATAACTATTCTAATATATTGCCAAACTGTTTGGTAGATAAAATGTTAGCTTTATCAAAATAATCTACAATAAAAATAACTTTTACTTGTTTATTGGCAAAGAATAAAATGTGTATCAGATATGATGAAAATTTTTGATATAATTTAGGTTTGTTTGAGAGGTACCTTATTAAGATTTTTCCTGGAATAATTTACTACTTATTGTAGTAGGCCCTATCAAGTCCTAGTTCTCTACAGAGTTTCATTTTAATCGTTATAGCCATTTTTCAAAAAGTAACAAATAATTTGAATTTTTTTAGGAGGTTATATTTGTAGTACAGTAATACACATATAAAAATCGTTAGAGCGTTTCTTTTTAAAAAAAAGTGAAATTTTGTAGTGGCAAAACATAAAAAACCAAAAGAACGGCAAAATAAACCGTCTGGAGGTATAAAAACACATTGCCGTTACACAAATTTCACCAAAAACCATGCATTTGGGCACCAGAGCACCACACGCACATACACACGCACATACACACGCACATACACACGCACATACACACGCGCATGCACGTACGCACATACACACGCACATACACCAGTAACCTGATACTATCCGTACATCTGAGTCCCTGTTCATCTTTAAAAAAAAGACTTAGGGATCACTACTGTAAGCTGTGTAATTACTGAATATATGTATTTTTTTATTTCTGTGGTTATTATTTATTATAATATGTATGTTACATGTAAGTATTATGTATATAAAACTTTTATTTATTTCTTAAATACTATTGAATTACTGTTTTATGTTTATTTTTATTTATATTATACTTATTTGTTTTGATTTGTATTTTATATATTTATATATTTATTATTTAGTATTTTTTTTTATCTGCAGCCACCCGCACTTAGCCTTTTACCTACCAACTCCTACCGGTTACCTTAAGGTTGCCTGGAAGAAATCGCTAAAAGCGATAAGTCCGCCTTTGCACTGTACATTTTTAAATTAAGTTTGTGTAAAGTTTTTTTGGTATGCAATAAAGAGTATTTATTATTATTATACACGCACACACACACACACACACACGCGCGCATGCACGTACGCACGGCGGGTATAAATGATAATGAAGGCTTCGCGAAAAAATATGCACAGTGTGGCTGTTTAATATATTATTTTTAATTTTTCAAACTATTAAAATCTCTTCTTTGTTTTTTGTTTGCCTTCACAATACCTTCTTCACTCTTTTGTCGCTCGAAAGTAATAATTTTAAACAAAAAAAACGCAGTAGTCGCCACTGTGATTTTCGAAGGTTCCCGTCAATTTCTCTGGGATGTCATCAACAGATCCTGGTTTCCTTATCATGGTACCACCCTAGGGATATCTCCTTTCCATCAAAAAAAGAATAATCCAAAATCGGTTCATAAACGACAAAGATATCCGCGAACACACATAAAAATAAAAAATATATATACGGTCGAATTGAGAAACCTTCTCCTTTTTTTGAAGTCGGTTAAAAATGATATAAAATGCACATTATTGTAATAATCTTTGTCTACGTTACATGTTACCTTTTCCCGTGTGAGCTCCGTGTCCGTGTCTGCGTCCGCGCTGCAATTACCGCGCTCCTGTAGCCCGGCGTGGCTGTGGCTCGTTGAGTAGAACGTTACGTTAGAACGAACTCAGAGGATGAACAAAAAGGAGCTCGTAGAACGCACCTAGCGATTAGAGCAGCTAGTTGTCGGAACCAAAATGCCCTCTGCCATTTTATCTGCGTCTCTTAAATGCAGTATACTTTACAATATATTTATGCTAGACTGCTAGACTATCTAGTCTACAGGTCCTTTGGGAAGGTTTTTCAGATTTATGAATAGGAAAATGTGTATTTCTTTATATCTAAAAAAACAACTCAGATTATAAGTAACACACACACACAAATACACACACGCTCGCGTGCACGCAACACATTCACACACATTTTCCTATTCATAAAATCTGAAAATCTTACCCAAAGAACCTGTACAATCATCAGAACATTAAAAATTTTTGAGATCTCGTGCTCAATTATCACGGTTCTACCGGCAACAGATCTCTTTCGTTATATCCGTTGCATTTCAAATCGGTTTGATAGAACGGCGCCGGCGCCAGACGGACGGACTCACATCACTTTTTTTTTATAAGTATATAAATTAATGTTTCGATATTTGGGCCCATGCGATGGAGCCATGACTATCATTTTGATTCATAAGTATGACGTTTTCATATGACGTTTTAAAAGTTTTACCACAATTCATAGAAGGCCAAAATAAGGAGGTCGTGGATTCGATTCCCGGCGGATCCTAAAATATGATATATTTTCTTTTAGCACATATGTGTTCGGGCTTGCAGATTAGATAGCCAGCTCCACATTACGTTAAAAAATCTTGGTAAGCCCGCTTCCATCTTTGGCATCATCGTCACTTATCAATAAGGTGAGATAATGCCGAGGACTCACCAATTATGAATTTAAAAATATGTAGCAGCAACAATGAATTTGGTTAGTTGAAACACACCACAACGTCGACGTTGCATAGTCATTAAAATCGTACATGTTTAAAAACATGAATATAGTTGAAAACGAAACGAATATTCCAATCTCAGCACTCAGGCAAAAGTTGCACCTTAGTTACTTTTTATCTAGGTGAGAAAACAATCGAATTCGGTTAGTGAATACCATGTAATGTCAAATTCGGTTAGTGAATACCATGTAATGTCGAATTCGGTTAGTGAATACCATGTAATGTCGAATTAAGTAGTATACAGCTAACTTACGTGCCACCGCGCCAAATCGCAAAATGTTTAAAATATATTTTAACAATGCCTTTAATGCGTTATTCTTTGCGCAACTGTTAATAAAAACCCAGAATATACTTTTGATGCGCTTTAGAGATCTTTAAACAATTGTAATTGTAATAGTTCCTTTCCCTCTAATATGGTTGATGGGAGCGATGGCTGACTCTCGCGTTACACTCGTGACCGGGTGCTGCCCGTGTGAACTGGCCTACTCTCTTGTTAAAGGCAATAATGTCATTTAATGATTTTAATGTATAAGTTTTCTAATGATAAAATTTGGTTTATATTAAGGATTGAATTTTGACGTTATTAACTAATTATTGTTTATTTCTTGATTCTTCACAAATGACATTGTTATTATTATTTTATGACTATCAGAAAGAGTATAATTTGCACCTATTTTGAAACAGATATATTTAATTGAATTGAATTGTAGTATTATTATAATAGATTCAATCGACTAAATAGGGTGGACACTATATGTATATATATTCCGCCTAGCTTACATGACATGCAAAGTAAAAATTAATTCAAAGCTGAATTTTGACATAACTTGCGGAATTTAGTGAATGGCCCTAATGGTACCCCGAGTGTGATTTTAAGGCAAAAACATTTTTGTGTTGTTCGTGTTGTTTCTTTTGTTTGAAATTAATAGGTATCATTGTGGTATGTAATCGTTAATGTTTTTAAAGTACCTACAATATCCAGTGGTGTGGTGGTACGGAACCACCTCGCATTAGACCGGTTTTTCTAAAAAAACTGTCCCTTTAACAAAGGCTTTCCGGTCAATTGATTATGTATCAAGCGTATACGCGGTTGATTGTACGCAATGACGCATACACGACCGACCAATTGCGTGCTCGGTCACGTGATGACGAGCCAATGGCACGGCTCGGTGGCGTGATGGATGGCCAATCGCGGCCGCTGTCCGCGCGTAAGTGAATGATAGCGGCGACGTCAATACAGTGATAGCTATGAGCTATGAGTGACGGCGGCGCAGTGACAACGAGAGATTGAATGTGCTCGGCGGGGATTTGGATTTCATTGCTGGACGATTTTTCGATAGACATCCGTTTTATACGCTTCTAAAAAATATGCGTTACATTTTCAAGATTTCAGGGGCTAATATTTTCTTAGTAAAATAACTCTGACTTTTGTTTAACATAAATGAAAAAAATAATAAAAAGTGTTTTTTTTACCAAAAAGTTTACATTGTGCAAAATGAAATACAGATTTGTATTTCTTGCTTTATTTTGTAAACTCTGTTAATTCCTAAAGTTATTACAACGAAAGCCTAAACTAGGTAAAACCCTGTGTTATAGGCATTATTCCTCTTCTAGCTGGCACCCATACAGCTAGAAGAGGAATAATGCTGTTAAAGTTTAATTATGTTTAAAGTAGAATAATAGAAATCCTAAACTATATTTTTTTATACCCACAATTGATAAGCCCTTGTCATCATCCCACCTGATGGTAAGTGACGATGATGCCAAAGATGGAGGCGAGCTTACAAAGATTCCCCAACGCAATGGGGATCTGGCTATCTTACCTTCAAGCTGGAACACATAAACGCTCTGAACACTGATGTTTGGCGGCAAAACTTAGAAATGAAGATTGTAGCTAGCCAGGCGGGCTATGAGAATGCCCTACCACCAACCAAACCGAATCTTACAAAGTTGACCCTGCCGGGAATCGAACTCGCGACATCCTGGTGTGAAGCGAATGGACGGAGGCGGTTAATAATAATGCAATCATGCAGGGCGTGTGTAAGTTAGTTTTTCTCTTACAATTAAAATCTGTATCTCCATGACTAAACAGCCAAAAGCTTCTGAAACTCCATCAATTTGCATGAGAGCAGCACACAGAGAATCCTCAAGTCGAGCGGACCCGTGTCGGCAGTTAGTTCGCAACTCTCAGTTCGCGAGGAGCTGGTACCAGCAACATGATATTCCATTTGGACTGACAAAAAGAAGTATATTTCGTGACAACTTTATGATTGTGACATAATTTTGGCAGATTTTGCTTCTTCTATCATACTAGTTATTTTGAAAATAATTGTGTTAATCCTTTAACGTATACAGCCTACTTACATTATAAACGCGAAAGTTTGTATGTATGGATGTTTGGTACTCTCACACTATAACTATTGAATTTATCTGGCTAAAATTTGGTAGGTAGACAAATTAGGACCTGGATTAACATATAGGATCCTTTTTCCGAGTCCGCAAGCATCTTATGGCTCACGCACTGCGCACCTACGGAGAGAGTCATAGAAACTATGTTCACGCGAGCGAAGCCGCTGGCAAAAGCTAGTCTAAAATAATTATGATTAAAATCTATGTGCTGTTTTCAGTTCACAACTTTCATAAAGATTCATGTAATCCTTCAATTGAACCTACAACTATAAAAGAAAAAAATAAAGGCTATGATTTCAGGCGGGAAACGTTTGTTTTCATACTGTTCGGTAGTCGGGTTTTAGTTTTTGAACCCTTAAAATTGCACAACTGAGCTATAACTAAACCATCGTCGCGGTCCATTCGATTACAAGACAACTTTAAGTCCGGTAATTAAATAACTAAATTTAACATTGAGCTGCGACAAAGACGCGGGGTGTACTTGCAAGCTCTATACTCTAGTAGCTAACTACTAAAAAATCAGTTAAGTGCGAATTGGGCTCACGAACTAAGGGTTCCGACCAAAACACCTTTGTTTACGAAACCCTACAAACAACAACGAATACAATAGGTAATCAAAATAAAGGAAAAACTAAACTTTCTAGTTGAAAAAATGTTCTCACATACATCGATATACATCACGGTCTATTATCCAACTGCAAATATATGTTTGTAATAGCAGGATAATTGTGATATAACTACAAATTTATAGTTTTCGGATTTTGTTCTTTAGTTGGAAACTTCATGATTCTAGGTCATCGGGAAGTACCTTTTAGTATTCTTATTTAATTGCGAGTATCAATATAAATATGTGACTTTGACTCACAAGTTGAATTTTTTTACAGCTCTCAGGGACACTAGACCTTAGTTTTTGTTATTAATTTAATTTTGATACCTTCTGGCATTCCTGGGCAAAGGGGTCTTGACAGGCAGACAGACAGACAGATGGACAATGAGTGATCTTAAAAGGGTTCCTTTTTTTCTTTGGTACGGAACTCTAAAACAACCACCCGAGTGCCAGTTATTAGGGTTCCGTACCAAGACATCTTCATATTATATCAATTATATATAAAAAAGCGTCGGTGGCTCAATCGGTAATGACTCAGTCCTCCTAACTAGAAGTCCCGGGTTCAAATCCGGACGTCCAATATAGTAATGAGTTTTTAGAATTTTATTCACTTATACATACCGCTTGCTTTAACGGTGAAGGAAAACATCGTGAGGAAACCTGAACATCTGATTCCAGATGTGTCCGAAGGTCGCGCTGCACATTTTCGTAGGTATACATCTAAATGCCCTAAATGTGACCGCGGTTGATGCTAAGTGCAACACCAGGTAACCTACATCTATCCCTTGGATAACACGGTTAATTTTGCCACACGATAAGAGAAATAGAATTATATAGAAGTCTATCTTACTAGACGTCACTAGTTTTTTCTAATTATTCGCTTTTTTGCTGTTATAGCGGCAACCAAAATACACGCTCTGTAAAAATTTCAACTGTGTTCTTATTATGGTTCATGAAATACAGCCCGCTGACGGACAAAGCAAGGAGGCTCAGCAATGGGGTCCCGTCGGTCACCCTTTGTGTGTGCGGTGGCGCATCGGGAGCCGGGCCGTTCCTTTCCCTTTATATGGTTGATGGGAGCGATGGCTGACTCTCGCGTTATACTCGTGACCGGGTGCGGTCCGTGTGAACTGGCCTACTCTTGTCAAAGATATCAACGATTTTTATGTATAACTTTTCGTGTCATACGGTCTTTATGTTAATGACATAATCTGGTTTATTTCAAGTATTGAATTTTGACATTATTAACTAATGATTGTTTATTTCTTGATTTTTCACAAACGCCATTTTTATTATTATTTTATGACTATCAGAAAGAGTTTAATTTGCACGTATTTTGAATAAATACTTTAAATCGTGAATCCTAAAAAAACGTTGTATAACGCTGCCAAACACAGCTGTGGAAAACGTTATGTTGAATACCATGTTGCTTGTACCCTGGCGAGCAGCGCGGCGGGCGCCCCGGGCGCCCCGGGCCCGGCTCGAGCCAGCTTTATGAATACGTTATTCGGCGCCCCGTGTGCTCAGACGCTGCCGCCGGTGCCGCCGGTGCCGCCCTTCGCCGAGAGTGGTTAAGAATAACATTACAGCCGTTAGGTATTTAGTTGAAGTAAACGTACGTTTTTGTCCAAGTCTACGTTTTCTATTCTGTGCTATTTCAAACAACACTGTGATTTAAAAGTTAATGAACTAATTAAAATCATGTCAACTTTTGTATGTCAAGTCTTTCGTTTAGTATAGCAAGGATTTCCAAATAAGTGGTTTAAATAGTTGAAGATTTATGCAGCAGCAGCAGCAGCTCAGCTCATATACGTCCCCACCGAGGGGCTCGAGCCTACCCTGAATTAGGGCGATTTATGATTTAAATTTAAACAATAATTACCTCGTAGCTAAAAAAATCCACCACGTAGCCCTGTCGCGGGAAGCAGCTGGATGAGGGCAGCGCAGGACCGGTCGTTGTGGAAATCATTGGGAGAGGCCTCTATAGAGTTCTTTCGGCTAAAATTATGATGAAAAAAACAGTGTGCGTGTCATCTCCGACGCGCGACATAAGTGTTATCATGAAACTATTTTTATTTTCGGCGACCGGTCTCCGGCCTCGCTTATTTACTAAGCGGAGCTCGGCCTTCGACCTCGTACCAAACGCTCTTCGGCCTTGCAGGGAGCACTCCGCGTTCCGCCCTACGCGGAGCTTGACCTCTGCCTCGCACTAGGTGGCATAACCATGTTTCCTTAGCCTTCGTGACTGCATAAGATTAATGACACTAAAAGTAACGGTAATGCATTACCAATCAAGATTTCACCCCTCATATATTTCTTATTTATATAGGGCTTTATATAAATATCAATCCTGGAGAAGTAAACTCCAAAAAAAATTTGAGTACCTCCCCTACACCATACACGTAAAAGTGGGGGTAAACTTTTTATTTCTCGTCTATGCCATGGTGTGGGGGGGGGGGGCTACTGGGTAGCTCGTTCTGAACATTGCGAGTATGTGCAAATTCAGGGTTCCTTTTAACGAAATATTAAACTTTGAAGTGTATTTTCTGTTAGAGCTAAGTGTATCGGGCAGCTAGACCTCTATTTCGAGACAGTTGTAAATAGCAGTAGTAACGCTATCACGGCTAGTACGGTAAGTAAGAGATACTAAATATTGTACTTGGTACCATAATACTACTTTTTTTCAATTTTTTTTTATTCACAATTGGTAAACCCTTGACCACATTTCACCTGGTGGTAAGTGACGATGTTGCCAAAGATGGGAGCGGGCTTACCAAGATTTCCCAACGCAATGGGGAACTGGCTATCTTATCTTCATGCCGGAACACACCAATGATATCAACATTGATATTTGGCGGCACGACTTAGATAAGATGGTGGTAGCTAGCCAGGCGGGCTTAGAAAATGCCCTACCACGAACCAAACCGAGTCTTACAATTGACCCCGCCGGGAATCGAACCCGCGACCTCCTGTGTAAAGCCAGTGAACTTTGCCTCTGAGCTACGGAGGCGGTTAAAGTTACTTAATATTATGTACTGGTACTTGCGTTTTACTATCGCACATATAAATATAAAAGTTTTGGGACGTAAAGTTGCCGTAAAGTAATTTAAACATACTATAAAGTTACCAAGAAAATCCATGTATCATTGTTTTATGGGGACTACGAATAACTGGAGGCAATAACAATAATAACTTGGTGGGAAGGCAATCTGGTAATCCTATAGTGAAAAGTGTTTGTATTGTTTATTAAAGTTTCGGCATGCTTGTCGCCTCGTGTCCTGCATTCCGTAAGGTCGTCGCGATTGCAAACGAAAATTTGGAAATCCATTATTACTTGCTAATTAGGGTTCCGCACCTCAAAAGGTAAAAATGAAACCCTTATAAGATCACTCGTATGTCTGTCTGTCACAGACAATTTTCTTGGAAACTATAAGACCGATTGAGTTGAAATTTGGTAGGCATATGTAAGTCAGTGACCCAAAGATAAACGTGTCACGAAAATAAATGGAGGCCACTTTTAGGAGGTAAATTAGAAAAAAAAATCCAACATATATTTGGTGACATATCATATAAAAAACTTGTTGTGATTATCTTAAATACATTTTATTTATAATTTTAAAATAAATAGTTTCGAAGTATTTATAAAAAATAGACGAAAATTGACTGTCCCCCCCCCCCCCCCCCTCCGAGGCCTAAAATCATGAAAAAATTACAGTAATGAATGAATTTTAAATATATAGGAGCAACTTTTGGGGCAAAAATGAGTTTTTTTTTTTATATGTTGTATGAACTATCAATTAAAAAGGCTTGTTGTGATAATATCAAATATATTTATAACTTAATGATAAATATTTTAAAGTTATTTAATATACGGGGCGAAATACTTCCCCTTATCTCCTAACAGACCTAAAATCTTGGAAAAATAACAGAATATGAGGTTGAATGCATAGATTAAGGAAAATGTGGTTCTTCCGTTCCCACAGGAAAAATGAAATGTCTAAATTCCGGAATAAGTAGACCCCTATTTACCTAGAGCAAAGTATGTAACGAGAGGTCTTATTCTGTTGGTAGTAAAAGTTTTGGCGCGGAACCCTGTTTATGTGACCCCAAGTTGCACTCGGCCGATTCATATACTTTTGAAGGTGTTTGTTACAGAATATACGAAATTATAATTTTTTCAAGTTCCCAAAAAAAATATTATTTTTAAATGCAGATCTGTAACTAATCTACTTTTGTGACAAACTTCATGTAATTTGAGTAAAAAAAATATAATTTATCATGTTATTGTACGAGAGTGTGTCTTGTATATGTCGGATATAGTTCCCGAGGGATCTGAAACAAAATTCTGCCTACGCTCGCGAGCCGCCTGCGAAAGACAGTCATAAAAAAGATGCTCACGCGAGCGAAGTCGCGGTCAAAAGCTAGTTATCAATAAATATTACAATGTATTAATAGAAAAAATACCTTTATGTGTACCAGTAAGCTATCTCCTACAAGTAACTCATTACTTGGGGTGAATTTTTTTCCTTGACGTACCCTTTTGTGTGGGGTAAAGTTAAATAGGTATTTTAAAACTACTGAGAGTTCACCTAAGCCATTTTTCGATTCAGGAATTGGTTTGCGAATTATTAAGCTTTAAAGTGCTCTTTGTTGTTAAAGTCAAGTGTCCCCTGCCCCCCACCCCCCCCCCACCCCCCACCCCTTGCCAGCTAAACCGCTTACTCAGGAGATCTGAAAAAACTGTAGATAGTAGGACATTAATGTACTAAGTAAATACTAGGACTTAGTAGGCTTTCTTAGTATAGGGGTAATAGTCGACCCACTTAAGATTTGTAGTTGGATTTATAAAAACTTAAAAGATTTTCTATAAAAAATGTTCTATTACCAACTGCAAATATAATTTTGATTTTTAAAACATACATTTATTTTTTGAAGAAACTACGGAACCCTACTCTGCGCGAGTCCGACTCGCACTCGCACTTGGCCGGTTTTATGTCTTTTTCTGAGAGAGGATGGTCCGTGAACCTAAGCGGTTATGTATATTTTGTAATTAAGTTTTTATGACTTTTTCTGAGAGAGGATGGTCCGTGAACCTAAGCGGTTATGTATATTTTGTAATTAAGTTTTTATGACTTTTTCTGAGAGAGGATGGTCCGTGAACCTAAGCGGTTATGTATATTTTGTAATTAAGTTTTTATGACTTTTTCTGAGAGAGGATGGTCCGTGAACCTAAGCGGTTATGTATATTTTGTAATTAAGATTTTATGACTTTTTCTGAGAGAGGTTGGTCCGTGAACCTAAGCGGTTATGTATATTTTGTAATTAAGTTTTTATGACTTTTTCTGAGAGAGGATGGTCCGTGAACCTAAGCGGTTATGTATATTTTGTAATTAAGTTTTTATGACTTTTTCTGAGAGAGGATGGTCCGTGAACCTAAGCGGTTATGTATATTTTGTAATTAAGATTTTATGACTTTTTCTGAGAGAGGATGGTCCGTGAACCTAAGCGGTTATGTATATTTTGTAATTAAGTTTTTATGACTTTTTCTGAGAGAGGATGGTCCGTGAACCTAAGCGGTTATGTATATTTTGTAATTAAGATTTTATGACTTTTTCTGAGAGAGGATGGTCCGTGAACCTAAGCGGTTATGTATATTTTGTAATTAAGTTTTTATGACTTTTTCTGAGAGAGGATGGTCCGTGAACCTAAGCGGTTATGTATATTTTGTAATTAAGATTTTATGACTTTTTCTGAGAGAGGATGGTCCGTGAACCTAAGCGGTTATGTATATTTTGTAATTAAGTTTTTATGACTTTTTCTGAGAGAGGATGGTCCGTGAACCTAAGCGGTTATGTATATTTTGTAATTAAGTTTTTATGACTTTTTCTGAGAGAGGATGGTCCGTGAACCTAAGCGGTTATGTATATTTTGTAATTAAGTTTTTATGACTTTTTCTGAGAGAGGATGGTCCGTGAACCTAAGCGGTTATGTATATTTTGTAATTAAGTTTTTATGACTTTTTCTGAGAGAGGATGGTCCGTGAACCTAAGCGGTTATGTATATTTTGTAATTAAGTTTTTATGACTTTTTCTGAGAGAGGATGGTCCGTGAACCTAAGCGGTTATGTATATTTTGTAATTAAGATTTTATGACTTTTTCTGAGAGAGGATGGTCCGTGAACCTAAGCGGTTATGTATATTTTGTAATTAAGTTTTTATGACTTTTTCTGAGAGAGGATGGTCCGTGAACCTAAGCGGTTATGTATATTTTGTAATTAAGATTTTATGACTTTTTCTGAGAGAGGATGGTCCGTGAACCTAAGCGGTTATGTATATTTTGTAATTAAGTTTTTATGACTTTTTCTGAGAGAGGATGGTCCGTGAACCTAAGCGGTTATGTATATTTTGTAATTAAGATTTTATGACTTTTTCTGAGAGAGGATGGTCCGTGAACCTAAGCGGTTATGTATATTTTGTAATTAAGTTTTTATGACTTTTTCTGAGAGAGGATGGTCCGTGAACCTAAGCGGTTATGTATATTTTGTAATTAAGATTTTATGACTTTTTCTGAGAGAGGATGGTCCGTGAACCTAAGCGGTTATGTATATTTTGTAATTAAGTTTTTATGACTTTTTCTGAGAGAGGATGGTCCGTGAACCTAAGCGGTTATGTATATTTTGTAATTAAGATTTTATGACTTTTTCTGAGAGAGGATGGTCCGTGAACCTAAGCGGTTATGTATATTTTGTAATTAAGATTTTATGACTTTTTCTGAGAGAGGTTGGTCCGTGAACCTAAGCGGTTATGTATATTTTGTAATTAAGTTTTTATGACTTTTTCTGAGAGAGGTTGGTCCGTGAACCTAAGCGGTTATGTATATTTTGTAATTAAGTTTTTATGACTTTTTCTGAGAGAGGTTGGTCCGTGAACCTAAGCGGTTATGTATATTTTGTAATTAAGTTTTTATGACTTTTTCTGAGAGAGGATGGTCCGTGAACCTAAGCGGTTATGTATATTTTGCAATCAAGTTTTTTACTCGTCAAGTGTAAGACAATCGATTTTTATCCAATTCTCAATTTCGATTGTACTTGCCATCACAATACCGACAATACCCTGTTTACCTATTTGTCACTCTGTCGCTCACTCGTCAGTCACTCGAAAGTAAAACGGTTTCCAAAAGTTTACGATTGCGATGTGGACCTTATGAAACCTCTTGTTGTTCAAAGCTTGTTCTGAGTACATACATATACACATTTATCCATTCCACAAAAATAAATTGCGACAGAAAAATTTCAAATTATGTTATAGTTACTTAGCTAGTTGGTTTTACTAGTGTTCACTTCTAAAATTGTGAAAATGTGATGACTTTATCTGTTTACTTATTTGAGTAGATGGTCGGGCATTCCTTTGCGCTGATTGATGTTATGGAGTACTTGCCCAATCGGTTCATCAGCGGGGCTATTGTATCTTCATTGGTGATTACATTCGTGACCTCTCCTCTGCAGTGTAGATCGGACAAGAAACCGCATAGTTGCAGATTTGTTTACCAAAACACAGAAAAAAATGAATGTCAAGCTTTAAATTTTTGCTATACCTGCTTCTGCGCAGTCGTAGCAAGTCGTAGTAGGTATCCGTTATGCTACGACTTAGACGTAGTAGAACGCTCTAGATACTTGAAGACTTTATTTTATATAGGTAGTTAAATATTCAGAAGGAAAGTAGCAATCGGTCCAGTAACTAAAAAAATCTAAATGGCCACCACTTTTTCTTAATTCTGGCAACGGATACATTATAAAAGACTTCAGGGACCCTCAGATATCGATCTTGGAATCATTCGTTCCAGTAACTAAAAAGTTCAAAATGGCGGCCACTCTTTTCAATTCTGACAACGGATTCATGATAAGGGACCTCAGGGACCCCCAGATATCGATTTTGGAAGCATTCCGTCCAGTAACTAAAAAAATTAAAATGGCGGCCACTCTTTTCAATTCTGACAACGGATTCATGATAAGGGACCTCTGGGACCCCCAGATATCGATTTTGGAAGCATTCCGTCCAGTAACTAAAAAGTTTAAAATGGCGGCCACTCTTTTCAATTCTGACAACGGATTCATGATAAGGGATCTCAGGGACCCCCAGATATCGATTTTGGAAGCATTCCGTCCAGTAACTAAAAAGTTTAAAATGGCGGCCACTCTTTTCAATTCTGACAACGGATTCATGATAAGGGACCTCAGGGACCCCCAGATATCGATTTTGGAAGCATTCCGTCCAGTAACTAAAAAGTTCAAAATGGCGGCCACTCTTTTCAATTCTGACAACGGATTCATGATAAGGGACCTCAGGGACCCCCAGATATCGATTTTGGAAGCATTCCGTCCAGTAACTAAAAAGTTTAAAATGGCGGCCACTGTTTTCAATTCTGACAACGGATTCATGATAAGGGACCTCAGGGACCCATCGATTTTGGAAGCATTCCGTCCAGTAACTAAAAAGTTCAAAATGGCGGCCACTGTTTTCAATTCTGACAACGGATTCATGATAAGGGACCTCAGGGACCCATCGATTTTGGAAGCATTCCGTCCAGTAACTAAAAAGTTCAAAATGGCGGCCACTCTTTTCAATTCTGACAACGGATTCATGATAAGGGACCTCAGGGACCCCCAGATATAGATTTTGGAAGCATTCCGTCCAGTAACTAAAAAGTTCAAAATGGCGGCCACTCTTTTCAATTCTGACAACGGATTCATGATAAGGGACCTCAGGGACCCCCAGATATCGATTTTGGAAGCATTCCGTCCAGTAACTAAAAAGTTCAAAATGGCGGCCACTCTTTTCAATTCTGACAAGACAAATCTAACGACACCTCACACTCCAAAATGCATCAAGCCGTTTAATAAACATACATACATACACCCGAATAAGTTGCGCACAAAATTAATAACTATAATACACAACCAAAACATAACGCATAACGTCTGATTTTACTCCCCATAAATTTTCATACCCCGGGCTTATATATGAAAATCAATTCTTAAGGAGTGAACTCCAAAAAAACCCTTATTGTTGATGATGTTCCTTGAAGTCTAAAACTATAAGAAACACGATTGAGCAGTTAAAATTACAATACAATCCAGTCCAATAACCTGCCTCGATGCAAAATTTCGTGTTGCTAAGTCGCCTGGAAGAGGTTTATGTATTTTGATGAGTAGTGGTGATAAGGAACCCTTGGTGCGCGAGTACGACCCACACTTGGCCATTATTCGAATTTCGATGCCAAATTTCAAGTTTCAATATTACTTGGAAATACCTAGTCTGTATATTTTGATGAGTCAGTCAGTCAGTCATACAATTTTCGGACGTCGATATCTCAGGAATGGTAAAAGATATATTATTTAGTAGCTGTCTCAGCGAACTTCATACCGCCTCACACTACCACTACCACTCCCACCACCACTACCACTACTACTACCACTACCGATACCACTACCACTACTACTACCACTACCACTACCACTACTACTACCACTACCACTACCACTACCACTACCGCTACCGCTACCACTACCACTACCAATACCACTACCACTACCGCTACCGCTACCACTACCAATACCACTACCACTACCGCTACCGCTACCACTACCACTACCGCTACTACTACCACCACACTACCACTACACTACACTACTTTTTGTAGATGTTGCAGGTTTTTTGGGTAATTTTTTACACCTTTTGTTACATTATTTTTTACACCTTTTGTTACATTATTTTTTACACCTTTTGTTACATTATTTTTTACACCTTTTGTTACATTATTTTTTACACCTTTTGTTACATTATTTTTTACACCTTTTGTTACAGAGTTTTAGTAAGGATCCCTATTTTTTTGAAAATGTAATATAGCCTATAGCGACCGCGGATAGTGTAACTTCCCAAAGGTGAAATATTTTTTTAAATCGGTTCAGTTGTTTCGGAGCCTATTCAAAACAAACAAATAATCAAATCTTTCCTCTTTATAATATTAAAATAGTTGTTTCCCGCGGCTTCATCAGCGTGGACAACGTTTCTATGACTTTTCGAGGGTGCGCAGTGCGCAAGCCGCAAGCGGCTCGTGAGCGTGAGAAAAAGTAGCCTATGTGTTAATCTAGGTCCTAATCTGTCTACCTACCAAATTTCAGCCAGATCCGTTTAGTAGTTTTTGCGTGAAAAAGTAACAAACATACACACTCACACACTCACAAACTTTCGCCTTTATAATATTAGTGTGATAGTGTGATTAGTTTAGTGTATTGGTATTCGTATAGATAAAAATTGGGATACTAAATGATAGAATTACTAGACGCACAACATCGCAAGTGTATAAATTAAACAGATTTTGATTGACGGGTAGGTCTAAAGTGGCCCAAAATGGTTTAACCCACGGTCGGTGTCGCTCTTATCTTTTCGAACCGTGTGTCTAGATCTAATCTATTGTTGAGATCTTAATGGTTGCAAATTGTGTTGAACTTTGTTTTTACTTTAACAAATAATCTTTACCTAGTTTTTAGGGTTCCGTACAAAAAACGATGCGTCTGTCTGTCACAGCCAATTTGCTCCGAATCTACTGGATCAAATCAGGTGAAGTTTAGTAGGATAGTGTAATCCTATGACCCAAACACAGATGTGTATAGTATTTTTTTTTCAAATAAGGGTAATTTTCGGGGAACAAATCAGGAAATTTAAAAAAAAAAGTTTTGCAAAACCTACTGTATTAAGTATCAAATGAAAGGGCTTGTTATGAGGACCTCAAATATATTTTTTTATTATTGTTAAATAAACAGTTTTGATTTTATTCATGAAAGAAGACGAAAATTGACCTTTCCCCCCTCATCACCGGAACTAATGAGCTCAAAATTTTATTTAAAACTGTCAACTATACTTTTTCAGTTGATGACGTAAAAAGTATAGTTGAGACTTTTGATTGAAGGTTCTTGGTAGAAATATTTTTTAGTCACAAAGGGTACGGAAACACGGTTAGTCCACCTAATGCGAGGCCGAAGGCTGAGTTTCACGTAGGGCGAAGCCCGGATCATATCATGCTAGGCCGGAAGCCGAGCTCCGCTTAGGACCGAGCCCGGAGCATGCCGTACGAAGCCGGAGGACGAAAAAAATAAATGCTTCATTAGTAAACTCATGTCGCTCGTAGAAGCTGACATACATACTTTTTTAAATATACGTTTTGATTCACAGTGGATTATTTTACTTAACACTATTACCTAATTTATTTGTTAACTAGCTTTACCCGTGGCTTCGTTCGAGTGGAGGTTTTGAGTTTTCCCACGGGAACTCTTGAATTTTACGGGATTAAAAGTATCCTATATGTTGACCCGGGCTAAAAAGGAACCACGATACTAAATTTCATCAAAATTGGCCTGATATTTTTGCGTGATGCGCGAATATACAGACAGACAGATAGACAGATAGACAGACATACAAAAATTCCAAAAGTTTTTGTTTTCGCCTCCATATCGTTAGCAATATGCACCACAGTTATTATTTTCCAAAAAATATTTCATGTACAGACACGGCTCCGTTACAGTTTTATTACACATAGCGACCCGCCCCGGCTTCGCACGGGTGCAATGCTGATACTAAATACACTACAGAAAAACTGAGAACGTGCGGCCGGCCGGTACCGCCGCAAACGCTACGTCCCGCAATTTTTAAATCTGTAATATCTTCGAAAATATTCACTTAAATCATACGGTGTAACGGGCCATATAGATCTATATTAAATGAACAATGTATTCAAGGTATTTAATTGGTTAAGGATTAATGCTGTATTGGTTAAAATCGCTTCGAAAATTAGCCATTTTTTGTCGTAAAAAGTAAATGACAAAAAAAAGTTATTGTGGGTTATCCATAAGAGATAGACATATACCATCACGGACTTTTCTGTAGACCTTTTCAATGTGTACAATACTTAGTACATTATTGTGATAAAACTCGTAGGGTTCAGCCTGCGTTTGCAATGTAAGCGGAAAAAATGAAATTATTTACGACATCACATTAGAAACCTCAAAAATAACAGTACTTCTCCACTATTTAATGGATGTTATTATACATATAAACCTTCCTCTTGAATCACTCTATCTATTAAAAAAAACCGCATCAAAATCCGTTGCGTAGTTTCAAAGATTTAAGCATACAAAGGGACATAGGGACAGAGAAAGCGACTTTGTTTTATACTATGTAGTGATAGTGATAGTGAAGTGATGATTGTAGCGAAAATAAATGATAACGGGCTAAAATACCATCATAGATCTCGCCACATGATACGTTGAATTTGGAAGGTCTGCCTATTAAAGGAAATTAGGAAAGAAATATACTTTCAATTGATAACTATTTTTTTAAAAAAAAAGAGTAAACAATCTAATAAAAAAATTACGATGTCGTTAAAAAAACACGTTATAATATAATCCTGGACAATACATAGGAAAATCCTTAATTGCACTAAGCTACGACCTAAGTACTAACATACAGTATGGACACTCACTGTCGCCCTCTAGATTGCGACCTCACTCCCTCGTCACCCAGATTGATACAGATTGGTTACAGTTTGGTTGTCGAACGTATAGGATTTCGCTGCCATTTTGTTTGTTCAAAATGTCATTTCTGGCCCGTTGTATGAAGTGTCCAGGGTGTGCTAAGACCGTCCTAGTTGGTGGTAAGTAGTCATTTCCTCAGGTGAGCAGTCAGCCTTCTGCCATATAATACGATATTTTTTTGCAAAAAGATGAGCAACAGAAAAGATGCCTTGTAAAATAAGCATTTTCAATGTTGACGTTATTCCATTAGACTAACAAAGGCCTCGAGTCGTATCAGTCGGTTCTCATTTACACTGTTTGAAAAGGTCTTCTCAAATTATACGGCGAAATCCACCTTGTGCAAACAACTCGCCACTCGACTTGAAATGGGAACTGCTTATTTTTAATCTTTCTTTCGTCGTCTTAAAGCTCTGTTTCACCTAAAACAGCGACCACTCTGAGTACACTGGCGGTGGAATAACTGAACCGTCAGATAATTAAATTTGCTTCGTTCAAATAAATTCACATCTCCTTGCTGTTCAACTCCTAGGAGCCGGGAGTCCTACGAGGAACCCATTAAAAACTTTTTGTCCATTTGCCGTGTTTCTTTAATACTATGCACATATAGGGATAACTATAATTACATTATTTTGTATGTCCTGTAATAAACTGTTTTCAATTTTGAAAATTGAAGGCCCCCTAATTAATTCGTACTTACATTTTATTTCGTTACTGTTAGTTATACATCTATATAATATATAAAAATATTATTTCTTTCTTTTGAGTTAGTATTTTTTAAAGTCGGTTTTTCGTTTTTTTACATTTTTTTTCTTTGATAATGCTTTTCATGTAAAAACGTTAAACTTAATCACCTACTCGCCAATAGGAATCATCATATTATAATGCATGTGTTACATTAACCGATACAGAGTCCTGTGGCTTCCATTATTATCTCAGCAGCATGAAAGTTAAGGAGTCCAACCTTCCATCATCAGCTTAACTGAATAACCTGAAAGAATTCGACTATCGGTCAATACTTACCTACGTATCTACGTATAATATTTAAAGAATTATACTCAAATTTCTAACCTCCTATCATCAGCTCATCAACATGAGATGCTGACTACCAGACGCAAAAATTTAAATAGCTTTAGAAAATACATGAAACACGTAATATGTGCCTATTAAATTTAAGTTTTGTCTTTGATTTCCCGGGGATAACATCATCAGATCCTGACTTGGTGACTTTAAGACCACCTCGGAAGTGTATTCTTTCAAATAAAAAAATACTTTTGAATATCGGTACAGTTGACAGAGTAATTACAGTGAAACATTAAACTTCCTCCTTTTTTCAAGTTAAAAATATAGACTGATGTTATTCCGGGAAAACTCTAAAACCAAAATAGCGCTAAGGACGTTTTGTATAATATAGAATAAAATAAGTGAAAAATAAGTGAATAAGTGAAATGTTTGGGAAAACTCAAAAATGGTAGCTCCCACAAAAACAAATGTGTAAAGATGTCCTTCGGGAAAGTGACATTGCTTGTCGGACAATTCAATTTATTTTAATAAAATATTGAGTACATTTGACTGAATCTCATTTGATGGAAATAGACGATGCAGAGGAGGATGACACACGAAAACTTAAATAATGCCTTGTCACTCTCGCCTTGTTGGTCCCCAAATTATAAGGATTATTGCTATTGGTCAGATAGCCGGCCAGCTGGATCACCGGGATTAACGACGTCAATACCAAGTGATGAGCTGATTAGTCGCTTCCCTTAGTGCCATATAGGACCCGAAAAGTTCATTTGATGAAACCAGCACCAAATTGTAGTATGTTGTTAAGCATGTTATTCTGACTAAAAAACCACCGGGAGACAGTTTCTAACATGGTTGAATCACCAGCTATGACGTCATCAAAATGGCCGCTGCCGCTTTCAGAATATTGCGTATACAACAGAAAGTATGTCACATGTAAACTTGTGCGGGGTGTCATAAAAATCAAAATTAAATGCGCTACAATATTGTTTCTACATTTGACCTTGTAAATACCATAGTTTGCGAGAAATTTCAAGTTTTATTTAAATTTTACCAAAAAAACTTTTGTTTTTTGTTTTCATCAACTTTACTAGTAACTTTACAGTTAAACATTGTCTCAATATATGAATGCTACATTAATAAGCTATAAAATGCCATTAAAATTTTGAAAATCGGTTTATAAACAAGCAGAATACATTAGTTTTGTTCCGTATCGGATGTCACCACCAAGACTCGATTTATTTTTTGTAGCATTCAATTTCTATAAAAATAAAGCAATTACACATGTTTTTATTTCTTTTTCCTAAAAAGGTTTTTTTTCGATGTAAATACAAAATCTTTCTACCTTGCGCAAGGTAATTATTTGCGCAGCGTCTGGCAACCCTGTTCGCGAAAACGGGTGGGGGCGCGCGCCGCTGGCGCGTCCGTGTTAGTGGCCATTCTTTGTTGGCGCGTGGTTAACCTGTAGCCATGTTATTGCTTCATTTAAGTATCTGTCGTTTTTTTAACAAATAAGATAAGTAGTTCGTGATAACGATAAACGGTGTGTTCTGGGACTCTCATCAACTTCCACAGAACGGCATTATTTCTTAAAATTGGATTAGATATTCACCGACATGCAGTTTTGGTACAAGATGAAATTATTTTGAAGAACTTGCACTCTACCGATTTAGTTGCCATGGAAGCCAAGTATCACAAATCGTGTTATATTAAGCTACTGAACAAATTTCGCAGTATTAAAAGTCAGCATTCAGTACCTGAACCAGAAGTATCAGTTCAAACGGCATACGGTTCTACGTTGAGTGAGTTAGTAACGTACATTCAAGAGCGTTACTTGTACAGTGCTGAAGCTCCGGTTTTTCGTCTTGCTAATTTAACCACACTGTTTAAGAAAATATTACAAGAGCAAGGTATCGAAAACTTTGAAGTCAACAGAACGAAACTGAAACAACAGCTTCTCGAGTTCATTCCTAGTCTTCGTGAGATTAACGTTGGTCGAGAAGTTTTACTTAGTTTTGAAGATGATGTTCGAAGCGTTGTTGAAATTGCTTGCCAAAACAATTGTGGCGGCAACTGCAATAACCCGCCAGAACATTAACACAAGCGACGAGATAACAAAAGATATACGACATCTAGAACGCGCTATTAGAATTTCTTCAGCGCTGAGTATATGTATATACAAATACCAATCATCAACGATTGGTCCACGGCCGGACCCCAGGCATACCACCTCGCCTGGCGGAGATATCTCCCTTTGCTCTCGTCGAGTAGGAACGCACCGTTCCTAAACAATGCAATGAGCGATGGTATGTGCTTAGCTCGTGCTGCTAGAATTATTCGTGACCAAATGTTCAATGAATATCCGAAATTAAACGGAACTTTTCAAGATTATTTTACTGTTCAAAACTGTGTACCTAACCAAGGCGCATTCACTGAAAATTTTGAAAAAAGAGAAGAATCGCAAAGGGACATTAACGTGGTCGCGAAAAACATTGCCTGACTGATCAGATTTAACTGCAAAAAGAAAGTTACCCAAACAAGGACCAGTCAGCGCCACTCACTAGACCGAGAAACACCGTTACCTTTATATATTGGTATTTAACTGTACAACGACAATGTGCGAAAAGAAGTGATTGACAACATGTGCGACCTGGGTTTGAGCGTATCATATAAAAGGGTAGTTCAAGTATCTAAATTAGTGGCTAGTAATGCGTGTAAGTTGAGCGCTGCTACAGTAACCTCATGCGCATAGCGGCTTCGTTTTACATGAGACGATTTAAGCATCCCTTCGGTTTTGCCTGGTGTAATTATACCGGCCTCCACTAAATTATCAGTCCAGCCACTGTCTTTCAACAAAGTGCCAATCATAGATATTAGTGCCATTTCGATATGCAATGGGCCTAGCATAACAATCGGTTTATCTTTCCCATATATTTCAGGATATCACCATTGGATTTGTTTAGCGATGGCGTATATTGGTTGATGAGCAGTAATGACCGGTATCTGTCCTGGATTAGTTTTTTTCGCTATTGTCATAATAATATTTATAGTATGGCGAACCATAGCGTGGGAGTTAATGCTTTCTCGCAATATGGGCAAAATATGTGACTGACATTCGATTTTTCAGGATTATCCTTGCGTGCATGGTATACATCCCATTGCAGAGTTTCTTCATCATTTTCTAGCGCTATTTTAGTATGGTCTAGCTATTCTTTCAATTCTGCAGTAAGACTTATTGCACTGCAGTCTCCGAAATTGTAGTTCACTATTTGCATGGGAACATCCGACTGATTTTTTGGTGTGGGTAGTATATTAGTATACGAATCGGGAAGAGAGATTTCGTATTTGTCTTTCTTCGTTAGGTTTAAAGAGGGCTTTGCATTTCTGTTTTCTTCTGGGTTTAAAATAACGGATATAGTTGTACCGTGAAAGGAGTCCATTGAAGTGTTGGAAGAAGTATTATGATCAATGTTTTCGATAGCCGCACATGTAAATACGTTTTGTAGTTTTGTACGTTTTGGGACAAACAAACCCCTGCTCCTTATATAGATCACACGCATTACTATATTTCAGACACTTGATCTTTTATATGATACGCTCAAACCCAGGTCGCACATGTTGTCAATCACTTCTTTTCGCACATTGTCGTTGTACAGTTAAATACCAATATATAAAGGTAACGGTGTTTCTTGGTCTAGTGAGTGGCGCTGACTGGTCCCAGGTTGGGTGACTTTCTTTTTGCAGTTAAATCTGATCAGTCAGGCAATGTTTCTCGCGACCACGTTTATGTCCCTTTGCGATTCTTCTCTTTTTTCAAAATTTTTAGTGAATGCGCCGCCAAGTAGTACCATTCGGCAAAACAAAACACATAGGTTAGAAACACAGTTTTCACCAGTTAAAGAATTTTGAAAAGATCCGTTGAATTTCGGATATTCATTGAACATTTGGTCACGAATAATTCTAGCAGCACGAGCTAAGCACATACCATCGCTCATTGTATTGTTTTGGCAAGCATTTTCAACAACGCTTCGAACATTATCTTCAAAACTAAGTAAAACTTCTCGACCAACTTTATTCTCACGAAGACTAGGAATGAACTCGAGAAGCTGTTGTTTCAGTTTCGTTCTGTTGATTTCAAAGTTTTCGATACCTTGCTCTTGCAATATTTTCTTAAACATTGTGGTTAGATTAGCAAGACGAAAAACCGGAGCTTCAGCACTGTACAAGTAACGCTCTTGAATGTCAGTTACTAACTCACTCAACGTAGAACCGTATGCCGTTTGAACTGATACTTCTGGTTCAGGTACTGACTGCTGACTTTTAATACTGCGAACTTTGTTCAGTAGCTTAATATAATACGATTTGTGATACTTGGCTTCCATGGCAACTAAATCGGTAGAGTGCAAGTTCTTCAAAATAATTTCATCTTGTACCAAAACTGCATGTCGGTGAATATCTGATCCAATTTTAAGAGATGATGCCGTTCTGTGGAAAAGTTGATGAGAGTCCCTGAACACACCGTTTCTCGTTATCACGGACTAATTATCTTATTTGTTAAAAAACGACAGATACTTAAATGAAGCAATGACATGGCTACAGGTTAACCGCGTGCCAACAAAGAATGGCCACTAACACGGACGCGCCAGCGGCGCGCGCCCCCACCCGTTTTCGCGAACAGGGTTGCCAGACGCTGCGCAAGTAATTACCTTGCGCAAGGTAGAAAGATTTTGTATTTACATCGAAAAAATCTTTTTAGGAAAAAGAAATAAAAAAATGTGTAATTGCTTTATTTTTATAGAAATTGAATGCTACAAAAAATAAATCGAGTCTTGGTGGTGACATCCGATACGGAACAAAACTAATGTATTCTGCTTGTTTATAAACCGATTTTCAAAATTTTAATGGCATTTTATAGCTTATTAATGTAGCATTCATATATTGAGACAATGTTTTACTGTAAAGTTACTAGTAAAGTTGATGAAAACAAAAAACAAAAGTTTTTTTGGAAAAATTTAAATAAAACTTGAAATTTCTCGCAAACTATGGTATTTACAAGGTCAAATGTAGAAACAATATTGTAGCGCATTTAATTTTGCTTTTTATGACACCCCGCACAAGCTTACATGTGACATACTTTCTGTTGTATACGCAATAATCTGAACGCGGCAGCGGCCATTTTGATGACGTCATAGCTGGTGACTCAACCATGTTAGAAACTGTCTCCCGGTGGTTTTTTAGTTAGAATAACATGCTTAACAACATACTAAAACTTGGTGCTGGTTTCATCAAAAAAACCTTTTTTCCCCTAAGGGAAGCGACTAGATCGGGAGCTGGCTTGTTGGAGGCTGTGCTACGAATGTGGTGTCAATGCATTGATGATAGTTAACATGATTTCGATAATTACATTTAACTCAGATGTGTCTATATACATTTGTAATTAGACTTCCGTACCTCAAAAGGTAAAACGGAACCATTATAGGATCATATCTGTCCGTCCGTTTGTCACAGTAAATTTGCTCGGACACTGCTAGACCAATTGAGTTGAAATTTGGTTCACGTACGAAAGTCGGTGACTCATAGACGGACGTGTTACGTAATTAAATGAATTTAAAACTTTTGGGAAATAAATTAGTTTAAAAAAACAAGTTTTTCGAATTATATTGTGTGACATATCAAATGAAAGTTTAGTGAGAATTTCAAATCTTTTTTATGCACTTATCTTTGTTAAGCCTTTGCCATCATCTCACCTGATGGTAAGTGACGATGATGCCGAAAATGGAAGTGGGCTTACCAAAATTCCCCAACGCAATGGAGAACTGACTATTTTTTTTAAATACATTATTAATGTCTGTTATTTAAATAGAGAGAGTAAATAATTATTTTACAAAAATTATTCATATCCCAAAGAAAAGATGTGAAACGGAACTAAATTCAATCAAACAAAAATATATCTGAACGGTACCAAGTTCTATAGTAGTTTCTTAAATCATACCTACGGGACTTCAAACTGAAATATTTATCTTAGACCAACCGCCTCCGTGGCGTAATGGTTAGTGCATTCGCTTTACACCAGGAGGTCGCGGGTTCGATTCCCGTGGGGTCAACTTTGCAAGACTCGGTTTGGTTGGTGGTAGTGCATTATCATAGGCAGCCTGGCTAGCTACCACCATCTTATCGAAGTCTTGCCGCCAAACATCATTGTTAACAATATTGATGTGTTCCGGCTTGAAGATAAGATAGCCAGTTCTCCATTGCGTTGGGGAATCTTGGTTAGCCCGCTTCCATCTTCGGCATCATCGTCACATACCATACTAATTGTGAATAAAAAAAAAGACTTCTTTAAATAATAGAGAAAGTACAATCGTTTTCAGTTTCTTTAAAGAAAATTTGATATTATCTTTGCTACTAATCTTGTAACTTGGCAAGTAAGACAAAAAGTAAAAAAAATAAATAACAGGAAACCCTTGAAAACCGAAGTCGTAAATTGATTGCGCAGATGACAGTCATGACGGTTAAAGAACCTATTAGCAGCCCAGAGGAATACAGCAGCCCAGAGGACTACAGCTGTCAACATTAAAACCGCTATAACTCGGAAACTATTGATACTTGACTACTATAGTTACTTAAGAGAAATAATAGATCTCCTCGAGATCCTTACTTCGGATGAAAGCTCTCAATGTGTTCTGAAAATAGACTTTTTTTTGGATACCAGAAACACTTTAAAAAATAGTATATTTACGGTACCATAACGATACATAATAGCGATGATATTCTCTTTGAACAATACTGCCATACCAACATTTTTGAATAAGTATAAGTCGTTAACACAATATTATACTGTCGACAGCAAGTCCATTAATTTTCTTAGCAATTACACTGGTAGTATTTACGCTTCTACATCATTATATCAACCGGCATATTCATATTTTGTGAAATTTCACAATAGTGTGGTGGTACTGAGTCCTGTCCGGGAAGCCGTGGTTCGAATCCTGACTCGTACCAATGTGTTTACGAATTTCAATTTCATAAATGTTCGTTTTCCGACGCTCTTACGGTGAAGGAAAACATCGTGAGGAAACGTGCACACTCTTGCGAAAATACTCGAAGGTTGTGTGTGAAGTAGACCAACCCGCACTGGGCCCGCGTGGTCGACTAAGACCCGATCGCCCTAATTAAAGGTAGGTTCGACCCCCTCGATGGGGACGTATATAAGCTGTTAAGATGACTGAATCCTTAGGATACCTTACTTTAATTCCCAATTGATTATTTTGGTTTGTTATCAAATATTGCAGTAAGTGAATCAACATATGTCCCTACCTCAAAGTGACCGCGGTTGATGCTCAGTGCAACACCAGGCAGCCGCCGTCTATCCCTTGCATAGTAAGGTTAATCAGGTCAAAAGATAAGAGAGAGAGAGAGAGAAAAGAAAGAATAACTAAAGGTAACAAATATGACAACAATTTTATAAATCTTAATTCCAGACATTGATAGGGGTAACAATTCAATTAGTAGCCTTGTCTAAATCTGTCCGTGTAAATCTGTGCGATCTGAATCACAAGACACGCAACGCAACCCCGTGTTCCTAATTACCGAAATCCCTTACCTCGTTCTCGTTATAGATGACCCGACCTTATCCGGTCCCTTCCGAGGCGGATTCATCTCTATCCAAACTACAGATAATACAAAACCATAGATATAATAATAACATAGCGATCGCGACCGCGACCACGGTCTGGAACAAGTCGTTAGAGTAATAGGATTATAGTCTATCGCGCGATCGGACTGTGTCTTGGCTTAGGCAAATATTCGTAATATGGGGTATTACGGTAATCCGATTATGTTTCGGTAGGGAGGCCATGTGGCGGGGCTCCGCTAGGAATACCATTTGTTAGAAAAATGAATTTGTGTGTAGTACGGAATCAAGTTTGGGACGCTTCGCAGTATCTTCACACCCTCACGTTTCTGTGTCGTAATGCTAAGGCACAGATTATTCTTTTAATACTACGTGTTAAGGTCATTTAAAAAAATGTATACGTCTCTGGGTACGAGTTTTTTGTGACAGTCTTCAATAATTAATCATCATCTCTATTTTTAATTTGCATTGCTTGTGCCGGTACGGACAGCGACACATCAAGCTACACAAAACCAGTATAAGCTGGCCGCGCAACGCCTTTGCGTTTCAATATACGCGAGGCCCGCGTATACTGGTTTTGTACAGCTTGATGTGGCGCCGTGGTACAACAAATCTTCTATGGAGTTCTTGACAACATTTTCAACAACTCCATTCTGAGGTGGACATCCCGATTGCAGCATCCCGATGGCGTCTATAAAACTGCCTCCAGTATAAACCGGGTATTCACGTCCTTCTTTATTTAATTTTCTTGTTCTCCACATAGCTCACGTGCACCAGACCGGTTTCTCTAAACTCCTTTTTAAAAATCACTAAAATAAAACTACAAATACGCTAACCACAAATCCCGTCCAATAACTCCATTGTCTTTGGCCAGTGTGTGTTTCCAGAGATAACATACGACACTGCGTAATGGTCGCATACTATATAGCTTTGATCGGAGTTTTCTTAAGCAATTGATTCAGAAAGAGTTTAAAATAAAAAAGAAGTCAATACCTATTTAGTTCTAAAATTACAAAATCACATATATTACGTTGTTAATTAAAATAGGTAACGAAAATTCCTAGAAATATCTGAAAAGGGGTAAACCCAGTGATTGTTACGAGGCGCGGTATCGCGAGAGAAGATCAGAGGGGGATGTGACGCGATACGCGATATGTTATGGTGCTTTTATTGGACATAAAAGGAGAAAATACGGAAAATATGGGTTAAAGATAAGTTAATGGTACATAAATGTACCAGAATCATTATTTAAAAGTGTAAGTGTGACGTTCTCTTCGTCACAGGGTGAGTAGTTAATAAGCAGATTTTGAAATGATAGCAATGGGTTCTGGTTAATTTCAACACGCACGCACTTCCACGCAGTCCGCTGGTCGGCGTGTGAGTGACACCGCACCGCTCTGCTCAGCCAGGAGTGCGCTCGCGCTGTTCTTTATTTAATTTTGTTGTACACAGGCCAGCACATCGCGCTACACACTTTGGACTTTGTACCGTTCTTATGCCGAATGCGTATGGATCAGAATCGCACTACGAGTGTATAGCTTGATATGCTGGCCTCTGTACATCAGAGTAACAACCATAAAACTTGCTGAAACTAAACTGAGTCTTTCAGTAGATTATCTTTTTCCAGGAACCCTCTATACGGGTTCATACCATTATTTCATATCATATCATTTGTGCCTTTAGTTCAGTCTGCTAAATACCTACGCAACGATTTTTGATACATGTTTCCACAATATCTTTACTAATATTTTAATCATCATATCAGCTCATATACGTCCCCACCGAGAGGCTCGAGCCTACCCTGAATTAGGGCGATCGGGCCTTAGTCGACCACGCGGGCCCAGTGCGGGTTTGTCGACTTCACACACAACCTTCGAGTTTATAATAAAATTGTGAAAATTTGTTTTGTTGGTTTTTTTCCTTTTCATGCTTCAACACCTCTACCAATCTTGATTTTATTAGGCATACAAGTAGTCTGTATCATTAGGAAGGCCGTAGGCTCCTTTTTATTCCCCGAAAATAATATAGTCCGATGCAGTTCTTTGGGGAACTGAAAAAATACTTTTTTTTGGTTAATGTCTTTTACAGCGCAACGGAACAATCGATTGTTGTGAATTTTTGCACAGAGATGGTTGAGGACGTGAGAAATGACATAATTTACTAATTAGCATATCCTGATATTCTTCCCCAAGGAACTGGGAAAAATAATTTCCACGCTCGCGCACGTCGGCGTCGCAACGGAGCAACGGATTGAAGTGATTTGTATAGAATTGATTGAGGGCGTGGGAAGTAACATAAACTTCTAATCAGAATAGCCTGATATAGTTTCTGAGGGATCTGGAGAAAACACATGTTTACGCTCGCGAGTCGCTTGCTGCTCGCGCACCACTCACCCGACAGTCACAAAGACAGTCATAAAAACGTGGCTCACGCGGGCGGAGCCGCGGAAAAAACCAATTCTTAAATAATAATGCACTCTAGACAAGAAGTCAAGTAGGCTATTCTGTGACCCTCTAGTGAAATTGCAAAAAAAAAAACAAAATCAAATCAACTGATCATGGGAGGTAAATTTTTTGAAGAGTTTATTTGTTGAACAGTTTTATGAGTGGAAGTACTAATTTCGAATATTATCAGCTGATTAAATTTGGTTTAATCTAAAAGTTGTAGTCGTTCTCCAGCGAAGCGATTAAACATTTAAGCCAATGTATTCATTTGTGTGGAGTCCCTGTTTAGTATTTAACTTGAAATGACCGAAATAAGTAGGCAGTAATTGTTTGAGTTCAGGACTTCAAGAACTAAACAAAGATCAAGTCTTGTCTAGACAGTTTCTTTAGCTTGTTCGAAGGAAGTTGGCGACAAGAGGCTGGAACTTGCGGAGTTAGGACGTACTTAACTTTAAAGAGACCTTTCGGGGGAAAAGTAACTGGAACTTTGTATCAATAAATAAAGATAGGCAAGGACTAACTTCCAGTAGTTTGAGCCCTATATAAATTAAAAGAGATCAATATTTTTAACCCGGCTTCAAGAAAGGAGAAGTTCATTAATTATACTGTATGTTTAATTTTTACCTGACTGCGCCATAAGAAGGGTTATGTTTTTCGAGTGTTGGTATGTACTCGTATGTATGTATATATTTATGTATGTGTTAATGTAAAGAACAACCAACTTCAAGACGTGCGAGGGATATGAGATGTACGTCTCTCCTCCTATTTTTGGGATAGGGCAGTATGAGTCTGACCTGAGGAGTGTGCGTGCATGAATTTTTTAAATCTCTAATGTAATTCCCTTTTTACCGACTTCAAAAAGGAGGAGGCACTAAGTTCGACTGTATATATTTTTTAAATTTATGTTAACCGATTTTTCCGTCAATTTTGGACCGATTTTCAAAATTATTTTTTCATTCGAAAGAGTATACTCCCGAGGGAGTCCCATTGTCACCAAGTCAGGATCTGATGATGAGATCCCAGGGAAATCGAGGGCAACTCTTCAAAAATAATGAAAATTTTGAATTTTAAAGGCACTAATTACGTGATTCATATGTTTTCTAAAGCTATTAAAATACTTAAATCTAAAAATACAACTAAAAACCGCTGACGATGTGGAAGACGCCTGCATTTACTTGACCAATTTATTCCAGAAACCTTCATGGACTAATCTCCCATCCTCAATACCACACCGAAGGGCCCTAATCAACCCCTTAACATTAAACTAAAGATCCTCGAAAAGCGACGTCTCAGGAGAGTCTGGCATCAGTCTCGCCATCCTGTAGATCGATCTAGGTTTAACCGCGCCACCAAAGACTTGAAAAACGCACTCAGAGATATCGCAAACTCTGCTGTCAACTCAGATTTTATCAATATGTCTCCCACGGGTAAACGCGACTATTCTCTATGGAAAGCTACAAGAAGCCTGGACAAATCTCAACAACAACACCCACCGATCAGGACACAGTCGACGTGGGCAAGAAGTGACAAGGAAGAGGCTAATGCATTCGCTGCGCATCTGTCAAGCATATTTATACCTACCGAGGGCAGCGACGTTGATGAAGAAGAGTTGGACGGCACACTGGAGCAGAATCTACAAATGTGCCTCCCGATAGAACCTACTTCTCCTAAAGAAATTGCTAGAGTAATAAGGTCCCTGGACACGAATAAATCGCCCGGCTTTGACCTGATAACCCCCAAAATCTTAAAGGAACTGCCCAGAAAAATTACTTTCCGAGCTTGTCTTTTTAATGCTATCCTAAGGACATCACACTTTCCTAGCATCTGGAAGGTTTCCCAAATCATTATGATTTAAAAGCCGGGGAAACCTGTTCACAAACCATCATCCTACAGACCAATTAGCCTCACTCCGGTGCTGTCTAAACTCTGGGAAAGAATTTTTCTGGCTAGACTGACGACACACACTTCCGACTGTGAATTGATCGATCTAAACGTACCTACGTAAAATATTTGAAGAATTATCTTCCAACTCATAACCGTTAAGGTGTTTTACCTTCCTTCATCAGCTCATCAACATGAGATAATGACTACCTGACGCAAATACTTTTAAAATTTTAGAAAATACATGAAACACGTAAAACGTGCCTATAAAATTTGAGGGTTGCCCTCAATTTCCTCGGGCTACTCTGAATTAGGGCGATGGGGCCTTAGTCGACCACGCGGGCCCTGTGCGGGTTGGTCGACTTCACATACAACCTTCGAGTTTCTTTGCAGGCGTGTGCCGGTTTCTCACAATGTTTTTCTATCACCGTAAAAGCGTCGGAAATGAAATCGAAATTCAAAAATACATTGGTACGTGGCAGGATTCAAACCATGACCGCCCGGACAGGAAGTAGCGGCCCTTTCCATTACGCCACCGTCGCTCTAAATTGGTTTAAGAAGTCGATATTGTCATGTATTGTGAACCAGTCATTGTTAGTCATCGATTTGCCTATGTGTAAAGGGAAGGAGTTTTTGCGTATCATGTGGATGTCGACCGGGCTCGGGACCCTCGGGTGTTCCCTGGAGTGATTCATGCGATATTCACGAATGGAACCTTTTACCTCAAAAGGTATTTTTTTGGCAGATTTTATCAAATGTTTTACCTTACATAGACAGTTCGCGCCGGTGTTAAAAACAAAAGAAAACAGGAAGTGTCATATTCTCAGGAACTTTCTACTTCTACATTGGTAGACGACAAAGATACGTAGCCGACTCTTTTCCAAGAATTGTTGAAAAGCTTTCCATCTTAAACAAACTAAACAAAAAAAAATATAGAAATGGGAATTATAATTGAAAAAAAAAACGGAAGCGGGTTTACCCAAATTCCCCAACGCCATCTTAACTTTAAGCCGGAACACATCAAAGCTGTTAACATTGATGTTTGGCGTAAAGACTTAGTTAAGATGGTGGTAGCTTTAACCGCCTCCGTGGCGTAATGGTTAGTCCATTCGTTTCGCACCAGGAGGTTGCGGGTTGGATTTCCGGAGGGTTCAACTTTGTAAGACTCGGTTTGGTTGGTGGTAGGGAATTTTCATAGCCCGCCTGGCTAGCTACCACCATTTTTTCTTGCCCCAAAACATCAGTGTTAATAACATTGATGTGTTCCGGTTTGAAGATAACATAGCCAGATCTCCCCATTGGCGTAGAGAATCTTGGTAAGCTGGCTTCCATCTTCGGCTTCATCGTCACTTACCATCAGGTGAGATAATGCCAAGGGCTTATAATAAAATTAACGAAGCCGTATCTGTACATGAAATATTTTTGGAAAATAATAACTGTGGTGGACATAACTAACGATAACTTATAACGATATAGAGGCCAAAACAACAACTTTTGGAATTTTTGTCTCTCTGTCAGTCTGTCCGTCTGTTTGTCTGTTCGCGCATCACGCAAAAACTACTTTATTTGGAAAACTTCAAGAGTTTCCGTAGGAAAATTCAAAAACTCCACGCGGACGAAGTCGCGGGCACAGCTAGTTGTGAATATAATAACAAAACTAAGCTAGCTAAGTGATGTGATGCTCTAGCGCAGCTATTACCGACAATTAACAAAACGTGTCTCAAAAGCAAGGGCTTCCGCAACAAACAGTTCTAACGATTACCAAGCAGTCTGACAGATAAAATGTGCTATATAGATAAAACTAAGCGGGCAACAAATCCGTTTTTAAATTATTTGTATGCATGTATGTATGTTTGTTTGTTTTTTTCAATGTTTTCGTTTTTATTTTCATCATATGTATCTTAAATATAATTCCATTCGATGTTTTCCTTCAGTCACATATGAAATTTATTTTAGTAAATAAATCATATTATCAAATTACTTATTTTAAGAATAAAACCGAAAATAGACAATAAAATGTCTCGAAAAGAGGTACCTCTGCGAAATTATTTTATCGAGCCAACTTTATTAAATCGTGTTTCCATTCGATATAATTCCCTCGTAACTATTCTCAATAATACCAATATAATTTTCCTAGATTTTAAATTTACTATTAACTACTTCAAAAATGAATTCTTAAAACCTGTTTAAGTGGATTTTTAGGTACCACTGGACCGTAAGTGAGTCGGTAAGGAAGTCGTTTGCGTAGATATAGCAACAAAGGTAACAAAAAATAACGTTCTGAGACTTCGCACATCCTACTCATGTGTGTGATTGCAGTGACAAATAAACGTGTTATCTATCTATCTAACTCATACATTATGGTAAAATCCACGTCGGCACCCGTATTGTCACTCGCGGGCCTGCGAGCACGCGTCAACAGTGCAGCCGGCTAATGCGAGATCTGCTGTTTGGTCTGTTTGTCACCGATCAGCGCAACAACGGGCCACTGTGTTGTGTGTGTTTGCGGTTTGTACGCAACGTTGTTCTCGAACGTATGCCGCAGTAGCCCCGCTCCGTCGCCAAATAATTTTATTTTAGGTAACTAACTACTTACACGTTGCTAAAACAGATAGCCGTTGGAACAGTAAAGTTCTCGAGTGACGACGTCGCAACGGATGACATACTGTACTTGGTAGACCGACTACCTAGTGAAGGTCGCAGGGAGACGTTGGATGCTGTCAGCGCAGGACAGGTTGTCGTGAAAATCTTTGGCGGAGGCCTATGTCCAGCAGTAGACACTCTCGGCTGCGTACATACATCTTCGGCTTTCTTTCTTTGGTGGCTACTTACATCCTACCTATTATTATAAACGCGAAAGTTTGTAAGAATATATGGATGTATGTTTGTTACTCTTTCACGCAAAAACTAATGAACGGATCTTGCTTAAATTTGGCAGGTAAACCGATTGGGACCTGGATTAACACATAGGCTACTTTTTTTCACGCTCAAAATGTCATAGAAACGTTTTCCACGCGGGTGAAGCTGCGGGAAACAGCTTAAAATGTAATAAACGTAAAAATAAATTTAAAAATTTCATTTCCGTTGGTCCGCCACAGTTTGCACATTAGATAGCAAAATTTTTTAAATAAAAGTAATGATAGAGTAAATACCTAATATTTCACTAAATCTACACTAATCATACTCAACCGGGTTAGATTCGCACATCCTGCGCAGATTCTCTTTCATTAGCTGACTATACTTTTTACACACCTTATTAAATTAAGTTTTTGACATTGAACTATATTACTAATGGATTTTGTAATGTTTTCTCTCATGTGCAGTAAAGGATATTTACATACTTACTTACACCTTAGTTAGTGCGCGGATGTACGATTTCGAATAAATGAAATAACCTGTGGGGTGCATACTGCATAGGTAGGACGGTCAGGAATAAACCTTGCGTAAACAAATATGGGGGGTTCTACGCCTGCCTGACTGGCGCTGTTTGCCCTCGGAATCATCCACCGCTATCAATTATGATCATTCAACGAAATAGAAATATCGCCAATCACACCGATACGCCCCCGCCCCGCATCACCCCGTCATTGCCACCCAATGAAGATCGACAATGCTTTGAAGCTCGTTCAATCAAAGATTCAAATGATGGCGCCGACGGGATGATTGGAAGGAATCGTTGAACCAGCATTCATTAAATATTCGCAAGTTTGGAGAGTTATTGAAAGCAATTCGATGTGCCTTTTTCTAAACAGTCAACTCGTTCTTTACGTTCTCAAGCCAATCTAAAGGACACTGGTTTCACTTGGCCTTTAACCACCTCCTCCTAGATGAGGTGGTTGCACCACATGTGCCGTGGGTTCGAATCCCAGTGGGTGGGACTTGTCAGTGTACACGGAGTGGTTCGAGGAAGCGGTAATTTCCATTGCCGTATCTAAGTGATGCAGCCAGACATAAGTTTGACCATGTTTAGGATTTGTTCCAACATTCGTTAATACTCATTGGATGGGTTTACTAATTAGAGCATTTACTCGCATTGCCATAACATTAACATCAGGAGAGATCGCTGAAGAGGAAAGTTTCTGGCGCTTAGTTTTCTTTGGGTCCGATGACAAAAACAAAAATAAAACTGTGGAAAATAAAAACGAGATTGTTATTTGATTCCGAAATCAAATGAATAAGAAACTAAAACATTGGAAAATAATACAATACACAAATCAAATGCAGAACTTCATTATTTTCCTTTGTAATTCAAAAATTAAAATGAACAATTTTCAGCATTTGCTTTTACAAACAAAGTAGAATTTCAATAGCAATTCAGAATTTTGTTTTATTTCACCCCGGGTTGATCTGAAAACTAAGAACAAAGCTTCGCTGCTTACCTAAGGCCGTGAGTCGCGACTGTTTCAACGAGCTGCCAGCCAAACAATGGAATGTTTCCTTGCGAGCTCTAATTTGACTCCCAATCCACAATTACAGGGAGAGGCCCTTGGAGTTCCGTGTCAAAGGCGCCAACCCGACCCGCACTACTCGACCAATTTGTTAATGAAAAGGTCGCGCCCCACAACTCGGTTACAACCCGCGACGTTCACTGCGGCTTCTGTGAGGCCGAACCTGTGACAAACACTCTCTAAAGAGTAAATGTACTCGATTAAGAGGCAAGGGTCGCAAACTTTGTAGAAGTGGCATAAGAGAGCGTCGACTCGAATTTGTCAGTTTTGTCGTTCTCGAAAGCTAATGTATTCGCAAAGTTCGAGGAAGCCGACTCAGTGAGCAAAGTCTCGAAGGAAAAACAGGGTGTTTCTAATGGAAACAAGTTTGGAATTCATCAATAGATTAGTCGGGTGAAGGTGTCGTGCAGAGGATTATGCCGGGAGCTGAGGGTCCACCAATTACGCCAGGCTCAATAAATAGAGGTGGATTTACCAATAATTCGTCGTATTCATTCGTGTGTGAAATTGTTGTCTTTAAGTGAATATAAACTAAAACTCGGTTGATTTTTCCAATTAATTTTAGCACGGGATCTTTAATTTTACTAAATCTGTTTTTAGATAAAGGGTTTTCCAATACGAGATGTATTTGATATTCAAAGAAAAATGTCATTTTTTAATATAAATGATCGGATGTTTATTTCATTATTAAGAAGAAGGTATGCCGTTATTACTGAAAAATAACATCAGGCAAATGACCACCACGACCACACTTACAGGACCATATCCTTTTCATGAAATTTTCCATAACCAAATCGCAAAGTGGCTGCCCTATGTCCTCGATAGCTTCACGAATTCCATCTTCGAGGTCTTGAATCGACGCTGGGCTGTTGGCGTAGACCTTCTCTTTCACGTGGCCCCAAAGGAACAAGTCGCAAGGTGTTATATCACAAGATCTCGGTGGCCAATTGTGATCACCTCTTCGAGAGATAACACGGTCCGCAAACTTTTCCCGCAAAAGATCAATGGTTTCGTTGCTTGTGTGGCACGTAGCGCCGTCTTGTTGAAAGTAAACGTGTCCAGATCAACACATTCCAATTCCGTCCATTAAAAATCTTTAATCATCTCTCGATAGCGCAATCCATTCACCGTAACTGTTGCTCCAGCCTCATTTTCGAAAATAAACCGCACCAAACAGTCACGCAAACTTACGACTCAGTTTACATTTGGTCATGTAACATGAATTCATCAAAATTATTACATTTTTGTAATATTCAATTTTATTATTAAAAAGAAACAAAAAATTGTCGAGAATGTTTAGTGCGGGCTGCCAAAATTGCAGATTTTTTAAAGTGAAAGGTGTTAATTCACAGATTTGTCATCATGCATTGGAAAACTTTTAAAATTTTAAAGTTATACTAAAATTATGTATTTATAACTTTCTTTCTCTATATCTCCGGTTCGTTTAAGTCTAAGAACACTCGCTGGAACATGCTCTTTCATTTGAGCTATTGCTTACCTAAATTGGTTGAGTTGGATGGTAGCTAGGTGAAATCAGGAAATCAACGCGTACATTCTCGCTTACCGCGCCGCGCAAGATCGATGGCGAGCCGCTTGCGAACTAAAGCTCGTTTAGTACTATTTTCTGATGTCAATGTTTTCGTAAATGTTTTTAAATCTTACTACAAACACACCCTGGACACTTCATACAACGGGCCAGAACTGACATTTCAAAAAAGGAATGACGGAACAAACAAAATGGCGGCGAAATCCTATACGTTCGACAACCAAACTGTAACCAATCTGTATCAATCTGGGTGACGATGGGGTGTGGTCGCAATCTCGAGAGCGGCAGGGAGTGTCCATACTGTATGTTAGTACTAATATATATACTTTGCTGCAAAGCAACTATTATTTACAGTGATCAACTTGAACACATGTCGGGGATGTCCTTTCAAAATGTGGTTGAGCATAGGACGCCTTGATGCTGGTGAATGTTTGCGGTGGCCGCAGGCGTCTCTCCACGCCGACACCAGAGACTTCACATATTTGCTTCACATGGACGAGGCGAACAACCGCTTGTAATTTTCGTCGTCTCATGGAGTAATGCGGGAGTACTGTTTCATCAAATATGTATGGCTAAACAGTAGCATTTTCTTCTGTCGTTATCCTGTTGCTACGGAGTAGAAAATATGTAGGGTCTTTGGCCGAGTGTTACCCCGCCCACGGCGCGCGGCCGGCTCCAGCTTCATGCTCATTAAATGCACGATGTAAACGTGCAATTATGTTTACATTTTGTGCGTGCGACTCGCTCTCGCTTAGGAGTAATGAATTTTAAATTGTAGTTTGAGAGTGGTGGCGGGTTTTGCGGTACGTCAGCTTTACGAGACAGTTTGCTTACACATTGTCACTTAATTTAGCTTCCCTCGGCTGACAACATAACCACGCGAAATATATTGAAGAGCGTTGAAAAAGTTCATCTGAACAGAGTGTTACGATAGTGACTAATTTATTTATCTGTCAATTGAGATCTGTCACGTTTTTATAGTTATCATGGCAGTGCTAACTTCTATTGCTCATTTTAGGGTTCTGTACCTCGAAAGGAAAAACGGAACCCTTAGAGGATTGCTTTATTGTCGATTCTCTGTCTGTCTTTCTGTTAAGACGTTTTTTCTCTGCAACAAGATGAGGTATCGAGGTGAAGTTAATGATAAATGCTAAGATCTACGATCCCTTTAGGATGAAAGAAAATCATGCTCCTAAGTCAACACAATCAAAAGATACGGCCATTCATGTCGCATGTCTTTATACTCGCAAACTGACTCACAACCTATAGAATACTACTTCCCGTCAATGTAAAATCATGATATTTAATAAAGAAAACTCTAAATGTCATTAATTTTTAGTCATATCTCAAAAAAAAAATGGCGAGTGAAAACCTACATTTGCAGTGGGAGCATCGACCGCGACATAGGCCGATACATGGGAGAACAGTTCTTAACTGTTGAGTTTGATCTTCAAACACACTTTACTTTTTGTTAAGCATTGCTCTTTGCGTATGTTACCTTTAAATTTTGGTAAGTTAATTATTTTAATGAAAGTATACATACGTATGTACCGATTTACGTATCCGGACAAATGTGAATCTTACTTACACCAAAAGTACAAAACTGAATGAAATAAAAACAAATAATGTCGGTCTTGTTGATGTCTTTTATGTGTAAAAATTAATAAATTTGTTGTAATCGTTAACTTTTTTAGGATTCCATACCTTTGGTGCACCAATCAAACTCGCACTTGGCTTTCTTTAATAAGTACCTTTTCTTCTCAGGTTACTAAAATAATGTCTACAATTAAAAATATTTTCATGTATTTTTCGGACATCGGGCTAGAAATCCTTTAAGCCTTCTTTTACAGCTGACGAGTTCAATATGTGGAGCGGCGCACAAGGAATGCTTATCCCTTTACATTCAGCCGCCAACGAGGAAACCGAAAGACACAAAAGGCTTGTCCGTGGCTCCAGAGATCTATTTATACCTATTGATCGAATATACCTGCGGTACTACGTCATAACCTCCCCACTACGGGGCACTAGTCTCTTCCCTAATTCGGGAATGTTAGGCCACACACGGTTAGTGATGTCTGGATAGGTGGATGGAGTTCATAAGGCTAGCCCTTGCCGCTAGTGGCGAACTCCACTGTCAGAAGTTTTCAAGCCACTACTTACTTAGCCTCTAGCACACCCTGGACACTTCATACAACGGGCCAAAAATGACATTTCAAAAAACGAATGACGGAACAAACAAAATGGCGTCGAAATCCCATACGTTCGACAACCAAACTGTAACCAACCTGTATCAATCTGGGAGACGAGTGGGTGAGGTCGCACTCTAGAGAGCGGCAGGGAGTGTCCATATTATATTTTAGTACTAATATATGTACTTTTCCTCTACTGAAAGCAACCGGCATAACAGCCACACTTGTCTACACACTAACCGCGCTTATAGAATATAATTTATTGTAAAAAACAAACAGTAACATATACATGTAAGTACGTAACTAAATTTTAGTACATAAGTAAGTATCTAACTTAATGTTAGTATATTTATAGGTACATATCTCAGTTTAAGTAAGTAAGTAATTTAGTTTAAGTAAGTGTGTATTTTAGTTTAGTCAGTAAGTACATAACTTTAGTTTAGTATATAAGTTCATAACTTAGATGAATTATAAGTACATAACACAGTTTTTGTAAGTATAAATACAAGTCCATGCGTCTTATGAATCCGATCTGAATTTATTAATAATAATAATAATAAAAACTTTGTGAATAACTAGAACTTAATAAGGCTAGGAATTAATATAAAGGTAGTTAAATATAACTTACATCCTAATTTTGAATTTTTTATGGTAGATAACATATATTTTCACTGTACATATTCAATGACCACTAGCATCTAAACTAGGCCGAGCCTGTATCACAGATTACTAATTAGTTACTGCCTGTATCTTAGACGCTAGTTACTTCCCGTGACGTTGCGAACAAATAAAATATTTCACTTAGATGAATTATAAGTACATAACACAGTTTTTGTAAGTATAAATACAAGTCCATGCGTCTTATGAATCCGATCTGAATTTATTAATAATAATAATAAGATTATCCAGCAGTGGACGATTTGTGGCTGATATGATGATGATGAAAATATTTCACGCATACCCTCATTCTGCGGCACAGTGTTCGCGTCATCGTGAGTGTAACAACTTCTATACCATGATTTACACAATAGGAAAGTTATAGTCAGTTAAGTAGATTCACTCCATGTTGCTAGGAGGCAATAGAGAAACGTGTAACTACAGGTAGACAAGAAATAGATTTGAAAACAAGTTTGCTTTAGTAAATCAATTTCTACGATTTTACCTTGCTGTATCATATCAGCTCATATACGTCCCCACCTAGGGGCTCGAGCCTACCCTGAATTAGGGCGATCGGGCCTTAGTCGACCACGCGGGCCCAGTGCGGGTTGGCCGACTTCACACACAACCTTCGAGTTTCTTCGTGTGCAGGTTTCCTCACGATGTTTTCCTTCACCGTTAAAGCAATCGGTGAGTATATGTACGTAAGTTTAGTAAAACTCATTGGTACATTGAACGTCCGGATTTGAACCCGGCACCTCTGGTTAGGAGGACCGGGTCGTTACCGGTTGAGCCACCGGCGCCTTTTAGCCACCGACGCTTTTAACCTTTCACCTTGTTGATAAAATCTAAACTGAGACAGAATAGTGCCGCATTCTTATATTTGCTACTAAATTACATAACTACTATGTAGCTAGATATTTTTTTTGTTATTGAATAATGCCTTTAAATTTAAGATTGTGAACACCTATATATAACAGTAGTACGTATATATAGCGCAGGTGTGAATTCAAATTATAATCTTTTATACCTACATTTACTCGTATAGTAAATTGAATATAGTCTCCAGTTGGCAGTGAGTGGGTGTATGTGCCTAATTGGGTTGCTCCCGCACGACCACACGACCAGGCCACGACGCGCTCCACCCCATTTCAAAAGCTTAAAAACATCTTCCAGGGCGGCGGTGAACAGTTTCGGAGATACGAGTATGACGTCTCCCTGTCTCACCCCTCGCTGCAGCCGGATGGTTCCGCGTTTTGGTACTGGAGGCGAACCGACATGTTGGCGTTTTCATACAAGCACTTCAGTACCTCGATATATAGAGGTTACGTGTTTTGTGTATTTTCTAAAGCTATTCAAGTTTTTGCGATGAAAGATACAAAACCTTAAGGGTTAGCAGTTGGAGGATAATTCTTTAAATATTATACGTAGGTACGTTTAGACCATGAGTTGTATTCTTTCAGGTTATTTAGGTAAGCTGATGATGGAAGGTTTGACTCCTTAACTTTCATGGTGCTGAGATGATGATGGTACCCACAGGACTCTGTATCGGTTAATGAAACACTTGCATTATGATATGATGATTCCTATTGGCGAGTAGATGATTGGTTTTAACGTTGTTACATACATAGCATTATAACTAAAAATAAAAATAAACAATTTTAAAAATAAATTCACTCAAAAGTATGAAATAATATTTTTTTATATGAATACACAAAATTAACCAACAAAAACGGAATCAAAAGTAGGTACGAATCAAATTAAGGGCCTACAAATTAAAACAGACCTTCAATTTGATTCATATCTACCTTTAATTTAGTTTTTGGTGGTTAATTTTATGTATTCATACGAAAAAATATTATTTCATACTTTTGAGTGAATTTCTTTTTGAAATCGGTTTTTAGAAAATGGTGAAATCATTTTCCTCGATAACAATACTTCCTCTACCCTACGTACGAACGTACTGTACTATGGGGTCAAGAAAGTAAAAAGTGGTCCATATTTCCCCATTATGTTTTTTTGTGATATCTCATAAGCGCTGATTCGCTTATGAGATATCACAAAAAGATCGATTAGTTATTCTAAGTTACCCCTGACTGAATCAAAACATTACCCTTCTTGTGCACTTTGGTGAAATGTATCCTATGTCACTCAAGGATCAAGACGAATCTAATTACACCTCGCACTCTTTGCAGTGAAAATCCATCAATAGTGCTATTGAGTTTGGCTCAGCCAAAGAAACAGACATATATTTATGTATGAAATCTTTTTTGACCTGTAAAATTTTTGTATTTGAAATTCAAATAATAAAATTGTATGCTGTAGGTTTCATTAAGGAAATAAAAAATAAATACATACATATATACGATATACATTATCCTCATCATTTTGGATTGTTGATAAACATATTTTTTTGAAAAAATTGCTTGTAGTGTAAAAACAAAGATGAACCAACAACGGCGAGCCAGCGCTGCAGCCGAGTGGAGTGAACTAACTGCACCTCAGCAACGCAATGTTGTTGTGTACGTCAGCACAAGGCGCCGCCGCCGCCGTGGGCTCGCACTGTGCGACCGGGCGGGGCGGGCGGGGCGCGCGGGGCTGAGTCGGGCACATCTCGAAGGAAAATACAAAGTTTTTTATCATTTTATCAGCCGAAGGACGTCCACTGCTGGACATAGGCCTCCCCCAAGGCTCTCCACGATGACCGGTTCTGCGCTGCCCGCATCCAGCGGCTTCCCGCGACCTTCACCAGGTCATCGGTCCACCGAGTGGGAGGCCTGCCTACACTACGCTTTCCGGTGCGTGGTCGCCACTCGAGAACTTTACTGCCCCAACGGCTATCTGTTCTACGAGCAATGTGCCCCGCCCACTGCCACTTAAGTTTGGTATAGAAAACGTAAAATTGTTTTATTTCGCCCTGGTTTACAGCTTAATTACTACGTGGCTACGCAGCGTTCGTCGCGTAGCTCGTAGCAAGTGTTAAGGTTCGATGATATAAATAAATTTTATAACCTCATTCTATCTTAGGTCACAAACATAATCAGATAAAATAATGCTCTAGGTTATTAATTCAAAAATTTCTTCTCACAATTCAAAAAGAATTACCGACATCTCTTTTTCAGAACACAAACAGCGTAATCATCACAAAGCTCTTTCCTTCGCAATTTGTTTGCGAATGGGTATGAACATTCTGGTTTTCGTCAGCCGGGACCCGGGACCGGCGCCGGCCCGGAATTAAATTGTACACATTCGCGTTTTCATTTAGAGCTGAATACACGCTCGTTTGGGACGCGTGAGCGTTGTACTTTACCTAGGTGTGCGAGTCGCAGGCACGCATTTTATACTCGTCAAAAAACTATGAAATGTGTGAGAAAAAAAATGATTATCTTTCTATTGTAATTATTTTTATTTACCAAGGGAAACTACATATGCTATAAATATGCTCACTAAGCAAGTAGGCGGGGCTCCTATTTGTTGTTGCACTATCCTAACCTAACATCTATTTAAATTTAGTAAAAAAAAAAGTTGAACACTAAATGAGGTTAATTATTTCAGTTGTTGGGTTGGGCTAGTTCAGTTGGACTTGTGCCTTTTTTCATGTGTAGGAGCCCCGCGCAGAGACGCTCCGTCTTAAAAAAATCGATTAACGCACGTTTTTAGTTTCGTTTAATGAGTGAATTCAGTTAAGTAGCTTAGCACATACTCTTAAAATAATAGCTAATCGTCTGTATTGTTGTAGCGCTGCGCCTTGCCATGTTTTTCTGCAAAAGTTGGACAATAAATGAAGGATTGCTTTGGTGTCAAAGGCTAAAATAGTAGTTGTATCACTGTGCTAGTATAGTGATTGTATCACTGTGCCATAAAAGTGATTGTATCACTTTGCTAGAAGTGATTGTATCACTGTGCTAGAATAGTGATTGTCTGTGCTAGAATAGTGATTGTATCACTGTGCCAGAATAGTGATTGTATCACTGTGCTAGAATAAATAAATGATTAATTTTATGGAATAGGTATGACATCGCGCACCGGAAAAGGTAGCGGGGGTAGACCTTCCACTCGGTAGACCGACGACCTGGTGAAGGTTACGGGAAGCCACTGGATGTGGGCAGCGCTGGACCGGTCTTTATGTAAATTCTTGGGGAAGGCTTTTATCCAGCAGTGGAAATCCTTTCGGCTGGTATGATAAAATATCACAGTGATTTGTTTATAAATAAATAATACATTCAGAACCATATCTCTGTTCAGAACAGATAAACAAGTCTGATAATTTTAATACACATGCCATTCCTACAATTTTGACCCACAAAAACTAGATCTTACTAATAATACCTCCAGAAATGAAACTGTAGACTGAGTTGTCACCGCCTTTTCTACTTTTATGAGAGTATGTGCGCGGGTGAACGTGTTTACACGTCCTTACCTCCTGCCTACACACGGCGCAAACACACGACGTAGGGCGTACACAGACAAACGTCCCATACAACGGATTGGATTACGTTCCAATTCTTTTTATGAGCACCTAACTTTACGGCTGTTTTTATGCCGTGACCAGGATATTTAGATACAAATAAGGATAAAACATCTATTAAAATTTATGTCACAATTTACAATAATAAGCAAAGAGAAAAAAATATGTTTTGTCTATGCTTAATTATAAATAGGAGGTAGATACATAACTATAATTGGAGAAATGGCTCCGACTCAGCATTACTTGTCGTTTTCCTTATGTACTTACAGCAGTGACTTATATATTACTGGCGTAAGGACCCGGCCAACGCGCGTGACTAATGGTCCCAGCGAATTGGTGCGAAAATCGAAAGTTTCGCACACTCGCGACTCAGTCGTCTGCGGGAAATTGTACAGTGCGGTGGAAAGATATTCCATATAAAAATGCCTTATTGTGTTGTTAGAGGCTGTAAACATCATGAAAGAAATGCTAAAAAGAAACATGGGATGTTGTACCATCGTTAAGTAACCTTACATGGTATTTTTTCTTGTAAACAAATTAAATATACGAATTTTAAAGCGACAATTCTACCAAGGTTCTTTTAACGCGGCACTGACGTCAACTCTCGTCCACGCTAGTTCGTACGAGTTATGTTAGATGGCGCTACTTTTGCTTGTATCAAGAAAATCTGAGTCTAATATGGAGACGGGCGGATCCTTCTATTCAAATCTGTGACTTACAGCGGTATTTTGCCGGCTGTATTACATTTTAACCTTTAATAGGGCACGGTATTGAAAACATCACGGTTGTCATACTTTTTTGGATTTAAGTTCTTACAACAATATAAAATAAAGCCACGGATAAAAAATACATTTGGAAACAAAAACCTAAAGGACAAGATTCCTGCAAAGAATTTATTAAGTAAGAGTTTATTTTATTTAATCGACCGAATAAAAAATACATTTTATTTTATCACAAACAAAAAAAAACTTTGTGGTCACTATTTGACCATTTCATAAAAAAAATGTGGTCCCTATGTAACCATTACCCGTTTGGGTTAAGAATTGTAATTTTTAGTCAAAAAGGCAGTATTGGATGCTATAGAAATGTAGATAAAAATGAATAAAAATGGTGGCGGTGTCACATACCTAGCCGGCGGTGGCGGTGGCACATTCCTAGCTGGCGATGGTGGTGTCACATACCTAGCTGGCGGCTGCGGTGGCACGTAAACGTTTTTGTTAGCTTCTGGGCGGTCCGGAAGAAGTACAAAAATACTTGGGAATGCCCGAGACATGCTATATAGAAGAAGAAAGCAAGTAGAATCATTTAATTTTAACAGGCTTTGGTGGAATTCCGTACCACATGCGGTGCCCTCGTATAGTTCTGGAATTACATTTTTATTACTAAAATTGTTATGTTTACTTCAATATTGCATTTATAAATCCTAAAAAACAGAAATAAAATATTACTTACCAGATTTTTCTTCGACAAGACGAATCAAAACAATCCCACAGTACCGCGAAAACAACCAAAAAGTGACTACTAAACTTTTTTCTTACTTCACAGTTTAAAAACTTATGTTCGTATACACGCATCATTGGTTTCATTTTTTAAAGTTAATCATTCACGCGCTATAGTGACATTATGTGGTACATTCACGCGCTATAGTGACATTATGTGGTACATTCACGCGCTATAGTGACATTATGTGGTACATTCACGCGCTATAGTGACATTATGTGGTACAAATGAAAGCACTGAGTGCGTTCAAAGTCTATAAAGCCTGTGTGGTACATTTGAAACTCCCGCCCTATTACGGGAAGAAATAAGACCTTTATTTCGTTTGAAAGAACATATAATAGCCTTTGACATGGCAGCATTAAGAGGAAAGATTCTCCTAAAATTCTTATTATACTGAGGTACTTATACCACGTATTGTTATGTTACGGCGTTCTCACGTGCCCCCCCCCCCCCCCCCCCCACTGTGCGCGGGAATTTGCCGCTAAGATCGGCTATGTTAGCCACATTAGGGCGCACGAACGTCACAACCTGGCCTAGGAGTAGTAAGCAGTCGCCATGGCCGAAATCGGCTGAGGAGGATATATATATATTGTTATGAAACATGTTTACGAAGTTTTATTGGATTCATTTTAAGTAGGTACTCGTTGTAGGAATCAGCAAGAAAAATCTTATTATTGCGAGGACATAAAAAGCTTTGTCTGGCGTCTCTCGTGCAATAAAAACCTGCGTTTACCTAGTGGCGCAGTGACGGAGCTCGTCTCCGCAGTAAAAAGCAAATAATAATTGGCGGGGTCAGGTCACAAGAAAGTGATTTACGGGCGTCAATAAGCGTGATGTAAAGACCTCACACATTTGTAAAGATAGGCTTGTAGGAGTTGAAATCTGACTATTTTGGATTCCCCAAAGTGGAGCATCCGTCATTTAGCAGCCATTGACATATTTGGATAATACTGTAAATAGGTAATAACTGTAATGCAGTGTTATAAAGAAATAAATAAATAAAATAAAAAGTGTGTCGTTTTATGAAACCACGGTAAAAGTGAAACTTTACAGAGGAACGATCATGGCTGCTCTCGCTACGGTACAGAGGACGAAACGATCATACCGTCAGACGAAAGCGACCGTCAAGCGACATGTAATACACAGTCGAAATAATTTAAGACGATGTAAAATAAAAGTTTCACTTTAATAAATCAAAGCAGTGACTATAAAAGTAATAGTATCTGTATTTTGTAGCTAAATTATTCTAGAAATTTAAATCATTTGAGTTTTCAGTTGTCGCCTAATAGATTACCAGTGTTGTATTAGAAAATTTTAAGTCAGATTCCCCCACTGGCCGTTATAACGCCCAATTTTTCAAAATTGTTTCCAAGTCAGGAAAATAATAACAAACCACATGCAATTATAAAAACAAACATAGTTTCAGGAATTTACTGGGTTTAAGCAAAATATTCGGAAGGTTCGGTCTTCAAGTAGATGTATATGGCGCGATGTGTTTTACGGCGACACGAAGTGCTGAAAGCCATCCCGTGTATGTGTCTCGTTTACGGCGGATCTCCGGCGACCTTCGCCTTGCTAGCTCTTGCAGGGTCTGCGCGCCTGGAACCTGATATTACCATTAAACAAACATTAGAACAAAGTTGGAAAAGATGGAAAATCTAAAAAAAAACAAAGTACGTATACTATTGGTGTGATTCTTATTGTGCTGGACTGGCTTCGGCTTGGAAAAAATATCAACGGCGAGGACATCACCCAACATCGATTCTCTCACGATATCATGGTCATGGCTGAGACTGTAGAAGACCTATTCATAAGCTCGATGGCCTTTGTAGAGTCTCTCAACGAATGGGTAAAATGAACATGGGCAAGACGAAAATAATGTTAAAATAATAATGTCTGTGTCGCACCCACTCCTCTGAAGGTTGGATACTCTAAGACGTACGTACGCCTGGGACAAACTGTATAGTTAGGTAAGTCCAACTTCGAGAAAGAGATCAAGCGACCATCCAACTCGACTGGAGAGCGTTCGGGGAGCCTTGCATGTCTTCACGTCCCAAATACTCAGTGTCATTCGGAACTGAGACATGGTCGCTAACTATGGCCCTCTTAAGACGGCACAAGTTCACCCAAAGGGCAACGGAGCGTGCTATGCTCGGAGTTTGGCTGGTGATTCAATCAGAAACGAAGAGATCCGTAGGATTACCAAATTAACCGCATTGCTCTCAGAATTGATAAACTTTAGTGGCACGGGTAGGAAACATAGCTAGATAGATAAAACATTTATTCAAAGCTACATTACACTTGATATACAAAAAAATAATAAAACTTCTTATATCTAAGCTTAAATGTATAAAGAGGGCAGATACCTAAAATTTTGAAATGGCTCCGACTCTGCATATGCTGCAGGTAATTATGTGCCTACAGCGCTGATATTTTGCCTGATATTTGCTTATAAGACAAATGGCCGTTGGGGCAGTAAACTTCTCGAGTGGCTACCGCGAACCGAAAGACGTAGCGTAGGCACACCTCCCACTCAGTGGACCGACGATCTGATGAAAATCGCGGAAAGTCGCAGGACCGGTCGTCGTGGAAATCCTTGGGGGAGGCCTTTGTCTAGCGGTGGACGTCTTCCGGCTGATGAGGTTGATGATACTCTTTGTGTTTTATTAACCTGGCTACACGGGCATTAACAGGCAACACGTACTCTTATCTAGTTGTTGTAGCCAAATTTCAATGTGAACGGCATACCAGGAATAAGAGAACCAGTTCCGCATTCTAGCATCATTCATCACCACATCAACATTACACAGAAATTGCAACATTGTTTTTGGTAGATTTACACAAATTGATCAGCTCATTAGCTATTGAATGAAAGTTAAAAAAAAGACGTGTGGCACTCGGGGACTGCCGCGGTAAAGCTGTTGCATAGCATTTTTTATCAACTTATGCAATTATAATTATTTATTTATTTTTTATTTATGCAGTATTTACCAGTACCATATAGTCCTTGGGGCGCGGGATGTTTATGTAATAAATTAACACTAAGAAAGTTACACCAGTAAAATTGACTAAGTCATTTTAGTACCGCAAATCGCTAATAGATGGCACTGTAAGTTTTTTAGTACTCGGCCGAGCGTGGGGTGTTTAGGCCTATTAGTACCGCAAATCACTAATAGATGGCCCTGTAAGAACCTGTTCATCCTGCGATTGTTCGTAATCAAACCCACGTTTCTCTGCCCTGCAGGCAGGAGCGCTCACCACTGGCCCACCGGGATAGTCATTATGCATAAGCAGACCACAGTGCAGGAAAATATCGGAGGAAACCTGTTTCTAGATAATGTGTATGAAGGTCGCGTTGCACACGTCCGTGGGTGTAAGTCTATATGCGCTGCACGTGCACCACACAAGCACACCCCGGACACTGCATTGATGACATGACATTTCTAATAACAAATGACCGAGCAAACAAAATCACGGCGAAATCCTATACATTCGAGAACCAAACTATAACCAACCTGTATCAATCTGGGTGACGAGGGGGTGAGGTCGCAATCTAGAGAGTAATGTTATGTACTGTATGTTAGTTCTAATATAATACATCCCACCAAAAACATCCTGTAAAAACTAGCCAAGTCTCGATTGAGCTGCTTGTTTTTCTATAAAAAGTAATCAAATCTCTAAGCAAAGCCAAGCCTAGTCTAGGGTTCTTTACTGCGATTCCTTTATTATTATGGTTAGATTTTATGTGACCTGCCGTTGAACATTCTTTATGCATATTTACTCCTTGAGACATCCAAGTCAACGGCCAAGTCACATAAAATCTAACCATAATAATAAAGGAATCGCAGTAAAGAACCCTAGACTAGGCTTGGCTTTGCTTAGAGATTTGATTACTTTTTATAGAAAAACAAGCAGCTCAATCGAGACTTGGCTAGTTTTTACAGAATGTTTTTGGTGGGATGTATTATATTAGAACTAACATACAGTACATAACATTACTCTCTAGATTGCGACCTCACCCCCTCGTCACCCAGATTGATACAGGTTGGTTATAGTTTGGTTCTCGAATGTATAGGATTTCGCCGTGATTTTGTTTGCTCGGTCATTTGTGGAATCGCAGGAATTGGAAGGAATCGCAGTAAAGAACCCTAGACTAGGCTTGGCTTTGCTTAGAGATTTCATTACTTTTTATAGAAAAACAAGCAGCTCAATCGAGACTTGGCTAGTTTTTACAGGATGTTTTTGGTGGCATTTCACTTATTTTTGTAGAAAACTACGCCTTAAAAACTAGTAAATCAAGGAGTTCGGTCCTGCGACTGCATAAATAACTTTGTAATCCTATATATTTTATATGGGATTACAAAGTTATTTATGTAGTTTGTGTAACTAGAAAACTGGACCGATATTGCAAAATGTTTGAGTTTTTCCTTGCTTTATACACTAAAGACTAATTGTATTCTAAATTTGAATCTTCTATGTCGGCTAGAAGTGCCTTGGAGTTTTGATGATCTGTCAGTCAGTGAGTGACAAATTAGGAAACTTTGACTAGTTATAATTCTTAAAGTACTGGTTCAAATTGAATGAAATTTGGAATACACCGTGCTTATATGATGCCTGCTTGGGTACAGAAAATTCAGGCTTCTAGGTTTATCTACAACGAAGTTGTGGGGGGGTCGAAAATGGCCTGAACTGCTTCGAGAAAAGGATGGTACGGCCGTGCCGCTTTTTTTTCTCGACTTGGCGGGGGCACTGCCGTGCCCCCAGATACTATGACACAAGTGAGCACTTGACTAGTGAAAGCGCAACAGAAGCTGAGCTAGTGGCGTCAAACAATTAAGAGACCCTGGACATCGTTTTTATGACTGTCTTTAAGGGTGATTAGTAAATCATGTTGTCCTTTACCACCTACTCAACCATCTCTGTGCAAAAAATCACAACAATCGAGTATTTTTTTAGTTCCCTCAGGAAGTGCATCAGATTATGCTATTTTCACGGGATAAAAAGTAGCCTATGTCCTTTCCCGTGACACAGGCTACCTTCATGCCATATTTCATAAAGATTGGTCAAGGCGTTGGAGCGTGAAAAGGTGACAAACAAACAAACAAACACATTTTCACATTTATAATATTAGTAAGGATTTGAAAATGTGTTCGTTAGTTTGTTTGTTACCTGTTCACGATTCAACACCTCAACCAATCTTGGCAAAATTTGACATGCTCGTAGCCTGTTTTTATGCCATGAGAATAATAGCATGGTCCGATACAGAGTTCATGTGGGAGCTGAAAATACTTTTTTTGTTTGATTATTGGTAATACGCTCAAACACGACGGCGTCGCAACGGAGCAACGGGTTGACGTGATTCTTTGCATAAAAATAGTTTTGAAGTGGAAAATGACATAGACTGCTAATCAGAATAGCCCGATATAGTTCCCGAGGAATCAACTCATGCCTACGCTTGCGAGCCGCAGGCTGTCATAAAAATTATTTTCGCGTGGGCTAAGCCGCGGGCAAAAGTTAGCGCTAAAATATTGTTAATCTTATTGGTGTACATAACTGTTTACGAAGTAACGTTTACTTAAGATCCAATTAGTAAAGAAGTTGTTGTTATTCGGAGTTGTTTACATTTCAGAGAGTAATTTTGTTCGCTTGACTACACTACATACATAACTAAACTGTGAATAATTAAAACAAAGGAATACAATAGGAAAAGTATTTTCTTATTTTTTAGAATTCATGCATTTGCTAGCTGTTGGATTAAACTTAATGAAAAATTCAATAATTTTAACGTAAAACTTCTCGTGTCATAATTGTTTTCATGTTCTAATGACATTACATTGTTTTGTATCAATGATTATATTTGACATCTCTATCCCTACTTCCCTACTAATATTATAAATGCGAAAGTAACTCTGTCTGTCTGTTACGCTTTCCCGCAAAAACTACTGAACGGATTTGGCTGAAATTTGGTAGGTAGATAGATTAGGACCTGGATTAAGACATAGGCTCATAGGCTACTTTTTACCACGCTCGCGAGCCGCTTGCGGCTCGCGCACTGCGCACCCTCGAAAAGTCATAGAAACGTGGTCCACGCGGGTGAAGCCGCGGGAAACAGCTAGTTGTTAATAAATGAATGTTGGAGCGTTGATGGCACAATGGCAAGGGCCGCTACCTCCTGTATGGGAGGTCGTGTTTCGAATCTTGCGACATACCAATGTGTTTTCGAATTTCGATTTCATATGTACGTTTATCCGACGCCCTTACGGTGAAGGGATACATCGTGAGGAATCCCGCACGCGCCTGCGGAGAAACTCGAAGGTTTTGTGTGAACGCGACCAACCCGCACTGGGCCCGTGTAGTCGACTCATTGTCCTAATTCATGGTAGGCTCGAGCCCCTCGGTCGGGATGTATATGAGCTGAAACGATGAACTACTTATTATGTTTATTTTTTATCTTTTTCAGAAACTGACATTATGTTATCTAATTACTATTTTATTTTATGACCATTAGAAAGAGTGTAATACCTACTCGTAAGCACCTATTTTAAACAAACATTTCGAAACCTCGACATCTAATCTGTCAGTACAATCCGAACAAAACATGAATATGAAAGGGAGCCAAGTTGGATTTAAAAAAAATAATACAAAAAGCGATGCAAGCCGCTTGTAGCTCGCGCACCACTCACGTTCAAAGACTACCATAAAAACTATGCAACGCGAGAGAATCTGCAGGCAAATGCTAGTATAAATCATATTATAGCAATACAAATTAAATTATCTATGGTTACCATCGACCCGATAGAGAAAGGGAAAATATTTTTAGGCGGCTGTAGACACTTTTCGTTAGGTGAGCTGACTGCTTTTTATTACGTTCTATACCTTAAAAAAGATTGCCTGGTAGAAATCGCTTAAAGCGATAAGGCCGCCTTTGCACTCTATTTATATTACAAATTATAAGTCCTTTGTTGTTTTTTGGCGTGCAATAAAGTATTTTTACTTACTTACATAAAAACCGGCCAAGTGCGAGTCGGACTCGTGCAGAGTAGGGTTCCGTAGTCTTTTAAAAAAAATAAATGTATATTTCACAAATAAAATTATATTTGCAATTGGTAATAGAACATTTTCTATGGAAAAACTATGAACTTTTTTCAAATCCAACTGCACACTTTAAGTTGGTCGACTTACACTTCTTAACTAAAAAAGTATTTTTAGCCGTGATGGTTTCCCTTTTAAATTAATTAAATGCACTAAATTTTTTTTTCTCACGTGTTCTCAAATAGTGATTTAGCTGGTAGGGTGGGGGAGACACTTAACTATAAAAAAAAATGCAATTTAAAGCTTAATATTTGACAAACCGATCCCTTAAACCAAAAAAATGTTTCAGTGAACCCTAAGTAGTTTTGAAAGACCTATTCAACGATAATCTACATGATAGGGTACATCAACAAAAAAACACCCCTTCTTTACACGTAGGGGAAGTACCCTAAAAAATATTTTTCAAAATTTTGTTGTACCACTTTGTTGGTGTGATTATTATGTATACCCATGCCAAATTGAAACTTTCTAGTACATACTAATAGTCTCCGAGCTAAGCTGCGGACAGGCGGACAGACAGACTTGGCGAAACTGTAAGGATCCTTGTTGACTTCGTAAAAAGGTAAAGTTGAAATAACTACGAAAACAAACATTCCGAAAAGGCGATAAACAAATCGAATTAGTGTTCGGAAATACGGAAGTAGCGAGTGGGCCTAAGTTGGGCAGTTCGCACTTAACTAATTACAAGTGACCGGACACTTCCCGCGCAGGCTGTCTACGCTGCACAGATGGGACTATAAATAAATTATCTACTTCACCAATTAATGAATCTTTTATTGGTTTGTTTGCGGAAATGGCGAAGGTTTCCTCGAGATGTTTTTTTTTTAAATCTCCTACTATGACACTACGGTTTTAACCTTTTTCATGTAGTTTTGCAATGGAAATCCTGTACTATTATTGGAATCAGGTTGGAATCGCGTGGGCAGGGTACACTGAGCTAAGTACAACAGAGCCTTTTGAAAATTCCCTCTCGTATCTACCAGATACGCTAAACTGCTAGGTTTATGATATAGCGTCCCCACTCACCGACAGCTAGGTCATAAAGTGAGGGCCACTTTTCCTGCCAACACCATAGAAGACAAGGACCAGTTACGGTAGGTCTTGCCGCCAAGACGCTTGTCCTGGTACTCTGCAAGGCGAGTGCCTCTTGGAAGAGAACCACTATCTACTGTCCAGGTAGGTTCCGGAGCTGTAGGCGCACACCTCCCGCGGCTTTTACTGCTGGCGGTTCGATCCCCGCTCGGGATGCCAGAGAAGCTGGCTCCCACATATCCGGTGTGGTACCGGAGCTGTAGGCACGCTCACTTCCCGGCGCTTAGTAGCCTTTTGAACAGGAAAAAATGAAGGTTTTTTGAGGAAAAATGTGCAGTGTGTTTGTACGTGTGCTTTAGGAAGTGAATAAAACTAATCCTCTCTCCGCCGTGTCGTGGCTCAGCGGAGAGAACGGTTTGTATCTCTTAAGATTACATCGTTAACGTCGTCGTAATTTATCGGCGAAAGCGGGCCTTTGTCGGTTTTGTTCGCCGACTTTTTCGGCGGAAGGAGGCACTTTTGAGAAATGAGCGCGTAATTTATTTAGTTCATTTTGCAGCCGTGGCGACGACGGTTTGTTTGGAGGGAATTCTGTCTTAATAAAGTTCGCTTGATGAGTTTATGAAAAATTTAGTTTTCTATGCGCTGCATAAAAATATATAATAAATACTAATTAGTGATCATGTTGCGTTTGAAAATAAATTAATAAAAATGTTTATAATGCACCGAGCATTATAAACATTTTTATTTATTACTTACGAGCTAAACAAAAAGACGAGAATCACGGTGGCGCAAACATTTCCCGCAAATAATTGACCACGCTCTAACTACCCACTTCAATCGCACCCACTAGTACAATTATTATTTTTTCTTAAAAATTTGAGTGCGTTTGACTATATCTCACGTGATGGTAAGTAGTAATTTCTCTTCATTTGTTTCTTTTTGGTTATTTAGTAAAACATAAGTTAACCGATTTTTACCAATGGCGGAACGGAGAAGGGGTTTGTGTTTAGGGTGAGAGGTTGTTTGTTTTTACCAATGGCGGAACGGAGAAGGGGTTTGTGTTTAGGGTGAGAGGTTGTTTGTTTTTACCAATGGCGGAACGGAGAAGGGGTTTGTGTTTAGGGTGAGAGGTTGTTTGTTTTTACCAATGGCGGAACGGAGAAGGGGTTTGTGTTTAGGGTGAGAGGTTGTTTGTTTTTTAATTGTGTGTGCAAATGAATGTTGCCATTTATCTTGAAAACTACTGGACCGATTTCCTTGCGGTTATTTTTCAATTAAAAGGTTTAATTTCAGAGCATATTTTAAGACATGTATTATGTATTAAATATACATTGGCGCTTGAGGGCTTTTTAGAAACTATTCCACCGATTTGCTGCAGTTTTTTCTTTGTGCAAATCTTATTTTTACCAGACTGCCGAAAATTGAGGGTAATGTTTTTCGGGTGTATGTATGTATGTATCTCCATTTCTTTGGCTGAGCTTGTAGCCTAAACAATTTGATGGATTTTGGAGTGCGAGGTGTCGTTACATTTTGGAGTGCGAGGTGTCGTTACATTTTGGAGTGCGAGGTGTCGTTACATTTTGGAGTGCGAGGTGTCGTTACATTTTGGAGTGCGAGGTGTCGTTACATTTTGGAGTGCGAGGTGTCGTTACATTTTGGAGTGCGAGGTGTCGTTACATTTTGAAGTGCGAGGTGTCGTTACATTTTGGAGTGCGAGGTGTCGTTACATTTTGGAGTGCGAGGTGTCGTTACATTTTGGAGTGCGAGGTGTCGTTACATTTTGGAGTGCGAGGTGTCGTTACATTTTGGAGTGCGAGGTGTCGTTAAATTTTGGAGTGCGAGGTGTCGTTACATTTTGGAGTGCGAGGTGTCGTTACATTTTGGAGTGCGAGGTGTCGTTACATTTTGGAGTGCGAGGTGTCGTTACATTTTGGAGTGCGAGGTGTCGTTACATTTTGGAGTGCGAGGTGTCGTTACATTTTGGAGTGCGAGGTGTCGTTACATTTTGGAGTGCGAGGTGTCGTTACATTTTGGAGTGCGAGGTCTCGTTACATTTTGGAGTGCGAGGTGTCGTTACATTTGTCTTGATCCCAAAAGTGACAAAGGATTCATTTTAACCCGACTGTTGAAAAAAGAGTGGTAATGTTTTTTCAGTCCCGTTTTTAATTTTTATAAATTTGGTTGGTTATTCAGACCAAGTCTAGACATGTTTTATATCCGTAGACTATCAGGGGGCGTTGCAGCTTAATAAAAACTCATAAAGCATGCATATGATATAAAAGCTCGTGAAGAATTTAACAATCTAGGCCATACAGACAACAAAACTTTTGAGTGAAAGAAGGCTTAAAATTGAAAGGAGAAGTTACTGAACGTAGATAATCTCTAAAAAGTTTAAAACAAAAAGCAAAATCAAAAATTTTGAAATGCCCACATCGACGGATGTTAAAACGTAATTGAAATAAACCGGCCAAGTGCGAGTCGAACTCGCGCAAAGTTGGGTTCCGAAGTATTTTCAAAAAATAAAAGTAAATTTAAAAAAAAATATTTGCAGTTGGTAATAGAACATTTTGTATGGAAAATCTATGAACGTTGACAAATCCAACTGCACATCTTAAGTCGGTCGACTATTACTCCTATATTTAAATAGCCTACTTATCCGTGATACCTTTCCTTTTAAATTGGTGACATGTCCTACTATTTACAAGTTTTTCAGATGTCCTGAAATTGCGGTTTAGCTTGTAGGGGGGAACACTTGACTCGAACAAAAATTTGCAACTTAAAGTTTAATATTATGCAAACCGAGCTCCGAATCAAAAAATTGGTTGTAGCAAACCCTCAGTTGCTTTAAAAGAACTATGCAACTACACCCCAATCGATAAGGTATGTTAAGAAAAAAAAGACGTGTGGCACTCGGGGACTGCCGCGGCAAAGCTATTGCATAGCATTTTTTATCAACTTATGCAATTCATCATCATCATCATTACAGCTCATATGCGTCCCCACCGAGGGGCTCGAGCCTACCCTGAATCAGGGCGATTAGGCCTTAGTCGACCACGCGGGCCCAGTGCGGATTGGTCGACTTCACACACAACCTTCGAGTTTCTTCGCAGGCGTGTGCAGGTTTCCTCACGATGTTTTCCTTCACCGTTAAAGCAATCGGTAAGTATGTACGTAAGTTTTTGAAAAACTCATTGGTACATTGGCCGTCCAGATTTGAATCCGGTACCTCTGGTTAGATGGACCGAGTCGTTACCGGTTGAGCCACCGACGCTTTACAATTATGCAATTATAATTATTTATTTTTTATTTATGCAGTATTTACCATTACCATGTAGTCCTTGGGGCGCGGGATGTTTATGTAATAAATTAACACTAAGAAAGTTCATCATCATCATCATCATCAATCGCCATCATCAATCGCCATCACCATCGCCATCGCCATCATCATCATGATGGATAGATAGATGGCACTGTAAGTTTTTTAGAACTCAATATATATTTTTTGGGGTGTAAGGTTTTATTTTCGTTACGAAATTTCTTGATTCGGTCCCCTCAAAGCCCGCGATAAAAGCTATACAATAGCTTAAAAATCATCCGCTCTTTACATTTAGGTGAGGTACCATACTTATTTTTTTCAATATTTTATCGTAATTATGTATAATCATGCCACATTACAGCTTTCCAGTGTTAGTAGTCTCTGAGCTAAGTCGCGGACAGTCGGACACACGGAAAGACAGACATGGCGAAACTATTAGCTTCCTTGTTGACTTCGAAATCCAAAAAAAAATTTTATAATTGTGTGTTTAGTTGAAAAAATGTGCTTCCATATATCTGTATACGTCAAGATCAATACTCCAAATGCAAATGAAAATGTTACAATAAGATAGATAGATAGATACGCGATTATTTAAGATTTCACCCAGCACACACAATAAATTAGTGATATAATTAACTATATATTTTTTTCCCTTTAATTGTGTTGTAATAACTTGCTTTTCGCCAAACTTCATGATTGTAGGTCAACGAAAAGTGCCCTATAAGTTTTGATTTACTTACGTTTGTGACTTAATGGGCCGTATCATTTTATTGCTTTGACTTTTACGGTTTCGAAGTTAAACGACGAACCCTTTTAGTTTCGCCACGTTTGTCTATCTATATTATGTCTTTCTGTCCGTCTGTTCGTCTGTCCGCAGCTTATCTCAGAGACTATTATTACTAGAAAGCTATAATTTGATAAGGATATATATGTTAGTCACGCCGACAAAGTGGTTCAGTAAAAGCTTGAAAAAAATTTATTTTAGGTTACCCCCTACATGTAGAGGGCGTGATGTTTTTCGTTGTCAACCCTATCGTGTGTGGTATCGTTGTCAACCCTATCGTGTGTGGTATCGTTGTCAACCCTATCGTGTGTGGTATCGTTGTCAACCCTATCGTGTGTGGTATCGTTGTCAACCCTATCGTGTGTGGTATCGTTGTCAACCCTATCGTGTGTGGTATCGTTGTCAACCCTATCGTGTGTGGTATCGTTGTCAACCCTATCGTGTGTGGTGTCGTTGTCAACCCTATCGTGTGTGGTATCGTTGTCAACCCTATCGTGTGTGGTATCGTTGTCAACCCTATCGTGTGTGGTGTCGTTGTCAACCCTATCGTGTGTGGTATCGTTGTCAACCCTATCGTGTGTGGTATCGTTGTCAACCCTATCGTGTGTGGTATCGTTGTCAACCCTATCGTGTGTGGTATCGTTGTCAACCCTATCGTGTGTGGTATCGTTGTCAACCCTATCGTGTGTGGTATCGTTGTCAACCCTATCGTGTGTGGTATCGTTGTCAACCCTATCGTGTGTGGTGTCGTTGTCAACCCTATCGTGTGTGGTATCGTTGTCAACCCTATCGTGTGTGGTATCGTTGTCAACCCTATCGTGTGTGGTATCGTTGTCAACCCTATCGTGTGTGGTATCGTTGTCAACCCTATCGTGTGTGGTATCGTTGTCAACCCTATCGTGTGTGGTATCGTTGAATAACTTTTAAAACTACTGAGGGTTTACTAAGACTATTTTTCGATTTAGGAATTGGTTTGCGAAATGTTAATCTTTAAAGTGCTAATTATTGTTAGAGTCCAGAATCCCCCTCTGAAAAAATAATAGTAGTACATAATCAATTTAAAAGGAAAACTATCACGGTTTAGTAGACTTTCCTGGTTAAGGAGTAATAGTCGACCAACATAAAGTGTTGGATGGGATTGAACCAAGATGGATTTTAAAAAAAAGTTCATAGATTTGCCATACAAAATGTTATTTTACCAAATGCAAATTTAATTTTGTTTTTTAAAAAATGTTTTTTTTTTAAACTAGAGAACCCTACTTTGCGCGAGTATGACTAGCACTAGTCCGGTTTTTTACAGCTCCAAGGGACCGTAGACATTATAAATATTTGACATTAATTTCAACTTGCAACCTCAACATTCAGACAGACAGACAGACGGACAACAAAGGTATCCGTTAAGAGGTATTTTGTACAGAGCCCTTAAAAGATACAGTCGGATTGAGAATCTCCTTCTTTTTTGAAGTTGTTTAAAAAAATTTATGACCCATTTGAAAAAAAAACTACACAAAGGTTGGTCAAAATCACTGACCCGAATAATTTATGATAAGAGATCATTCTTAGATGTGAGAAGTAATTTTTTTTAAATTGACCGTTGTTGATCGTTGAAAAGTTGTTTAGTTTTTTGAACTACTTATGAATAGAAGCCCCAGTTGCATCTAAATACCACCATTTTTCTAAGCCCGCCTGGCTAGCCACCACCATCTTATCTAAGTCTTGCCGCCAAACATCAGTGTTAACAACATTGATGTGTTCCGGCTTGAAGATAAGATAGCCAGTTCTCCATTGCGTTGGGGAATCTTGGTAAGCCCGCTTCCATTTTCAGCACCATCGTCACTTGCCATCAGGTGAGATGATTTCAAAGGCCTAACAATTGTGAATAAAAAAAACAATGTATTAATGTAGTTTTTTTCTAAACAATAAAGAACCCAGCTAACATAACGCTTGTGCTTGTTGTTGCAGACTGCCTGCACCTGCAGCTGTACCGCGACCCGCGCGACCGCTTCAAGAAGGGCCAGACGAAGGCTTCGCTCTCCTTGCAGCAGTTCATCGGCTTCGAGAGCGGCTTCACGCTGGACAAGGAGTCCAACACCATCGCCATCCTGTGCCAGGACGTCACCGTGGTTCTCGCTTTCGAGACGCGCGAGCGGCTCATAGCGTGGCAGGTCAGTGTGGCATGTGTGTCAGCGGCAGGAACAACACTATAAGTAGTCCAACACCATCGCCATCCTGTGCCAGGACGTCACCGTGGTTCTCGCTTTCGAGACGCGCGAGCGGCTCATAGCGTGGCAGGTCAGTGTGTCATGTGCGTCAGCGGCAGGACCAGCACTATAAGGAGTCCAATAAAAATTGCCACGATAGCACATTTCTTCTTCTGCTTTTGCGGAAGAAGCGAGAAGAGCAGTGTACCTGCTTTTTGCGAAACCGAAAAAGGCTTTAAAGAAAATTCAGAATATTAACAAAAAAGTGTTTATACCTTTGAGCATGAAATAGACTTACAAGATATAAAAGTGGCAGAATGACGAATCCCAAAACTATAAACTAAAATACTAATTAACTTACTTAATTATATCCATCAAGATATCTTTCTGTTGCTCAAAAGGTACAGACTCATCACAGGATCATGAATGTATTCAATCCACTTACAGCATAATTTCCTTAATGTTTACATACGAGTACTTTTGGAGGTTCAAAGAAACACTCCAGTACCCGACACGCGAATTAGAAGGCAGTAACAACGATCACGCGCGGGCGCGGGCGCGGGCGCGGGTGCGGGCGCCTCGCGAGCACTCCGGCAAACTTCGCTATCTGCTCGCACATGAATTATGCACGCGTGGTACAGTCAACAGGAAAACTGGGTTACACATGAATGGGCGAGTAAAAAAGTTTCGGATAGCTTGACAACTAAATAATTTTCGAAAAACCTAAAAACTTTTAGGTACAAGCTTTTAATATTGCATTGTCACGCGATATACACATGCATGCAAAGTTTCGGCTCAATAAGAAACCGGGAAGTGGTTCAAATGTAACTTGCAACATTTCACCCGAACAAACATACATACATCGCAAGTTAAATAAAAGCTTGTAAAAACAAAGCAACGATCGTAAAATTTAATTATCCTACCTACTTAATGACATAATGTGATTTTTCCCAACTCAGTATAATTAGCCTAAAAAGAAGTTATTTTATTAGATACGGGTATTGTCTGAAAATTGTTGGTGGTATCAATCATCTGATTCACAATGAACTGCTTACAATTTTTTTCTAAAAAATATTTGATTGATTTTCGACATTGCCTGTACAAAGTTTCGGCGCCCCGACAGGTGAAGGTGGGTGCCCAGCTCGGCGCCTCCCGGGAGTTCCTCGTGATGGTCGGCGGCGGCAGCTCACGGAAACTGCCCGCGGGGCCCGCCAGGCTGCACATCCAGGGGCGCCGCTTTGCGCTGACCAGCGGGGTGCCGCCGAAGCTGCTTGGACTGTGGGAGCTAGCGCATCTGAGGTGAATTTTGATTGACGTAGCCAAGTTTTCGCTTATTGTGATTGACATATGCGAGTATGTAAATAGTTAAGCATAATCCAGTAGCCGCCAGCGAGCTCCACCAGGCCTCACATCCAGGGTTGTGTTCTGCTCTCATCATCCAGCGCAGTTCCACCAAGACCGTGTGAGACCTGTGGATAATAGCAAACAAATTGATGAGTTTATAGAAGTCGATCGCGGGACGCGCGCGCCGCGTATCGGCTGCACGTCCGGGTGAGGTTTAAATGAGCCGCATTGAAAAGTTCTTCGAAAATTCTTCAAAGTTATCTTAGACCCAGTACTACAAAGCGGACAGAAGTACAAAATAGCTTCAATGATGACGTGTGGTTAATTATTCCATAGTTTGCTCCGTAGTCTATGTGTTTATGCTCAAATTTAGGAAAAATAAAACTAGCAAGCCATATTACATTATACAAAAAAAAAGACGTGTGGCACTCGAGGACTGCCGCGGTAAAGCTATTGCATAGATTTTTTTATTAACTTATGCAATTTTAATTATTTATTTATTTTTTATTTAAGCAGTATTTACCAGTACCATATAGTCCTTGGAGCGCGGGATGTTTGTCATAAATTAACACTAAGAAAGTTAATCATCATCATCCCCCTTACCACCCCCCTCACCATCACCCTCACCATCACCACACCATCCCCACACCATCCCCCTCACCATCCCCACACCATCCCCCTCGCCATCCTCCTCACCATCCCCCTCACCATCCCTCTCATCATCCCCCTCACCACCCCTCTCACCATCCCCCTCGCCATCACTATCATCGTCACCATCATCATGATGGATAGATAGATGGCACTGTAAGTTTTTTAGAACTCAATATATATATATTGTTTTTTTGGGGTGTCAGGTTTTATTTTCGTTACGAAATTTCTTGATTCGGTCCCCTCAAAGCCCGCGATAAAAGCTATACAAAGCCTTAAAAATAAAGCTAGCAGGCCATATTACATCATACCAAAATAATTAAGTACTGCCAGCCAGTAGATAACGAGCAAAAATACGAGTAAAATATATTAATTGCAATTAATAATGAACATCACTACCATAATCATTGTATCTTTTTTTTTCTCTTATGTTGTGCAATAAAGTGTTTTCAATCAATCAATCATTGTTGAGTTGCATTTTTTTTTATTTACAATTGGTAAGTCCTGGTAAGTGACGATGATGCCGAAGAAGGAAGCGGGCTTACCAAGATTCCCCAACGCAATGGATTTTTTTATAATGAGTCCTTTTATTTGATATGTCACATGATGCACGTGAAAAAATATATTTTTTCCCAATTTTTTTTTTTTATTAATGCTAACCGGTCCGTGAGTGGGTCATTAAACTCTATATATATTTACCAATTTAAACTCTTTAATCCAGTAACTCCGGAGAAAATGGGTGTGACAGAGTAATGTACAAACGGACGGACAGACAGACACACAAGTGATCATATAAAGCTTCCTTTGTTATCTGCTGAACCGAACCGAACGTTAAAACAGTTACGAATGAGGCAATAATTTAGATTCATATAGCCTTAATTTTTCTAGATTCCTAATTTTTTTAAGATTAGTTAAATTGGTGAATTTGTTTAGTGTATTTACAGTATAATTTAAATCCGATTTTTTTTTACATTCGGTAGTCACTTATATTACCTACATATTATTGTAAACGAACCTGAAAAATGTAATATCGTTTAATAATTATTTAGTAATAAGTTAACTAAAGTAAATCACATAACTAAGCACAATATGGAACCATTAAAAGAGCTACAATGCAATTATTTACGATAAACTATAAATTCTGTGCAGTTAGCGTCGATCGACATTCGCAGGGCATTAAACCATTCACAATCATAGATAAAACCAACATAAACCCGATCATTCGCAGCTCGCCATAAACTGTAAACTCGACTGTTTTATGTTTATTGTAGATGCGTCGTCGTTAAAAAAATGAGAAAACCGTATAACGATGTGTCTAAGATTTAATCGACCGCGGAAGGGTTGGAGCCGGGGCGGCGCCAGCGCAGCTAACGGCGCCGACTTCCGGCGGCCATCTTGTCTCGCTACCATCTTGCTGTGCGCTGGGATGACGCTTGCCAACTTTTCTCCCCAAATACGATAATGCGTTTCAGTATTTATTGCTACTAGGCAGACGGGGCGGCGGGATATGTTCCAGAGGGTTAGTAATGTGATCCTTAACTAAGCGTGACAGAGCAGTCTGCTGCAAAGCTGGTGTCTTGATATATCCTTTGCTTGTACTTTATCATGGTATTTATTCGCGTTTTCGGTATTTGTCATTGTCATAATTGAAAGAGTCTGGTACTTTAAACTGTAAACATTTTGCATATATGCGTCGTAACTAAACGTGGAAGCGTACAAGCACACGTAGTGCACCGAACACTAAAGTATTACATGAGCAAGTAATTATGCATACTAAGTACAGGACCTCATTTTCCAAAATGTGCGCAAATGGTTTGACCAAAGTTTGAATGTTCGCAAACAGCAGCAGAGCCTGACTAGTTCAAAGCGGCCCCCGGTCCCCACCCCGGGGACCCGTCGCTAGTTTAGGAACACTAGGTTTTTATTAGAGTGTGCTTCATAAACAATTTATAACCGCGCGGATGCTTTCACATCCGGCCAGTGGTCGCTGGCAGACCGGTTGCAGAGTCACGCTTACACCAGTGTAGGTCAGAGAATGGCACGAGCTCAGCGGGTGCAGGTTTGGTACAAAGAGAAGGTAGTTAAAGAATTAAAAGTATCGCTTTTGAAAATCATATATATATTCTTTATTGCACACAGATATTTACATGAAAAACAATTAGAAAGGACATGTACAAAGGTGGACTTATCTCTATAAGAGATCTCTTCCAGCTAACCTTACCGGGTGTTATGAGAATTCAAAGGACGGGGGGCAAACCTATGTGTACCTAAAATTATACTAAATAAAATACTAATATAAAATTATAATGTAAACTAACCTGATCTACTCAAATAAATAATACATACCGATAGTAAATAATTTAATAATATACATAATACATACCTTAAAATAAAATACTTACTATTCTTACTAAAATTAAATATATACAAATAAACTTACACGTTTTGTAGGGAAAGAAGATGCTCTTTAAGTTTGATTTTGAACGAGTTAACAGAGGGGCAGTCGCGAATGTTGGCGGGTAATTTATTCCAGAGGTTCGCAGCTTCAACAGTGAACGAGTTGTAGAAGAATTTGGTATTGCAGCGGGGAACTACTAGAGTTTTGGTGACGCATAAACGTCTGGGTGGGGAAGGCACGGGTAGTAGGTGGAAACGGGAACGGAGATATTCAGGACAGGAAGGATTTTTAAGGATTTTGTACATGAGTGTGAGGATGTGTAGATTACGACGCTGACGAACAGGGAGCCACTTAAGCCGAGCGCGATATTCAGAAATATGGTCGAACTTTCGCAAGCCGAACACAAACCGAATGGCGAGATTTTGTAAGCGCTCGAGCTTATTAAGGAGCTCCTCAGTGGCGTCCAAATAACATACATCCGCATAATCGAGCAGCGGTAACAGAAGAGTTTGGGCGAGCATAACTTTTGTTTTATGAGGCAAAAAGAACTGGAGTCGCTTAAGGGAGTGGTAAGAAAAATGCATACGCCTGCTGACGTCATTGATGTGAGAGGACCACGACAGGTTGGAGTCCATGATAAGACCCAAATTCCGGGTCTTCTCAGTGAATGGTATCGCAACGCCATCGTAGCATATTGAGGGTAAGCACTGATCCAAGCCACCCCTCAAGCGACTGCTACCGATAATGATAGACTGTGATTTGGAAGGGTTGATCACGAGACCGAAAGATTTAGCCCATTTCTGTACCGCTGCTAGATCAGCATTGATGGAGTTGATGGCGACTGAGGCCTCGGAAACAGGGAAGTGGGCATAGATCTGCAGATCATCGGCATAAAGATGAAACTGGCAAGTGAGCACTTTAGTGATCTGGTTGATAAACATTGAAAAAAGAAGAGGCGATAGAACTCCACCCTGAGGTACGCCAGCTGATAGCTCACACCAATCCGACAGCGATTCGTCTGTTTTTACACATTGGCGCCGTCCTCGGAGGTAGGAATCAAACCAGGGAATAATTAAGTCAGGAATATGGGATGATTTGAGGATACCTAGGAGAATATCAAAGTCTACCGAGTTAAATGCATTGCTGAAATCAAGTAGAGTTACCAAAGTAAGTTTTTTATTATCCATCACCTGAACAATTTAATTAAAAATTAAAAAAACGCCTGCATAAAACCATTACCGCTTTTTTTGGGCAGTCAGGTGAAAATGTATCCTGTGTCACTTAAGGGATCAAGACGTATCTAACGACATCCAAAGTAGTAGCCAAAGAAACATACATACTTACATACATACATAAAATACACAATTTATTACCCTTTTTGGGTAGTCAGATAAAAAATAGAGTGAAGCGGCAATGGGTCAGACATATTTTTCGCAATAACAGCAGACAAAGCAACTTCTAGTGTAGAGACCGCTTTAGGGATCAGCTTGGAGCACTCTCTGGCTAGGGGCAGCGATGATTTGCGTAAGATTGCTGGCGACAACTTAATGTGCAGAGCTACATATTCTCGGGGAGGCCTGTACCCAACAGTGGACTCATACGTTGATGACTTGTAACTTAGGTGCTGGCAGAAACGTGACTCTGCAACCGGCCCCGAGGCTACGTATGCGGCCTGACCGCAGCTAAAACATGCGCCAACTGCGCTCTTTGCCACACGGAGACAACTGAACTCACTTTATATACCGCTAAATGTTCGGGTGGATGAAGATGAAGTTAGCTATAAGTTTAACGGCAAATTAGTGGTGATGCTCGGATACTTTGCTCAATCAAATTCGCACAAAACAATATTGTATACAATCTTATTTTACTTACTACCTTATACCTACGTAGATCCGATACCGGTTAGCTGCTTCAGAATTTAACATGTATGCATTTTAAATTATGTTGTATTTACTGTTACTTTGTTTGAATTTCCCACCTACAACTTATTATTTCGATGACCTACAACTAAAATACAATTTTATATATTTTTAGATATTGGTATTATTTTCTGGTAATTGCCTAGCATGTTTAACTGGCTCAATTGACGAAGAGCATAAACATTTAAAAACAAGTTTTCATTTATTTTAAAACCCAGACGCTACGGGGTGGTGGAGGGACGCTTCTGCTTTGAAGGCGGGTCGCACTGCGGCAAGGGCGAGGGGCTGCACTTGCTGCTGACGGACCAAGCGCAAGAGATTTTGGAGGCTTTCGACCTGGCGGCGCACGGCAACCTGGCCAACACGCCGCGTGGCACGCCTTCCAGGAAGAGTGCAGGTAAGTGGGTGACACTGTTTCAGCGGAAGGTTGCATTGTGACAGGGTTCGCTTGGGTAGCTAGGGTAAGCGTCAGTGTGCTGCTGATAGACCAGACTCAGATTACAGATGAGTACGACTTAGCGGTGCGCGGCACCCTGACTAACACGCTGCGGAGGCCAAAAAAAATATTGATTCTTGAGTAAACTTCTGTCGCGCGGCGAAGCTGACATGCACAGTTTTTTCAAAGCATGAATCCAAAGACCTTCGATTTAGTGGTTTAGGAAATACGAGGGAACAGATATACATACATAGACCGTCAAAAACACAACCCACCCTTTTTCGTGATCGCGTCACCAGATTTTTACCTGACTACGAAAAAAGGAGGGGAACGTTTTTAACAGTCTGTGTATTTATGTTTGTTCATCTGTTCCTTCCTATTTCCTAAACCACTTAATTGATCTCGATAAATGTAGTAACTTCGGATTTGTGTCATCCCTCCGCAAGTCATAGGATATAGAGCATTTGAAAAAATCAACATGTCGGATTTTACAGGTGAATTACAGAGCTCAAAAAAATTTTTAGACATTCATATTATGATATTATCATGTTTGGTATCAAAAGAAAGGTCCTAACGAGTTCGTTCTAAATGTATATGTATTACATATGCAAAAATGTGTATTTTCTTAGCAAACGATATTAATAACCGCTTCCGTGGCGTAATGGTTACGTCCATTAGCTTTACATAAGGAGGCCGTGGGTTCGATCCCGACGGAGTCTAACTTTGTATGACTGAGTTTGGTTGGTGGAAGGGCATTTTCTAAGCCCACCTGGCTAGCTACCACCATCTTATCTAGTCTTGCCGCCAAGCATCAATGTTAACAGCATTGATGGGTTCCAGCTTGAAGATAAGATAGCCATTTTCCCATCCCGATTCCATCTTCGGCATCATCGTTACTTACCATCAGGTGAGATGAAGTCAAGGGCTTACCAATAATTGGCTTAACAATTATTGTAAATAAAAAATAATAATAATTTTGAGACGGCTCAATGTACGTGCGCTACAATCGAGCGACACGACGAGCCACCGCGGGTAGCGAAGTGGGGGTGGCGTTGGACTCTGAGCACAAAAATATGGAAATAAAATAAAATTAAAAAAAAACTATGTATCATTATGGCTTGCGACCGCGGCACGGCTATTACCCCAAATGAAGGGAAAAATAAAGGCTATGATTTCTAAGTCCTATGAGTTCTTATTCCAAATGGCGGGAAACTCTTGTTATAGTCCTTTTCGGTAGTCAGCTTTAATTTCTTTAACTTTTATTTTATTTCCATAGTTTAATGCTCAGATTACAACTCCACCCCCACCTCGCTACCCGCAGTGGCGTGTCGTGTCGCTTGATTGTAGCGCACCTACATTGAGCCGTCCTATAATTATTATTATTTTTATCTATAATTGGTAAGCCTTTGACCTCATCTCACCTGATGGTAAATGACAATGATGCTGAAGATGGAAATGGGATGTATGGGAAATTGGATATCTTATCTTCAAGTCGGAACACATCAATGCTGTTGACATTGATGCTTGGCGGCAAGACTTAGATACGATGGTGGTGCTAGCCAGGCGGGCTTATAAAATGCCTTTCCACCTGAATGCAAAGCCCGCCGCCCCACCTTGCAATCAGCGTATAGAGTCGCTTGATTGTAGCGCGCGTAGTGAGACCATTTAACCTTTAACATTTGACTAAATATTGTAAACTTATAATGAATAGAATGTGCCTATCAAGACCTTTATTTTGATACCAAACTTGATATGATTATCTAAATAAAATTCTTTGAATTCACTTATAAAATTTGCCATATTGATTTTTTGAAATGTTTTGTATCAAAGACAATCTAAAGGCACAAATCTAAAGATACCACGTTTGTCAATTTTGTCAATTTTAGGAAATAGGAGGGAACAGACGAACATAAACACATACATACTAACATATAAACATAACCTTCCTTTTTTATAGTTGGGTTAAAGTAAGTAAAATTGCAGACTGAGACTTTTTAAATTCTTAGTTTAGCTGGGATTCAATCTGGCAAAATATATAAAAAAAACATTAAATGTAATTTTATGGTTGTCCTTTAACTTGTGGCAGTAAGTTTATAAGAAGAGACTGATGCTTCAAAAACTTAACCCTCCTTGTTTCATAGTTGGGGGAAAAAATGAGTTAAATAGCAGTCAAAGATTTTTTTTAATACTTGGGGGAGCCGGGAATCGATCTGGCAAAAAATAAAATAGTAGCTCGTACAACAAAAGCATAAAACGAGCTATTTTACCCGAGACGTTCATATAGCCACCCGAGCCGGCACAGCGAGGGTGGATAGTCATGTCGAGGGCGAAATGGGTTTTATCCTCGAGGTTTACACTCTGCTTTTCACTTCGATTGCAAGGAAACAAACCATTATTTGATCGTCACTACTCATAGACATTGTTTAAATACTAATAAATTAATAAGTTTTCAACCGCAACACCTGTATCACAACAAATCTAGCTAGTTTTGACGAATAATTAGTTTTCTTAATTTTCAACTTGTGACGTTTGACTATGGTCAGCTTCTTAATGCCAAGTTATAAATATCTGCTTATTTATTTTTAATGTAAATCCACACCCGTAAATTGTATAGTAATACATGTTATGTCGTAATTAAAATAAGATTTAACCTAAATCTTATAAAACATACCTAGTAAAGGAAGGTAAGTAAGGTTAAATTGCCTTAGTTATAAAAAACGAAATTACTTAATGCACAACAGCATGAGAAAGTTTTCTCTCGACATATATTACCACTTTACGAGCATTACGAGCATGAGAAGTGAAAAAAATATTTAGATTTCATGGTCGTCCTTTGATTTGTGACGATAAATTTACTATTTTTGAATATGATAATTAAGATTTTTGCATATGAAACCAATCTCCGATGCTTGTGATAAACCTTTCTATTGGTTTCATATGCAAAAATCTTAATTATCATATTAAAACATTACAGGATGTTTTGTTAAGATTCTCGGCCATAATAAGCGGATTTCCAAAATTATTTTAATGCAGAACTACTTTTTTTACAATCAATGAAGTTTCGTTCGAAAAAAATCCTAACTTCATATTTATTATTTTTTTATAATTTACCGGTTCGATTCCTGGGTGAGGCAAGTAATATATCAAAATCTTTTAATGCAAGTTTACTTCTTTTATGAAGAAATTTTCCCATTGAGTAAAATTAGCTATCTTTACTTTTTCTCTAGGTAATGCTCGTTTCTTCCACCCCTGTCTACGTGATGTTTATCAAAATTCCTGAGCACAATGTAAATTTTTGCGCATCTTTTGCCGTCTTTGTTGCATCCTTTAACTATTCGTCTGTCCATGTGTGAAAGGAAGTAGTAAAATGTTTTATATGCTTGCAGGAGCTGAGAGAGGCAGTAAAACTCGTCCCAGCACACGACTGTCGGATATCAACACTGTCGACCAATCTTTGCCCGACACATCGAGTGGTCTATATGAAGAGAACTTCTTCGGCGACGACTGCGGAAGAGTTTCACCGTACTGGCCATCTGACGAAAGAAGATTTGAAGACTCGGAACATAATATAAGAAGTGGCATAGACATAGGAGCAAAACCTCCTTGGAGCGGAGCTGATCACGTGACTTTAGAACGCTGTTCAAACTGTCTCACAAAGCTCGGCGCTATGTCAAGATCATCCACAGTAGCCTTAACTCCAACGACACATTTCAACCCTGCATGGACAATGGAAGCAGGCCCTGAAAGCAACTCAGACTGTTCTTCAAACACAGAATATTTAACTCCTAGGATGTTGAGGAAGACACTAGAAGCGGGCAAAGATAAGCCTCCAATTAGGCCACCAAAGCCAGGTTACTTCGAACATAAAAAGCCACCCGCCCTTCTTCCACTAACAAGCCAAGATTGTCCATGGACAGGAGATGAAATGACTTATCCATCTTGTAGTCCAAAAGTAGGACCCTATGAAAACTATGATGTTCCTAAGGCCCCCCATGTAGACCAGGTAAGTACCTTAAGTATAAACACATATAAAATTCAAAATTCAAAACAATTTATTTCAAATAGGTGTTTACACACACTTTTAAATAGTCAAAACATAACTTAATATAATTATTAAACTGAAACATTAAAATAAAACATTTTTTTTTAGTTCGACAGGGGAGACTACTACGACACGCCAAAAAGGATAAGAAAAGTTTTAGCAGACGATTTATTTCAAGTAACAAAAAGTTCTTTGCCGGGTTCGCTGGTGCTGAAGAAAAATTGCGGGTGTATTCTAAAATTTGCACCAAAAAAGAAACCACTCATAGTTGAATGTAACGAAAATTTACAGCCAGTTGAATGTCCTTGTCAGAAAGTCACCAATTGGGCCAATAATCTAATAAGTCTTCCTTATTGCCACAGAGAATCTGACAACGAAAAAGCCAATACTGAGGTCCTAACTTATCAAAAGCAGGAAGAGATGGCAATATATGCAACAGTGGACGTATCTCGGAAAACAAACAGGCAAAGCTCACTTGCTGAAAAAGGCAATACACCAGAGCCAGTGTCAGACACAGCGTATAAAAATTACCAAAATATTGAACCTGCAATTGAAAATGACTTTGAGGGACCGTATGCTAATTATGAGAATCTGGAATTCGCATTGTCGTTAGAATATTATGAAAACGCCAAAGATTTGCTCAAGAAGGCAGGTGTCACACAAAGTGAACTGGACGCTTTGAGTGCAAACATAGATCACGCAAATAAGGTAATAAAGAAACCAAAGATGTGTACAAAGTGCTGTTTCGCAAAAAATAATCAGGAAGCTCATGTTAAAAGTAACGCTCATGAATATTTACTAATGGAACCAAAAAAGGAAAGTCGCCGTGATTTGTGCAAAACAATTGGTCCCAACGATCCAGGATACACACCAATGAAACCTAATCCGAACTGGTCTCAGAGCCTTAAACACCCCGCACAGAAAATCTACAAAGTTGATTTAGAAAAGTCACAAAGCATACCTGCTCTAAATGGCGACAGGGAGAGAACGTATATATTCAGTCCAATTACCAATAACAACAAAGATGTACAAAAACGTTCAAGTTCAGTAGACTCGACGCCATTGCTGGAAGATCTGAAAGAATTTGACAATAGCATCGGCAGCCATGCTACATCTTCATCATTAGAAACTTTGAGAAATTTAGCTATTGAAAACAGAAGGTCATCAACACCGTGTGAAAATGACAGGGAATGTTACGATTGTTGCAAATCTTCTGGCTCAGAAAATAAGACGTCAGAAGAAAGTTCTTCAAAAGATACTCCTCATTTACGAAACAAACTTATGGATAATGCTCAAATAAAGCGCTCGTCAAGTGTTCCATGCAAGACTGGTGGTAACAGAGACTCTTCGAGCTCAAACGATTCAGGAGTTTCAAGTTGCTCAATGAAGCATGCCGAAGAGTTCCATGAATTTGAGATGCCTCCAACTTCTGGCCACTCACGATATCAGTACATGCTGCAGAGAAGAATGAGAGGGAACACTTCAGGGTGTTTGCACTCCTCATTACCGAGAAAGTCAAAGTCCTCAGATCCTCTTAGAGACCAGTCCATGTCATTACACAAAAGTAATGTACCGGCAAAGTCTTCATCGGCCGAAGCGGAGGTTCCCGTTTTGCCCCCGAAGCAGTTCAAAGGTGAGTTAATTTGAATTCAATTAATCAAAACAGCATTATTTACAGTTGGCTAATTCCAAAAATTGAAAAATAAAGACAAATACTCAGCTTTCCGTCGTTCGATGAAGAAATAAATGAAGTTCTCCCAAAAGGCCGATTTGTAATTATCGAGGCGAGCGAGTGGGTCCGGGTCGGTTATCGCGTCCTCGTCCTCGTTTCCCGGCAATATTGCGCGATACAAAGGCGGCGCGTCTTTGATCTGCGCTAATGCGGTTGTTTTGATTGCGAATTATGGCGGTAATTATTTATTTTCCCTGGAGCGAAAGGGACGAGGCCAGTGGCGAGGTCTGTTTTATTTTATCCACTATTGATAATCCAGTGACATTGTCTCCCTACTTACCATCGTTTTGAGTGCGACTAATTCCGACTACTTTTTGTAATTTTTTTGCAATAGTCAGAATACTTAAATTTATATGTGAGTATTACAGAATGAGGGACACGGAAGGCTTAGAAAATGGTCATTCGCATACAGCGCGCATCAACATGTTAACATAATAGGTCTTCGCGCTTTAATGCTGTATTTAGTAGCAACGCGTATGTGGTTACGGATACAAAAGTGTTAAAGAGTGGTTGTATTGCAGGGGTAGTGGACACGCACAGCACGTCGAGCGGCACGTCGGATATGTCGGACTACATCGAGACACTGTCTATGACGTCATCACATTCGTCCTCCGACACGCCACCGAGCATGAGGTGAGGACGCAATACCTTGTTCTAAAATATTCTACAATGTCATCGTTAACAATCCATATCACTCCCACTGCTGGGGTACGCTTCGGGTCTTTTCCCATTATTCAGGAAGGTAAAGCCATGCTCCGTTCATCGCTAAATTCAAATTGATTGAGGTTGTAAGCCTAGTGACAAACCCCATTGCTAGTGGTAACCGACATCAATGACATAACGTGCTTTGCGACCTGGTAATAGAAACCAAACCTCTTAAATGGACGAATTTGATTTATTTGTATTATTACTAGCTTTTGCCCGCGGCTTCGCCCGTGTGGACATGGTTTATCTGACTGTCTTTTAGGATGAGTGGCGCGCGAGCGTGGAAATGAGTTTTCCCCAGATCCCTCGGGAACCATGTCAGGATATGGTAATTAGTAAATTATGTCATTTTCCATCCCCTCAGCCATCTCTGTGCAAAAAATCACAGCAATCCATTGTTCCGGTGCAATGTTAAAGAAACTAACCAAAAAAAATAATATCGGACTATGCTTTTTTCACGGGACAAAAATTTGTCTATGTCCTTCCCAGTGACACAAGCTACCTGCATGCCAAATTTCATCAAGATTGGTTGAGGTGTTGAAGAGTGAAAAGGTAACAAACAAACAAACACATTTTCACATTTATCATATTATAGTAAGTGATTAAGTATTTCGCCATGGCCGAAATCGGCTGAGGAGGAGGATATAGATATATATATTAGTAAGTAAGGATAGTATTATTGCATGTAGTACTTATTTGATTCATTCACGCAAGTTCACTAGAGCACATTTAAAAACCAGCGCTGTGGCTCTGGCTGCAACACATGCTGAAATAGGTCTGGCATCACACTACAGCGCAACCTTCCTTGTGAGGTTGGGGTCACCACAAACTATTAAATTGGTCACTATGTACGCCATATTATTTTTGTTTCATAATTCATTTTTAATGCTTACACATTCCTGTTTACTTGTCTGTCATTTTTTTCTTAATTATCTTGTGTAACTTGGTACCTTAATGAATTTTTCATCCCCCCCTCTCGGAAATTGTATTTTTGCTCTTCGATATCTGAGTACAAAAGCCGTTTTTATTCACTAGAGGATAAAGTAAATTGAATTTAGAACATCGTGTGCACTAAGTTTGTGAATCTAAAACATCATTAAACCTATTTACTTCTACCTCCATGGTGCCAAATTTATACAACAATTTATACAACCTTTTTTAATTTGTTAAAAACTCAGACTTGGAACCTTCTTGGTGTACTTTTTTTTAATTTGCTTTGCTCGCGCCATTTTCTTTTCAGGTCATATTGTTAAAACCTTAGGTTAAAAAAAGAAACTTGAAAACAAGTGAAAAATCTAAAATGAGTGATTATAGCGAGGAGGAAGATTATTTGACGCCAACAGAATTGACTGAAACTGTTTGTAATGCGCAAATAAGGAATTCTCTTCCGGCGTCTGTATTCCCCGATTCGTATAATTTAGGAATCTTCAAGACGAGAGTGAATAGGACTATTTGAGCTAGCGTGTCACATCCTCGGCTGCATCAGCACTTGCAGCCAAACGCACTCAAATTTTTGATAAAAAAATAAAAAAATATTTTTGCATTCAAGTAGTCATTTACTCGCTGAGGTGGAATGAAAAGTTACGTGTTGCACTCGAGTGCAAAGATTTTTCACCTCGTGCTCTTTTGATTCCCTCGCTAACGCTCAGGATTCTAATTTATGAATCAATTTTAGACTCCTTCGCTTGCTCGGTCATCAAAATTGAGCACGCGGTTAAAAAGCAACTTTGCACTCTTGTATAACAAATAATTATTACTGTTTTGTGTTGAGTTGTAGTGTGCATTGTGGGCAGGGCACATAGCTCATAGAACAGATGGCCGATGGGGCAGTAAAGTTCTCGAGTGGCAACCGCGCACCGGAAAACGTAGCGTAGGCGGGCCTCCCATGCGGTCTGACTCAGTACTACACTGAGTCAGACCGCTACTAATGTAAGCACGTCCACTTCTAAAACTTTTATTTTAAAACAACAAATTCCTTCTCCTTTTTTGAAGTCGGATAAAAATTAGGCCCTTGTCATAGATTCTGAGACACCATGCATCTAGCGGCTTGCTGTACACTTATGGCTACCAATAAAATACCAGCCAAATGCGAGTCGGACTCGCGGAAAGTAGCGTTCCGAAGTCTTTTCAAAAATTAAATAATTGTTTAAAAACCAAAATTATATTTAAAGTTGGTAATAGAACATTTTGTATGGAAAATCTAAGAACTTTTGACTAATCTATCTTAAGATGGTCGACTATTACTCCTAAACTAAGAAAGCCTGATGTTTTCCTTCTAAATTGAATATGTGTCCTACTATTTATAATTTTTTTCACAAGTCCTGAAATAGCAGTTTAGGCTGTAGGGGGGAGGGGGGGATGACACTTAAACAAAAATTAGCACTTCAAAGCTTAATTTTTTTTTAACCAATCCCTTAATCAAAAAATAGTTTTAGCAAACTGAAGATTTCATTGTACAACTTTATCGGCGTGAATAATATTTATAACCATTCCAAATTACAGCTTTACAAGCCACGGACAGACGGACAGACAGACACTAAAACAGACAGGTGAAATTATAAGGGTTCCTTGTTGACTTCGGAACACTAAAATCTTAAAGATACATTGAAGTAACGACAATGTTTTGCTAGTACGTTCGCAAGATTCCTTCCAAGTTTGTCTAGTGCCCGCTGTTTAAAAAAAAATTACAGAAAATGTTGTTATTACTTAAATTGAATTTAGTCATTTCGTAAGTATCTTGAGACGTGTTTATTTTCATCTAATCAACAACACGAGCAAAACAAAAACTGTTACATCAAATTTTCCGTTGCTCGTTACTTTGATACTTTATTGAGTTAAAAAGCTTAATTAATTAATAAGGAAGTCCCTCACAAAGCCGAGGGACAAAACTTCGTATCTCGCGCTCGCAGCGGGTCCGCAATAAAGGCAACATTCCTGAAAGTTGGGATCCGGTTGAACTCGTAATCGCGCCGACAAGAAAACACGACTACCTGTGAACTCACCGTTATACTTGTTTTATTTTAGATTCCCTCCAAGTTTCCTAGCTTTCCTAGTTAAACAAAGCAATGGGTTGTTTCGTTATCTTACTTGGCTTAGCGAAGAAAATTTTCTTTGTAAAATTATTGGTGAAATTAATAAATAGACATTTCAGACGCTGTCGTAGGCTGTTTGTTGAGTTGCGTGGTTGCCGCTAGTCACGCTGGGTTATGGGCCTCACGGTCATGCTCTAGATGGGTTTAACTGATAGTGGCATACATCTCAACCTAAAGTGCTTAGTAAGCAGTCAGTGCCAGCTGCAATTACTAGATGGCAGTCGTTTAGGCCTGGCAGAGGCAACATAGACGGCTTCAAAAATATTTGACAGGAGATTGCGCCCCGAGCACCACCAATCCTGACTTGAACCCCCCCCCCCCCCCCGTGTGTGGATCTCCATAGTTATTTTTGAGTTGAAGGTTCTCTAGAAACGATATCCGAAATTCTAAACTCTACTTTTACATACATCTTCCTAACCCAAGGTACAGTAGGCGGCACATCAAGTTAAATCTTTTCTTTTAAATAGAATATTATGTTATTTTTTTGGGATCTGTACTTAAAAAGGAAAAAACACGAAACGCCTAAAGGATCACTCCTGTATTTGTCTGTCCATCCATCTGTCACAGCCGATTTGCTCAGAAACTACTGGATTGATTTAGTTGAAATTTATGTATGTCAGTGACGGAAATGTAACGTAAATAAATAATTTTAAACATAGGGGCCTCTTTTGGAATTAGAACATGTAAAAAAAAGTTTTACAAACTATGTCGTGTGACATATCAGATGAAAGGGCTTATTATGAAAACCTCAAGAATATTTTTTATGATATTAAATATAAAGTTTTGAAATTATTTAAGAAAATAGACGAAAATTGATAATTCCCCCCCCACTTATCTCCGATACTACTGGGCCTAAAAATTTTGAAAAAACCACAAAATATGAGGATAAAAGAAAGTCTGAGAAAATCTAAAGTTTTGCCGTACTTACAGAAAAAAATAAATTTCCAAAGTCCAATTGTTTAGAAACTCGCACTTGACCGGTTTTTTAATAAACATTTTGTCTACCTTCGGTCAAAGTATACATCATAGTACAACATACAGTAGGACACTCCCTGCCGCTCTTTAGATTCCGACCTTACCACCTCGTCACTCAGATTGATACAGATTGGTCCTAGTTTGGTTCTCGAACGTATAGGATTTCGCCGTGATTTTGTTTACTCCGTCATTTGTTTTTAGAAATGTCGTTTCATAACCGTTTTATACAGTGTCCGGGGTGTACCTCGGTAATAGAATCACGATATATAGCTGCAATTAGTTTGGCATACCTTGGTAATAGCTTCTTCCGTTTTTTTTTGTTAAATGAATTTATGAACTTAAAACCTATCTACGTCTCCACAGATCCATAAAGTCCAACCTCAATGTGTCAGAAAATACCGTACTTTAACTGTTTTTAGGATAGGAAATACTGAAGGTTCAAACCTAAAGGCCTTGAAAATACCTCGGTCAAAGTATACATATTAGTAATAACATAGAGTATGGGCACTCTCTGCCGCTCTTTAGATTGCGACCTCACCCCTTCGTCACCCAGATTGATTCAGATTGGTTAAAGTTTGGTTCTCGAACTTATAGGATTTCGCCGTGATTTTTTATGCTCCGTCATTTGTTTTTAGAAATGTCGTTTCACGACCTTTGTATGCAGTGTCCGGGGTGTGCCTCGGTAATAGAATCACGATTCGCATTATTAGCTGCAATTAGTTTGGCATACCATGGTAATAGCTTTTTCCGGATTTTTATATTTTTTTTTATGAAATAAGAGTATGTCCAAACCTCAATGTGTCAGAAAATAAAGTACTGTAACTATTTTTAGGATAGGAAATTCTTATTTTGAAGGTTCGAACCTAAAGGCCTCGGTAATATCTGTGTTCACCTTGTAATAATAACACGCAGTTACAATAACTACCTGTACATAGGAGGTGCGATAAGTGAGTGTAGAGAGGGCAGAGCAATGAGGGCATTACGGGTTGTTTCTGTGACAATTTATTTCGTAGTGGATACTTCTTTGTCTGGTCTGGTCTGGTGGCGTCCGATTCAGAGTTTTGTACGTCACAGCCAAAACAAAAGAGAATTAATTTCCGACAGTAGATTACTACGTGTTTTAATAAATCATGATTTGCCACTAATTATTATTGTTGGATAGTATTAATTTGATCTTAATAATAAAGCTCTTGAAATGAACTTGTAAATTTGATTTGAAATATTGAAGGAGCGTAAAGAGGCGTCATACGTAAGAAGTATCCACATAAAAATTAAAGAACCGTTGTATCTCGGACACAACCCGCTGCTTTTTTATTTGTTTCAGAAAACATACTGCTTATACAAACAAACATAGATTAAAGTACTGTTTCTAAAAAGCCATTTTAAAGTTGCATAAGTTTACTTAGATGTCAATTGGTTGGTTTGTTTGCTAGTTCTTTAGAAATCAGGTTTCGAAGTAATGATATTACACATTGTGATAAATTCCAGCCTGTACATAATGTACACTTATCAAGTTTAATCGTCCTTTGAGTAAAATGAATTCCTCGACAGCAAATGAGTTAATTCGTACACACTTAGTAATCCCCAGGTACATTGCTCGTATAGATAGCTAGTAAGATTGTGTGAGGGGCGACGTAAGGGCCCTGTCAATATATCGGCGGGCTTGGAAGCAGGCGCCTTGTACAGCTTAGATTGGGTGGATTGTGCACTCGCATTGTATGGGTTCGATCCCCTGGGAGGGCAGATTGCAGCGCTGTCTCTACTGGTCAATCCTGCTACAGATAACAACGGGCTTAGACTTAGCCGTAAGATGGTGTTCAGGGAGCTCATTAATTCTAAATTGTCCGCTTTAAGGGTCTCCAGGAGTCTCGAGTTTCCATACCAACGTAGTTCTGCTCTAATACAAAAACTACATGCCAACTTGAATACAAACTTTGCGAATATATTGAGTAGACACATATCAATGTTTATAATTAGTTTTCGATGTACTAATATAAAACGGAAAAAAATAAGAGCAGTTTCTAACTTTCAGTACAAAAAAATTTAAGTCTTTGTTTAGTTATGTTTTAATTTCCAACGATGAAAACTATTTACAAACATTGATATGTATCTACTCAACATATTTACAAAGTTTGGATTCAATCCGGCATTTAGTTTTTATATGAAAGCGGAACTACGTTTGTATGGAAACGTGAGCCTCCTGGAGACTCTTAAATTAAATAAATAATAAATAAATAAATATTCTGGGACTTATCACACTTGGTCATCTAAATGATCATAACAATCTAAAAAAATTACGTCTGACACGCATCCAATCGTTATATTATATAGAACTATTAACTATGGCGACGAACCCTACTATAAGAAATTTTAAGCTATTCTAAAGGACGGACACGATAAACGAACGTCACCAAGTGGTAGTGAAGAACACTGACGCAGGACGGAAACAGTCGAAATATACACAACAAGTGGTCAAAACTCCATCTGTGTACTGACCTTCCTTCTAGTCGCTTCGCTCGCAATATCGACTCAAACTCGCCACCCGCACTAAGCCACAATGATTTTGGTAACCATAGTGAATACTTCCAGGATGAGCCGGCCGCCCACCAGCACGCTGCGCCCGCGCTCCGGCAAGGAGTACCACAACCTGGATCCGCGCGTCACCTCGCTCTACAAGAGCGGCAAGGATCTCGCCAACTACACCAACATACCGTAGGCTAAGGGCTAAGGGTCAGACAGGACTTGATTACTTCATTACATTAATTAGTCAGGCTGAAATAATAAAAAAAGAGATTTTTAAGGTAGTACGTACAGTCGATTGAAGCTTAATAGCTGAACTCCCACGCATACGCACTGTAAGGGGGCCAGCTAACTTACACGTAACTAACTAACTTAGCATGTGTAGTAGTTATAAATACTCTTAATATATGGTAATGAGTTGGTGTGATTAGATATGAAATAAAGTGATAAAGTTACTGGAATTGCACAGATCATTAGTATTGTAGGATTATCTAATTTAGGCTTATACTAATATGTCACTAGGTACTTGTGTACTCGATCTATAAGTAATAGACAAGTTATTTGTACATTGTCATGGGTTCTTACGCTGCAGGTATTAATATATTATTGATATCGAGTGGAGAGAGAAGAATATGAGTAACTTACTGTAATTATAGGTACGTATAATATACTACTATATCAACAGATCTCATTAGCTTTTGAATTTACGAATAACTTATTTGAAGTCACATAATTGATTAGGTATTGATAGTAATGTAAAATATTATTCTCAGCAAACAGTCTTATATTGTTCGTATTCTTAATTGAACTAACCTTTTAAAAGTTTGAAAACATTTATTGAATTCACAATGTGTTTAATGAAGCCCCAGGAATTTATTTTCTCCTTCATTTATATTAATATCGAAATACTCGTAGCTGAAAATAAATGTGACCTTTAGAAAAAAGAAAGGCATACAAAATAACCCGATTTTTTCTTAATTAGTAATTAATCACATCAAGTTAACAAGAAAGACTGAGAAAATATACATTTTGTTCTAACTTGTTTAAGATTTTGTTTCATATTTTGATTTATAAAATACAATTCCTAGTCTGAAAATAGTCTTGTTTCGTTTGATAGGTAAGTAAATTAAATTTAAGTTAGATATTTTTACTATTTTGATGATCTCAATTAATGTACAAGTCATAATAATTATTCCTTAAAATACGATTAGATTATAAATTATTAAGTCTAGACAATTTTATACGAGGTTTACTTTACTAACGAAGTAACAATATACTTGTAAATGTTATTATATATGTACTTACCCAAATTATCGACTTAGTGTTATCATGATACCTACTTATTAAAGATTTTGTAAAAATTGAGTAAACAACGACCGTAGATTGGAAATATTGTAAAGAAAACATTTTGTACTCCAGTTTGCTATTATCCTATAATCTAAGGTTTCCTCCAGTCTAGTCTAGTAACGTGGGTAATACCTAATGTCAAAAGTATACGCAGCAATAAATACCTAGTTCCAAAAGCAAAAATGTAACTTAACTTACATAAGATAGCAGTTAGTAGGTCGGCGACGTGTGCGTAGATTAGTCTACACTTTAGGTTGTGTTGGTTCCTGCAGACCATGTTGGTGATCGCTCCTTTTAGAAGGGCATCAGTTAGTTAAGTTGGTGGCGTACTCGTAACATAGCAATTACAATGAGTAACAACATGAGTAAGGCGGTGGTAGCCGCGTGCGCCATGCACCCTGCGTGGGCGCGGCCGCGGCGATCACGCACGTTCACTGGCCTTGTGCACGGTCAGTATGTGGATAAGTTTGACTGATAGTGGCATTTCTCTCGACCGTTTCTTCGACAGTAGTTGGTGCCGCTTGCTATCAATGGCAGTCGTGTAAACTTTATCATAGGCTTTATAGGCGACTTAAAAACTTTTGACAGAGGCTTCGCCACTAGTCCCGCACCCGCCACTAGTTCTGACTTGGTGTGTGTGTGTGGGGGGGGGGGGGGGGGTATGACCTAACTTAACCTAGTTCGGGAAGAGACCCGTGCCTCAGCATTAAAAAAACCGGCCAAGTGCAGAATTTTTTTTAAAAATAAGCGTGTATTTTAAAAAACAAAATTATTTGTGCAGTTGGCAATAGAACATTTTGTATGTAGAATCTATAATTTTTTTCTAAATCCAGCTGCACATCTTAAGTTGGTCGACAATAACTCCTAAAATAAGAAATTCAACTTAGCCGTAATAGATTTTGTTTCAAATTGATTATATTTCCTACAATGTAAAAAAAATGTTCTGAAATAGCAATTTAGCCAATGGTGAGACACGACTCTAACAAAACTTAGCATTTCAAACCTTAATATTTCGCAAACGAATTACTGAATCGAAAAAAGGTTCTAAAAACCCCCAGCAACTGTAAGACCTATTGAACGGTACCCCACACGAACTCGTCAATGAAAAAAAAATCACCCCTCTTTAATTTAGAGGAGGTACCATAAAAATACGCCGTAATTAATATGTATATCCATGCCAAATTACAGATTTTTAGTTTTTTTTGTATTCAAAATTGGTAAGCCCTTGGCATCATCTCACCTGATGGTAAGTGACGATGATGCCGAAGATGGAAGCGGGCTTACCAATATTCCCCAACGCAATGGAGAACTGGCTGTCTTATCTTCATGCCGGAACACATCAATGTTTCTAACACACTGATGTTTGGCGGCAAGACTTAGAGAAGATGGTGGTAGCTAGCCAGGCGGGCTTAGAAAATGCCCTACCACCAACCAAACCGAGTCTTACAAGTTGACTCCACCGGGAATCGAACCCTCGACCTTCTGGTGTGAAGCGAATGGACTAACCATTACGCCACGGAGGCGGTTAGTACTAATATTCGTTGCGCAAAGCCGCGAACAGACGGACAGACGGACATGGTAAAACTATAAGGGTTCTTTGTCGACTACAAAATCCTAAAAAATGGGTTATTTGTTAATGACGAAGTAGCGAATGAACGAAGGCATGGGGTGAGAGTGTGCAATATGCTTGTCATAAACACGTAGGTTTGTACTCGTGTTTCTATCGTGTGAACGTCTCAACTGTGAAAGTAAATCTATTCACCATGTATTAAATGAATTATTTTATGAAGATATTTGATTATTAGTGATTTTTTATTAGTTGGAAAGCGGCGATGGCAGGCCAATCGTCAAACTAAACAATTTAAACGACTTTGCCCAAGGTATATTATCAAATACTCTATAGTTATTTTCCATATTAAAGGTTGCATTTTTTTTTTGTTTAAAAGTTGTTCAGATTCATGAATCTATCATTCATCGCTTTCAACTAATTAAAACTCAATCATGTTTTACGTGTATTGGTAATTTGGTATTTTGGTATTGATGTATTTTCTAGTCTTATCAAATAAGTTAAGCTACAAAACAATGAGTATTTTTTTTTCATTTAAATATGTTTTATTAGAAACGTCGCGTAAGTGTAATAACTGTATCGTATTACATTCCAAAGTTGTGTATCATTCCTCCACCATGTTACCTAACCATACATATACATTTACATGAATAAACTTACACTACTTTGTACATATTAAGTGTTTCGCATTACTTGTTTCCACTTTCCAAAAATAAGACCATGTTTTATTATTATACTTTTTTTTACGAAACCTTCCTCTAAAGTATTTGTTTTACAGAGTCCAGAATACAATTAAAAAAACGAAGTTGTCTGTTAAGTCGCTTTACGGACGATAATTTTACGTGATAACGTGTCACAAGCCGAACGCTTGTGTGCTTTAGACCCTACGACTGAAGTAAAACTTCTTTAGCTCCATCTTTAATAAAGAGATGTAAAATACCGCGCATAGTCGGGTGAGTTGAGTCTTTGGCATTTCCTCACAAAGAATCAACCGTATTGGAACACCTCTTGTAAGATCCTGGAAGCCCAGTACTTTTAATCCATTGACACACACAGATAGGTTTTTATCTAATGTAATATAATAAAAATAATCAATTTATTTACGACCAACTTTAGGATCAATTTGTGTTAGTAATCTTACAAATTAAGCTTATACACTAAATGTTAGTAAAAATGTATCATAAACATAAAATCAAAAACTTCTTTGAAGTTTGATTGTCAACACATGGACATTGCAACAATGATTTATGTAGCAGCAATCAAACCTGTCCGCTATCATAGCCAGGATGTTGTTGGCACTACCGCGCACTCTGCGCACTAAGGACGCGCACCTTTTGCGCATTGTGACATAGAAACAGTCTATGCGCACCTCCGCAAACATTCCCAAGGTACTCCAGTAGCGCGGGAGCCTCATCAACACCCTGAAGGCGTTATTGAACTGGACACGGAGGGCGGTGTAAGCTCGCTGAGTATAGTTCGCCCACAGGCTGCTGGTATAGAGGGATGTACAATACGCTCTAAATAGTGTGACTTTAACATCCCTCGAGCTGCGAGCAAACCTGCGGGCTATCATATTCGCTCTTACTGACAACGCCCTCCGCTCCCTCTCAGTATCATCATCGTCCTTGAGGTCGGCGGAAACAATATGCCCCAGATATTTAAAATTGTAAACTCGCTGCAGGGCAGCTCCATTAAGAAAGACTGGGGGCATACTCATTAGAGATTTACCGCCGACCCCAAACACCATGACCTCGCTCTTCTTAACATTATATAGCATACTGCTCACACACGGCCACTAGTCTCCTGAGGCCACAGATTGACGCACTGAACAGCACCATGTCGGTCGTCCGCGTAGCTGATGTTGTTGACGCAAACTCCGTCAATATGACAACCGACACGCATGCTGCTCAGCTCGCCGATGAGCCCGTCGACGTACAGGCTGAAGAGCGTGGGCGAGCTCAGGCCACCCTGCCTCACCCCGCACTCCAACCCATACGGTTCCGAAAGCGCGCCCCCCATCGAACGCTGTTGACCTGGTTTCCATACCAACATTTTAATATTGTGATGAGTTCGGGTGGTGTACTGACGCTCTCAAGCTTCTTCCATAGGATATCATAGGAAACCAGGTCAAAAGCCCTCGACAAGTCAAGGAAACATGCAAAAATGGGTGTTTTGCGATCGGTATAGTATGTACCAATGAGTTTTTCAAAAACTTACGTACATACTTACCGATTGCTTAAACGGTGAAGGAAAACATCGTGAGGAAACCTGCACAGGCCTGCGAAGAAACTCGAAGGTTGTGTGTGAAGTCGACCAACCCGCATTGGGCCCGCGTGGTCGACTAAGGCCTAATCGCCCTGATTCAGGGTAGGCTCGAGCCCCTCGGTGGGGACGTATATGAGCTGATATAATAATAATAATAATAATAATAGTATCTAAGCCCCAGGCCCCAAGCTCCAAGCCCCAAGCCCCAAGCAAGTACAAGTACAACTCTCGCTTACAGGTTTGGCTCGCGTAACGGGACAATAAAGTCACGTAACAGGATAATGACGTCACCTTTTTTCGTGAATGCAGCCCGTGTCATCAATTTATAAGACGTTAACACGTCAAAAAAAACACCCATACGAAGAACATCAGTTTCTCGCTGGAACTTCTTATAAGGTTACTTTGTATGTGAAGTATGTTTTTTGAAGTTTTCCAAACCATTTCTTTTAAAGCATCATAAGCATAAGTTTACATGACGTGTTCTTGATGGTGAAAATTTGATCAACATCTTTAGTGCCATTTTCAAGAAAAACTTTGTTTTGACGTGTTAACGTCTTATAAATTGATGACACGGGCTGCATTGACGAAAAAGGTGACATCATTATCTCGTTACGTGACGTCATTGTCCCGTTACGCCAGTGTGACGTCATTGTCACTTTACACTTATTTATTTATCTCCCAGTTCTACAGAATGCGATTTATCTATTTTACGAAGCTACTTAGGCCTAAAGACATTGAATAGCTGACAGACTCGTTTAATTTATGCGAACTTATGGGGATTCATTGAGTCCAAAAAAAATAGGAGGCCTTGTTTACCAATAACGTGATGTTACAATATACCATTAAGTACCTCCCATACAAACTCAGAGTATAAGTACATTTTTTTATCAAATCTGACACACCTCTTTGCTTTGTCTAGCGTATTTTTAATGTTGATTTCTGTAAGCCAGACGGTAAAGGATACGCGAAATACTACACAGCGTGACTGTACAATTTTTTTAAGACTTAAAGTATAGTGACTTTATCCAAAATAGTCTCCAGCAGCACACAACTAATGATTGCAGTCGATAAAACATACAACTAGTGATTACAGTCGATGAAACGTACAGTATGAATTTGGTTGATGTATCGACAAAGGTACTGACAACCAATAGGCACTATTTCAAGTTTCAAAGATATTAGCGTCAATCTAAATGTCACTACTCCGTCTTCAAAAATCATGATCATCACATCAGCTGAAATACATCCACTGCTGGACTAAGACCTCTCCCCAGGTTTTCCACGACGGCCCGTCCTGCGCTGCCTGCATTCAGCGGTTTCCCGTAAGAAGGAAGCTACGCAATGGGTGATGGAGCTAGTTTTTCTCGGAGTCTCTTTACGCGATCGAATCAGAACAGGAGATCCCTAGGAGAACTAATGTAACCGATATAGCTCACAGAATTGCTAAAAGTAAATATCAGTGAGCAGGGCACATTGCTCGTAGAACAGATGGCCGTTGGGGCAGTAAAGTTATCGAGTTGCGAACGTAGCGGATGACGTAGCGTTCCTACGCTATCAGGTAGGAAGGTAGTTCATCGGTCCACCGTGTGGGAGGCTTAGGAATGCCAAGGAGGTGAAGATGAAATATAAGAAGGCTCAATATCTTCAAAAATAAAGTAAGTAAGCTGTGTACTTTTAGCAGCAGTTATAAAGTAACAAGTTTACACAAAGCAAAGGTTTTATCCTCGTCGACTACACAGCTAACAAAGAAGATTACGAGTAATATAATGCAAGACTCGTAGCCACAATCAGAGGCAGTATGCGAGTCACATCCCAGACGCATACATTAACAGATAACGCGTCACTGCCGCACGGGCCCTGTGCACGGAACGCCCATCGCGATCGCCACGCCAGCAAGTGAATAGTCACCATAGTGCAGCATCATAAAGTACGCTGGATGCAGGCCTGAGCTCACACAGGAGGGCGCCAGCTCTAATGTGGCAGTAAAATGCCAGATATAGCAGTTACTGGTGGTTACTTGTGGTACGTGGCTGCAACGGTTTTAGTTCTTGATAAGCTAGAGTAAATATTAACGAAACTTACCAGAAAATAATTAGAATACTGTTTTTTTCAATACAGTTGCTCTTAAAGTGGTATTATACAGGGTGTCACAAAATTGGTGCAGGTCCCGTTAACTGAGGCTTCTAGTCATCATACTGAAAAAAAATTGTTATGACTTTGCTGAAATCAGCTGAATGACCAATTTTGTGCATCTCTGTGCTTAATGTATTTAAAAAAAGTGGGGGGCAAATACGGTATTTTATGAACATCATATTTAAAATACCGGACAGTCAAAACGTTCCCGCGGGAAAAGAAGAACATTGCAGTGTTCTTCGATACACCAAATCTAACAGTGAAAGTTTCATCTTAATACATGGATAACTGTGAAACTTCCACTTTTAGATTAGGTGCTTAATCCAACTAATATTATAAATGTGAAAGTTTGTATGTATGGATGGATGTTTGTTACTCTTTCACGCTACAACCACTGGACGGATCGGGATGAAACTTGGCACACATATAGGTTAGGTCCTGGATATATATAAGCTACTTTTTATCCCAATTTCTTAAGTGGTTCCCGTGGGATAGCTATTAAATCTCTCTTCTTTGTTGATTTACGTCACGTCACAATGAAGCGAAGGATTGACGTGCTAATTAATACTGATTATCTAATTGACTACTAATAAGCATAGCCCAACAAAGTTCCCAAAGGATCTAGAGTTGACTCAGTTCCCACGCTCGACAGCACGACAGACATATAAACTATTTTCATGCGAAAACTAACTAACTACTGAACACATCTGTCTGAAATTTGGTAGGTAGATAGCTTAGGATCTAGATTAACATATAGGCTACTTTTTCTACGCTCGCGAGCTGCTTGCGGCTCGCGCACTGCGCACCCTCGAAGCCAGTCATAGAAACTATGTTCAAGCGAGCGAAGCCGCTCACAAAATGTGACAAAATGCATTAAGATTAAACTTTCACTGTTTGATTAGGTGTATTTAATATGTTAACACCTGATTATAGTTACAAAAATATACTGATTCCGGAAAATATGAGAATCAAAATAACCCATTGTTTTTCCTTCTATGTGTCGAATATCGCAGGTATCTCGGGAAGTCGATGTATACTGGGCATGCTAAAACTGTGAACGGTTTTTGTCAAAATAGTTTGAACATCGTCCAACACACAGCTTCCTCCAGAGAAAACTTACCACAGTGTTTACCAAGAGAAAAATCACCCAAAGTCGCCGGCACCTGCTAACCAGTCATAAAAACGATATCCATGCGGGCGAAGCCGCGAGCAAAAGCTTGTTTTAATGTATTACATGTAAGTTATTTATTTCATCATCATCAACATAGACGATAAATATTGAATAGTTGGTACCCTTGTCTCATACTTTTAGAGAGTCATTTTTCAGTAGTCTGGTTTTAGTTTCCGAACTAACGGCTTGGGCTTACAAATGTCACTAGTTTTCCATTTACCTATTTACCACCCTCGTATCGTAAATAACCGCCCCCGTGCAGTGGCGTCCATTAGCTTCACACCAGGCACCAGGTGTGCGGCTTGCTCGGTGGTGGGACATATTATCAGTTCAACTGGCTGGCTGCCACCATCTTATCTAAGTCTTACCACCAAACATCGATGTTATCAGTATTAATGTATTTCGGCTGGAGTATAAAATAGCCAGTTCCTCATTTCGTCGGTGAATATTGGTAAGCCCGCTTCCATCTTAAGCATTATCGTTACTTAAGTAAAGTTAACATCAGATGAGGTGATGCAAAGAACTTTATCAATTGTAATTATTTTTTTTTATCTGTAAGAATCAGGTCGGAAGGCTACGAAAAGGAACCAGTACTATTGATGGATCTACTAACAAGCTTGCAGTGTGTCCACTTGGTGTCTACTCTACTATAAATGTGTTCCGTCGAGACCAGTTTGATTCTTGAGGCGCAATGACTGCAATGAAAACGTCATGTCCATTACTTAGAAAGATTTGAGAAAAAATATTTTATTAACAAAACAAGAAACAATAATCCTACCGAAAACCCTAGCACATTCAGTAGTAGAGATCTCTCCTGATCCGTTCAGTAGTTTCATAGCAAGAGACGGACAAAACTAGAAAGCAACTGATTTTAATCTAACTTGGTGATGAAAAACACGCCATCAGGCTTTACAACACTTTCGTAATGGTTATATTATTATATGACATTGTTGACTCTCTTTTAAATCAAAATTAGGAAACAGAAAATTGATAGAGCATCGACAAACAAATAAACTATCACTTTTCTTATTAAAATGTAAGCATCTGTTAAAACAATTATACAAAAGTTTTTTACAAAAAAACAACATTGAATTTCCCGATGGAAGAGCAACGCGATAAAGTAATATCGGAGGCGGTCGCGGAATTAACTTTTATCCGGTTCTTTTAGTATCCCCAAATTTTTATTGCTCCCCGAGTCGCCCATAAATTTGGCGATGTTTTATGTAGTCGGCAGTTTGCGATCTCTGTTAATATCGGCCTTGCGAGATGTTCGTCTGGCCGCGGCCGGGAGTTCAGCAACAACTCTGAAAATAATGTGCAAACTTGGAGCAGAGTGATTTCAAACTTTATGGGCTGATAAATAAGATTTCAGAAGTTATATCACCCGCAAATTTCAATATGTTCAATGACTCTATCTGAATTTGAACAAAATAAGAATAAACACAACCTAATCATTGTGACCATGGAAAAAGATGATGTTATGCCACTCTCTCTCTCTCTCTCTTATCGCGTGGCACAATAAACCACGCTATCCAAGGGATAAACGGCGGTTGCCTGATGTTGCACTTGGCATCACCATAGTAACTAATATTCCTTTTATAATAACCACAGATACACAAATATAAACAAAAAAAAATATAAAACTTCTGTTAAAAAAGGATTGTGTGGTTTTACCACGGTAAAAGTGAAACTTTTTTTCACATTATAGACATTTAGAGCTACGGTACAGAGGACGAAACTATCATGGCTGCTCTGACGAGCGCCTTTCACTTTATCCCTACTCCGCGGCCAAACCCCACGCGACATGCATCACACAGACGAAAAAGTTCGAGACGATCTAATAAAAGTTTCACTTTAAAAAAACCCGACAAAGACCAGAAAAAGTAAAAAATAAAATCAGCTCGCAAGAGTGGACATGAGTTTTCTTCAGGTACCTCAGAAACTGTATCGGGCTATTCGGATTAGCAGTCTTTGTTACTTCCAACCCCATCAACAAATTCTATACAAAAAAACGCTTTAATCCGTTGCTCCGTTGCGACGCTACCGACGTGCGCGAGCGTAGAAAACAGTTGTCCCCAAATCCCTTTGGGAACTATGTCAGGGTATACTTAATAGTAAATAATACCATTTTCCACCTCATCTCTGTGCTAAAAATCATTTTTTCGGTACGATTTTAAATAACTTAACGAACAAAGAGTATTGTTTTAGTTTCCTCAGAAACTGCATCGGGCTATGATAATTTCCACAGATAAAAAGTAGATTATTTCATTTCCAGTGATACAGGCTACCTGCATGCCAAATTTCATCAAGATTGGTATAGGTGTTGAAGTGTGAATATGTAACAAACAAACAAACACATTTTCGCATTTATAATATTAAGTAAGGATTTCTAAATCTTAAATAACATACAGAGCGTCGGTGGCAGAACGGTTAGGGCCACATTCTACTGTCCGGAAGGCCGTGGTTCGAATGCTGCCACTTAACAATATCTATACGAATATCGATTTCATACTGGTATGTACGTTTATCCGACGCTCTTACGGTGACAAAAACATCGTGAGGAAACCTGCACACGCCTGCGAAGAAACTCGAAGCTTATGTGTGAAGTCAATCAACCCGCAATGGGCCCGCGTGATCGTCTAAGGCCTGATCGCCCTAACTCAGGGCAGGTCTAGCCCCTTGGTGGAGACGTATATAAACTGATATGATGAAATAACACATATACCTATATTATCGAACAACTAATTCAAATCATTGTATCTATCTAGTGATAAAACTTCCTAAAAATATTAATATGGGTCAAATCCTTGAGTCGTATCAGCTCCAAAGTAGCCCATGACGCACTGCTCGTTGCCGCGCTGGATGGCAATAGACAACCTTAGTAGCAGGTAGGACCTCACGTCACATCTCCTCTCTCGAAGGCGACGGCCAATCTCCTTTGTGAAGGCAAAGGCCTCTGAGGGTCCAGCAGCCGCTTGTCTCACAGACCAGCGGCACAAAGCAGTAATTTTCTTTCAAGACCGAGTACTTATTATGCTTCTTTCTCGCCGCAAGTTGAGCAGCAGTACCGTACGGGTGAGAAGTGAGGCAGAAAAAGTAGAGACCCAAAGCAGGCACGTTCCTCTCTGCCATAGCACCTGTTTAAACCCTCCGGCCTTTTGCCATCACATCGACTAAATCCCAGTGGCTGAATCAAAGATGGAATATTCCATCTGGCCGATACCAGTGCCCTCCGAGTGAGGTCATTAAGGAATTGGTGACGTGTGAATCTTCACAAACAACGACCGCAACTCAGTGAGTGATGGCCAATTGCCTCCACCGTAGACCCGCAAATACATTAATGAGATTCACAGATATTGATATTGCAGGCGGAGAGCAACTGCCACACGCAAATAGTCGCCGTCAGAAGAGTTCCCATATCTGTGCCTCCTGTTAAAAGAAGCTAAACTCAATTTATGTGTTTTAAATTTTTTTAACGATTGCAATCTATAAAAAACACCTATCTGTTCGTTTATGAAACACATCGCTACGTGCCATAGTTCCAGAGAGTTGTGTAAAAAGCGTGTGCTGAAAATTACATTAAAGAAATCCACTCAAAAGTATGAAATAATATTTTAATGTTTAAATACAACTTATGCGCGTTTTATTATTCCTGCAGTGCCATCTATTGACATTCTGCTGCTATGATTATAATGTGTGGTATGTGTAGCTAACATGTGGAAAAAGTACTCTATTGTTATTATTGTAAGTATCGATAGATAATTTCCCACGGGACCTCTTTAGTTTTCCGGGATAAAGAATACCCGACTATACAATGATGGTCAAAACAACCCATCCCAATTTAAAGGTTTCATATTGTTACGTTGAGATACAATTTTTTGCATTCCTGCAGGAACCCTTAATTTTTTTGGGATTCACAATGTCCCAGTTTTAGTTCGCGATAAGGGTATCAACGTGTAAAATCAATAGGTCAAGCCACATTTGCGTGGTGAGCCATGATATAAATGAATACTTTTTATTTTCCCACGGGATCTCTTAAATTTTCCGGGATAAAAAGTATCCTATATGTTAACACGGGCTATAAGGAACCACCATACAAAATTTCATCAAAATCGGCCTGGTGGTTTTGCGTGATGCGCTAATATACAGACAGACAGACAGACAAAAATTCCAAAAGTTGTTGTTTTGGCCTCTGTATCGTTAGTAATGTCCACCACAGTTATTATTTTCCAAAAATATTTCATGTACAGACACGGCCCCGTTACAGTTTTATTATATTATATAGATTAATTAGGACGTAGTTATGCCATAATGATCCAACTAACATAAAAGTCAAAAATGAGTTAAGTATACCACATGGATCGCTTCATAACGATCTATGTGCTCTAAAAATTTGAAACTACATACCTTTCATTTGTCAAAATGGCATGATGAAACGCTTTTTGGCGTAACTGGAATCGGGTGAATATTGATGTAATGAATGATCTAGAAGAAAATGAATCAGTTCGCAGCTTTTTTCATTAATATGAAATGTGTTTTAAAGTCACTTGGAATGTTTTGGTTAATCTTATATTTTTCCACTTTTAAAAAGCACAATAGAACAAAGTCATTTGAATCATTTTCTTTTCAATAAATTATAGTTACAAAGAGACCCAAGTGTTTTTAAATCCATAATCATAAACAAGAGCAAATCTACAAAATGATCTAAAATTATTTGGACCGTTTATTGAGTGAAAAAGAGTTAAGCACAAAAAGATCCAAGTATTTTTGAATCAGTAATTAAAAATCAGAGAAAATCTATTACATGATCTAAAATTATTTTAATCGTTTATTGACTAAAAAAAGTATAAGTAATCCAAGTGTTTTTAAATTGTTTCGGACTGAAAAAAAGAAATGAATAATTTTGGTAGCTTAGTTACCTATAAAATAAGAATTTTGATGAATCCAGAACACATTGACTTTTACGTATATTTTCATTAATATATTATTTGTGTTTTAAAGTTACTTGACACATTTTTGCTAAAATTATATTTTCTATTTAAAAAAGTAAAATGGTGCAAAAACATTCGAGAAATTTTCTTCTCAATAAATTTATAGTTACAAAAAGATACAAGTGTTTTTGAATCAATAATCATTAATCAGAGAAAATCTACTAAATGATCTAAAATTATTTAGATCGTTTATTGAGTGAAAAATAGTAAAGAACAAAACGATCCAAATATTTTTGAATCAGTCATTAAAAATCAGAGAAAATCTATTACATGATCTAAAATTAATTGGATCGTTTATTGAGAGAAAAAAAGTAAAGGACAAAACGATTCGAGTATTTTTGAATCGAAAAATTATTTCATTTGAGCAGCTTTGAATCACTTATGAACAAATAGAAAATAAAAATTAACCATTTTAATTTCATCCATTTTGTGGTAAATTGAATTCATGCTCTGGCAACACCGTAAAATGCTTGTCTATACTGGTCTATCTTGGACAGTAACGGCTGCTTTCGCAATTGTTTTATTTTTAAAATAAGAAACAATGGATGAACTCATTGGAAAAGTGCTAAGGACAGCTACAATATGCTATAGTTCTGAAGATGAAATTGAAAACAGCGGTAAGTACACTCGGTTTTTTATATTTAATACTGTAAATTAGTTCCTAGGTTATGTTGCAATTTTACAATATATTTTTTCACCTATGAATGCAAAATGATGATAAAAATGAATTGTAAAGCTCAAGATTATCATGATATCTAAGACGGGGTTGTATGCCGTATCCTAACAATATTATGAGCGCGTAAATAAAATAATAATATCAGCTAAAGGCTACTTTGCTAACCAACTATTTTGGCGATATTGAGTTGTATACGTATCTGGGGGCACGGCTAGTGCCCCTGCTAAGTCAAGCGCGACGCAAGCACTGCCGTACCATACTTTTCTGGAACCATATCGTTGTATTTTCATGCCCCTATTTCAGGACCTTTGACCAAGTCTGAGGTTCTTTACTGCGATTTCTTTATTAATATAGTTAGATTTTATGTGACTTGGCCGTTGACTTGGATGTTTCAACAAGTAAATGTGCATAAAGAATGTTCGACGGCCGGTCACATAAAATCTAACAATATTAATAAAGAAATCGCAGTAAAGAACCTCGGACTTGGCTTGGCTTTGCTTAGAGATTTCATTACTTTTTATAGAAAAACGAGCAGCTCCATCGAGACTTGGCTAGTTTTTACAGGATGTTTTTGGTGGGCTATTGATATTTTTGGCATATACTTACGGAATATGCTGATTATGCTGATTCCGAATACGACGATATACTCTAGGAGACCAATGTAAAAAATAATGTTTGCTTCAGTATTCTGTGGAGCATGGTATTGCTCTTATGTTTCTGGGTGTTTGGGTGCAGAAAATCCTTTAATATTAACTTTAAATAAGTACGTATATAACTTGTTATAAAGTACCTATGTTGGTTATGTTTCAGATGACAATATTGAAGATACTCCTGATAACAGCTTAATTTATTCAAAACAAAAGAATGCTGGTGTGTGCATTTAAAGTTTATTATTCTTTATGATTTTTCTATTATACAGAAGTATATATTTTTGTCTTCTTTTATCCTACTACCAAACTGTTATTGCAGATTTTGAATCAGGTGAGCGAAGTATCGAAGCTCCTCTATATTCGCCTTTAACGCCAAAGCCCAAACTAACTGCTCAAGCTAATCTTAATTGCTTACAAAATGAAGAAGGTTGGTTTATCATACTAATGTTATAAAATGTGAAAATGTTATGTTTGCATGTTTGTTTAGATGTTTTTTTGTTTGGTTGTTTCTTCCGCTTTCAAGCCTCAACAGAATTGGATTAAGTTTGGCACACAGATTTACATAGTTTATTAATATTCATTATTTTTCTCTGTCTGACTTATTCCTCATCTTAATGAGGTTGATATTTTAATGTTTTCTTTCATCCTACTAACAAACTATTATTGCAGATTTGGAATTAGGTGAGCGAAGTATCGAAGCTCCTCCTTATTCGCCTTTAACGCCAAAGCCCAAACTAACAGCTCGAGCTAATCTTACTTGCTTAAAAAATAAAGAAGGTTGGTTATCATACTAATGTTATAAAATGTGAAAATATTATGTTTGCATGTTTGTTTAGATGTTTGGGTGTTCTTCCCGTTTTCAAACCTCAACAGATTTGGATAAAATATGGCACACAGATTTACATAGTTTATTGATCTTTATTCTTTTTCTCTTTCTGTTATACATAGGTAGATATTTTTATGTTTTCTTTTATCCTACTAACAAACTATTATTGCAGATTTGGAATTAGGTGAGCGAAGTATCGAAGCTCCTCCTTATTCGCCTTTAACGCCAAAGCCCAAACTAACAGCTCGAGCTAATTTTACTTGCTTACAAAATAAAGAAGGTTGGTTATCATACAAATGTTATAAAATGTGAGAGTACGTTTGTATGTTTGTTTAGATGTCTGGTTGATTCTTCCGCTTTCACACAGTTTAGCATAAAGATATTACTTAGGCACCTAATATTTTGTAACTAATGTTATAAATGTGAAAGTATGTTTGCATGTTTGGTTGTTTCTTCCGCCTTAACGCTTCAACGGATTTGGATAAAATTTGGTACACAAATATAACTTAGGCACCTAATATTTTGTATCGATTGCATACTTTAGTTAAATTTCACGCTTATATTTTTTGTGCTATTTTTTTTCAGAGGATAAAATTAATAAGTTGATTAATAAACCTTATACTAGTCGAGTAACTAGATCGAATTCAAATAAAACATATGGCACAGGTATGTACCGATATGACTGAAATTTTGTATTGATCAGGGGTTTTTTTAAATTCTTAATTTAAGGTTGTCTATCAAAAATGCCCTCTTTGCGCATCTTAACACTAGTTAGCGTATAAATTCGACTATAGTGACGAGCTTTTTTTTAGGTCTTTCTCTCAATAAGAGACTCGGAATTTTCATATACACCGTCAAATTGAATACCTAAGAAACTTAAAATATACGAACACCTTTTACTATTAAGTCAATTCTGAAATCGCGAAAAAAGAAACGGATTTTTCGGAAACGGAAATTTCTTAGGTATTGTTTAACGGTATATGAAATCGTCATATCAAAAATGATATTATAAATTCAGATTTTTCAAATTTGTGTTTTACTATTACAGATGTAGAAACATGCGGACTGGACAATGTCATTGCTACAAATGAAAATAATCCATTTTCTCCTTCGTCTTTAATACTAACCCGCGAAAAAAATAATAAAACTTATTCTCGATGGTCAACAAGGCAGACGAAACAACAGTTGGAAAAACCTTCATTAGTGGAGTCTCCGTGTCACTCTATTAACTCTGAATTATTGGAACTAATGGATGTTGTTGATTCAGTAGATGATAATATACACGATATTTTAAATAACAGTGATGATTCAGTGAAAGATCCAGATTATGAAGAGGAAGATCATGATTCTGATTCTACATATTGCGAAGATGATATTGATGATGTAACCAGGTCTAATTTAAAAAAGAAACAAGATAAGAATATGGGCAAAAAAAGACAAGTAAGAACATTACAACAAATAGTTTTAGATAGCTTGAACAAACCGCAAGAAAAAAACAGCAACTCACAAACTATTCACGGAGATAATTTTGAAACTGGTGAAGATCTTAATAAATCAGACTATTCTCACATTGCTCAAGACGATATGCGTAATAACCAGCTTTGTGAAAATAATAATAGTTCCGGATTTGATTTATGTGAAGAACTGGAAGGACCAACAGGGAGGCCAAAAAAGGGACGCAAACGAAAGTACAAAAATAGCAAAGCTGAAACTAAACAATTAAAATACAATAATTTGCCCTATTACAACAGAAAAAACCAACTGATTGAACCAAAAATTTTTAACGAATATGAATGTTCTTGCAAGAGCAAATGCGGGGATAAAATTTCGGTAGAGACAAGGAGACGTGAATTTAATAACTTTGTGCAATTAGGGTCCTACAAGGCTCAGGCCTTATATATTATTTCACATGTTCAAGAAGTAAATAAGAAACGAGCCTGTACAGAACAGAAAGACCCGAAAAAAGCCCGTCAATTTTGTCGAATTTATTCACTAGCTGGTGTCAAGGTGTGCAAAGAGATGTTTATCCATACGCTACAAATTTCTCCTCAAAAAGTAACTGTCAGTCTAAAAAAGCACCGGTTTGAAGACACCATAAATGACAATAGAGGAGCTGCTGTTGCTGGATACAACAAAATACCGCTGGAGGAAATTCTTTTTGCAAAAAATGTAATAGACCGAGTTCCGAAATATGTTTCACATTATAGAAGAAATAGTACTAACGCAAACTTTCTACCACCGGGCACAACTTTAACAAGTTTGTATGACTTATACAAAAGAGAATTCGAAAAGTTATCTAACAATAATCGAACTGTATTGTCATTTTCTTCATTCAAAAAAATCTTCTATGAGAATTTTAATTTGAAATTTAAAACGTTAAAAAAAGACACCTGCAACAAATGCGACAAATTCGCAGTGGCTAAAGAGAGACTGAATGACATGGATTTATCAGAAAATCAGGCAATAGATGGAAAACACGCCGACCACTTGAGGTTGGCTGAAATGTTGCGCAATCAAATGAATAACGATTTTATGAGAGCCAAAACTGAAAAAGAGTTAGAGTGCATTACATTTGATCTAGAAAAGACATTACCTCTTCCCCGTATTCCAACCAATTTAGTGTTTTACAAACGACAGCTCTGGGTGTATAACAGTGGCATTCATGTCGCTTCAAATGATATAGGATACTGTTATGTTTGGATAGAAGGTGAAGCTGGCAGGGGTGCTCAAGAAGTAGGGAGTTGTTTATTATCGCACATTAATAACGAGTTGCGACCTGAAGTCGTACATTTAATCACATGGAGTGATTCTTGCGGCGGTCAAAATCGCAACATTAAGTTGATATTGATGCTTAAAGCAGTTTTGCATACACATCCGATACTAAAAACGATTCGTTGCAGATATTTAGAACCAGGACATTCATTCCTTCCAAACGACACAGACTTTTCTAAAATAGAATTGCGATTAAAATAGCACGAAAGACTTTATACTGTCGAAGACTATATGCGTGTTATGGAGAACTGTAAAAAGAAGAATCCATTGAAAGTCGTAAGGATGAAATCTCACAACTTTTTAGGAACCGGAAAAATAGAAAAAGGTATAATAAACAGAAAGGTGTGTGAACAAAAAAAAACAGTGAGTTGGCTGGCGACAAAAGAAATATTACTAAAAAAAGAGGATAATCATTTAATATACATGAGAAAGAATTTTGAAGATGAGTACCAAATTCTAAATTTAAAAAAGACAAGGGGAAGATCAATTGATATAAACGAAGAAGGTCTTATCCCGTTGTGGCCTCAAGGCAAAGAAATTGCAGAGAAAAAATTGAATGACATCAGGTCGCTGTTTGACTATATTCCTGTGGATGCTCGGCCATTTTACGAGACCCTAAAAGGAAATCGGGAATCTGAAGACGATGTTGAAGGTTTTGGTGGCACCCCAGACTTTCCGTTATTTTATTCTGATGAAGAATAAGCCAATTTTATCTACTTTCTTTTAATATTTTGGTATTTTGTAAATTCTTTTAGTTTAATAAAACATTGATTTTTGTAATGAAAACCTGATAATTGTTTGAATGTTGATATGTCACCTAAAAAGGGTCACATTGAACACAGCCAAGTAAAATCAATCAAATCTTAATGTTTTACCTTGGTAAATATTACACGCATTTTAGGTACATAATTTTAATTTATTTGACCTCTACATCCTATACGAAAAGAAGAAGAATATACCTAATTTATGTGGATGTTAAAAACTAGTGCATATTTAACCGATTAAGTGTGGTAGGAGGTACTCTATGAAATACCTAGACAATGTATACAATATCAGGGTCGATCAGGCATGTAATGTTATAAAAGTATTTATCTATTACATAATTTACCTAAGTATTGTGTACATTGTCCAGGGATTGTATAGAATAAATATTGAACCACCGGCATTGTACTCAATAGGGTAGAGATACGCTACAAACTCGGACCCCCAGATATTTTCGAAAGTAGCCGAGATTGCCTATCACCTATATACCTAGGTAAAGTAGGTAGGTATGTGATAGATGAAGAAATTTTCTTTTAATCATTTCGCAGATTGTCTGATCGACCACGGTATTGTATACATTGCCTAGGTAGAATATCTAGATTATATATACATATCATATACATATTGCCGGTAATACATAAGATAAAAATGTACCAAATTGATTTCAGATTTTTTTCGTAATATCAGTCAAAATATAAAGATATAAATGTTTTTTTTATTTCAATTAAAATGAATTAGATCAATTATGCAAAATTCAAGATAGAGCAAAGTATTATTTTTCCCAAAAGATCCAAGTTAGTTTTTTTTTATTTAAAAATAAAATCTGCAGTAAATGTTAAGTTTTGTAATAATAATATAAAAGTAGTAGAAATCTCAAATAAAGAAATCCAAAAAAGTACTATGGAAACATTATAATCAAGGAGTAAATCAATTCCAGAATCTCAAAATCTTTAACATGTCATAACTCCAAGGTGACTTTTTCTTATTTGGATCATTATGGCATAACTACGTCCTGTAGTTAAGTAAATCAGTTGTATTCTGTTTTCATTTTATTAACCAAATTAATAGAAGAAATCAACGCGTGCACCATGCTAAGGATTGCGAAACCGGATCCTAGTAAGAACATCAACGCGTGCACCATGCTAAGGATTGCGAAACCGGATCCTAGTAAGAACATCAACGCGTGCACCATGCTAAGGATTGCGAAACCGGATCCTAGTAAGAACATCAACGCGTGCACCATGCTAAGGATTGCGAAACCGGATCCTAGTAAGAACATCAACGCGAGCTTCACTACAGGTCTACGTAAATAAATACAGGATTTGTAGAGTGGGGAACTAACAGGCTAATAAGCCGACTAGACTTTGATTACAGGTTTCTCCGCTTTACTTTTATTCCATAAAAATATAAGGATTCCCAATATCTCGAAAACGTTCAGTGCTAGGTCAGTAGCTTGTGTACAATATGTAATCAGGTGTAGAATGTGTATCTCCTCAATATAAACATGTGGCGGGAAGACACACAGAGCTTCAGGACGGCAAACAGCGCGGGGATCAGGCGAATGTCGGTCGTGGCGGATGTAGCGGGTGCGGGACACCGTGTGGGCGGCGCGGCGCGGCTGCGGCCCCGAGTCAACATCACTGTCATATTGTCACATTATAGGTAGGTACAAAAAGTCAGTGAATACAAGCGTTCTACAAGACTAAACTAATTTAATGACACTACGTAAGTAGGTACTATGTATCTATGGCAAAGTATATATATTAGTACTAACATACAGTATGGACACTCCCTGCCGCTCTCTAGATTACGACCTCACCCCCTCGTCACCTAGATTGATACAGATTGGTTGCAGTTTGGTTGTCGAACGTATAGGATTGCGCCGCCATTTTGTTTGTTCCGTCATTCCTTTTTTGAAAAGTTATTTCTGGCCCGTTGTATGAAGTGTACAGGGTGTGTCTATGGTGTGTGTTATTTTTTTATTTTGCTTTAAGTGCACACTGCACGGTTGTATAAAATCAAGTTTTTTTATATATTTTTTATTCATTTTTGGATAATTTCATTCAAGTAACAGCCAAGGAGTAAAATTCACTGCCTGTCGGAGTATGTATTCCCTGATTCATGTAATTAAGGAATCTTTAAGACGAGAGTGAAAGGCACTGTTGAATTTGCGTATTACATCTTCGCTTGCATCGGCACTTACCATCAGGTGAGCTGGAGCTGAACGCAACTGTTTAATAAAAATATTGCTATTTAGCAGTATCATGTACCAGTAAGTATGATTTTTTTTATAGATCGCGTCTATTACTTAACTCGCCTAGATGCATTTACTATACTATTCGTAAACATTGATCTCTGAAATTAAATATTTTTCGTCTTATCCACTTGGGTGCATCAGGTGCACTTACTCGACATATATTGTGACGTTTTTAAAGATTTTAGGTCCTGTCGTTTCAGAGATAAGGGGGAAACAATTTTCTCATAATTGCTCAAACAACTTCAAAACTATTTATCTTAATATTATAAATAAATTTAAGATTATCGTAATCAAACCATTTCATTTACTATGACACACGATATATTCGTAGTTTGAAATGTATCTACCGCCCCAAAAGTCGCCCCGTATCTAAAATTCATTTATTCACGTTACACGTCCGTTTTTAGGTTACCAACTTTCATATGTGTTCCAAATTTTAACTCAATTGGTCTAGTAGTTTTGGAGAAAATTGGCTGTGACGTGCAGATAGACAGACATGCGAGTAATCTTATAAGGGTTTCGTTTTTACTTTTTGAGATACAGAACTCTAAAAATGGCAACGGTGGATTGGTTTTACTTTTCGCGCCAAGGAGGTTGCATGCGTCGAACCAGTGCTCTGTCACTCGCTTATACCTACCTTAAAATGTACCTACACAAAGCGGCCCGCTCGGACTGACTCTCGCAAGAAGGACGCTCCGCCGCCGCCGCGCCGCACACTGGCGAAATGTTGCCAGTTTTACAGACACAGTAGAGATACTATTACATCTTACTGCCGGGTAGAGAGAGACTCCGTCGCATAAAATTGACAACGTTGCAGTAATGCGGTGGGCGTTGGCAGAGGAGTTGCCAACTAAACCGCAATTACGGTAAATGTACCGTATTTTCGTGTTTTTCAGTCTCGCCTACCGTAATGTGTATTGAGAATTTTCATACAAATACCGTAGTTTTAGCATCAGCGCTTTTATAGAAAAACTGTATTTTTTAGGGTTTTGGCTAGTGTTGCAAAAAAACGTCTTTTTTCTGTTTGAATAAAAACATGAAAAAAAAAACCTTGAAAAACAACGTTTTTTTCTGTAACGTTGATTTTTTTCACAAGTACAGAACCAATTTATATTTGTCATTTTACTATTGGTATAATATGATTCAGAGTTTGTATCGAATATTATTATTTTTGTATCCACTTTATATTTATATTTCTTATATTTCTGGTTCAATTGAAAGAAATCATGAAAATAATAAAAGTTTTTGGCAACATTAACCGAAATTTTCGATAAAGAACGGGAATTCCCCGAACAGGCTAATAATATTGGATTCGGGGCAGGGGGATTCCCTTTTTTCGTTGTTTGACTTGAGACTTGACTTTGTATGGGAAAACCGTAATATGAACTTGTTAACACTGTTTTTTGACCGAGTAGTTTGGCAAAACTGCCAACTTGGCAGTATTGGCAGTTGGCTGGAACCCACTGTTCGACTGAGTCGCGCGCAAAGTTGTAAGTTTTCTTGTGGGTGTATTGCTGCGTGACTAAAATGGGTCGCGTAAAAAAATATTGTTCATTTTATGGATGTATGACAAAAAAGACAAGCAAGGACGTGTCAATTTTTTAAATTACCGGCAAACGAGGAAAGGTAGGAAGGTGACCTTTCAGATATTAAACATTGAGTTTTCGTGTGTCTGATGTAATCATATTTAAGTACTTACCTAATAATCCGAGATTGAGATAGGTAGGTAATCAATATTATTGTGTATCAGAACCGTGCTAACTATGTGGAAATCCTTGTACTTATGTGCTATGTGGTTTATTGTACGCAAAAAAAGAATAGGTAGGTACTTACCTAAATAAAATATTAGGTCATTTTAGGTAGGTAGGTAGGTAATCAAATCACCGATTTATATAAATAAAAGTAGATCTAATAAATTGGTAAGCCCTTGGCATCATCTCACCTGATGGTAAGTAACGATGATGCCGAAAATGGAAGCGTGCTTACCAAGATTCCTCAACGCTATGGGGAACTGGCTATATTCAAGCCGGAATACATCATCACAGGCAAAAAGCGTGTCGGATCGTGAACAAAGAAGGGTTCCGTAGTCATTTAAAAAAAAGGTTTTTTTTAAAAACAAAGTTAGATTTTCAGTTTGGATTTAGGAATTTTGTAAAGAGTTTCTAAGCGCGCCTTCTAAGTGCGGTCGACTAGTATGACTATTAGGTAATATCAATCAAATTCGTAAAGTAAATTAAATAAAATCACTTGCGAAACTTTTATTTTCATTTTCATGAGTCAGCCCTAGCGCAAGAACGATGTACTGTCGCCGCAGTTATAACCGCTAAGTCGAGCGCCTTAATACCCATGTTTCCGTGTATTGTTCGACAGTGGGAATGACTCTTAGGTAAATAAATGCGTAGGTATTTACGTTTTATAAGGGAGTGCAGTATCTGTTACGAAGTAACTAGTATCTTATCTGTGGTCGAACCTTCGGTTATAAACTGAATATAAATAAAAACTCTTTGCTTATAAACTTTTGGTTTTAAAACAAAAGCACTTGTGCTTAATAAGCTGCACTATAAACCTTAAAGCTGTGAAATAACAGTCATTTTACGAAAAATTAATAATGGAATGCTCTTTCATGTATTTATTTGTATCAATATTTTTTTTATTAATGAAAATAAAGAGTTTTATATTATTTTTTTATGAAACCCTGAGCCTGATCCTAACTAGTTTTTAGTGTTTTTTTGTCAACGATCAAAATAGATAAACGGTAGGCAACTAGCTGGGTCGCTGCACGCGTGCACGCGAGTCACGGCTCCGCGCGCCGAGCGAGCACGGAAAAGGCGGGGCCGCTAGTGTCGGCAGCGGAATACGCGGGCGCAGGTGACATCATGGGATTACGGGTGTATGTTAGTGCATATTGGACCTACAGTTTGGCGACCTATTCACTCAGTTTAGTTAGGTATATTTTATTAGGGTTCCATTCCAAAAGATAAGACCATAAGCCTACTTTTTCCGGCTGTCTCTCTGTCCAACCTTTAAAAGGATGTATCTTGTAAACCGGTATAGTGTGCCGGTTGAAACTTTCACTGAAAATGTGTAACAAATAAGTAAATTAGGAATTAAATATAAATTAAAACACCAACTGTATAAAAACTTGACACTCGTTTTTTTCAGTTGGGTAAAAATGAATCCTACGTCACTTACAAAATTACGACGAATCTAACTACACCTTGCACTCCAAAATCCATCAAGCCAAAAAAATAACAAACATCAAGAAATAAATAACCTCTTTTTTGTCCAGTCGGGTAAAAACGTATCATTTGTCAAGTAAATAAATGAATAGAGAGGGGGTGTGACGCCCGCTCCGGGTCCTGCCTGCTGCAAAGGTTGTCTATTGCCAAACAGCGCGGCAACGCGATGTGTGTCATGGGCTCCTTCGCGGCTGGTTCGACTCGGGGCTTTGATTTTTACTAATATTTTTATTGTTACATTATTAACTTTAATTTAAGTTAGGTATAAATTAGTTTATTGATATTTACTATTATTTACTATGGGTTACCTAAAATGAACTAATTTATATTTAAATGACTATTTTTTTTACAACATAAACAAAACTATACTAAAGATCCTGATAACAAGCCCTTTCTTTTGATGTATGATGCAGTAAAGTTTTCAAAACTTTTTTTAAATTTCCTAATTTGTCCCCCAAAAATGACCCTTATATAAAAAAATATATATTTTTACTTTGCAAGTCTGTGTTTGGGTCATATAATTACACCATCTTACCAAATTTCACCTGATTTGGTCCAGTAAATTCAGAGCGAATTGGCTGTGACAGACGGACGGACAGACAGACAAACGCACGAGTGATCGTATAAGGGTACCGATTTCTTTTTCTGTACGGAACCCCTAAAAGTACGAAAATTCAAGGGCAATGCCGGCCTACATACTAAGCTTTGCGCCCAGTGCCGGCCTCGTACTGAACTATGGAATTTACTAAGCAAGTGACACACACCGGTGTGAGTTCTGCTTCTCGTTTGAACCACTTCCAACGCACCGGTGCGTGGTCGGTAGTGAACCTGTTAAATATAATAAATTGAAGGAAGGCAACCTGCGTAAGCCTTCCCAGGACGAATTTATAATTATTATTTCTAAGTATTATTATTATATTAGTAATTTGCTTTTGTGTTATTGCCGACTGCGCCAGAAGGAAGGTTATGTTTTTAGTGTCGTGGTATATATGTTTATTTATTTATTTCTTTGGAACTCGGTAGCCTAAATGGCTAAATGGATTTTAAAGTGCTATGTGTCCTTAGATTTGTCTTGATCCCGTGAGTGACGTAGGGTACATTTTAACCCAAGTGAGGGAGTGTAGCCTGTCGTTTGTTTTCCCATTCCGGCTCCGGAGACGGCATCCTGGAGGGAGGTAATGCACCATTTCGATTTAAGCAAAGTATCTCGTGGTGAGCTCCTTGGCAAAGGCTATATGGGTGCTCCGCCAGAGGTTGCACCAAGCAGCGATAGCACCAGCCTTTCTGTTGTGTGACGCATCTCCGTCTGCGAACCGGTTCCACCGTAGATTCCGTACGTGAGGACAGCCAGTGACCTATTTTGTCCGTCCGAACGCACCGTGTTGTAGCGACACTCGCTCCGTGGCTGCTCCCGTCGAGCAGTGCGTCCGATCGGCCATGGTAGTGCGGTGGTCCCGAAGCGTCTGCAGGAGTGTCCACGACCTGACAATCAGTCTTGCGACATTCGGCCTCCAAAAGGCTCTGTTAGTTCTCATACGAGGGCAGTTGCTCCGTCGTCGGGTCTCCTCGTCCCTGATTAGATCAAGCGACCAGGTCGCTCGGTACATTCGGAGTTTCGACATGCACTACCATGTGATTCCCTGCCATAGGGACTTCCAAACGCTCCATTGCGTTGACCGCCACAGTGGCGGGGTTCAATATTTGGCTTCTGCTCCGAAACGCTCTGGACAGGCTCCACATCTGGGTCCAGCCAAAGGCTCCGTGCCTCCAAGAACGCAACAGCCTAGACAACCCCAATACCAGTGTACTGTTCAACATTCTATGGCCCAGTTCGCGACATCCCTGGTAATGTCGTAGTCTACTGATCTCATTATCATCTGGGCATAAATACCCAAGACAATCAGATGTGATCATCAATCCACCTAGCCCTTGCAATCAGGGCATCTCCCATATCATCGCGGCCAATCAAAACAGAAACACCAGTGAACCATATCAGCTCTGTCTGAAGTCGCGATCTCAACGCTATCAGTTTAGGAGCTATGATACGAGTTTTATCTCAATCTAATTGAGCCAAAGATGAACTATTTTCAGCAGCTAACCGGAACAATATACAATAAATTCAAAAAATTGAAGAACAATATTTTTTAGGCCTCATAACTGGGCATTAAAACACTCGTATGACACTATTTAAAACCTCGCCAATGCTCGGTTTTTAAACTCATACTCGTGTTTTAATACTCCTCATTATGCAACAGTTTCATAAACTACTATAAATTTAAATTTATTTTATCAATGATTGCATTTTGACGTTATTATCTAATGATTTTTAATATCTTTATTTTTCGCAAATAACATTAGGCATATGTAATTATTATTTTATGACTATCAGAAATAATGCAATTAGCTCCTATTTTGAATACACATCCTGAAACTTGAATCTAAGATTCGCCACTCAAGCGTATTTTTTTAGTTTTATATACTGTAATTTTACGCTTTGACCAACGTATGAGTATTACTAGAGATCGAGTGAAGTTGAATGATAAATAGCTGCTTAACCATAGCTTCAGGCTACAACCGCACTGTATCATAATGTTGAATAAACAGCGCGCGAACAAACAATCGTTTTATAGCGTAAACAAATAAAGCACGCACACGCCGCGCCGGTGATATCGTAACGATAACGTAACAGCCGTAACGGAAAACAAATTAATTAGTTCACTAATAACCGAATTACTCTTCATTACAACGTTTCAATTGTATTAAAACGAGCGCCATTTTGCGTTTCAAATAGATCGTTAGGGTATAGGCAAATTAGCCAGACATGGTTTTTATGGTTCCGCACCAGGTAACGGGACCCTATTACTAAGCCTGCGCTTTTTGCTTGTCTATCTGATGTATGTTTTGAACCGTAATTGGTAGCTAGCAGAAATTTTGGCAAAAATAAAAAAGGACTAGAACGTGTCATTTAAAAGCTCAGACCAAATAAGAAGTCAAGATGAAGTGCCGCCGAACAACGCACTGAGGCCGGTAAAACAACGCCTCGCCGTGTACATACACAGTTACACGCACACACATATAACGAAACAACGCCTTACTTGTCAATTGAGCTATTCCGGCGCGCGGAGTATCACGCTATAATAATTCGAAATTAAAAAAAAAATGCTGAATTGAGCTGTGAAAGGGTGTAAAAAACCAATCTTCAAGAAATAAAAAGCAGGATGGAATCACATGTCATACGTAAGTAAACATAAAAATCGATGGTTTTTATAAATCAATTTTATTAATTATTAGGACACAAGTAAACTTCACAATAGTCCCCGTATATTAGGTAAGTTTTTAATATGACGCGAAACGTAATGTAACACGTTCATTTACTTATTTTTATTTTCAACCGACTTCCAAAAGGAGGAGTTTCTCAATTCGACTGTATGTTTTTTTGTATGTAACACCTACTAGCGTAACACTTGGTGAGATTAAAGTACCTAATGTAAAACAACAAATAATAAAAACTAGCCAAGTGTGAACTGTATAAGATAAAAACTGGCCAATTGGGAATTGGACTCGCTCACCGAGGGTTCCGTACCACTACGTCTCTGGATAAGGAATCTTAAAAATAATAAATCGAAAACTATACAGCATAAAAATAATTCCAAATCTGTTTAAGCTTGTGCCAATGAAGCCTTTTCAATACGATACCTCACATGACACGATTAACTCAATTCAAAATTTGAACTGCCGTTCCTTGCATAATTATTAAAATTAATTTTAATAAAGACTACATATTTTATGATTTAATTACAAATGTATAGTTTTTGATTTTTTCTATACTTGTAGTATAAGACGGATTATTTGCTAAAATTCATAGTTCTAGGTCAACGGAAAATACCCTATAAATTCGGATTCCCTTTAAAGTGTCGAAATATATGTTTTTGTGGCTTATAAGGCCGTATCTTTTTTTCACGTTAACTTAGAAGTATGATTTTATCATAGCTTCACTTCGATACCTCCACGCATTCACATGGGAATTATTTGATGAAAAAACTTGTCTGAAATCTGACCATTTTTTTAAATAAATAATTTCCATTCAAAATAGATGATCCCTAACCTAGTCAAATCATATGCTAATTTTATGTCTATCAAACACCCACTAGCTTCTTAAATTAGATACACAAAACGCAAAAGAGATTATAGGCATTTCAGTGCACAAAGCAGGAGCGACTGTTGGTACCCAAAATACGTGAACTGGTTGAGATAGATCAGTTGAGATAGATCAGTTGGTTGATGGTGACTGTACTTACAATCCGTGGATGACAGAACTTTGGGATTTTCCCTACTCTCAAAACAATACGTTTTTCTGTTAGATAACGACTGTAACAAACACATTATATTAGTCATGGGAATTCTGAACTAAAAATAGGTAAACATAAAACTTTTTAGATAAGAGTGGTCAGCATAGGGTAAATGCACCAGTTGTTGACCGGGCACCAATTGTTGACCGGTTGTATATAAATATAATAAGAATAATTGTTAAACGAAGATTATAGTGTCTCGAAATAATTTTTAATTATAGATGCACATATTATTTGCACAATTCATAACTTTGCAAATTATTTAACAGTGTTTATATCTGTAAAAATAATTTATAAAAATTACTCATTGAGTGATTTAGCGGAAATCAGTGAGATACTATAGTAGCACGTTTAAAAGACGGCTACATTCTTCAATTAATAAAATAAGATCTACTGGATGAATTTTGATAAAATAAAATTTATACAAGTCCTTAAAAGTTGTACAATACCTTTATTAATGGGAAAATGCAAAAAAAATTAGATAAATATAAATTTGACGACCGGTCAGAATCTGGAACCGCAAAAACACCATTGCTTCAATACATTAACCACATACTTATCACTATAAATTCTTACTTATTAATAATAATAGTATCTGTTTAACATAAAGATCATTTACTCACAACTATTTTTTCAAATAATAAACAATTATTCATTGAAATCAAGTTTTGGAATATGCACACATTCATTATACTAAGTGATTTTCAAAAAACAAACAACAGACAGTTTTTTTTATTTTTTAATGAACACATTATTAAATAATAAAATTAATTCACATACGCCGATGAAATTAAAGA